>OX451738.1:1088214719-1088814719 GCA_948472305.1 Vicia faba | reverse complement strand
GCAAACCCTAATTCTGGATTTATTGTCAAAGAAACGTCTGCTTGATCAAAACCTGAGCCAAACTCAACCAAATCAATAGAAACCCTAATAATCTGCTTGGACTGATTCAAAATCAATGGAAACCCTAATTTTGGATTTAACTGATAAGAAGAGCCTGTTTGACCGATTCTCAAGCCAATTTGAAAAATCATGGAAAACCCGAAGCTGTGATTTCTTTTGAAAAAGGGGAGGGAAAATTTTGGGGTACAACACCGGGTGTACAACTTTTTTCATTTTCATCCCTTATTTTTGCCCGAACCCTTTTGGTTCACCGGGAAGCCCTTATTTTTGCCTAGGCCAGTCAACCTAGCGGGTCTTTGATTATGCGTAGTATCTTTTCACTATGTCTGCATTGACGAGGTGAGGAAGGTCCTCACCATCCATGGTGGTTAGAATCATATCTCCTCCTGAAAAATGTTCTTAACCACAAATGGCCCTTCGTAAGTAGGGGTCCATTTGCCCATGGGATCACCTTGAGGTAAGATAATGTGCTTGATCACCAGATCCCCAACTTGATACTTTTTTCGTCTAACTTTCTTGTTAAATGCCTTGATCATCCGTTTTTGATACGTCTGACCATGACAAATAGCAGTAAGTCTCTTTTCATTGATTAAGTTCAGCTGATCAATCTGGGTCTGGATCCAGTCATCTTCGCTCAAACCTGCATCCTTCATAATCCGAAGAGAGGGTATCTGAACTTCAATGGGTAATACAGCCTCCATGCCATATACCAAGGAATATGGGGTTGCCTCTGTTGACGTCCGCGCTGAGGTTCGGTACCCATGAAGAGCAAATGGTAACATCTCGTGCCAGTCTTTGTATGTCACTGTCATCTTCTGCACGATCTTCTTAATGTTCTTATTAGCCGCTTTAACAGCCCCATTCATCTTCGATCGGTAGGGAGAAGAGTTGTGATGCTGTATCTTAAACTGCTTACAGAGCTCGGTGATCATCTTATTGTTGAGATTGGTACCATTGTCCTTAATGATCCTCTCTGGTACACTATATCGATAAATCAGATTGTGCCGAATGAAACGTGCCACGACGTTCTTGGTTACAGTAGAAAAGGAAGCCGCTTCAACCCACTTCGTAAAGTAATCAATAGCTACCAGGATGAAACGATGCCCGTTGGATGCTGTAGGTCTGATCTCGCCGATCATGTCAATGCCCCACATTGAAAAAGGCCAAGGTGTCGTCAAGACATTCAGAGGCACTGGAGGTATGTGCACCTTATCAGCATAGACTTGGCACTTGTGACATGTCCGAGAATGCTGATAACAGTCGGCTTCCATTGTGGACCAAAAATATCCTGCCCGAAGGATCTTATTTTCCATGGTGTGTCCACTGGAATGAGTCCCAAAGGTACCTTCATGTAAATCTGCCATGATCCTTTCTGCCTCGTTTTTATCCATACATCGCAGTAGGGTTGAATCATGGTTACGCTTGTAAAGAATACCATTACTGATGAAGAATTTCTCCGCGAACCTCCTTAGAAACTTCTTGTCATTAACAGATGCACCCTCGGGGTACTCTTGAGCCTCAAGATACCTCTTTGCCTCATGAAACCAGGGTTTATCAGTCACCTCTTCAGTCTCAATATCACAGCAATGTGCAAGTTCGTCCAATCTTTCAATGATAATCCAGGGAGCTTCGTTGTCCCAATTGACTTTGAACATATAAGACATCGTAGCCAGTGTGTCCGCTAACTGATTCTCCTCTCTAGGGAAGTGTTCAAAGGTTATCTCCTCGAAATGTGGAAGCAACGTCAATACATGCTCCTTGTAAGGAATGAGATTTGGGTGTTTCGTATCCCACTCACCTTTGATCTGACTGATCACAAGAGCGGAATCTCCGAAAACACTTAGAAACTTAATCCTTAGGTCAATAGCAGCTCGAAGACCCATGATGCACGCTTCATACTCCGCCATATTGTTGGTGCAGTTGAAACATAGTCGGGCGGTAAACGGAGTATGAGAGCCTTTAGGTGATATGATCACGACACCAATTCCATTATCCAAAGCGTTTGAAGCTCCATCAAAGTACATAGACCATCGAGATCCTTCCTCAGGTCCTTCATCCGTTCCAGGTGTCTCACAATTAGTTACTAACTTGATATTCTCATCCGGGAATTCGAAGTTCATAGACTGGTAATCATCCACTGCCTGATGTGCCAAATGGTCTGCTAACACACTTCCCTTGATTGCCTTTTGGGTCGTGTACTGGATGTCATACTCAGTCAAGATCATCTACCATCTTGCTATTCTTCCTGACAAGGCGGGCTTCTCGAAGATATACTTGATTAGATCCATCTTTGATATCAATAGAGTAGTGTGAGTCAGCATATACTGTCTCAGCCGGCGAGCAGCCCATGCCAAAGCGCAACAAGTTTTATCGAGCAACGAGTATCGGGTCTCGCAGTCGGTAAACTTTTAGCTAAGGTAATAAATACCATGCTCTTTTCGGCCAGACTCGTCATGCTGACCCAACACACACCCCATTGAGTTGTCGAGTACTGTCAAGTATAAGATCAGAGGTCTCCCTTCAACTGGAGGCATTAGAATGGGTGACTCTTGGAGATACTCTTTGATCTTTTTGAAAGCAGCTTGACATTCATCATTCCATCTTACCACTTGATCTTTCTTCAGTAGCTTGAAGATTGGCTCACAAGTAGCAGTCAGGTGCGAAATGAATCGGGCAATATAGTTCAGACGTCCCAGAAAGCCTCTGACTTCTTTTTTTGTTCTGGGAGCTGACATTTCTTGTATCGCCTTCACCTTTGTAGGATCCACCTGAATACATTTATCGCTTACGATGAAACCCAGCAGCTTACCAGATCTCACCCCGAAGTTGTTCGGGTTTAACCTCAGCTTGTACAACTTCAACCTGTCAAATAACTTCTGAAGATGGTCAAGATGTTCTTCCTCAGTTTGGGATCTTGCAATAATGTAGTCGACGTATACCTCAATCTCATGATGGATTATGTCATGGAATAAAGCGACCATGGTACGCTGATATGTTGCCCCAGCATTCTTCAATCCAAAAGGCATGACCTTATAGCAAAAGGTACCCCATTGAGTAATAAAGGTCGTCATCTCCATGTCTTCGGGAGCCATTTTAATCTGATTATAACCGGAGAAACCATCCATGAAGGAGAAGTCCTTATGCTGAGCGGTGTTGTAAACCAGAACGTCGATATGAGGCAGAGGGAAATCATCCTGGGGGCTCGCCCTATTCATATCCCTATAGTCAACACACATTCGAACCTTACCATCCTTATTCGGCACAGGAACCACATTGGCAACCCACTGCGGGTAAGAAGTAACTTCCAGAAAACCGGCGTCAAACTATTTCATAACTTCAGCCTTGATTTTCTCAGACATCTCCGGGCGCATTCGGCGGACCTTCTGTTTCACTGGAGGACAGTCTTCCTTGGTAGGCAGGCGGTGAACCATAATATCGGTGTCCAACCCCGGCATGTCTTCATAAGACCAGGCAAAGATCTCAACGTAGTCACGCAGCATATGAATCAACCGTTGCTTGACACTAAGCTCCAGATTTGCACCGATCTTAACTTCTTTCTTGTCTACCTCTGTACCCAGATTTACTGATTCCACCGGCTCTTCATGCGGCTGTATGGCCCTCTCTTCCTGAAGTAACAGTCTTGTAAGTTCACCAGGCACTTCACAATCATCTTCACCTTCGTCTTCGGATAAGTTGATCGGGCTTTCGAAGTCATAACTGGCAATAACAGAGTCGTTACCAGTGAGATCCAGAGTGGATGTAGACATGTATATGTGAGTGTGTAAAATAGCTGTTTTGCAATATATAATAAAAGAAAATACAAGGAGCACAAAATTTGAAATGCAAGAAATGTCCAATGCTTTTATTAATGATATATGTAGATGACACACATAAAGCCCTCACAAATGAAGCCACAGTGCCCCGGGTAAGACACCGGGCCATAAAGTTTAAAACATTGTCTGTTACAAATTCAAAACAAAAGTCTCATTATTGGGTAACAAAAGAAATTGCCATAGAATCCTTCGTTGTCCAATTGCTTAATCCACCATCAACAGTCGGGTATATCCAGCTGTCAATATTAAACTCTTCATCATCGTCATCCCCAATGGCATTCACTCCCGCGTCATGTTTGGGCATGGGTGCCGTTATGACATTTGGCTTCTCTGGTGCTTCGAACTGAATTTCCTTAGCATCGATCAAGTCCTGCACTTTATTCTTCAAAACCCAGCAGTCATCCGTATCATGCCCCGGGCCACCAGAGTGAAAAGCACAGTGGGCATTCGGATCATACTTCGGTGATGTTATATTTGGATTCTTTGGGGCCTCCCTTGGAATCACCAGATTGGTCTTTAATAACTTTGGCAGATTCTGAGATAACATCATGTTGAGTTGAGTGAATTGTCTTCGTGGCCTTTCGGCCCTTGGTTGATTGTTGCGCCGAGGAGCAACAACATGTCTTGAAATAACCACCGCATTAACAGCTTGGCGGCGTTCAGGTCTATTCTGGATTTTTGAACTATAAACAGCGTTGGATTCCTTCGTAAAAGGTTTCTTCTTGGTGCCTGATGAAGCACCCTTCTGTATTTTACCGGATTTGATGCTAGCCTCAATTCTTTCCCCGGTCATGATCAGCTCTGTAAACCCGGATGACGAACTTCCAATCAGATGGTTGAAATACAGACCAAACAAAGTCCCTATAAACATATCCACTAGCTCCCTATCAGCCAAGGGAGGTTGCACTCTTCCAGCAAGGTCCCTCCACTTCTGAGCATAATCTTTGAAACCTTCGCCCGCACCCATTGACATACTTTGGAGTTGGGTACGCGTGGGAGCGAGGTCGGCATTGTATTGGTACTGCTTGTAGAAAGAAGCAGCCAAGTCTTCCCAATTACGGATACTAGCTCCTTCTAACTGGTAAAACCACTCAAGTTGAGTCCCTGAGAGACTGTCTTGAAAGAAGTGGATCCAGAGGTTCTTGTCAGCGGTGTATGGCTGAATCTTCCTAACATACGACCGGAGGTGCAGTTTCGGGCAAGAAACTCCGTCGTATTTAGCAAAGATTGGTGCTTTAAACTTGTGGGGAATCACCACCCCAGATGACAGACCCATGTCTCCAAAGTCCAGACCAGGCACTTTCTGAACTTCCATCACACTCAAACGATCTTCTAGTTGCTTATATTTATCCTCAGCCGGAGGATACTGGTCTTCGTCGAAGTCAGTCTCGTTGTCGGAAACCACAGGGATAGGAGCCCTCCTTTCCTCCTGATTATCTCCCCCTCCAGATGAGTGGGTCAAATCAACCTCTTCTCGCAAATCGTTTCTGAATCTGTGACCCATATTAAACAGGACCGTCTTCTTCTTCTTCTTCTCTTTCAGGATAAGGGTCTTCAGATCTTGCTGACCCTTAGCCAAACTCATGAACAATTTCTGGAACTGGGCGTTTTGAGCCTGTAGAGCCTTGATTGCTTGTTCAGTTGATGGTTTAGAAGACATGATGCTGAAATAAACAACGAAGAAGATGAGAAAACCTGTAAGGGTACCTGTTATGAGGTGCATTGGAATGATATGCGCATGATATGATTTCAAAGACTTTAGGGATTCAAATTCGTAAACCAAAAATGAAACACACTCTTATTAGTTAAACTTTGAAATCAATTGTTCAACAGATGCCTTTAAGGCGTTACAAGAAAGAAAAACTGAAAAGTAAATCAGAACAAGAAATAATCAAAAGACAATCAGTGCTCCCAGGGTCGTTTCTTGTCGGTGTGGACATAGTCATTGAGGATCCGCTCGTTTTCCAGCTGCCTTGTCAACTTATGAATCTTCTGATCTTGCTCGTGATAATTTTCCCTGTAAGTATCCCGCTCTTCTCTCAGTTGCATTCATGATCTCTTTAATTCCCCTAAGTCAGTAGGCATGTACGGATGGAGGATGGTAGGAGGAACCCCTTCTTCATCAGCAACTTCAACAATGATAGGCAAGACGGATTCATATGGCATTCCCAGCTTTTGGGCACAGATACAAACCCATCAGAGATATGGCTCCATCGGAAGAGAAGTCTTTGCACCCAACTCGTGCGGATCAGACATGTGTACTCTATCCCAAGATCTTATGAATCTGCGGGGTTCCTCGTCACTATCCCCTTAGAAATCAAAGACAATACTTGGCATTAGCAACTCATGTGGTCCTTCCCTCCTGGCTCGCCCAAACTGACGTAAGGCCAAACACGGATTATAAGTGATCCCTCCATTGGTTCCTATCAGTGGAACATTGGGGTATTCCCCACATCGATCAATAATGGCCACATCTTCCATACCCTTGATAGTCCAAATGATGTCATTATGAGAGAGAGACATAATCCTATAGGCCTAGCCCATGCCTTCCTTATTCTTCAGAACTCATTTGGGGAGGTGAGAAATAAACCACCTCGCCAGCAATGGCGCACAGCACATAAGGGTTCCCCGCTTCCGAGGAGTACGGGCATAAAGAGAGTGAAGAATGTCACCCAAGAGAGTGGGTACAGGATTACCAGACATAAATATCTTCACTGCATTCACGTCGACGAAAGCATCTGAGTTAGGAAACAATACCAAACCATATATGAGAAGAGCCAGAATGTCTTCAAATGCCTGGAAGTCTAGATTGTCCCAGAATTGGTTAGCCTTACCAACCAAGAATTTAGTCAAGAAGCCCTTTGTTCCACTTCTAGTCTCCCAATTAGCCATTACCTCATCCTTTGTCAAATGGAGGGCTGAAGCAATTTCTTTCGGCCTAAGGATCTTCTCCCAACCTGTGAATGGGGTCTACTCCAGAATAGAGACACCAAGTAGATCAGAGAACTCTTCCAAGGTAGGGACCAACTGGTAGTCCGGAAAAGTAAAGCAATCGTACAGTGGATCAAAGAACAGGACTAAGACACTCATCATCTGCTCGTCCAATTTGGAAGTGACCAAACCCAGGAGGTGACCATGCCTTCTGATAAAGGAGGTAGTATCTGAAATCTTTGAAACCAATTCCTTAAGTTGAGTGGGAATCTGGACAAAGTTTATCCGAATGGTATTCCTACGCATGGGTGCCATGACCTACAAAACAGAACAAAGATGAATCCCTCCTGTCTTTGAAATAGGTTAGTCTAATGCAAGATGCATGTAATGTTATGATGTCATGATGTTATGATAGAAAACACACCACAAGTATCCACAAATAGAAAACATGGTAAAGGCACACAAGTCACACAGAGAGCCCTTAGATTTCAGGCTGGCAAGGAGTCTAGGTACTACCCTCTTTCAGTTCAGTTGGTTCAAACCTGTCCTAAAAATAGTAACCAGGTTCTAGAGGATCTCAATATCACTGACTACCCTCGATCGATCATAATTCCAGTTTAGCAACCTTTTCTTGCGACCGGAATCATCGCGAGAGTTTAGTCTCAATGAGTGTAGCGTACTGCTACTGTTCTATGGCCAAGTTGGTCTATTTAAAGGTTCTAAGGTCAGTTGGTGCTTAATGACCCCTTAGAAGACCCATATTCTCCTCGTTGCGCCACAAGGGATATCAGTACAAACTAAAGTGCCACACCAACGTAGCTATTGCTTCAACCGTATAGATTTATGCCATACAGTTCCCTCACAGTTTATTGCTACTTACCTAAAGGTATCCCCAGATCCGGGTTAGGATCTATATTAACTCTGATTCAAACCCACAAAGATAAAGCATAGAAATCAAGCAATTGAAAACAATATGAACTAATCCTAAGGTACACCCCACTTATACAAAATTCCCCAGCAGAGTTGCCAGTTCTGTGATGCGGTGGAAAGAACTGACTGTTTTTGGAATGCTGGTTTGCGTTTTGCGTTTGTTTTTGCAAAATGTCGCGGTAAGCAAGAGTCGCCACCGACTTTTATTTTATCCAACAAGGAAAGGAAAAAAGCACAGAAAAATTCCTTTTTTGAGATTTTCTGAGTACGAGGGGTAGATTTATAGAAAGGGAAGGTATTAACACCCTTTCTATCCGTGGTTATCCACGGGCTCTTAGGTACTTGCTCATTGTTTTCAAAATATTGCTTTCTTTGTGCTTGTGGGTTTTGAAAAAAGTTTTTGTTTGAAAACTTCGATTTAACTCTTGCTTCTGTCCTCAAGAGCGTATGAAGTGTTTTTGAAAACTTTGTTCGAAAAGTGTAAGTGTGAAAAGTTTTTGTTTTTGAAAGAGCAAGTATCTAAGAACCATATACCTACTCGAAAAAGGAATCGTTCTATGCTATCTTCCTTTAGACAATTCTATCCCACTATTAATGAGTGGATAGCACCATCGTTGGAGTTTAAGGGTCAATTCAAATGAGGGACATGCGGTCACTAAAGCAATGTTAGGACGCCTTAGCGGTAACCCTAATGTCTTAGATCATTTGTTTTGAGGCAACAATATCCAAGGCAACATTTTGAGGCGACTATGATCTTTAGACAAGATGGCGACCTCTAAAGTGACCTATACTCAATGACCGCGTACGAAGGCAACCAAGTGGGGTGTACCCTAAGAGTGCGCATGTGCGAGTGTGTCGTTTTCAGTTATATTTTGTCTTTGTACATGTTAAGGATAATCTAAGTTGATTTTAGGTTAAAACATTAAGTCTTGTCATGCCATCCTATTATCAAACATCTAACAATTATAATTTGCGGAAAATAAAATGTTGAATTTAAATTACAAGGCGTCGGGTATTTACATCGCCAAAGACAAACCCTTTAAAAATAAAAAAAGCGATAAAAAATAAATAAAGGTCCTATTAGGCTATTACAATCCAGAATCAGATACATAAATGGATGAAAGAAAATAAATCGCGTGCGGGAAATTAAGTCGAGTGCGAGTTTAGGGTTTTGACCCTTTTTTTGAAAGAAAATATCTTTTTTGTTGTTTATTTTAAGAAAGAAATTAATCTAAATTAATTACTAAATTAAATTAAATAAATAAATTATTTAAATGAAAAAATTATTTTTTGGTTTCTTGTTATTTTAAGAAAGAAAATAAAATTAATTGAATTAGTAAAAACCTAATTAAGTCTAATTTAATTTTAATTATTTACAAAAATATGTTAAAGTTATTCTAATTAAAACCTAAGTTAATTTAATTAGTGTTTATTAATAAAATAAAATTTAAAATTTGATTTGATAAAGAAAATATTTTTGTGGTTTTAATTTTATAAAGAAAAGAATTTTTGATTGGTTAGTAAATGAAATAAAAATAATAAAACAATTGAAATAAACAAAATAAATAAAATAAGAGAGTGAGGGGGTATGGGCCTGAAATTGGGAGTTTGAGAAGCAAATTGAAGCCCAAAACGCTGGCCCTGTTGGACTTTTTTGAGATCTGGTGAGCGCGTGTTGACTTGGACCATGGTAGACCTCCAGATCCTGGCCACCAGATTTGGCCTTTGGCCATCTGGCCATTGGATGCTTGATGGTGCATGATACACTGCAAGCCTGGATATGCACATGATCACCTGAAGAAGAAAAATATCAAAGAAGTGGAGGACCTGGGATTCGAACCCAGATCCTGATGGATATTGGGCACCTGCCTTGCCACTACGCTGAGCTGCTTTGTTTGTTAACATATTACATAAGAATAATAATATAACAAAACTGCAATTATTGACCAGAAAAATAAAATGCGCGAAAAAACATTTGAATGGGCCAACTAGAGGATGAGACACACGCATCCCTGTCCTCAGGCCTATAATAATATTATCTGCGGATTTGAATCCGCAGCTAAATGTGCAGGCTTGCTCCAAAATTCATTCCAGGCCACAAAAATGAGTTCTAAAGACATGGTTGTACTCGTCCTTCCCTCTCGGTCACAACCATGTCCCTCTTGTAGTCTAATTTCACCTGAAAAGAGAAACCCCAAAAATTCTTCCAAGAACCCTAACTATGGCGCTTTACATTACAGGTTAGATAAACAAAATTGAATAATGCAAAAAGCTTAGAAATGTTGTGAGGATTACAAATATGCAAGCAATTTGTTCAAATGATGCAAGAATGATGAATTACAATTTCAAGAACAGGGGCGTTTATCGTTACACTTACAGCGCTTGTGGAGGTCTGAGAATGCTTGCTTTTGATCCAGATCACTTGTGTGAACACTCATGAAGAGATTGGGACCAGTCTCAGCTTTTGAAAATGCCTCTAACTATGGATTCGATTTCAATACTTTTGTGACTTTTTTCAATTTCTGTTCTGTCTATGCCTGCACTTTCCAACCCTTATTTCGATCTCTTTTGCTTGCTTATGTACTATGGAATGTATTAGGGTAACAATTTTGGATTGAATCTCTCTAAATCAATGCATTGGAATTTGATTTGATTCACTCTTTACAACTTGCCAAATTTGCCAAATCTCAATCTTTTTGCACATGATATTGTATGATTCTAGTTTTATGATGGTAATGATGATAATTACAACCTGAAACAGCAAAAAAATCTTGGGTAATCAAAGCTTTGGATTTTATATGATTTAATTTGATTTAAAATGAATAAATTCAATAAAAAATCAAATAAAATAATAAAAATAAAATATGGGCTCATGGCTGAAGCTAGGACACGTGGACAATTATGCAAGCTCAAATCAAGTGGAAAAGAATGGGCCCATTTGATAAAATTTGAAGTTTTGGGGATAGTTGACTTTTGGCAATTTTGCAAAAATGTCCAACTTCAACAATGCATAACGTTTTCAATTTTAAACTTTTGGAAGTGTTCCTAGACTTTTTAGAAATCTTGAGATGTCCTATAACCAACCCTTTTGGTCTCATCTCATTTTGATATTCCATGCTCAAGTTATAAGCTTTGGCAAAAAAGGTGTTTTGTTGACTTTCAAAAATGACCTATAATGTCCCAATTTATAACTTCTTGTGAGTGCATTTTTTGATCTTGGGGTATGAAGATGGACTGTAGGAAATTTCATCCTATTCTAAATGAGCTTTAAATGGGTCATTTCTCATAAAGTATGAGAAAGTTATGTTTGGTCAAAGTTGAGTTGACTTTTCCTACAAAACCCTAATTTAGCAAATTTTGAGTCTTGATGGATTTTGAGCAATCCTTGATGAATCATGATCAACCCTTAATCAAATGATGAAATATCCTTCAAAATGGGAATGTTGACAAAAAATCTTGAGGTTTGACTGTTTGTAGGTCACAGTTGACTTTTGCCCTAGCACAGTCGATTTTTGGACCCTTTGAGCAATTGACTGAGCAAACTTCCTCTGCAAGGCTTGAAACTTTACATGGATGACCTTGATAACATATTAGGACATTGGGGAGCCCTTGAGGTCATTTGGACTCAAATATCTTGATGCAACACAAAACCCTAATTTGGGGTTGACTGCCTTAGGAGATGACTTGTCTGACCAACTCTTGAGCAAGCTTGAACCACTTGGAGATTTTTCTTGCAATGTTTTGAGAAATATGAGAGGGAAAATTTTGGGGTACAACACCTGGCGTGTTTTTGTACGACCAAGCGAAGATCTCAACATAGTCGCGCAACATCTGGATTAATCTATTCTTGACACTGTCCTCTAGGTTGGAACCTATCTTGACTTCTTTCTTGTCTACTTCAGTACCCAAGTTTACAACCTCGATTGGCTCTTCATGTGGTTGTATAGCCTTTTCCTCTTGTACTAACAGTCTGGCAAGTTCTCTAGGTATTTCACAATCTTCCTCACCTTCTTCCTCGACTTGGTAGATCGAATTTTCAAAGTCATAAGTGGCAATAGCATAATCGTTATCGATGGGATCCAGAGTGGATGTGGATCTGCAATTTGTCTTGTGGGTGTATGTAAGAACACATAGCTATTTTGAAAGTGTAATAAAATAAAAGAAAGACAAAGAGCGCAAAATTTGAATGCAAAACGTCCCATGATTTATTGAATGAAAATATCTTAATGAAGTGACAATCCTAACAAATGAACCGTTGTGCCCTGGGTAAGACACAAGGCTTAAAGTTATTGTTTTAAAATTACATCACTAAAACTTGAAAGCAATAAAATAGAAAGTATCATTTACTCCTGACTAAAGAAGATTGAGATAAGATCTTCAGTCTTCCAGTTATTGAGCATGTTGTCGATGGTGGTAAAAATACAGCTATCTAGGTCGTAGTCACTATCAACATCTTCTACCGCGTTGACTCCATTGTTGCTGACGCAGAATGATGGTCTTCCAGCACGAGCATGATGAACAACCCTCTGAGCCTCTGAAGTGAAACCCAAATAAAATTTGGCAGACTTGTAAGGAATGTCAGGAAGGTGACCCCAAGTAGTGCAACCACCTTCTTCTACTACAACTCTAGCATCCTTCAAATAATCCATTCTGGGTGGGACCTTAATAACTTTGGGAATAGTAGAAACATCTTCAGTAGCGGTAGTTGTCCGGGGCATAACTTCAAAAGTCAGGCAGGGAGTTTTGATGAATTCGCCGTCCATCTCAACATACTTGAATGAGTTCAAATGACTCACTATATAATCTTCTTCACCATAAACCATAACAACCTTTCCTTTTATGGGATATTTCAGTTTTTGATGTATAGTGGAAGTGACAACGCCTGCCCCATGAATCCAGGGCGTCCAAGTAAACAAGAATAGGCCGAACAAATGTCATCACATAGGAGGTAGAGTTGAAGACCTGTGAATATACTTTGATTAGGAGATCCACCTCTCCGTGCACCATCATCTTTGAACCATCAAAGGCTTTGACCACAATGTCATTAGGTTTCAACACAACCCCTTCACAATCAAGTCTGTCTAGAGCACCCTTCGGTAGAACATTCAACGAGGAACCCGTATCAACCAACGCATGATCTAAAGTAATGCCCTTCCATTTAATAGAGACATACATGGCCTTGTTATGGTTTCTTCCTTCGGGAGTCAGGTCGGCATCAGAAAAGCCTAGCCCATTATCAGTCGTCAGGCTAGCAACATAACTTTCAAATTGATCAGCAGAGATTTCTTGCGGCACATGTGCTGATTTTAATAACTTCACCAAAGCCTGGGCATGGGCTTTAGAGCACAATAAAAGGGATAACATGGAGATCTTTGAGGGAGTCTGCCCCAGCTGTTCAGCAATCTTGTAATCACTTTTTCGGATAATTTTTAATACCTCATCCAACTCCTGCTTGGAGGTATCTCCAGCTTTAACTTCTTTAGGTGCCTCCGTTTGGACATGCTCTGTCATTTTCTCTTTGCCCTGAGTCTCAGAAGTTGGCTCAATAGCAGTAACACGAACTGGTGTGGCGACATTATTCAAAGAGATCTCCGGAGAGAAAATCATTCCACTTCTATTAACCTTATTGGTCCCAGAAATATTGTCAATGTTAGGATCAATAACTTCAGTATTTCCACCTTCAATAGTCAATGGTTCTTGCTTGACGCCATGGTAGTAGACGTTGTCCTCATAATTCCAAGGGACAACCTTGTCAAAGGAGTATGGGATTGGTCCGGGTGCAGTGATTATCAGATGAGTAACTCTCGGTTTGGCAGTAATCTTTACAGGAACTTTGGAAGTGATCCTGATAGGAGTGCTAGAAATTACAGATACCTCTTCCAGCTCCAAGTCTTAAAACAAATTCTTCATAGAAGGAGACTTCTCAACTAGAATTATATGGTTATCCATCAGACGCTGAATACCTTCTTTCAGCAGTTTGCAGCCATTGGGTTGGGCTGTACAACAATAACATCTTTCAATGCAACCCAAAAATAAACCAGCCTGAAACATATTCTTCTTGATAATTAGGAGGGGAGTAGTCAATTCACTTACAGTAGAAACATATGGAACATCATCAATTGCATTAATGCCTTTGTCATTCTTAGGCATAGGTGCAGTAATTACATTAGGGGCCTCGGGAGGATCAAACTCAATTTCTTTATTTTCAACCATGTCTTGAATTTTGTTCTTCAAAGCCCAGCAACTATTGGTGTTGTGCTTGGGGCTATTAGAATGGTAAACGCATCTTACATTAGGATTGTACTTGGGGGAGGAAGTGTTGGGATTCTGAGGCGTATCTCTTAATGTTATCAACTATGCCTTTAATAGATGTTGTAATTCCCGAGACAATGGCATGTTGATCTTTGTAAATTGTCTCCTTGGTGCATCTGACCTGTGCTGATTTCCCTGTTGTTGTTGTTGCACAGGTGCAGGATTAGAAATTAGCACCGCCCCCATAGATTAATTGCAATCACTTCTAGCATGACCCTTCTGGACATACACATCATTTGTTTCCTTCTTACCGTTGAATCTCTTCTTTACAGTACTTGGAGATGCAACCACTTGAATCTTTCCACTTCTAATTCCACTTTCAACATGTTCCCTAGTTAATATCAGCTCGGTGAAACCAAATGAAGAGATTCTGATCAGATGATTAAAGAAAGGCCTTATCAAAGTTCCCATAAACATATCAACCAGCTCCCTATTCGATAAAGGAGGTTGAACTCTTCCTGCTAGGTCTCTTTATTTCTGGGCATACTCCTTGAAGCCTTCGTTCAAGCCCATAGTCATACTTTGTAATTGCACGCGAGTTGGTGCAAGATCAGCATTGTACTGGTATTTTTTGTAAAAAATCAGCAGCCAAGTCTTCCCAAGTACGAATATTGGTCCCCTTCAGCTGATAGAACCACTCCAATTGTGTTCCTGACAAGCTTTCTTGAAAGAAATGTATCCATAACTTCCTGTCAGCAGTATGTGGTTGAATCTTCCGAACATACGACCTTAGATGAAGCTTTGGATGGGAAACACCATCATACTTCACAAAAGTATGGACCTTGAATTTGTGAGGAATCACAACTCTCGAGATAAGATCCAGCTCTTCAAAATCCAACCCAGGCACACTCTAGATCTCCATAGCATTGAGACGATCTTCCAGTTGTTTGTATTTTCCATCAGTAGAAGGGTATTGTTTGTCTGAATAGTCTACTTCTTCTTCATCAGAACCATGGTTGTTATTCCTCGGCTTTCACACTCTTATCATATTCCTCATGGTTATCATCTTCATTTGATGGGACGTCAAATTCTAGAGACCTTCTGATCGGACCTTTGAATCTTCTACCCATGTTAAGAAAGACAAATGTCTTCTTAGTCTTCTTCTTTCTCTATTTGATGATAAGTGCTTTCAAGTCTTCCCGCCCTTTGGCTAAGTTCAGGAACATTTGCTGAAACTGAGTGTTCTGAGCTTGAAGTTCTTTCACGGTTTGTTCGAGAGCCTTCTTTTACTGAAATAAACAGAAAGAAGATGAGAAAACCTGTCTTGGAAACCTGTTATGTAATAATGTGCATGATATGTGGATGTAATGTTTTCAAGGATCTTGGGGGATAAACAGAAATGAAATGTTAGACATTGAGTCTGGCTGCAGCTTTGACGGAATAACTTTGTGTCTTTGAACATCCTCCAATGAGAATCAAGCTCACCATGTCAAGTGGGTCCTAGCTTTTAACTCAAAAGAATTCACTTCGGTCTTTGACGACATTTGGTTAGATGAAAATAAATACTCTTGCCCCTTTCTAGGCATCTAGTTCATGATAAACTTGCATCATAGGTCCCTAAGATCCTTGAAATGGTCAGTAAAAATGCTATGGTATGATGTTATAATGTCATGATGTCATGTTTGGACAGATATAAAACACAAACAAAGCACACAATAGCCTTAGGTTTAAAATATTGCATGAGGTTCGTAGGTAAGTACCCTATTGAAGTTCAGTTGGCTCAACTTGTCCTAAGAATAGTAACTGGGTTCTAGGAGTCTCATATCACTGATCTTTCTCGCAGGTTTAATTTCAGCAGAGCAACTAACTTGCCACCAAAATATATTAGGAGTCTAGTCTCAATGAGTGTAGCATCGAGTATCAACCAACTTTGATATGCACTAAATTCGGCCATCTCACTACCTTCTGATGCCCAGGTTGGGTCAATTAAGGTTCTAAAAGTAAGTTGGTGCTTATGACACCACGCGGGAGCCTAGTGTTCTCCTCGACTGACTCAAAGGGCACCAGTATAAACCAAAGTGTCACACTAACGTAGCCATCACTTCAACCATGTCTGTCTATGCCATATAGTTTCCATGATCTATTACTACTTACCTAAGGTATCCCCAGATCCGAGTGTAGGATCTTTGCAAGAAATAAACCCGAGAAACCCTCAAATATAAATCAAAGAAGGTAAATAATTTTAAGTAAAAGTGATCTAACTCTAAGGTAACCCCTCTTATAGAATTTAATTCCCCAGCAGAGTCGCCAATTCTGTAACACGGTAGGAGAAGTGACTTATTTTGCATTTTATCACAAATGTTGCAGATAGCAAGAGTTGCCACCGACTTTTCTTTTATCTAATAAGGAAAGGGGGGAAAAGAACAGGAAAGACCTCGATATATTTTGAGTTTGGGGGGTAACTTATGAAAAGGGAAGGTGCTAGCATCCTTTTCATCCGTAGTTATCTAAGGACTCTTAATCACTTAGCTCAATTTTTGAAAATTTCTTTGTGTTGTGTGTTTGAAAATATTTTTGAAAAGTTGCCAATGTAAGGCAAGACTTTGTAGTGATTCTCGTATCTGTCCTCGAGAATGCGTACAAAGTGTTTTGAAAATATTTTGACAGTGTTTGTGTGAAATGTTTTGTTTTGGAGAGCTTTGTGAGCAAGCGATTAGGAGTTCTGCCCTACTCAAGGTCGTTCTTGTACTTTTCCTTCTCCTTTAGATAGTTCTATCCGTACCATTACTTAGTAGGAAGTCCTATCTATTGGATTTGAAGGGACATGCGAGGGTCATTGTACAGTCATCGAAGGCAACTAGTAAAGACGCTTTAGCAATTTTCATATGGGACTAGATCATTTATCGAAAGACAATGTCGTAAGGGTCATCGAGGGATTATGATCTTTGAATCAAGGGACTTTACTAAAGTGTCCCTACATTAGAGGGACATGACTGTTTTCCAAAGGAAACAAGGGAGGTTTCCCTAGAGGTGCGGATGTGCAAGTGATTTGTTTTCAGTTATTTAGCTTTGATTTTTAGGGTTTTCTAATGATTTGTTTTAATCTTTCCATACAACCTTAATTACTAAGAAATAATTATAACAAGTATAGTAAAGCAGTAAAGGTGCAGAAAGTAAAGGCAGAAATGTAAACCCTAAACTATTACAATGCTTCGAGGAAGTTACATAATAATAGAGCGGAAAAGAAAAACCCTAAGCTATTACAACTCGCAAACAGTTACATAATAGTGGAAAAAGAAACACAATAAATAAAAATTACATTCGTGAAACCTATACAGTCGATCTAAAAATGTGAAAGAAAAAGAAATGTTTTTTTGATATTTTTCATGAAAAAAAGGTTTTTGAATGATGATTTAAAATAAACCTAAAAATTAATTAATTTTAATTAATAAAAGAAAAGTTAATCAATTAAGTTAATTAAAAAAGTTAGTGGTAAAAACCTAAAACCTAATTATTTTAGGATTGTAAAAGAAAAGGTTTATGATTTATGGTTAAATGGATTTAGGGTTAAAAGGGAGAAAATAAGACAAATTGGTTAGAAACCAAAAAAGCCATGAAAATGTTGTTAGAACATAGTTTGATTCTACAACCCTTAGTTAGAGTTTTGATGATAACAAACACAAAGAACAAATATGCACTCTAAAATTGTGTTACTATGTATGCAGAAGTTCTGACCAAAGCAGCATCAGAAGTTAAAGCTATAGAGGCTTTCACGCAGAAGTAATCAGAATCTGCGCTGAAGAATGATGATCAGAACATGCACTGAAGTGAAGAATACTCTGATTCTGAACAGAAGGTTCAGATACAATCAGATTCTCACAACTCTAAGTCATCAATGTTCTGAAGCAATAACAACATACAATATTGTAAAATTCTGAAGTGTTACTATTCATTCAAGACAACATCACTTGTAACAGCTTCATTCAGACATGATCTTCTCAATATGGGAACTTCTTAAATGTCCATTATCACGCTTAATGTTGGATATGATTCCTTTTCCTATATAAACAAGCTAAGATATCAAATCATTTACGATTTTCCAATGCTACTGCAATTCATATAAAAAGGCTGCAAGCTTACATACTTATTTTTCTACGTTTTAAATTGTGTAAAATGTCACAGTTATGGTAACTGTTTTTGTAACGAAAAACAATCATACACAAAATTCTTGTATCTTGATTAAGACAGTTTTTCCTTGAGATTAACCGGATTATGGTTGTACTCAAGAGGACTTTGACAATTGTCAAAGTAGTGATTGTAATCAGTTTTTGATTAGTGGATTAAGTCCTCGTTGGAGAGAGGCGAAATCACCTTGACGGATGGACTGGAGTAGTTTGAGATCAAACGAACCAGGATAAAAATACTGTGTCATTGCGCATTTGATTTCAAGTTTTCAATTCAACCCACCTTCTTGTGTTTTTCACTTCTTCAATTTGCATCAGAGCATCTGGTTCTGAGTTAATACACTTAACCGTGTCAGTACAAGATCCAAGATTTAGAAAAACACTATGGTGGGACTAAGCCAAAACATCAGCAATGACTATCATGAAGACAAGGACAGAATCAGTGGCAAACCTCCAGTCTTTGATGGAGAAAATTTTGACATCTGGAAAGACAGAATTGAGAGCTTCTTTCTGGCCCATGATGCTGATCTCTGGGACATTGTAACTGATGGATACAAACATCCAGTGGATGGAAGAGGTCAGAAGATAGACAAAAAAAATGATGTCTGACCAGCAAAAACGTGAATTCATAAACCATCATAAAGCCAGAACAATACTCCTCAGTGCTATCTCATACTCATAATATGAGAAAATCTCAAACAGAGAGACAGCCAAAAACATGTTTGACTCTCTGGGAATGACGCATGAAGGCAACATAAAAGTCAAAGAAACCAAGGCCCTTACGCTCATTCAGAAGTATGAGGCATTCAAGATGGAAGATAGTGAATCCATATAAGCAATGTTCTCAAGATTCCAGATCCTTGTTGCTGGGCTGAAGGTTCTTGACAAAGGATATTCTACTGCTGATCACGTAAAGAAGATCATCAGAAGTCTACCCAAGCAATGGAGGCCAATGGTCACAACACTTAAGCTAGCCAAAGATCTCAACAAGATATCTCTGGAGGAACTTGTCAGCTCCCTCAGAAGTCACGAGATAGAGCTAGTAGAAGATGAGCGTCAAAAGAAAGGTAAGCCACTAACATTAAAATCTAATAGAAAATATGATTCTAAGGTTTTACAGGCTATGGAAGAAACCTATGATGGATCCTCATCAGAAGAAGATGAATTGCCTCTCCTCTCTAGAAGGGTGAATCAACTGTGGAAGCAGAGACAAAGAAAATTCAGAAATCCTAGAAGATCAGAGAATCAAAATGAATCCTCCTCCAGATACAGGAAGTTTGAGTCTTCCTCTGGATATAGAAGATCTGAAGGCTCTTCAGGACACAGAAAGTCAAATAACAAGGACATCATCTGCTATGAGTGCAATGAGCAAGGGCACTACAAAAGTGATTGTCCAAAGCTTCAGAAGGAGAAGCCTAAAAAGAAGTTCCTCAAGGAGAAGAAGAAAAGTCTCATGGCTACATGGGACGATTCAGACACTTCTGATGCTGACTCAGAGTCATATGATGAAAGAGAAAACATAGCTCTCATGGCAAACGTGTTAGAAGACAGTGAAGCTTCTGGTTCAGACTCAGAATCAAACACTGAAAAGGTATTCCCTGACTTAGCTAGTAATTTCACTAAGGATGAACTTGCAGAAAGTCTAAATGAAATTCTGGAAAGGTATCAACAAATCAGAGTCAAATTCAAGAACTTGAAAAAGGATCTTGTCTCTGACTCTGAAAAGACTGAGAGTCTCAGATTAGAAAATTTTGAGTTAAAAGAAAAAGTTTCAAAATTAGAAAACAATTTGAAAAAATCTCAGAAGGAAATAATCTCAGAGACTCCCAGTAATGTTGATTAGATCATCAAAGAGTATGATCACAGCTTTCAGAAGTTTCTGGCTAAAAACATAGATAGAAGCAAGATGGCTTCAATGATCTATGGAGTTAGAAGAAATGACAGAAAAGGGATATGATATTAAGGTAAGGTATCTACACCTAAGAAAGTCATGGACTTAGTCATAAAACGCACACCACTTAAATCACACTTCATATATGGGCACACACATGACCTAAAATACACTAGTAATGATTACTCTGGCAAACCAAAATTCAACCAGGATTTTGGTAAAACTAACAAACCAGGACCCAAGAAGATATGGGTACCTAAGAACAAAATTATATATGTAGAAAATATCTTTAGCAGAAAGGCTAAAACACCAGTCATGGTACCTAGACTCTGGATGCTCTCGACACATGACGGGAAGAAAGCATATGTTCCAAAGCCTGGAACTTAAACCTGGAGGCTACGTGGGTTTTGGAGGCAACCAAAGAGGAAAGATCATTGGCTCTGGAATAGTAGGAAATGGAAATCTCCCCTCTATAAATAATGTGCTATTAGTTGATGGATTAATGCATAACCTGTTATCCATAAGCCAATTAAGTGATAACGGTTATGATATAATCTTTAATCAAAATTCATGCATAGCTATTAGTCAGAAAGATGGAACTATCCTTTTTAATGGAAAGAGGAAAAACAACATTTATAAGATAAAACTTTCTGAACTAAAGAGTCAGAATGTAAGATGTCTTCTCTCTGTTAACAACGAGCAATGGGTCTGGCACAGAAGATTGGGGCATGTTAGTATGAGAAGAATATCTCAGATTAACAAACTCAATCTGGTCAGAGGACTTCCTAATTTGAAGTTCAACTCAGATGCTCTGTGTGAAGCATGTCAAAAAGGCAAATTTGCAAAACCTGCTTTTAAATCCAAAAATGTTGTTTCCACCTCTAAGCCGTTAGAACTTCTGCACATAGACTTATTTGGACCAGTAAAAACTGTGTCTGTTAGTGGCAAGAAGTATGGGTTAGTGATCGTAGATGACTATAGCAGATGGACAAGGGTAAAGTTCTTAAGACACAAGGACGAGTCACACTCTGTGTTCGTTGCATTCTATAACCAAGTTCAGAATGAAAAGGATCTTAGAGTTGTCAAAGTCAGAAGTGATCATGGTGGAGAATTTGAAAATAAATATTTTGAATCATTTTTTAATGAAAAAGGCATCTTGCATGACTTCTCTTGTCCTAGAACTCCCCAACAAAATGGAGTTGTAGAACGAAAGAACAGAACATTGCAAGAAATGGCCAGAACCATGATCAATGAGACTAACATTGCTAAGATCTTCTGGGCAGAAGCAATTAACATAGCATGTTACATTCAGAATAGAATCTCTATAAGACCTTGTGATACGGCGGGAGAACTGACTAGTGTTTTGCATTCGTATTCGCACTTGTGCGGTTAGCAAGAGTCGCCACCGACTTTTTATTTTATCCTAAAGGAAAGGTTAAAAAGCACAGCAAAAACCTTTTTGAGATATTTCGTGGGTTCGGGGGGTAGATTATGAAAAGGGAAGGTATTAGCACCCTTTTCATCCATGGTTATCCATGGGCTCTTAGGTACTTGCTTAGATCGACTTTGCCTTGGTTTTCAATTGTGCGAAATGGTGCTTTGTGGATTGTTTTGAAAATGTTTTGAAAAGATGCCTTGCGTTAGGCTAACCTTGTAACAATTCTTTACTCGAATGTTTTACAAAAGGTGTTTTATCTTTTAAAAAGATGTTTCAAGGGTTTGAAAAGTTTGATTTTTGAAAGTGTTGTGGATTGTGGGTTTTGAAATTAGGCAAGCGTTTTCTTTGCAAATTGACAAGTACTTAAGAGTTTATCTACCCTAAAGCTTTCTCAAAAGATTTTTTGTCGTGTTTTGACCCCTTTTTTAACAATTTTGTTCTACCATTGAAATTGGTAGGCAATCTTGTATTTAGGAAGTTTATTCGGGACGGACGCGGGTCATCGTATGGACCATGAATGCAATGGTGCCAAGTGTTTTTGGCAAATTGTTTTGAAGGGACTATGATCATTCCGTTTAGGCAACTTTCGAAAGCGTCATCGAGGGGCTTATGATCATTTGATTTTGTTTTGCCAAAGACATTCGACGTGCAAGCATGGCCCATTTGGAAGGCAACATGTGGGATTACCCTAGGGGGTGCAAGTGTGATTGTGTATTGATTACATGCATTTGTCTTGTATTAGGTTATCTAGCGTTTGATTTTATGTACATACAAACCCTAGGTCTAACCATGGTATAATTGAAAAGCTGTAAATTGCGGAATGTAAATCTACGCTATTACAAAATAATGTCCGGGAGTGGGGGTATAACTGTACAAGGGGATGAGACTTATAGTACCCAATAATTTACAACCAAATCGAATGTGCGATCAAATGAATATCAAATATAAATGTAAGATAAACATGTGCATAGGATAATATGAATGTATTTGTGTAAGTGTACAAATGTATATGTATGTGAATTGTGTATGTGTAATTATGTACAAATGCGAAATGTGAAATTGAGCCGTATTAGGGTTTTGACCTAGATATACGTTTTAATCTGTATTTTTGGTTTTTGTATGTTTATGTACAAATGAAGGGTTTTGATTAAGTGAGGTATTTTCAATTTAATTATATATGTATATAAAAAGAAAAGATAATATATACAAATGTATTTCAAAAAATGTTTTTTAAGTCTAATTTGTGTATAAAAAGTATTTTGATTAAGAAAAAGTATTTTCAGATTTAATTTGTATGACATGTACAAAACTAATTTTTAATATAACATAAATGTATAAAATAACTATCTAAAAATGTCTTAATTTTATGATAAAAAGTATTTTATTATTTAGGTTAGTATTTTTACAAAGAATAAAATCATTGTTTATAGAATGAAATTAGTCAAAGAAATATTGTTTATGAAAAGAAAATAAAATAAAAAGAGTTAATGTTAAGAAAAGGGTTAGTGTTTTATATATAAAAAAAGTATGTATTGTTTTTATAAAAATGAAAAGAATAGTTAGTGTTTAATGATTTTGTGATAAAATAAATAAGATGAGCTTTTATAACGTATAAAGAATAGAATTGAAATATGTTAGCAATTTTGGTGGAATAAGAAAAAGGGGGTTTAATGGGCTTAGGAAGCGAGGCCGGGTCAAGCCCATATTGATCCAAAAAGCAAAAATTAGGGTTTGGCGCTGTTTGTTCAATTGGGAGTGGAATTAGGGTTCGTCAGCAGCGGCGCCGTGTTCACTTGAATTTTGTCTTCTTCGTTTCCAAGGTGCAGAGAATCCATCATGAGCTCCTTGCCTCAGCCACCGGCAACCTTCGTTTCCCCTTCCCTCCAGCGACACTGTTGAGGCAGTAGAACTTGGTAATCGTTTTGATTTGTTTTTGTTTTAGTACGTTTTATGATCTTCTGCGTATTTATTGATTAACTGCTTGGGGTTTGACCTCTCATGGTGTGTTATTGATTTTTATTTGGAGGTGCATTAGGAAGGAAAAGAGATGTCATACCTCTACCGGAAAAGGGAAGGAAGGAGACGAGGATGCTTAGGAGGTTTTTGATGGCGAGGACCCAGCGATGAAGCTTTGAGCTTTTCCGGTATTTCGTTCCTTTGCTCTTCTACTTCGCTAGCTTGTTGGTTTGGACTGTCTTTGGATGTTACTTCTGTATCTTCTCTTCCAGTTGCTTTTGTGTTGTTGCCTTGGGATGATTTGCTTGTGTGCTTGCCCTGTGATGACCTCAAAGGTCTGAGGGTCTCAGTTGCCTGAATACTTTTGTTTTCCTCTGAGCCCTGAGTTGCTTCTTTCTTTCTTCTTCTTGAGAGGCTATACGCTTGCTTGTGTGCTTGATGCTATGTGACTTGTTTTGAACAATCATTGTCTTGAGTGATTTTGAACAAATATTGCCTTGAGTGGTTTTGAACAAATATTGCCTTGAGTGGTTTTTGAGTTGGATGTCATGTTTTTTATTGCCTATGATGAAGAAATTCTGAGGCTAGGTGTTGGTTTTCATAAGATGGTGAGGCTTGAGTTTGGATATGAAGTTTTTTGCTAATGCTGGTTTGATGGTCTTTGACAAGTTCTGAGTAATGTTAGCTTGGCTTGGTTTTGATCAGTTTGTAGGTATGGGTTATGTTTCGTGACTGA
This sequence comes from Vicia faba, assembly GCA_948472305.1. NCBI lineage: Eukaryota > Viridiplantae > Streptophyta > Magnoliopsida > Fabales > Fabaceae > Vicia > Vicia faba. The sequence goes on along the minus strand of OX451738.1, from coordinate 1,088,790,508 downwards.
TGCTTGGCTTTAGACTGGTTTTGCAAGGTTTCTGACAGGGAGTTTTGGGTTATGAAGATTATGGTTGTTTGGTTATGGCAGTAGTGGTTTTTGTTTGGTTCTGGTGAGGCAGGATATTGGTGTTCTTTGACTTAGGCAGGTTGTGATGCTTTTTGAAGGTTTAGGCTAATGCTGGACTGGTTTTAGTATCTCTCTTTTTCTCCTCTCTCACCTGCTATGTTGCTCTCTTTTGAACTGATATTTTGAACTGTGTTGTATATTTGTCCTTTATCTTGTGAACTGCTCTCTTGCCCTTCTGAACTGAGCTGAACCCTTTCTATTCTGAAATTCTATTCTCCTGCTGAACTGCTATGTTTCTTTGATTTTGTATCTCCCTCTTGTCTTGCCGTCTGCTACTGAACTAGGCTTGGATTTGATTTGCATAATCTTTTTTCTGTCTGCTACTGCACTGTCTGCTGTACTGAGCTTGGACTGCTATGCCTAACCCTGAACTGCTTTATCTCTCCTTACTCTCTCTTTACAGTACAGCTTAAGATTTTTATATGATATTCTTGTACTTTTCTGAAGGGGCCTTGGATGGGAAATGATGAATAGATTGCTTGCATCTTACATTTTGCATCTCCTTTATCCAGTTTTGACAGTTTGGACAGATTTTCTGCTTTTTGATATCTTTTTCTCAAATCTTTCCATGACAGCTTTTGAGCTTGTGACAGCAAATGTACTTCCTTGATTTTCTTTGAGTGGACTTTGTTTTGGATGGAAAGTTTGGATTGAACTTTTTTCAGTTTGGATTGGATTTTGAATCTTGAATTTCTATGCAGCTTGAATTTCATAACTTATGCATTTTTGACATTTGCATTTCATGAGATAAAATAATCTTCCCTCTCTGTGAACCGGGAGAAATCCCGTGATTTGCAGAGAGGGCAACTGATCCCAGTCAGTGGCCCCTAATGACGAGCAACTTAACTGTCTTTTCCAATTAACTGCTTTTGACTTTTCTTGTTTCTTTTTGCAGATGAAAAACGGAATGCCGGAGCGGAGTGAAGAATGAAGAACGTTTAGAAAATAGGATAATTTTAATTCTATGTAATATTTAAATTAAATGTAAATTATTGTTTGTAACAACAATTTGTAAATAATTTAAATATCAATAAAAATTCAAATTATCTAATTAATTCTAATTTCCTTATTGTTCATTTATTTTATTTAAAATTCTTAGAATTAAAACAATTGAAAAATTAATTCAATCATTTAATTTTTAGAATAATAAATAACTAAAAATAAAACAACATTGATCCAATAAACCTGTCTTATCCAACATCCAAAGCAAAGCAGCAATTAAACCAAGTAAACTGATCAACACATAAACTCTGTGAATTCAAGACTGCATCTTGTATCTGACTGGCCCAATCAAAACGTACTGAACTCAAACCACCGTCTCTTTTACTGATTAAACCAAGATAACGCGAATTTTAATCCGAATCTTGAAATAAGTCGCAAAGTGCTGTGGAATTCAAATTCTTCTGAGAATATGCCCATAAAACCCTAATTCCTGATTAAATGCCAAATCACGCTCGCTTGATCAAAATCGAACAAAAAATCAATCAAACCCTAAGCCCACTGTATGAAACAATTCAGAGCTCTGAAAATCAGTAAAAACCCTAATTTTGATTGACTGTCAAGAAAGGTCCGTTTGTCCGATTCTTGAGCCAGTTTGAAAAGTCAGGAAATGTTTGAAGCTGAGATTTCTTGGGGAAAAGCGCGAGGGCAAATTTTGGGGTACAACAGTTGCCCCTGTCCAATCTTCTTGGACCTGAAGAGTTAGATTGGCAAGTTTGCCTTTCGCGACTTGAAGGTAAAAGGAGATTGGACACTAATGTGCCCAGAAAATTTGCACTCGTCGATTTGACGGTGGAGGTGAATGGGCTTAAAGATGCCATTTGGTGATGGGCTTAAAGATGCCATCTGGTGCGAGAGAATTTGTCGGGGGATGGGCTTGTAGATGCCATCTGAGAATGGGCTTACAGATGCCATTCGGCGACTGCTGGTAGGAGGATGGGCTTATAGATGCCATATGGTGATGTTGAACTGTACGTCAATGGTGAGTGGACAAGTGTCAGAAGGGCATCCCTGTTTTGGAATATCTTTGAAATGGGGTCTGAACAAGCGACAGATCGACGTCCATGCCTGGAGAGTCTGTAAACTATTTTCAGGAGTTGGGACTGAACAAGCAATGGAGCAGCATCCGTTGTTGGGAAGCGTCCGTAAACTAAATTCAAAAATTGAGAAGAGTCTGAATCAGTTGGTGGATTGACATTCGTTGTAGGGAAGAATCCGTAAACTGTCTTCAGAAGTTTGAGAAGAGTCTGAACAAATCGGTAGATTGACATCCGTTGTAGGGAAGAATCCGTAAACTTGTTTCAGAAGTCGAGAAGTTGAAGAGGAACCGGTGTAAGGTTTCTGCTGATGCGTCTGAATGAACCTGGAATAAGTATCAAAACGTTGCCGTGTCCGGGTCACATCTGAACTATTTTTGGATGAATCTCAGGAGATGATCTGTGTCTGTCGACTGATCTTACCTGAAAAGGCAAAGGGTTATTTGTATGCAATGTTATGATGCATGATGCAATGTATGTGACATCAATATTTATGAATGTGATGGATGCACGTGTAAGCTGATGAGCTAATCCTGCCAAGGATATATGAATCCGAAATGGCTGAGGATAAAAGCGTCTTGACTGCTGCCGGGGAAAATAAATCCTGGGCTGTTGCTGGGGAAGAGAATCCCTGATGACCTCTACTGGGGGGGTGTCAACTAGTAGACTCATGCTGGGGAAGTCAGACTTGAGAATCGTCAGCTTGATGGGAGGTAACTCTGGAGACCTCGCTGGGGAACTCAAGATTTGTCCTTCCAAAACTCTGTGGGGAGATGGTTTAAAAGTCTGACTCCGCTGGGGATTGCCCACTTGAAGCTCTTGATCTGCTGGGGATACTGAAGCTTAAACTCTGAGGGGAATTGAATTCCTGAGGATTCCCTGGCTGGGGATTTGCAAAGATAAGTTACTGCTGGGGAATTTTGATGAACTCTGCTGGGGATAGGGAGAATTCTGGGGAATGCGATCTTCCGTGGTTGTTAGCTTGAGAAAAATCTGAACAAGTGATAGGTTAACATCCGTTTACTTGGAGAACCCGTGAACTGTTTTCAAAAATCTTGAAGTTGAATCAGCGATAGAGCAACATCCGTTGTTGGGAAGCGTCCGTAAACTGAATTCAAAGGTTGCATCTGAACAAGTTGATAGATTAACATCCGTTGTTGGGATGAATCCATGAACTGTTTTCAGAAGTCTTGAAGAGGAATCAGCAATAGAACAACATCCGTTGTTGGGAAGCGTCCGTAAACTGAATTCAAAGGTTGCATCTGAACAAGTTGATAGATTAACATCCGTTGTTGGGATGAATCCATGAACTGTTTTCAGAAGTCTTGAAGAATCTGAACAAGTCGGTAGATTGGCGTCCGTTTACTTGGAGAACCCGTGAACTGTTTTCAGAAATCTTGAAGCTGAATTAGCAATAGAGCAGCATCCGTTGTTGGGAAGCGTCCGGAAACTAATTTCAAAGGTTGCATCTGAACAAGCTGATAGATTAACATCCGTTACTTGGGAAGAATCCATGAACTGTTTTCAGAAGTCTTGAGAAGAATCTGAACAAGTGATAGGTTAGCATCCGTTTACTTGGAGAACCCGTGAACTGTTTTCAGAAATCTTGAAGCTGAATTAGCAATAGAGCAGCATCCGTTGTTGGGAAGCGTCCGGAAACTAATTTCAAAGGTTGCATCTGAACAAGCTGATAGATTAACATCCGTTACTTGGGAAGAATCCATGAACTGTTTTCAGAAGTCTTGAGAAGAATCTGAACAAGTGATAGGTTAGCATCCGTTTACTTGGAGAACCCGTGAACTGTTTTCAGAAATCTTGAAGCTGAATTAGCAATAGAGCAGCATCCGTTGTTGGGAAGCGTCCGGAAACTAATTTCAAAGGTTGCATCTGAACAAGCTGATAGATTAACATCCGTTACTTGGGAAGAATCCATGAACTGTTTTCAGAAGTCTTGAGAAGAATCTGAACAAGTGATAGGTTAGCATCCGTTTACTTGGAGAACCCGTGAACTGTTTTCAAAAATCTTGAAGCTGAATTAGCAATAGAGCAGCATCCGTTGTTGGGAAGCGTCCGGAAACTAATTTCAAAGGTTGCATCTGAACAAGCTGATAGATTAACATCCGTTACTTGGGAAGAATCCATGAACTGTTTTCAGAAGTCTTGAGAAGAATCTGAACAAGTGATAGGTTAGCATCCGTTTACTTGGAGAACCCGTGAACTGTTTTCAGAAATCTTGAAGCTGAATTAGCAATAGAGCTTCCTGCTGATGAGCTTACGTAAAACTGCATCGGTTTTGAACACTTTTGACATTCGAATGTCCCAAGTGGTGATGTAGATAAAATCCTGGTTTATTACAGGTGTCGGTCTACAATCGGTCGTTCACAGATGTTTCCTGGGTTGTTGCAGGTGTTGATCTGGAAATGTTGCAGTTGATTTGTTGAACACTTTTGACATTCGAATGCCCCAAGTGGTCGCGAAGGAGTCTTGAATCAGATTACTCTGCATATTGAGAGATTTCTTGAAATCTTGACTGGATTGTCCCAGGTTAATTGAATTGTGACATGTCCCGCCCCTTGTTGGTAGGAGATTTGATGGAAGTGTCATCCTTTTGAGGTGATTTTGACTTACTGAGAGAGTTTTCGTTCCTCCGCACATTCGCTGTATGAATTTCTTCGCTGTCAAACAAAAGGGGTAAATACAGACAGTGATATTCAAGCAATGCGAAGTTTATGTTTGTCTCGAAGTTTTTTTTTGTTTTGAAAAATGCGTTTTTTAGCAGAAAACTATAAGACAAGTTAACACAAGATTTAGAGCAAAGCCCTACAGGAGTCAGGATACCTTTTGTAACAGTATGCTTTCGAACTAAACCATGCTTCAATTAGGACTTTTGAAGGGTTGTAACATGGTTGGTTTCACGGTTTAAGAAACAAAGGGTAAAGGCTCAAAGTATATTTGTACCCACCCGCTCTTCGTGATGTCCTTCAACCTAAGCTCAGTTAATTATGCGTCATACTCTGTTTTGAGTTTGGAACGACTTTTGGGCGATGGTTCACTAGTTTGAATTTTTGGGAGACAGTCATCTTCTCCTTTTTCTTTTTCAACACTTTTCATGTTGTTGAGGGTTTTATAATGACCTCACTATTTTGATTTTGGTTTGTTATCCCTAACTTTTGCCTGACTGTTACCGTTTTCGGGATTACTGTCAGCGGGATGCCCCAGCTTTCTTAAGCCTCCTTTATAGGTTTTGGCTTGGTGGGCTTTTGTCTTTTGAGAGATTGACTGTCTATGTGATAGGGAACCACCTTTGTCTTTTGATTCCGAAGGAATGCTTTCTTTTTCGACGTCGTTCGTTGTATTACGAACTGAGAGTTTGCGACTTCAATGCGCGTTCTCTTTTGAATTAACTGAGAGACTACCCTGCCCCAGGTTTATATCAAAGGTTTTGATTGTTTAGAACAGGAAACTCCTACTTCTTTGGCTCGAAGGGGTTGACTAGGGATTAACTTCCTTATAACTCCAGTGTTTGGGAATTGAAAGAAATGCCTGTACATCATCAGCCAGGTCCATTCAAAAACATACTGTATAAGATCACGGTATTGTTTCGTCATCCTCCCTCTAAAGGCTTGCAGCTTTTTATCAAGAGTCAAATATCGTAAAGAAAAGCATAAGAATAATGAAACGAATGGATGAATTCAAGACAAACATATGCAACGCATTAATGAAAACAGAGTTTAACATCAACAGATAATTGTTTGACAGCAAAAGAAATTACAACTTTGAAAATTCAAAAAGAAGCGAAAGTCTTTCAGCTTCGAGCCTCGTCACTTCAAGCGGAGAACCCTCTTAACGGAAGATCTTCATCTCACCGTCTGGCATGAACCTCAGCACTCCAATGTCAATCAGATCTTGAATCTTGTTCTTCAAGGCCCAACAGCTATCGGTGTCATGTCCTGGGCTATAGGAATGGTAAACACAAAATGCATCGGGATGATAGTCAGGAGCGGAGGTATTAGGGTTCCGGATAGGATCCCTCAAAGCAGTCAGATTAACCTCCAACAAGCGCTCCAGAATTAGAGATGACGGTATGTCAGTCTCTGTGAACTGCCTTCCCGACGTTTCTTGTCTACGCCGATTGCCCCGCTGACGCCGGCGAGGTTGTTGAGGGGTTTGTGACCCTGAAGCTAGCAGAGGAGATTTCCCCTTGTCTTCTTGAGTTGATGGAGGCTGAGCGGTGACCTGCTCTTCGACCTCAGATGTTTGCCCCAGTTGGTTGTTTTGAAGCAGTTGGCGGACCAGAACTCCGAGTTCCTCTTGTCTTTGAGATAGGTCTTGGATGAGAGACATCTGGCCCACCAAATATCCCATCATTTGGGTCCTCAGTGTTGTCAGATCAAACTGCAGCTCCGCAATCCGATCATTCCTGGCATTGTTGGAATTCCCCAAGCCGTTGGTGAGGAGAGCTTTCATCTCCTCCTGCCCCAGAGACAAATTCATGAACATCTCTTGCAGCTGAGCAGTCTGGTCTTGGATGTCTTTGACAGACCGTTCTAGAGCCATCTCTTGCTGAAATAAACAGCAGGAGAGTAAGGAAACCTGAAAAAGGAAAGATTGTCAAAATGAAATGCATGATATGTGGATGCATGCTTCCAAGGGTCTCTTGGGGTAAACACAAGAGAAATGTTAGAGGTTGAACTCTGCTCTTGGATTGGAGATCTCTGTACCGGTGGACGTCTTTCCACGAGAATCAAGCTCACCATGTCGAGTGGGTCATAGCCACTGATTCAAGTTGTTGTTCTTGAACTTTGTTTGGAAAACTTTGTATCGGTGGATGTCTTTCCACGAGAATCGAGCTCACCATGTCGAGTGGGTCATAGCCACTGATTCAAGTTGTTGTTCTTGAACTTTGATTGGATTGGTTAGAGGAGAAACCTCTTGCCCCTTGATAGATCTCTGGTTCAACGTAACCCTGCATCAAAAGAACCCTCGAGATCCTTGAAATGGTTACTGAAAATGCTAAAATGCTATGGTATGATGTCATGATGTTATGTACATGTATGCACAAACAAGTAAGTGTATATACAGGCAAACAATATTCACACAAAGCACACAAGGCCTTAGGTTTAGGCTTGCATGAGGTTCAGGTACTACCCTCTTTCAGTTTGTTGGTTAAAACTTGTCCTATCAAAAGTAACCGGGTTCTAAAGGTCCCAATATCACTGGATTGCTTTCATTGTTCATCGTTTCGATTTAGCCACTGACTGGCGATCAAAATATCCCAAGAAAACAACCCTCAATTGAGTGTAGTATCGAGTATCAACCGACTTCGGAGTACACCAAAGTAGTCATCTCACTACCCTAAAAAGGCTAAGATGGTCAATTAAGGTTCTAAGGTCAGTTGATGCTTCGCGACACCACGCGGCGGCCCCGTACTCTCCTTGACTGAACTCAAGGGTTACCGGTACACACCAAAGTGCCACATCAACGTAGCAGACTGCTTCAACCATGTCGGTATACCCCGCACAGTTCCCTCACAGCCTTGTTGCTACCTAAAAAGGGTTTCCCCAGATCCGGGTTAGGATTGATAAAACTCCGATACAAAGCCCATAAATGTAAAGCAAACAAAGCAATTAATTGAAAGTAAAGGTGATCTAAACCCTAAGGTAACCCCACTTTAAAAGTAAATCCCCAGCAGAGTCGCCAGTTCTGTGATACGGCGGGAGAACTGACTAGTGTTTTGCATTCGTATTCGCACTTGTGCGGTTAGCAAGAGTCGCCACCGACTTTTTATTTTATCCTAAAGGAAAGGTTAAAAAGCACAGCAAAAACCTTTTTGAGATATTTCGTGGGTTCGGGGGGTAGATTATGAAAAGGGAAGGTATTAGCACCCTTTTCATCCATGGTTATCCATGGGCTCTTAGGTACTTGCTTAGATCGACTTTGCCTTGGTTTTCAATTGTGCGAAATGGTGCTTTGTGGATTGTTTTGAAAATGTTTTGAAAAGATGCCTTGCGTTAGGCTAACCTTGTAACAATTCTTTACTCGAATGTTTTACAAAAGGTGTTTTATCTTTTAAAAAGATGTTTCAAGGGTTTGAAAAGTTTGATTTTTGAAAGTGTTGTGGATTGTGGGTTTTGAAATTAGGCAAGCGTTTTCTTTGCAAATTGACAAGTACTTAAGAGTTTATCTACCCTAAAGCTTTCTCAAAAGATTTTTTGTCGTGTTTTGACCCCTTTTTTAACAATTTTGTTCTACCATTGAAATTGGTAGGCAATCTTGTATTTAGGAAGTTTATTCGGGACGGACGCGGGTCATCGTATGGACCATGAATGCAATGGTGCCAAGTGTTTTTGGCAAATTGTTTTGAAGGGACTATGATCATTCCGTTTAGGCAACTTTCGAAAGCGTCATCGAGGGGCTTATGATCATTTGATTTTGTTTTGCCAAAGACATTCGACGTGCAAGCATGGCCCATTTGGAAGGCAACATGTGGGATTACCCTAGGGGGTGCAAGTGTGATTGTGTATTGATTACATGCATTTGTCTTGTATTAGGTTATCTAGCGTTTGATTTTATGTACATACAAACCCTAGGTCTAACCATGGTATAATTGAAAAGCTGTAAATTGCGGAATGTAAATCTACGCTATTACAAAATAATGTCCGGGAGTGGGGGTATAACTGTACAAGGGGATGAGACTTATAGTACCCAATAATTTACAACCAAATCGAATGTGCGATCAAATGAATATCAAATATAAATGTAAGATAAACATGTGCATAGGATAATATGAATGTATTTGTGTAAGTGTACAAATGTATATGTATGTGAATTGTGTATGTGTAATTATGTACAAATGCGAAATGTGAAATTGAGCCGTATTAGGGTTTTGACCTAGATATACGTTTTAATCTGTATTTTTGGTTTTTGTATGTTTATGTACAAATGAAGGGTTTTGATTAAGTGAGGTATTTTCAATTTAATTATATATGTATATAAAAAGAAAAGATAATATATACAAATGTATTTCAAAAAATGTTTTTTAAGTCTAATTTGTGTATAAAAAGTATTTTGATTAAGAAAAAGTATTTTCAGATTTAATTTGTATGACATGTACAAAACTAATTTTTAATATAACATAAATGTATAAAATAACTATCTAAAAATGTCTTAATTTTATGATAAAAAGTATTTTATTATTTAGGTTAGTATTTTTACAAAGAATAAAATCATTGTTTATAGAATGAAATTAGTCAAAGAAATATTGTTTATGAAAAGAAAATAAAATAAAAAGAGTTAATGTTAAGAAAAGGGTTAGTGTTTTATATATAAAAAAAGTATGTATTGTTTTTATAAAAATGAAAAGAATAGTTAGTGTTTAATGATTTTGTGATAAAATAAATAAGATGAGCTTTTATAACGTATAAAGAATAGAATTGAAATATGTTAGCAATTTTGGTGGAATAAGAAAAAGGGGGTTTAATGGGCTTAGGAAGCGAGGCCGGGTCAAGCCCATATTGATCCAAAAAGCAAAAATTAGGGTTTGGCGCTGTTTGTTCAATTGGGAGTGGAATTAGGGTTCGTCAGCAGCGGCGCCGTGTTCACTTGAATTTTGTCTTCTTCGTTTCCAAGGTGCAGAGAATCCATCATGAGCTCCTTGCCTCAGCCACCGGCAACCTTCGTTTCCCCTTCCCTCCAGCGACACTGTTGAGGCAGTAGAACTTGGTAATCGTTTTGATTTGTTTTTGTTTTAGTACGTTTTATGATCTTCTGCGTATTTATTGATTAACTGCTTGGGGTTTGACCTCTCATGGTGTGTTATTGATTTTTATTTGGAGGTGCATTAGGAAGGAAAAGAGATGTCATACCTCTACCGGAAAAGGGAAGGAAGGAGACGAGGATGCTTAGGAGGTTTTTGATGGCGAGGACCCAGCGATGAAGCTTTGAGCTTTTCCGGTATTTCGTTCCTTTGCTCTTCTACTTCGCTAGCTTGTTGGTTTGGACTGTCTTTGGATGTTACTTCTGTATCTTCTCTTCCAGTTGCTTTTGTGTTGTTGCCTTGGGATGATTTGCTTGTGTGCTTGCCCTGTGATGACCTCAAAGGTCTGAGGGTCTCAGTTGCCTGAATACTTTTGTTTTCCTCTGAGCCCTGACTTGCTTCTTTCTTTCTTCTTCTTGAGAGGCTATACGCTTGCTTGTGTGCTTGATGCTATGTGACTTGTTTTGAACAATTATTGTCTTGAGTGATTTTGAACAAATATTGCCTTGAGTGGTTTTGAACAAATATTGCCTTGAGTGGTTTTTGAGTTGGATGTCATGTTTTTTATTGCCTATGATGAAGAAATTCTGAGGCTAGGTGTTGGTTTTCATAAGATGGTGAGGCTTGAGTTTGGATATGAAGTTTTTTGCTAATGCTGGTTTGATGGTCTTTGACAAGTTCTGAGTAATGTTAGCTTGGCTTGGTTTTGATCAGTTTGTAGGTATGGGTTATGTTTCGTGACTGATGCTTGGCTTTAGAATGGTTTTGCAAGGTTTCTGACAGGGAGTTTTGGGTTATGAAGATTATGGTTGTTTGGTTATGGCAGTAGTGGTTTTTGTTTGGTTCTGGTGAGGCAGGATATTGGTGTTCTTTGACTTAGGCAGGTTGTGATGCTTTTTGAAGGTTTAGGCTAATGCTGGACTGGTTTTAGTATCTCTCTTTTTCTCCTCTCTCACCTGCTATGTTGCTCTCTTTTGAACTGATATTTTGAACTGTGTTGTATATTTGTCCTTTATCTTGTGAACTGCTCTCTTGCCCTTCTGAACTGAGCTGAACCCTTTCTATTCTGAAATTCTATTCTCCTGCTGAACTGCTATGTTTCTTTGATTTTGTATCTCCCTCTTGTCTTGCCGTCTGCTACTGAACTAGGCTTGGATTTGATTTGCATAATCTTTTTTCTGTCTGCTACTGCACTGTCTGCTGTACTGAGCTTGGACTGCTATGCCTAACCCTGAACTGCTTTATCTCTCCTTACTCTCTCTTTACAGTACAGCTTAAGATTTTTATATGATATTCTTGTACTTTTCTGAAGGGGCCTTGGATGGGAAATGATGAATAGATTGCTTGCATCTTACATTTTGCATCTCCTTTATCCAGTTTTGACAGTTTGGACAGATTTTCTGCTTTTTGATATCTTTTTCTCAAATCTTTCCATGACAGCTTTTGAGCTTGTGACAGCAAATGTACTTCCTTGATTTTCTTTGAGTGGACTTTGTTTTGGATGGAAAGTTTGGATTGAACTTTTTTCAGTTTGGATTGGATTTTGAATCTTGAATTTCTATGCAGCTTGAATTTCATAACTTATGCATTTTTGACATTTGCATTTCATGAGATAAAATAATCTTCCCTCTCTGTGAACCGGGAGAAATCCCGTGATTTGCAGAGAGGGCAACTGATCCCAGTCAGTGGCCCCTAATGACGAGCAACTTAACTGTCTTTTCCAATTAACTGCTTTTGACTTTTCTTGTTTCTTTTTGCAGATGAAAAACGGAATGCCGGAGCGGAGTGAAGAATGAAGAACGTTTAGAAAATAGGATAATTTTAATTCTATGTAATATTTAAATTAAATGTAAATTATTGTTTGTAACAACAATTTGTAAATAATTTAAATATCAATAAAAATTCAAATTATCTAATTAATTCTAATTTCCTTATTGTTCATTTATTTTATTTAAAATTCTTAGAATTAAAACAATTGAAAAATTAATTCAATCATTTAATTTTTAGAATAATAAATAACTAAAAATAAAACAACATTGATCCAATAAACCTGTCTTATCCAACATCCAAAGCAAAGCAACAATTAAACCAAGTAAACTGATCAACACATAAACTCTGTGAATTCAAGACTGCATCTTGTATCTGACTGGCCCAATCAAAACGTACTGAACTCAAACCACCGTCTCTTTTACTGATTAAACCAAGATAACGCGAATTTTAATTCGAATCTTGAAATAAGTCGCAAAGTGCTGTGGAATTCAAATTCTTCTGAGAATATGCCCATAAAACCCTAATTCCTGATTAAATGCCAAATCACGCTCGCTTGATCAAAATCGAACAAAAAATCAATCAAACCCTAAGCCCACTGTATGAAACAATTCAGAGCTCTGAAAATCAGTAAAAACCCTAATTTTGATTGACTGTCAAGAAAGGTCCGTTTGTCCGATTCTTGAGCCAGTTTGAAAAGTCAGGAAATGTTTGAAGCTGAGATTTCTTGGGGAAAAGCGCGAGGGCAAATTTTGGGGTACAACAGACCTATTCTGGAAAAGACTCCATATGAACTGTGGAAGAACAGAAAGCCCAACATTTCTTATTTCCATCCGTTTGGATGCACTTGTTTCATTCTGAATACTAAAAATTATCTGAACAAGTTTGACTCTAAAGCACAAAAGTGTATTATGTTAGGATACTCTGAATGCTCAAGAGGGTACAAAGTATACAATACAGAAACATAGATTGTTGAAGAGTCAATCAGTGTTAGATTTGATGATAAGCTTGACCCTCAAAAGTCAAAGCAGAATGAATTCTTTGCAGATATAGAAGTTGAATTCATAGGTACTGAAGACAACTCATCAGAAGTTCTCAACAAAGACGCTCCGACAACGTCAAAAAGAAATTTTACAAGCAATCCAGCACCTTCTATTGATCAACTCTAGAAAAGGTTTTCCAGAAGCAGCATAGTTCACCCAGAAGATAAAATCCTGGGAAAGAAGGATGATCCAATCAGAACAAGATCAACATTCAGAAACTCTGAAGAATCCCTCATGGGACTATTCTCTCTGATTGAACCAACAACCATTGATGAAGCTCTTCTGGACAATGACTGGATTCTGGCAATGCAGGGGGAATTAAATCAGTTCACCAGAAATGATGTATGGGATCTGGTTCCCAAACCAAAAGGATTCAACGTCATTGGAACAAAGTGGGTGTTCAGAAACAAACTGAACGAGCAAGGAGAAGTCATCAGAAACAAAGCACGACTGGTGGCACAAGGTTATAGTCAGTAAGAGGGGATAAACTATACAGAAACCTTTGCTCCAATCGCCAGGTTAGAATCTATCAGACTCTTAATCTCATTTGCTGTAAACAATGGCATCACTCTGTATCAGATGGATGTCAAAAGTCCATTCCTAAATGGCTACATAGATGAAGAGGTATATGTGCACCAACCCCATGGGTTTGAGAATTCCAAACACCCATAATATGTTTTCAAACTAAAGCATTCACTCTATAGTATGAAACAAGCTCCCAGAGCTTGGTATGAAAGACTAAGTAACTTCCTGTTAGAAAAGGAATTCACCAAAGGGAAAGGTGACACAAAACTTGTTTTGTAAGTCACTTAAGAATGACATTTTAGTTTGTCAGATTTATGTAGATGACATCATCTTTGGATCCACTAAACCTTCTATGGGAAGAGAGTTTGCTAAGTGCATGCAGGAAGAGTTTGAGATGAGCTTAATGGGGGAACTCAAATTCTTTCTGGCATTCAGATAAACCAAACTCCAAAAGGAACTTATATTCATCAGAGAAAATATGTCAGAGAACTTATGAAGAAATTTGATCTCTCAGAATGTAAGCCCTCAAAAACTCGAATGCACCCCACGTACATTCTGGAAAAGGAAGAGGTAAGTAAAAATGTAGAACAGAAAGTCTACAGAGGTATGATTAGCTCTCTCCTTTATTTGATGGCTTCAAGGCCTGATATTGTATTCAGTGTTTGCTTATGTGCTAGATTCCAATCAGATCATAGAGAATCTCACTTAACAGTAGTTAAGCGAATTGTCAAGTATCTGAAAGGTACTACTAATCTGGGTTTGTTTTATAGAAAATCCAATGAATACAACTTAGTAGGATACTTTGACGCTGATTTTGCTGGAGACAGAGTAGAGCGTAAAAGCACTTCTGGAAGCTGCCAGTTTCTGGGAGACAATCTGATCTCATGGACCAGTAAGAGACAATCCACAATAGCATTGTCAACAGCAGAAGCTGAATACATAGCAGTTGCTGGATGTAGCACTCAAATGCTCTGGATGAAAAGTCAACTTGAATACTTCAACATATTTGAGAGTAACATTTATATCTTCTGTGATAACACTTCAACTATTTGTCTCAGTAAGAATCATGTTTTGCATTCTAGGGCTAAGCATATAGAAATAAAACATCACTTTATTAGGGACTATATTCAGAAAGGAATTCTTACCTTAAAATTTATTGACACAGACCATCAGTGGGCTGATGTATTTACAAAACCTCTTTCTGAAGATAGATTCAATTTCATTCTGAAACATCTCAGCCTGAAGTTATGCCCAGAATAAAATTTTTTATTTGCATATCTTAACCCTCAGAACTTTATTGTTTTCTATGAACATCTGATCAACTTGTCTTCAGAAGTTAGAAGTACAGTTGCCTCAGAGTCTATCTACGAAGATCTGAATGTTTCATTTTAAGGATAGAGGCGTGCAGTTCACATCATCAAACATATGTCACCCTCTCACAAGCCACCTTCTGAGGCTGAACACGCGTTCAAATTCTGAAGGGTCCAAGGCTCTGATTGGATGCATTGAGACACTTGTTAGTGGTAACCGTTCAAATATCTTTCTAAATCCCCTAATCTCAGGTTTCATTAATACATATAATTATTACTTATTTTCTTACTTACTGCTTACATTTTCAAAAAACCTATTTAAACTCAATTTACTATTTCATTCATTCACTTTTACTCTCTTCTATATTCTCTCTTGTTTCAAGTTTCGTTTTCAAAAGCCCTTTCCATCTTCTTCAACAAACCCGTATGAATAATGGCATCATCATCAAGCCTCAAGAATCTCAATGCTCCTGAATCTTCATCAACGGAACAATATGAAGAACCCATTAGAACGCTTCCCACTCCTGTTGACAACATGGAAGTTCTCTCTAAACTAATCATTGATTTTGAGAGTTTACAATAAAATGGGTTTAATCTCTATGAAGACGTAACTGCTCAGGGATGGAACATGTATTTTGACCGTCTGTTGGGTCCAACGTTTCCCATTCTCGTCAAAGAGTTCTGGATTCATGCTACATCATCCAACCACCAGGTTACTTCTTATGTTATGGGAAAGAAAATAGTGATAACAGAAGATCTTATTGGGAAACTCATTGGATACAATGGTGGTGGAGTCAGATGCATTGATATGGCTGATAGATGTTCTAACCTAAAATCTATTCCCAAGGAAATTTTCACTTTTGGATAGCCATCCAGCAAGGTCAGAGACTTGAAGGATCATCACAGAATCTGGGTTAGAATAATTCTGGGATGTATCAATCACAGGAAGCCTACAAGCTCTCCTGATTACATCAATATTGATCAGCATTTTCTGATCTACTTCATTGCAAAGAAGACCAAGATAAACCTTCCACACTTGCTCTTCAACCATCTCAAAACAAGTGTGAAAGAGACAAGAGAAGAAGAAAGAACTAAGAGGGATTGGATTCCCTTAGGAAGACTGATATCAGATATTCTAACAGAAAACAGGCTGATAGAACATCTGACAAAGACTCAAGAAATAAGCACTTTGGAAGCAACTGCTGGGAAGCCTTTGAACACTAAGAATCTGAAGAAAATGAAGATCATTGAGAACATTAAGAAGGAACCAACTCTTACTTCTCATGAGACTATTACTTCTAGGAGAATCCCTCTGAAGGATTTTCCATTATTTTTTGAGATAGATGCCTCTCCAGAAATCATAGTCAGATACCTTGAAGCGTGCAAGGCTGATGGGCC
The DNA here is from genome assembly GCA_948472305.1 of Vicia faba. NCBI lineage: Eukaryota > Viridiplantae > Streptophyta > Magnoliopsida > Fabales > Fabaceae > Vicia > Vicia faba. The sequence continues at coordinate 1,088,774,553 of OX451738.1, read as the reverse complement.
TGCTCCAGAAATCAACATTCAAGATCTGCACAGGCCAGCTCCAGAGGTTGTGCTAAAGAAATCCAAAAAGAGGAAAGCAACAGGAGAAGGATCCTCTCAGAAGGCACCTAAAGTGCGAAAACAAAAGGTAATCCATCTTCTATTTCTGTTATAGAATCAATAGCTGTTACAACATATGAAACCATTCCCCCTCAACCAATAGAAAATCCTTCACCCTAAACATTTTAGGATTTTGACATAGAGTTTGATCCATCTATAACTCTAGGAAACTTTTTGAATGAACCTCACTCCCCCTATCAAAATTGAAGCCCAGAATATCATCAACCAGAACTTTCCAAAGTTCTATCTGACATTGAACTGTTTGATCCATACTTTTCCTCTCCAATACCAGAAAATCCAAACACTCAATCTCCACTCCCAAAAAATCCAAACTCTCAACAACAACCAGAAAATCCACAACCATACTATCCTCAACCAGAACATCTGAACCCCAACTCACCACAACCAGAAAATAGACATCTCTCTCTCTCTCCACTTTCTGAAAACCCATCCTCTAAAATTCCTGAACCAGAAACTCCACACGCTACCACAAACCAATATGAAGACTCTCCTTCAGATTCTGAAACCAATTTCCTAATCCCTGGAATAATAGAACCCCTTTCGGTTTGCTTACCTCTCACTATTCATGATATTCCAGAAATCCCTTCACCATATGAATCCACACCACCAAACACCCCTAACACACCAATTATAATTCTTGACTCTCCCACTCCTTCACCCATCAACCATCCAGTTGACAACCTCAGAATTGTCATTGATCCACTAGTGCTGGACAGACTAGCTTCCACATTAAACAAAATTGCCATTCCCAAACCTAAACCAACCGCAACCAAATTAGATGTTGGTAAGAGTCTGTTGATTTTTGAAACAGAAATGCAGGAATAGATCAATTCTTTGAAGCAAGCAAGCCTAGATATTTCTAATCCTGCTACTTCTGATTCTCAGTGGGAAAGATTCATAAAACGGCTCAACTCTGAAACTCTGAAGCTGAAGGAATTAGGTTATGAAAGAGCTCAGTAGAACTTCAGTGATCAGCTGAAAGCCTTCCAAGATCAAGTCCTGAGCTAATGGTGCAAGAAAGAAATTCTTCTGCTGGATAATGCTTCCTAGAAAGAGAACCATACTTTAGAAGTTGCTGAACCAGATTCTGATAGTCTCTCTCTGACTACTGCTCCATAAGACATGATTGTAGCAGAAGAAGTGGTTCAATCGGAAGAGGCTGCAGAATTTTTTGAACAACATGTAACCCCTGATGATACACCAGCTTCGTCTCTAGTCATGCAAACTTTGGAAGAGTTGAAGAAAGCGAATGCATTAATCCATGCAAGACTGGATAAGCAAGAGGATACAAACAAAGAGATCAAGGGTATTCTGGATAAACAAGAAGATACTACAAAAGAAATCAAATACATTATGGGAAAGCAGGAAGAGTCAAGCACTCTGATCGGGAACTTGTTGGAAGCGTTGTTCACACGTCTTCCCCCTCCTTCTTAGAATTTCTTTAAAACTGTTTATCTGTAATTTCGTATCTTTAGCTCCTTGTTTCTGAAACTTGTCATTGCATTTTGTTTTTAATATAATTCGTCTTTTTGACTATGATTATATTGCTTTTTGATACCTGACAAAAAGGGGGAGAAAGTAAGATATTTTCAATAACAGTATACCGGGACAAAGTCTCAAACATTCTGAATATTTTAACCTTTACCTTCTGAAAAGCTTGAACAGGAAGACGTTTTAATAAGAATAGAAGGAGATGCATCAAAATCTCTAACGAGAAGGAACCTCAGGGAAGTAATCAACTCAGGGAGAGTCTCTCTTAAGTTTTTTTGTTCTATATTTTTCATTGAAAATTCTAGTTTTTGTCATTATCAAAAAGGGGGAGATTGTTAGAACATAGTTTGATTCTACAACCCTTAGTTAGAGTTTTGATGATAACAAACACAAAGAACAAATGTGCACTCTAAAACTGTGTTACTGTGTATGCAGAAGTTCTGACCAAAGCAGCATTAGAAGTTAAAGCTATAGAGGCTTTCACGCTGAAGTAATCAGAATTTACGCTGAAGAATGATGATCAGAACATGCACTAAAGTGAAGAATACTCTAATTATGAACAGAAGGTTCAGATACAATCAGATTCTCACAACTCTAAGTCATCAATATTCTGAAGCAATAGCAGCATACACGATTATAAGATTCTGAAGCGTTACTATTCATTCAAGACAGCGTCACTTGTAACGGCTTCATTCAGACAAGATCTTCTCAATATGGAAACTGCTTAAATGTCCATTATCACGCTTAATGTTAGACATGATTCCTTTTCCTATATAAACAAGCTAAGAGATAAAATCGTTTACGAATTTCCAACGCTACTGCAATTCATCTAAAAAGGCTACAAGCTTGCATACTTATTTTTCTATGCTTTAAATTGCGTAAAATATCACAGTTGTGGTAACTATTTTTGTAACAAAAAACAATCATACACAGAATTCTTGTATCTTGATTAAGACAGTTTTTCCTTGAGATTAACCAGATTGTGGTTGTACTAAAGAGGACTTTGACAGTTGTCAAAGTAGTGATTGTAATCAGTTTTTGATTAGTGGATTAAGTCCTTGTTGGAGAGAGGCGAAATCACCTTGACGGGTGGACTGGAGTAGTTTGAGATCAAATGAACCAGGATAAAAATACTGTGTCATTGCGCATTTGATTTCATGTTTTCAATTCAACCCCCCCCCCCCCCCCCCCCCCTTCTTGTGTTTTTCACTTCTTCAAATGCCAGGGGTGGGTGTTGAACCCATGCCCTTAGCCTTTTTTCCCATCATGCCTTGCTACTGCACCAAACGCGCGCTTGTGTCAAAGGAATGGAATCAACACGCTATTATCATTACCTATAAAATATAATAAAAAAGTGAAAAAACCTCAAAACACCAAAAGTCAGGGATCGAACCCAGGCCTTGGTGTAGTAATACCTTAACGTGCACGACTTTGCCACTTGTGTGACTATACATCCGGTGATATAACTAAAACGAATTAAATATAAGATAAAACCAATTAACTGGACTGAAGAGGCACGAGAATCCTAGCTCAGATCGTCTTCTCCGGTGAGTCTTTTTCTTGACCTGCAAAAACAACAAGTATTAGAGGTTCCCAGGGACCCTAACCCCCTAAATTAAGCCCTGCGATTTCAATGGGAGTGTTATTTATGGCTAAAACATGCTGCTTTGTGAGATATAGAAAAAATAGCATGGATCGGTATGAACATGGTAGTTCATGGTTCAGCCATCATGGGACTCATACGATGGATTTTTCCTGCATATTCATGCAATGTGAGAAACCGGCTAAGCATGTTCGAGGGTTTCATCCCTTTTAGATCTTCACAAATGATCCATTTTTACCCTACAATGCTTCAGGAAATGAATGGAACGATTGTTGTGTTGTGAAAGTGGCTGCAAGCTAGGGTTTCGAGTTGCCCTAGTTCTTGGAAATTTTTGTAAGTTTGGAAAGGTATCTTGCTGCAAGGGTTCCTGTCATTTGATGTCTGAATAAATTAGATATATAGAGGAAAATTAGGTTAAAAGATAGTGGGTTTGAACTTTGTAAGAAAAAGCCTTGATTTTATCTAATTTATTTTGACTTTAAAATATATAAAAACAAAATATATAGAATAAAAAGGCCAATGAGTGTATGAGTAAGCTCATAGGTTCATATTGAGGTATAAAAAACGCATGGACTTTGAATCACAATCCCAATAGCCAAAAATTCCAAGTTTGGTCACTTTTGATTTCATGCATTTGCTCAAAATTTCCCAACTTGTACCAATCATAAATCTCTCAATTTTCATCATATAGGGTAATCTTGGACTTTTTGAAAAGCTCAAGACGTCCTCTACAAAAAATGTCTCTTTGTTGACTTTTGAAATGACCTATAATGTTTTGGCCCATATCTCTTAAATGAAGCATTTTTAGACTTGAGCTTAGAGAGACAAAGTTGTAGAAAATTGAATTTCCTTCAAAATAAGCTTTGTTTGAGGAAAATATGATGAAGCATGTGAAAGTTGTGCTTGGTCAAAGTTCAGTTGACTTCTCCTTAAGAAAACCCTAATTTGGCAACTTTTGACTTTTTGTGAACCTTTAGTTTTCTTGATGGATTATGATCAACCTTTTATCAAATGATGATTGTGACTTCAAAATGTTAATGTTGACTAAAAATCTTGAGGTTTTACTGCATATTGACCACAATTGACTTTTTTGTCCAATGTAGTTGATTTTCAATCATTTGAGCAATTGACTGAGCAAACTTGTGATGCAAGGCTTGAAATTTGGCATGAGCATTCTTGGAGACATATAAGAAACCATGACATCAACTTGAGGCCTTAGAAACCCAATATTCCTTGAGAAAAGTGAAGCTCTAGTTGTAGGTCAATTGCTTAGGAGGATAATTTGTTTGATAAATTCTTGAGTAACTTTGAGCAAATGAAGACCCTAGGAGAATGGGAAGATGTATTGAAGAAAAAGGGATAGAAAATTTGGGGTACAACACAAGTCATCCATCAGAAGCAGAACCTGTTTGTTAAGTAATTAACAATAACAAACATTAGAGTATCAATTTTTTTTATACAAACATACTTATTTGTTATTGTGATACGGTGGGAGAACTGACTTGAGGTTTTGCGTTTGTATTCGCACTTGTTCGGTTTAGCAAGAGTCACCACCGAATTTTTATTTTATCCTAAAGGAAATGTTAAAAAGCACAGGAAAAACCTTTTGAGATGTTTCGTGGGTTCGGGGGGTAGATTATGAAAAGGGAAGGTATTAACACCCTTTTCATCCATGGTTATCCATGGGCTCTTAGTTACTTGGTTTTAGATCACTTGCCTTGATTTTCGATTGCTTGAAATTGTGGTGTGTGTGTGTGTTTTGAAAATGTTTTGAAAGAAGATGCCTTGTCTTAGGCAACCAATGTAATGACTCGTGTTTGAGTGTTTTACAAAGATGTGTATCTTTTCGAAAAGATGTTTCAAATGTTTTTGTTTTGAAAGTGTTTGTGGAGTGTGGTTTGAAAAGTAGGCAAGTGTTTTTGCAAGTTTGATCCGAGTAACTAAGAGTTTTGTCTACCCCTATTGTACTCAAAGGTTTTTTTCTCATGTTTTAACCCTTTTTAACAATTTTGTTCCACCATTGTATTTGATGGACAATCTTGCGTTTAGGATGTTTAACGGGACGGGCGTGGGTCATCGTATGGACCATGAATGCAATGGTGCCAAGTGTCTTTGGCAATTTTGCTTGAAGGGACTATGATCATTTTGATAGGCAACTTTCGAAAGCGTCATCGAGGGACTTATGATCATTTGAATTGTTTTGCCAAAGAAACTTGACGTGCAAGCATGGCCCATTTTGGAAGGCAACATGTGGGATTACCCTAGGGGTGCAAGTGTGATTGTGTATTGATTTCATGTATTTGTCTTGTGTTAGGTTATCTAGCGTTTGATTTTATGTACATACAAACCCTAGGTCTAACCATGGTATAATTCAAAAGCGATAAATTGCGGGAATTTAAAGTCTACGCTATTACAAAATAGTATCCGGGAGTGGGGGTACAAATTTACAAATGGGGATGAGACTTAAATAATTACAACCAAATTGAATCGATCGCAATGTAAGATATAATGTATAGCAATGTATAAGAATAACAAATGGATAATGTATCAATGTAAGTGTGTAAGTGTATGTGTAAATGTATGAGGTTTATTTACAAGTTTGAGAAATGCTAACTTAATGGGAAAATTAAGTATTTGATTTAATTAATTTTTGTATTCCTATATTTTTGTTTAATATGTACAAATTATTTATCTTAAGAAAAAGAAAAGTATTATGTATTGATGTACAAGAATAAAATATTTTAAGAAAAGAAAATATTCAAATTCTATATATTAATGTCTTATATTAAAGAAAAGTATTTCTTGTGTATTTACAAATTAATGTATTTTAATTAATCTTTTTATGTACAATTTTAATTAAAAGAAAATGTTTTAAATTTGAGAAAATTATTATGTTCATGTTTGTTTTAGTTAATATTCTATACAAAATTATAATTATGTTATATAAAAAAAAGTATAAAAAATTAATGTAAAGAAAACAAAAATTAATGTATTTAATTAAGTTATAAAGGATATTAGGGTGATAAAAGAAAAAATATTTTTAGTTTAAACAAAAGCAGGAATGGGCCTTAGAGGGTCTTGTGGCCCAAACATAAATTGCATGAGAAGCAAAGGGGGGGGGGGGGTGTCAAATGGAACGCATTTGGGCTTTGGTGTTTCAGAAAGGGGCAAGGCCCAAAGCAAGTTGACAAATGTTTGTAAGGGGTTTGGGATGTTTGTTTATTAGGGATGCGCTATGGTTTGTGAGACAGAGGCGCACCGTTCGTTCTCTTCATCGCTTCTTCTTCTTCGTTCATTATCATGCCAGCTTCTGAGTTTCTTCTTCGCCACGACCACTGATGCAATCTTCCGTCCAAGGCCACCGAGCACCGCCGTTCGCCTTCTTCCCTCCATTGGCTGGGTAACGCAAAAAGATTGAGAAGAAGGTAGCGATCTTGGACGTTTTAGGGTCTGTTATTCTTGCATGTTTTGCTTTATTGATTCTGATTTAAGTGTTTCTTTTTTTTTAGGTGCACAAATGGAGAGAAGAGAAGTGATACTACCTTTTGGAGACGGAGGAGGACGGAGCTTGGAGGTGCTCAGGCGGCCGGAGGCGAGGCTTGGTGATGCTGGAGAACCTGGTTTGTATCGTTGTCTTTTATTAGGGTTTGATGATGATCTTGAGAACCTAGCTTTTGTCACTTCTTTCTTCTTCTTGTCTCTTTGTTTCCTAGCTTGATGCCTTGAATATCTGAGTGTATTTAGTATGCTTGATATGCTTCTGTGTGTTTGCCACTGTATACTTTCAATGATGTTGATGTTGGTAACCCAATGATGAGGAAACTCTGAGGGTTTGTGTTGGTTCGAATGTTTTTTTTTTGACTTAAAGTTGCCTCGTATGCTTGAGATTGATTCGTTTGGTTTCCTTGGAATCCTGAGTATGGTTGCTTGTTGATTACCCAATGATGAACTCTTTGAGTTCTGAGGGTTTGTGTCGGTTTGGAAACTGTTTTCTTCAGGTTTGTATCAATTTGAGGCTTCTTGGCTTTTAGGTTGGAAGGTTTATTGATGGTTAAGTCCTTTAGGCTAGAAGCTTGTGGTATTTTGTTTATGTCATTTCTGGTTTTTTGAAAGGGCTTTGAGGCTTCAACAGGCTACAAGTTTTTATTTGTTGAGCTTGAGGGCTTTCAGCTGATACAAGTTAGGTTGACAGTGGTTTAGGCTTCAGGCTGGACAGTTTGTGGTTATGGCTTTTGATTGAATACAGGTAAGGTTTACTGGTTTTCAGGCTATGTGTTTATTTTGTTTGAAGGCTGTGGTTTTAAGGTTTGTTGAAGTTTGGACAGGTTTGAGTTTGAGGGTTTTGAGTTTTGGAGGCTGTAGGCTTTTTTTTCTTTGTGTGGCTTTCAATGTCCCTTATGCAGGTTGCTGGCCTTTTTGTATATTCTTCTAGGGTCTTTTCCCTCTTGCTATATTTTCTTTAACCAAATTTGTGGACAGGTTTGCAAAGCTTGAGGTTTTCCCTCTTTGTGATATCCTGCTGCATATGTTCTGCCTCCTTTTTTCTATATGCTCTGATATGCTGTTTATAGTCTTTAGCCTGCTGCACTGTAAGCTATTTTCCTCTCTCTTTCTCTCTCCGGATTTAAAGACAACATTTTTATATTGCTTATGTTTGTCTTATTCTGAAAAAGCAAATGGTTGGAAAGTGATGATATTGAATACTGCTTGCAATTGTCCTTTTTCCACTGCATATTTCCATGTTTCTTGCATACTTTATGTACTTTCCTTTGACAGCTCTTGGAATTGTTGATATTTGATATCTTTGGACAGCTTTTGGAATTAGTTTGACAATGTAATTCAGCTCACCTTGGACTTTGTTTGGCATGCTGTTTGTTTGGAAACTATGCAGTTGGTTGACAATCCTTTTGATTTATGCAGTATGCTTAAGAATTTTGAATTTGTGCAAAAATCATAACTTTGTGCATTCATGTTTCCTTGCAAGCATTTCATCCCTCTTTGTGAACCGGGAGAAATCTCGTGATTTGCAAAGAGGGCAAAACTGATTCCGGCCATTTGTTTTTAATGATGAACCTTTTTAACTGTTTGCCTTTTATTTATTTGACTTCAATTGACTTTTCCTTCTTTTCTTTGTTTTGCAGATAAAAATCAAATGGATAGGAGTATCAGTAGAAGCTGAAGATTTGAAGACTCAGGATAGTTTTATTTTACTTTGAATTATTGTAAAATTATTATTATGAATACTTGGTAAATAAATACCGTATTCAAATAACAATTGTAACGAATAATTAAAGATGAATGAAAACCAATTTTTATCAGTTAATTTCTCTTTCTGCTGTCTATTTAATTATTTATAAATTCTTAAATTATAATAAATGGAAATAAATTCCAATTATCCTAACTTAGAATAAATAAACAATTAATGAACAATGTGGTTAATCAATAGTAAACCCGGCGCTCCAAAGCAAAGCAATGCGCAGTTAATCAAACCAGACGACAATTAATCAAACAAAACGTCCACCTGCCTCCTTTCACTGATTAAATCCAAACAAACTGCAAATTAACAACCAGCAGCCTCAGTTCTTATTTCAGAGTATTTTGAAAAGCATTGATAGAACTAACTCTTATTGAGAAATATGCGCATAAAACCCTGATTTTTGACTTAACACTGGAGAAACGCCAGCCTGATCAAACTTTGAGCCAATTCAACCAAACCCTAAACAATCTGTTTGAACTGCCTAAACATAAATAAAAATCCCTAAATTTCATCTGACTAACGAGAAAAGTCTGTTTGACCGATTCTTGAGCCAGTCTGAAAAATCAGGAAAAGCCCGAAACTGCGATTTCTTGTGGAGAAAGAGGAAGGCAAATTTTGGGGTACAACAGTTGCCCCTGTTCAATCTTCTTGGACCTGAAGAGTTAGATTGGCAAGTTTGACGTTCACGACTTGAAGGTAAAAGGAGATTGGACACTAGAGTGCCCAAAAATTTGTACTCAGTGATGTGATTGTAGAGGGAATGGCCTTACAGATGCCATTTGGTGATGGGCTTAACGATGCCATCTAGGGATGTGACCGAATCTTGTCGGGGGATGGGCTTAGAGATGCCACCTGGAAATGTTGAACTGTCTGTCCTTGGTGAGTGGACGAGTATCAGAAAGGTATCCACGTTTTGGAACGTCTCTGAATTGGGGGTCTGAACAAGCGATAGATTGACATCCATGTTTTGGAGAATCCGTAAACTGTTTTCAGGAGTTGGAGTTGAATAAGCAATAGAGCAGCATCCGTTGTTGGGGAAGCGTCCGTAAACTGTTTTCAAAAGTTGCATCTGAACAAGTGATAGATTAACATCCGAAGTTGGGAAGAATCCGTAAACTGTTTTCAGAAGTCTTGAATTTGAAGCTTACTAATTCTTATCCTGAAAAAGGGTAAGGTATTAGCTGAAACACGAAGCCATGTTGCATGAAATGCATGATGCAATGTATGTTATATTAATGTTTATGATATGAATGTGATGAATGCGTATGTAAGCTGATGAGCTGTCCTGCTGAGGATAGATGAATCCTGGATGGCTGAAGATAAAAAGAATCTTGACTGCTGCTAGGGAAAATAATTCCTTGACTGCTGCTGGGTAGGGCAAGAATCTTTTGATCGTTGAAGATGAGAAGTCCTGGGGCCACTGTTGGGGAATCAGGAGTTTGGATTGTATGCCAATCTGCTGGGGATTCCTGTCTTGAGGAGATCTTCACTGGAGAATATTTGAATATTCTGTGAGGAACTGAGAATGGGTCTTCATTCTGCTAGTGCTTCACTGTTATCTGGTCGATTTTCAGGCTTTCACAGAAGCTCGTATTGTCATCTGGTCGTAATCCAGGCTTCACAATAGCTTGCTAAGCTGCTATCCGGTCAAATCCGGGCTTCACGACTTTGGTTAAAGGTATACTACTATCAGGTCGATTCCAGGCTTCGTAGTATTCTTGGCTGCTGTCCGGTCGTAATCCAGGCTTCACTGAGGTTTGTATTGTTAACTGGTCGCAATCCAGGCTTCACAATAGCTTGCTGAGCTGCTATCCGGTCAAATCCGGGCTTTACGGCTTGTGTTAAAGATATACCACTATCTGGTTGATTCCAGGCTTCATAGTATCCTTGACTGCTGTCTGGTCGTACTCCAGGCTTGGCGATTGTCTGACACTGTTATCCGGTCGCAGTCCGGTCTTCACAATGTGTTGTAGAGATCAAGATGTTATCCGGTCAAGTCCGGGCTTCATAACTTGAATTCAGGAGATCCCACTATCTGGTCGTAATCCAGGCTTTGCGGTAATCTGACGCTGTTATCCGGTCGTAGTTCGGTCTTCACAATGACTTATTGGGGATTAAACCATTATCCGGTCGAATCCGGGTTTCATAGCTTGCCCTGAGGGGACATCCTTATCTGGTCGTAATCCAGGTTTGATGGTCGTATGGCATTGTTATCCGGTCGTACTCCGGGCTTCACAATATGCTGTAGGGATTAAGATACTATCCGGTCATATCCGGGATTTGTAACTTGAATCTTGTGAGAATTTGATCTTCGACGACTGTAGCTTCCAACAGATGATGAAGGAGTTTTTTGAACGACCGATCAATCTGAAATGTAATTTGTTCTGGAGAATAAATCCTGGACAAATGTTGGGGAAATAAACCTATAACCAAAGTTGGGGATAGAAGAACTCTGGGGTTACTGAGGATGAGAAATCCTTGTTGTCTGCTAACTGCTTGGGGAACAAGATCTCACTGGTTGAGGGATCTTAGGACCACTGCCGGGGCTCGGAGCTTCTTGATGACTTGCGGGGTGAGATAATTCTGATGATCTCTGCTGAGGAGTTCAGAACCTGGTAGACTTACGCTTGACAGGTATGATTGTGAATCTTCGGTCTGGTGGGAAATGTCTCTGTGGGGAGAATGTTCACTGGTCTAATTCCACTAGGGATTGATAGTTGGAAATTTTAGCTCCGCTGGGGATTTGGAACTTATCTCTGAGGGGAACTAAGTTCTGGAAGGCTCTCTGGCTGGGGAGATCAGCTTTGAGAAAGCTCTTGTTCTGCTGAGGATCTTGGAGTTTAACTCTGTTCGGGGAATCCTTCTGAAAGGGCATTGAAATATCTATCCATACCTTCAACCTATCAATAATCATCTTTTCCTGATTTGTAAGGAAATGATTATGTTCAAATGCATATGCCTACTTAACAAAACATTGGACGTTTCTCGAGTAAACATAAGTGCAAAAGGAAAAAGGGAAAACAAAGCAAATTTGTGCATTTGGAAAAGTATTTGTATTAACATTTTATGGGCATCTTTGTACAAAAGGAGACAGGCATCCTAGTAAGAGGATGTCGCCGTAAAAATTGAAAATTTTATACAAAAGAAAGATGGATATGTGAAATAACTCCATGGGATTCCATTCTGCTATAGCCTTTACAACTCTGAATATCTGTCCGTTCAATGCTTCGTCTGTCGGTGACTGAATTAACCAGAAGCTTGGAGCTGGTTGTTGAAGAGATTGTCCTTAAAGTGATCCGACGAGACATAGTCATACGCTTTAATTCCCTAACTTTTGCCTGAATCGCCCTTTCGGGTTTTCGATCCACCGGGAAACCCCTTTTTGCCCAAGCCGCCCTTTCAGGTTTTCGACCTGCCGGGTGTACAAATTTTTTTTTTGTTTTATCCCTAACTTTTGCCTGAGCCGCCCTTTCGGGTTTTCGGTTCACCGGGATGCCCTTTTTTTGCCCAAGCCGCCCTTTCGGGTTTTCGACTTGTCGGGTTATTTTATGCGTAGTATCTTTTGACTATGTCTGTGTTCGCGGGGTGCGGTAAATCATCACCGTCCATGGTGGTCAGAATCATTGCACCACCCGAAAATATGCTCTTGATCACAAATGGTCCTTCGTAAGTAGGAGTCCATTTGCCCCTGGGGTCACTTTGCGGCAAGATAATCCGCTTGATCACGAGATCTACGACTTGATATACTTGACGTCTGACTTTCTTGTTGAAAGCCTTGATCATCCGTTTTTGGTACGTCTGGCCATGGCAAACAGCAGCGAGTCGTTTCTCGTCGATTAAATTGAGTTGGTCAAGTCGGGTCTGAATCCAATCATCTTCATTCAAACCTGCGTCTTTCATAATTCTTAAGGAAGGAATCTGAACTTCCATGGGCAGGACAGCTTCCATGCCGTATACCAAAGAAAATGGGGTTGCCCCGGTTGAAGTACGTGTTGTGGTACGGTATCCGTGCAGAGCAAACGGTAACATCTCATGCCAGTCCTTGTAAGTGACTGTCATTTTATGAATGATCTTCTTAATGTTTTTGTTCGCAGCTTCAACAGCACCGTTCATCTTCGGCCGATAGGGAGATGAATTGTGATGATAAATCTTGAACTATTCGCATAGAGCGGTGATCATAGTATTATTCAGATTGGTTCCGTTATCTGTAATGATCCTGTCAGGGACACCGTACCGGCATATGAGGTTTTGCTTGATGAAGCGGGCAACCACATTTTTTGTAACAGAGGCGAAGGAGGCCGCTTCGACCCATTTGGTGAAATAGTCAATGGCGACCAGGATGAAGCGATGTCCATGGGATGCAGTGGGCTTGATCTCTCCAATCATGTCAATGCCCCACATTGCGAATGGCCACGGGGCCGTCAGCACGTTGAGAGGAACCAGAGGAATGTGCACCTTATCGGCGTAGATTTAGCATTTATGGCAGGTACGAGAGTGTTGATGGCAATCAGCTTCCATGGTTGACCAGTAGTAGCCTGCCCTTAGGATCTTCTTAGCCATCGTGTGTCTGCTCAAGTGGGTGCCGATCGTACCGCTGTGTATCTCAGTCATTATCAGTTCCGCCTCAGCTTTGTCCACACATCGGAGTAAAACACAATCATGGCTGCGTTTATAGAGGATGCCATTGCTCAGGAAGAACTTGGCAGCAAACTTCCTTAGGAACTTCTTGTCATTTACTGAAGCTCCTTCGGGATATTCTCTAGTCTGGAGATACCTTTTGATTTCATGAAACCAGGGTTGTTCCACTATTTCTTCGGTATTAATCTCGTGACAATGTGCAGGTTCATCCATTCGCTCGATGGTTATTTGGGGAGCCTCATTATCCCAATTGAGTTTAAACATGGAAGACATTGTAGCCAGAGCATCTGCTAGCTGATTCTCTTCTCGCGGGAAATGCTCGAAGGTGATTTGCTCGAAATGAGGCAACAATGTCAAGACATGTTCTTTGTATGGGATAAGATTGGGATGTTTGGTATCCCACTCTCCTTTGATTTGACTGATAACCAAAGTCGAGTCCCCAAATACGATCAAAGATTTGATCCCCAAGTCTATAGCAGCCTTGAGACCAAAAATGCAAGCTTCACATTCAGCCATGTTGTTGGTGCAGCTGAAGCAGAGTCGGGCCGTGAAAGGTGTGTGGCAACCTTTCGGGGAAATGAGTACCGCACTGATACCGTTTCCGAGTGCATTCGAAGCACCATCAAAGTACAGGGTCCATCGGGATCCCTTTTCAGGTTCGTCATACGGTCCGTTACCTTCAATGTTGTCCAAATTCATGATGTCCTCGTCTGGGAAGTCAAATCTCATGGATTGATAATCTTCGATAGCTTGATGAGCTAGATGGTCAGCTAGTACACTCCCTTTTATGGCTTTTTGGGTGGTGTACTAGATGTCATACTCAGTTAAAATCATTTGCCATCTAGCTATTCTTCCAGATAAAACAGGCTTTTCGAAGATATACTTGATAGGATCCATTTTGGAAATCAACAGAGTGGTATGAGTCAACATATACTGTCTTAGTCGGCGAGCAGCCCATACCAAAGCGCAGCAAGTTTTCTCGAGCAGTGAGTAGCGAGTCTCACAGTCGGTAAACTTTTTGCTAAGGTAATAAATAGCATGCTCTTTTCGACCAGACTCGTCATGCTGGCCCAAAACACACCCCATTGAGTTATCCAAGACGGTCAGATACATGATCAATGGTCTTCCCTCGACGGGTGGCATCAGAATAGGAGGTTCTAGCAAATACTCCTTGATCTTATCAAAAGCAGCTTGGCAATCGTCGTTCCATTCGACTACCCGATCTTTCTTTAATAGTTTGAAGATTGGCTCACAAGTAGAAGTCAGATGAGAGATGAATCTGGCAATATAGTTCAAACGCCCCAAGAATCCTCTAACCTCCTTTTTAGTACGGGGAGCAGGCATATCTTGTATTGCTTTCACTTTTGCTGGATCGACCTCAATGCCTTTGTTGCTGACAATAAACCCTAGAAGTTTACCAGACCTAACTCCAAAAGTACACTTACTTGGATTCAGCCTGAGTTTGTATTCTTTCAACCTGGCAAACAGCTTCTGCAAATGCTCCAGGTGTTCCTCCTCTGTTTGTGATCGAGCTATCATGTCGTCTACGTAAAATTCGATCTCATGATGTATCATATCATGAAATAAAGCTACCATGGCGCGTTGATAAGTTGCCCCTGCGTTCTTCAATCCGAACGGCATCACCTTGTAACAGAAGGTACCCCATTGTGTAACAAAGGTTGTTTTCTCCATGTCCTCGGGGGCCATTTTAATCTGGTTGTAGCCCGAGAATCCATCCATGAAGGAAAACACCTTGTGCTGAGCTGTGTTGTCAATCAAAATGTCGATGTGCGGTAGCCGAAAATCATCTTTAGGACTAGCCCTATTCAAGTCCCGGTAGTCCACACACATTCTGACCTTGCTGTCTTTTTTAGGTACTGGCACGATGTTAGCGACCCATTGTGGATAAGATGTAACAGCCAGAAAACCAGCGTTGAATTTCTTCATCACTTCTGCTTTAATCTTCTCAGAATGTCGGGCCTCATTCGGCGGACTTTTTGTTTGATCGGTGGACAATCTTCTCTTGTAGGGAGACGGTGAACCACGATGTCTGTGTCTAAACCCGGCATGTCTTCATAAGACCAGGCGAAGATTTCAACATACTCATTTAACAGCTGTATCAAGCGTTCCTTGACACTTGGCTCCAGATTGGCACCCACTTGTACTTCCTTCCGGTCTTCCTCTGTTCCTAAGTTGACGGTTTCCAACAACTCTTTGTGAGGCAAGATGGCCCTTTCTTCTTGTTGTATAAGTCTAGCTAGCTCTCCCGGTACTTCACAATCTTCGTCATCTTCATACTCAGCCTGATTGACCAGATCTTCAGATTTATTGAAGGACATAGAAGAATAGTCACCCATAGAGTCCAGAGTGGACGGGCACCTGCATTTGTGAGTGTGGGTGTGTGTAAGGGATAGCCATCCTTAAACAAACAAAATGCAAAAAGGAAAGAAAATGAACACAGCAGTTTATCAATGAAAAACGTCCAATGAATCATTAAACATGGCATATGGATATGAAGATAATCAAAACCCTTACAAATGGACCTACATGCCTTGGGCAAGGCATGAGGTGAAAAAGTAGTGTACGGATTGTTCAAGAGTAAATATTACAAATCAACAGGAAATGTTTGACAGATAATTACTGATTAATAAAAGTAATGGGGACAAAGTCTTTTGCCTCCCAGTTGCGTAGTACTCCCTCGACAGTTGGGTAGATCCAATCTTCAATGTTGGCCTCTTCGTCCTCACCTTCCAGAGCATTGATTCCATAAGGAGAAATCTTGATGGGCGCTCTTTCAACCTTCGAGCGGCGCATAGCTTTCTGTCCCGCAACAGTGAAACCTAATCCAAACTTGTCTGTTTTGTGAGGAATATCAGGCAACTGACCCCATGTTGAACTCTTCCCTTCCTTCATTGCAGCTTTCGCGTCTTTTAGAGATGCCATCCTGACCATCTGCTTTGGTACCTCAGCTACCACTTTTGCTACTGCCACTTCAGGAGAGACTTCCTCGAAGTGCTGGAATGGTGTTTCAATGAATTCTCCTTCCACCTCTACATACCGAAAGGAGTTCAAGTGGCTGATTATATACTCCTCTTCACCGTGCACGGTTATGATCTTTCCTTTGACAGGGTACTTCAACATTTGATGTAAGGAGGAGGTAACTTCCCCAGCGTTATGTATCCACGGCCTTCCCAGTAAGCAAGAGTATGACGGACGGATGTCCATCACATAGAATGTTGAGGGGAATACTTCTGTGCCAACCTTAATGGGAATGTCTACCTCTCTGTGTACCATTCTCTTCGACCCGTCAAATGCCCTTACAATGATATTACTTGGCCTCAACTCCAAGCCTTCACAATCTAAACGGTCGAGAGCCTTCTTGGGAAGTACGTTCAGAGAAGAACCAGTGTCGACCAGAACATGGGCCAAAGTAGTTCCTTGACATTCTATTGACACATGTAATGCGTCGTTGTGTTTCCTTCCTTTTGAGGTCAGGTCCGCATCAGATAAACCTAAACCGTTGTCTGCTGTAAGACTGGCTACACATTCTTGGAATTGGTCGGCAGAGGTTTCTTGAGGGACATGGGCTGTCTTCAGGAATTTGATCAATGCTTTGGCGTGCGCCTCAGAACAAAGCAGTAATGCTAACATGGAGATCTTCGAGGGGGTTTGCCCCAGTTGCTCTACCACGTCATAATCACTCTTTTTAATTATCTTCAGGATCTCCTCCATCTCTTTCTTAGAGGTCTCCGGGATGACCAAAGGTTGAGCCCTCGTCCGGACGAGCTCATCTTGGGTCCCTTTACCTTTATCAGCAGAAGTAGGAGGGACAATAACAGTTTCTTCAATCAACGGAGTTTCGACGGAAAGTCTTATTGGTGCAGGATTAACTTTGGCAGCAGCTGAGGGTCCAAAGGTTTCCTTTGGGGGGGCAATCTCTGGAGAAAATATTCTCCCGCTTCGGGTGATCTTTCTTGTACCAGCAATGTTTCCAATGCTGGCCTCTTCTTCATCAGAGCTTTCTTCGGTTACTTCGACTTGTTTAACACCATGGTAATAGATGTCTCCACCGTAATTCCATGGTATTGACTTGTCAGAACTGTAGGGGACTGGCCCAGGCATAGTTATTTTCAAAGGAACAATCCTTGTAGCTGATGTAATCTTAACAGGCTTTCTGACGGCCTTGGAAATATTGGCGTGAATGGTGATAATTGAGACATATTCAGTAGGGGTTGGAATAGCAGGAACCTTTTCAAACATAATTTGTTGACTGTCCATCAGGCCTTGGATGCCTTTTTTCAGTGATGGGCAGTCAAACGGCAGAGAGTAACAACAGTAGCAGTCTTCTTCGCATCCCGGGAAAATCCCGACTCTTAGCAGATTTAACTTGATGGTTAACAGTGGAGCCCTCAGGTCATTGACATCAGAAACATACAAATCTTCCTTGATAGCATGGACATTTCGACCGTGCTTCGGCATCGGAGCAGATATCACGTTTGGCTTCTCTGGAGCGTCGAACTCCACCTCTTTTGCATCTATCAAGTCTTGAATTTTATTTTTTAGTGCCCAACAATCGTTTGTGTCATGTCCAACGCTATCGGAATGGTAGGCGCATTTGGCATTGGGATGATAGTGCGGTGAAGCAGTATTCACAGTCTTCGGTGCTTCCCTAATCTTGGTGAGATTCAAATTCAGCAGATGTGGAAGAACCTGCGCAGGTGTCATATTGATGCGGGTGAACTGCCGTGGTGGACGTTCTCCCCATTGCTGTTTAGGCCTGGACTGGTTATTGCGAGGTTGATCGTTTGATGGATTCTGGATCATCACGGCCCCCACAGTCGACCGACGCTCACTTCTTCCTGCTCCTCTCTGAGAATATACAACAGCTGTTTCCTTCTTCATCAGAAATGATTTCTTAACCGTAGTAGATGCAGAGGCATCCTTCTGAATTTTCCCATTCTTGATACCGGCTTCTACCCGCTCTCCAGTCAGAATTAAGTCGGTAAACCCTGCGGAAGAGCTACCGATCAGATGATTAAAGAATGGACCAGACAGGGTCCCCAGGAACATATCAACAAGCTCTCTATCAGACAGAGGTGGCTGCACTCTCCCGGCCAGATCGCGCCACTTCTGGGAATATTCCTTGAACCCTTCACCTGAGGCCATCCCCATACTCTGTAGCTGAGTACGGGTTGGTGCCAGGTCGGAGTTATACTGATATTGGCGATAAAAAGCAGCTGCAAGATCCTCCCAACTATGTACCTCTGATCTCTCAAGGTTGTAGAACCAATCTAGATGTGTGCCAGACAGGCTATCCTGAAAGAAATGTACCCAAAGGTTTCTGTCAGATGTGTGAGGTTGGATTCTTCGGACATATGACCTTAGATGCATCTTCGGTCAAGATAGCCCATCATATCTTGCAAAAACTGGCACTTTAAAATTCGGGGGGATCACAATTCCGGCGATTAATCCCAAATCTTCGAAATCTAAGCCTGGAACTCTCTGTAGCTCCATAGCTGCCAACCTGTCCTCCAAACTCTTGTACTTGTCATCGGCCGGCGGGTATTGTTGTTCTGAGTAGTCTTCGTCTTCTTCCGCCTCTTCCTCTTCGGATTCAGACGGTACCGCGGCCCCTTTTCCTTTACTGGTTCCTTCTTCGGATGTAGGGGGAAATTCAAGAACCCTTCTGGCTTCACCCTCAAACCTTCTTCCCAGGGTAGCCACCCCGACTCTCTTCTTCTTCTTTTTCACTTTCTCTTTGTTCCCGAGCAGGGCTTTTAGATCTTCCTGACCCTTTGCCAAGGTCATCAGAAGATGTTGAAATTGTGAGTTCTGAGACTGTAGATCTTTGACCGTTTTTTCGAGATCCATCTTACTGAAATAAACAGCAGAAAGATAAGGAAACCTGGTGTGGAGACCTGCTTATGCACATGATGAATGATATGTTTATTTATGCAATGCATTCAAGGATTTAGAAATTCACAATTGTTGCAGACAATTGTTAGTACATAAATGCCCCATGGGCCAAATATTACAAAACTTCTCATGGTAAAAAGACGCTGCGCATCCTTTTTGGCGCGATATAGGTATTAAGAGTCTCTTCCTCGTGGATTCGGCGGGTAAGCTCCAAAACCTTCTTCTTGCTGGCGTAAAAGCTGGCTTCAAAAGTATCCCTTTCTTCCCTGAGTTGGATCCAACTCTTCTGCATCTCCTCCCATGTTGTTGGCATGTCAGGATACAAGACGGTGTAGGGAACCTCTCCTTCCTTAACGGACTCCTTAATCACAGGGAGAACATGAGGGTAAGGCATCATTAGACTCTGGGCTCGGGTTCAGACCCACTTGAGATAAGGCTCCAGAGGGATGGAATTCTTGTGCCCCAGTGTCTTGCTGTCTACCTTGTTAGGCATCCTCCAAGCTCTGATGAACCTTTGACGGAGCCCTTGCGCATCGTTGTCGAAGTCAAACACTATGTCAGGAATCAACATGTCATGAGGGCCATCCCTCCGTGCATATCCAAACTGTCTCAAAGCCAGACAAGGGTTGTAGGTAATGCCCCCTCTAATGCCAAGCAATGGAACATTAGGGAACTCTCCACAACGATCGACGATGATGACACTTTCTCTGGACCGAGAACACCAGTGTACATCAGAGTGAGTGAGAGTTATCAACCGTTGTGACCACCTTAGGCCTTGGTCATTCTTCAAAACAGACTGTGGAAGGTGCGAAATAAACCACCTTGCAAGGAGAGGAGTACAACACATGAGAACACCTCTTTTTATCATTGTTCGTGTGTAAAATGAGTGGAGGATGTCCCCAAGCAATGTCGGTATGGGATTCCTGGATAAGAATATCTTGACGGTGTTGACATCTATAAGCTGGTCGGGATTTGGGAACAAGACCAACCCGTAAATGAGGAGTGCCACAATTTCTTCAAAGGCTTGTAGATCCAAGGAGTTCCAACACTCTTGTGCCTTCTCAAACAAGAATTTTTCCAAGAAGCCTTTGACACCGCTTCTGGTTTCCCAATGCCCCTTGATGTCGGATGGTTGCAAGTGTAGTGCTTGAGCAACATCTTCAGGCTTTGGCTCCTTTTCCGTACCGTTGAAAGGTAGTTTATTAAGGATAGGAATCCTCAGGAGTTGAGAAAATTCCTCCAAAGTGGGCACCAATTGGTAATCGGGGAAAGTGAAACAGTGGTGAAGGGGGTCAAAGAACTGGAACAAAACCTTCATCATGTCTTCTTCAATGCTGGTGTTGACTAGGCTGAGCAGTCTACCATGTCTTTCACTGAAGGGAGAGCTTTCGAGAATTCTGGATGTGAGCTCCTTAAGTTGAGGAGGGATTCTCACAAGGTTGACTTGGATAGTTTTCCTGCGAGGAATTTCCATGACCTACAAAACAAGAACAAAGGTGAAGATCCAAACCCTTGAAATGGTTAGTGGATGCATATGATGCTTTATGATGTTTTATGATGCATGCAAACACATGTACAAGCAAATCACACAAAACCCTAGTTTCAGGCTTGCATGGGGCTTCATAGGTAAGTACCATCTTGAGTGTAGTTGGCTTAAAAACCTGTCCTATAAATAGTAACCGGGTTCTAAGGAGCTCAATATCATTGGATTGTCTTCCATGTTCATTGTTTTGGTTTAGCCACTTAACTAGCGACCAAAATATTCCAAGAAGACAACCCTCAATGAGTGTAGTATCGAGTATCTACTAACTTCGGACTGCACCAAAGCCGGTCATCTCACTACCCCTAATAAAAGGCCAAGATGGTCAAGTAAGGTTCTAGGTAATTAGTGCTTAGTCACATCACTCAGCGGCCCCATACTCTCCTTGATTGAACTCAAGGGTTACCGGTACTCACAAATATGTCGCACTAATATAGTTATTGCTTCAACCGTGTTGGTATACCCCGCACAGTTTCCACAATGTATTGCTATCTATGAATGTTTCCAAAATCCGGGTGTAGGATTTCAAGCCCAAACAAGAGAACCACAAAGGTAAAGCATACAAGACAAATAATGAAAGCAAGTAAATATGATCTAACCCTAAGGTAACCCCACTTTTGAATTCTCCCCAACAGAGTCGCTAGTTCTGTGATACGGTGGGAGAACTGACTTGAGGTTTTGCGTTTGTATTCGCACTTGTTCGGTTTAGCAAGAGTCACCACCGACTTTTTATTTTATCCTAAAGGAAAGGTTAAAAAGCACAGGAAAAACCTTTTGAGATGTTTCGTGGGTTCGGGGGGTAGATTATGAAAAGGGAAGGTATTAGCACCCTTTTCATCCATGGTTATCCATGGGCTCTTAGTTACTTGGTTTTAGATCACTTGCCTTGATTTTCGATTGCTTGAAATTGTGGTGTGTGTGTGTGTTTTGAAAATGTTTTGAAAGAAGATGCCTTGTCTTAGGCAACCAATGTAATGACTCGTGTTTGAGTGTTTTACAAAGATGTGTATCTTTTCGAAAAGTTGTTTCAAATGTTTTTGTTTTGAAAGTGTTTGTGGAGTGTGGTTTGAAAAGTAGGCAAGTGTTTTTGCAAGTTTGATCCGAGTAACTAAGAGTTTTGTCTACCCCTATTGTACTCAAAGGTTTTTTTCTCATGTTTTAACCCTTTTTAACAATTTTGTTCCACCATTGTATTTGGTGGACAATCTTGCGTTTAGGATGTTTAACGGGACGGGCGTGGGTCATCGTATGGACCATGAATGCAATGGTGCCAAGTGTCTTTGGCAATTTTGCTTGAAGGGACTATGATCATTTTGATAGGCAACTTTGGAAAGCGTCATCGAGGGACTTATGATCATTTGAATTGTTTTGCCAAAGAAACTTGACGTGCAAGCATGGCCCATTTTGGAAGGCAACATGGGGGATTACCCTAGGGGTGCAAGTGTGATTGTGTATTGATTTCATGTATTTGTCTTGTATTAGGTTATCTAGCGTTTGATTTTATGTACATACAAACCCTAGGTCTAACCATGGTATAATTCAAAAGCGATAAATTGCGGGAATTTAAAGTCTACGCTATTACAAAATAGTATCCGGGAGTGGGGGTACAAATTTACAAATGGGGATGAGACTTAAATAATTACAACCAAATCGAATCGATCGCAATGTAAGATATAATGTATAGCAATGTATAAGAATAGCAAATGGATAATGTATCAATGTAAGTGTGTAAGTGTATGTGTAAATGTATGAGGTTTATTTACAAGTTTGAGAAATGCTAACTTAATGGGAAAATTAAGTATTTGATTTAATTAATTTTTGTATTCCTATATTTTTGTTTAATATGTACAAATTATTTATCTTAAGAAAAAGAAAAGTATTATGTATTGATGTACAAGAATAAAATATTTAAAAAAAAGAAAATATTCAAATTCTATATATTAATGTCTTATATTAAAGAAAAGTATTTCTTGTGTATTTACAAATTAATGTATTTTAATTAATCTTTTTATGTACAATTTTAATTAAAAGAAAATGTTTTAAATTTGAGAAAATTATTATGTTCATGTTTGTTTTAGTTAATATTCTATACAAAATTATAATTATGTTATATAAAAAAAAAGTATAAAAAATTAATATAAAGAAAACAAAAATTAATGTATTTAATTAAGTTATAAAGGATATTAGGGTGATAAAAGAAAAAATATTTTTAGTTTAAACAAAAGCAGGAATGGGCCTTAGAGGGTCTTGTGGCCCAAACATAAATTGCATGAGAAGCAAAAGGGGGGGGGGGGGTGTCAAATGGAACGCATTTGGGCTTTGGTGTTTCAGAAAGGGGCAAGGCCCAAAGCAAGTTGACAAATGTTTGTAAGGGGTTTGGGATGTTTGTTCATTAGGGATGCGCTAGGGTTTGTAAGACAGAGGCGCGCCGTTCGTTCTCTTCATCGCTTCTTCTTCTTCGTTCATTCTCATGCCAGCTTCTGAGTTTCTTCTTCGCCACGACCACTGATGCAATCTTCTGTCCAAGGCCACCGAGCACCTCCGTTCGCCTTCTTCCCTCCATTGGCTGGGCAACGCAAAAAGATTGAGAAGAAGGTAGCGATCTTGGACGTTTTAGGGTCTGTTATTCTTGCATGTTTTGCTTTATTGATTCTGATTTAAGTGTTTCTTTTGTTTGAGGTGCACAAATGGAGAGAAGAGAAGTGATACTACCTTTTGGAGACGGAGGAGGACGGAGCTTGGAGGTGCTCAGGCGGCCGGAGGCGAGGCTTGGTGATGCTGGAGAACCTGGTTTGTATCGTTGTCTTTTATTAGGGTTTGATGATGATCTTGAGAACCTAGCTTTTGTCACTTCTTTCTTCTTCTTGTCTCTTTGTTTCCTAGCTTGATGCCTTGAATATCTGAGTGTATTTAGTATGCTTGATATGCTTCTGTGTGTTTGCCACTGTATACTTTCAATGATGTTGATGTTGGTAACCCAATGATGAGGAAACTCTGAGGTTTTGTGTTGGTTCGAATGTTTTTTTTTTACTTAAAGTTGCCTCGTATGCTTGAGATTGATTCGTTTGGTTGCCTTGGAATGCTGAGTACGGTTGCTTATTGATTACCCAATGATGAACTCTTTGAGTTCTGAGGGTTTGTGTCGGTTTGGAAACTGTTTTCTTCAGGTTTGTATCAATTTGAGGCTTCTTGGCTTTTAGGTTGGCATGTTTATTGATGGTTAAGGCCTTTAGGCTAGAAGCTTGTGGTATTTTGTTTGTCATTCTGGTTTTTTGAAAGGGCTTTAAGGCTTCAACAGGCTGCAAGTTTTTATTTGTTGAGCTTGAGGGCTTTCAGCTGATACAGGTTGGGTTGACAGTGGTTTAGGCTTCAGGCTGGACAGTTTGTGGTTATGGCTTTTGGTTGAATACAGGTAAGGTTTACTGGTTTTCAGGCTATGTGTTTATCTGGTTTGAAGGCTATGGTTTTAAGGTTTGTTGAGGTTTGGACAGGTTTGAGTTTGAGGGTTTTGAGTTTTGGAGGCTGTAGGCTTTTTTTTTCTTTATGTGGCTTTCAATGTCCCTTATGCAGGTTGCTGGCCTTTTTGTATATTCTTCTAGGGTCTTTGCCCTCTTGCTATATTTTCTTTAGTCAAATTTGTGGACAGGTTTGCAAAGCTTGAGGTTTTCCCTCTTTGTGATATCCTGCTGCATATGTTCTGGCTCCTTTTTTCTATGTGCTCTGATATGCTGTTTATAGTCTTTAGACTGCTGCACTGTAAGCTATTTTCCTCTCTCTTTCTCTCTCCGGATTTAAAGACAACATTTTTATATTGCTATGTTTGTCTTATTCTGAAAAAGCAAATGGTTGGAAAGTGATGATATTGAATACTGCTTGCAATTGTCCTTTTTCCACTGCATATTTCCATGTTTCTTGCATACTTTATGTACTTTCCTTTGACAGCTCTTGGAATTGTTGATATTTGATATCTTTGGACAACTTTTGGAATTAGTTTGACAATGTAATTCAGCTCGCCTTGGACTTTGTTTGGCATGCTGTTTGTTTGGAAACCATGCGGTTGGTTGACAATACTTTTGATTTATGCAGTATGCTTAAGAATTTTGAATTTGTGCAAAAATCATAACTTTGTGCATTCATGTTTCCTTGCAAGCATTTCATCCCTCTTTGTGAACCGGGAGAAATCTCGTGATTTGCAAAGAGGGCAAAACTGATTCCGGCCATTTGTTTTTAATGATGAACCTTTTTAACTGTTTGCCTTTTATTTATTTGACTTCAATTGACTTTTCCTTCTTTTCTTTGTTTTGCAGATAAAAATCAAATGGATAGGAGTATCAGTAGAAGCTGAAGATTTGAAGACTTAGGATAGTTTTATTTTACTTTGAATTATTGGAAAATTATTATTATGAATACTTGGTAAATAAATACCATATTCAAATAACAATTGTAACGAATAATTAAAGATGAATGAAAAACAATTTTTATCAGTTAATTTCTCTTTCTGCTGTCTATTTAATTATTTATAAATTCTTAAATTATAATAAATGGAAATAAATTCCAATTATCCTAACTTAGAATAAATAAACAATTAATGAACAATGTGGTTAATCAATAATAAACTCGGCGCTCCAAAGCAAAGCAATGCACAGTTAATCAAACCAGACGACAGTTAATCAAACAAAACGTCCACCTGCCTCCTTTCACTGATTAAATCCAAACAAACTGCAAATTAACAACCAGCAGCCTCAGTTCTTATTTCAGAGTATTTTGAAAAGCATTGATAGAACTAACTCTTCTTGAGAAATATGCGCATAAAACCCTGATTTTTGACTTAACACTGGAGAAACGCCAGCCTGATCAAACTTTGAGCCAATTCAACCAAACCCTAAACAATCTGTTTGAACTGCCTAAACATCAATAAAAAACCCTAAATTTCATCTGACTAACGAGAAAAGTCTGTTTGACCGATTCTTGAGCCAGTCTGAAAAATCAGGAAACGCCCGAAACTGCGATTTCTTGTGGAGAAAGAGGAAGGCAAATTTTGGGGTACAATAGTTATCATCAAATCTCAGAGGTAATATTGCAGACTATGTATTTTGATGACACAATTTTGTTCTTATAATCATAAGAACTGAAAATAGAAAGGCAAGAAATACTTATCCTTTTTATGATGCTCCCCCCGAGTCAATGATTTGATGAAGATCGAATATCTTGACTCTAAACCATTTGAATAAAACTCCCATTGGTTCCAATAGATCATATATCGAGTCTTGAGAGTCTTGACTTCTAGAATTTCAGACAGTCTTCAATTTCCGATTTGCTCTGTTCTTCTAGAAGACATATGCTTCTGTTTTTGACTCTTATGTTCTGATTATCACTTTCTCAGACACTATGCATCTTTTGAACATTATGATATCAAAATCAAGACAACTTTAACTTTCATAAATTTCTCAACTTCTGAAGAGTATTAGGTCTATGTGATTTTTGCACATATGTTCATAGAGTATACATCTTCGAATATATGAACAATCGGTTGTTAAGAACTTTAAATATTTTGACCTATCTTGGAATGCCTAGTGAACTTGGTCAGAGTTCCTAGTTTAATTATCAAAGATACAAACACACGTTAGTGGTAAATACATATTTTTATATCATTTTATTATTATGATGAGTTTTTCATTTCTTTAGGTTCATCAAAATTATTATACTTCTCCCCCTTTTTGACATCATCAAAAAGATAATTATATGGAAAAACATAAAAGATTAAAAAGAATAATATAATATGTAAATTAATTATTAGAAGAATTTATCCAAAAACCACAAATGCAAACAAAGAAACTAAATGAGAATCCAAGAGCCTAGATTCCAGAAGTTGCACGAGCAGATGATGAAGGTTCATAAATTTTTGGCAAAATAATCTTGAGCATAGTTTGAACAGATTCATTTACCTTGTCCTGAGCTTTGAAATGTTCTTTGAACATTTCCTGTTATTCCTTTATTTCATCAATGGTTGTTTTCGGATCGTAGTCAGACTTAGAGTTAGATACCATCAGAGCTTGTTGCTTACCTTTTTCTTTAGCAGCCTTTGCAGCTTCTGCAACCAATCTGGCTTCCTCTGTAACTTTAGCTGCTTCTTCTTATGCTTTTAGTCTTGCTGCTTCAGTAAGGCAAGGCAAGATTTTTATTCAGCTTCTCTTTGCTTAGCAGAAATTAGTTCAACGTATCTAACTCTTTCTCTTTATTCCTTTCTTTCAGTTACCTTTTGAACATCCCCAATTCTAGATGCTTCAGCAAAAGAATTCATTCGTTCAACCTCAGAAGACACCCACTTCTGAAAATTCTTCCAAGAACCATCCATATTTTGAGGCTCAGTGATTTTGCTTGCCTATGTCCTTAGCTTCGCAATTCTTTTCATAACCTTAGTTTTAAAACAACTAATGCATTCATCTAATTTTTTAGGAAAAAGTTTTTCATAGACAACCAAGGCTAGGTTGGGTTCAGGATGGCTTGGTTCATAAGTTTGTTCATGAGAGTTTTGTGGTAAAGGTTCGTTAATATTGAAAAGTTCTGAACAACTGAAAGGTTCAGTTGAAGAAATTTCAATAGCTTCCTGATTATCAGAGATTATTCTTTCTGATATTTTAAGAACATAGGAAGAAGTTGGATCAGGATGAATGATAGGTGAGTCATGAATATTGGTATTGAAAGTTGAAAAGTGAGAGTCTTGTGGAAGTGATTGAGATGAGGTTAATGGAGAAGTGAAAGTATGTATTGGTTCTGATGGAATGAAGGTAGTGAAAGATGGAACATGATTTGACGCAAGAACTTGTGTGGTGGTGGATTTAGAAATGATTGTTGTTGATGATGGAAAAGACTCATTTGAAGTTACAAGGATTTCAATTGCAGTGATATTAGAAACAGTTGGAATATTTACAACTGGAATAGAAACATAGGTGGTAATGGTTGATGATGGAGCAAAAAATGATGTTTGTGTGATGGTGGTTGGAATGGATGAGATTGCATCAATAATCTTAGAAACAGATAATGAAACAGGTACAGAAGTATCAACAGCAGACTTACTAGTTGTTAAAGAAATTTCATTTCTCAAAATTGCATCTTGCATAAAGCCATACTTCTTTTTTTTTTCTTTTCTCTGATTCAGAAGCATCTGAGCTTCTCTTCCTTTTACAAATAGAACAGTCAACACCCTCAGCCTGCAAATCTGAGTAATTAAAGTTTGGCATATCATGTCCTTCTTGTTGCATCATTAAAACATATGCAGCCACATTGGATACCGAATCTTGTTTGGAGAATAGAGGATAGTCTCTCAAAAGAATTCTTCTGTGATGATAATTCTAATATGGTTCAATCATAGGCTTGACCTTGAGTTCTTCAATAAACCTCATGTTCCTCAAGGTTTTCCCATTAAAGGAATCTCCAATGCTTGGAGTCAAATCATCTTTATAGTTAGATTCCTCAATAAAAAACTTTACTAATCCATTTTTAACAAAAATATCAGTTAGAAGTTGTCCATAGGGAATATTGGGAAATGCCTTTTTGTTGGGAAATGTGGTGGTTATGGTCTTTCTAATAGAATCTCTCAAATAATTAAACAAAATTAAAGGAAGATTAATTATTTGTTTGGATAGCGGAAAGTACAACATGAACTTCTGATTGATGTTGAAATAATCAGAGGAACTTGAAGGAGGTCTAGGGTTTATGTAGCCCAGAATAATCTTATGCCATACTCTGAGATTATCATAAAGATCCTTGCTTTTATACTTGGATTTCTCGGTAGAGAAATTTGTAAACAATAGTTGATTTAGAGATTCATCTGCCTCCTTTAAATTATTGTCCAATCCATACACACTTTTTCCTTTCAAGAACATCAATCCCAACAGTTTCGCAATGGACTATTTAGTGATGATGATTATTTATCCAATAACGTCTGAGACAATATGAAAGTCGTCACAATCAGTATTCTTCCAGAAATATATCACTAGTGCCTCATAGACAGGACCATGAAGCCTTGGAAATAGTTTTCCCAACCTTGAGCCTTTAGTTCTTCTTTTAAGTCACACCCATTTGCAGCAAGGTTGTCAAAATCAAACATTAATTCCTTAAGAACAATCAATTCCTTTGGTGTCAATTTGCAATGAACTTGAGAACTTTTCTGTGTAATGTGATTGTCATCAGTAGGATTTGTAGAGGATGAAGGAACCTCAGTTGATGAAGATGGAGTGATGGTTGATGAAGACGAAACTGTTGAAGATGACATAACCATTGTTGAAGACGAATATGCAATGGTTGACGATGTTGCGACAAATAAATTTAGGGCTTGTTCCAGTTCACTAGAAAACTTAACAGCTTCTTCTTGAGCAGGAGTCATCATTGTTGAAAGTGTATGGAGATGTAGAAGACGGTTGTAGATGAACTTTTAAAGAGGATTGTGATACGGTGGGAGAACTGACTTGAGATTTTGCATTTGTTTTCGCAAATGTTTCGGTTGAGCAAGAGTCGCCACCGACTTTTTATTTTATCATAAGGAAAGGTTAAAAAGCACAGCAAAAACCTTTTGAGATGTTTTCTTGGGTTCGGGGGGTAGATTATAGAAAGGGAAGGTATTAGCACCCTTTCTATCCATGGTTATCCATGGGCTCTTAGTTATTTGCTTAAATCACTTGCCTTGTGTTTTCAATTGTTTTAAATGGTGCTTGAGTGTGTGTGGGTTTGAAAATATTTTTAAAAGAAGCCAATGTGGTGGCAACCTTTGTAATGATCCATGTGGGGATGTATACAAAGATGTATGTCTTTTGAAAAAAAGTTTTCATTTGTTTTTTGAAAGTTTGTTTTGAAAGTGTTGTGAGGTGTGGTTTTGAAATTAGGCAAGGGTTTTGTTTTGCAAGTTTGATTCAAGTAACTAAGAGGTTATCTACTCCTAAATTTCTCAAAAGATTATTGCTACGTTTTAACCCTTTTAACAAGTTTGTTCCACCATTGTATTTGGTGGACAACCTTGTGTTAGGATGTGAAAGGGACAGGCGCGGGTCATCGTTTAGACCATAATTGCAACGGCGTTAAATGTCTTTGGGCAATTTTCTTTAAGGGACTTGATCATTTGTTTTTGTTTGTTTTGAAAAGTTTTATCGAGGGACTATGATCATTCAAATTGTTTGCTTTGCCCAAAGAAGTTCAACATACAATATGGCCCAATTTTGAAAGGCAACAAGTGGAGTACCCTAGGGGTGCAAGTGTGATTTGTGTGTCCATTTTCATGCTTATTTGTCTTGAGATTAGGTCATAACTATTTTTATCGTTTTCCGCATACAAACCCTAATTCTAACATGTTATCATTAGAAAGCAATAAAGTGCGAAAATAAATTTACTAAGCTATTACAAAACCAAATATGGGAAGGGGGGTACAAATTTTCAAATGGGGATATTGCCAAGTAATGTAAATCTAAATTATTACATCATTTTGAATATTTGCAATGTAACTAAATTGCATAATTAAATGGAAATTAAATAAATATGCAAAATGCAAAAAGAAAGTTTTTATATGTATGAGAAAAGTATGGTTTGTGTAAAATAAAATAAGAAAATAAAAAGGTATTATTTTGAGTATTTTCAACTTTTAGGGCAAAAACCCTAATTTCAATTAAAATGGATATTAATTACTTAATTCATATAATATTTATTATTTACATACAAAAATAAATAAAATATGGTATATTTGTAAAAAAGGTCATTTTTTAGTATTAAATATTAAAAATAAAATATGTACATTTTTTTGATATTTTTACTCTAAGTATATTAATAAGCATATGTATATATATATTAAGTTCTTAAATATGCATTATATACAAAATAATATATATTTAATATTTAATAAAATAAAATAAAAAAAGTATTTTTTATGTGAAATATTTTCAGAAGGTAAACATAAAATAAAAATAAAAATAGAAATATTTTTTACCTATTTTTTCTATTTTATTCTAAATAATAATATGCACATATTCATGTATAAATTGAAAGAAAATCAAATAAAACCCAAATAAAATCAAAAAATGATGAGAAAAATATTTTCAAAATTTTAATATGCTGAGAAAAAATAAACAAGTCAAACAAAAGAAGAAAAAGTCAAAAATATTAAAAAATGAAGCAAATGGGCTCAGGGGGTTCATGAGTAATTATGGGGTGTGAAAAGAAAAGCACAAGACAAGCCCAGCCCAATGCCACTGTCTTCAACCTCCAGCACAAAGTTTGAAAAATGCGCGCGCCCTGTTCTTCAATGTCCAACTCTCGATTCCTGGCTTTTTAGCAAAAACTCATAACACAACAAATGTTCAGCACGAAGAGACGATTCTAACCATGTATGGAACTTGATCTAACTCTCTAAGATGAGGGAGAATTTCTCCTCCCCCAAATCCTAACCTAGTTTTTCTGCCATTTTCAAACTCCAAATTCTCTCTACTCAGGCAAAAGAAATGAAATGTAAAGATATGTACATGTTCAGGGCTATGAGTAGAACCTTGTTTCTTCACAAACTTAAGACTAAAGATACATAATAAGAGAGATACGAGTTCAAAGTTTTACCTGTGCAGTTGAACTTCTATCTGGAGAATGAGGAACTTCTAGTGCAAGGTGATGATTGGAAAAGCTTCCTTGAGGTCCAGGGATGCTGTTTCAATGCTTACTTTGTCTTGAAACTTCTTGTATCGAGCTGTGGAACTTCAACTGCAAAAGGAAAAAATGAAAATGGTGGAAGCTGTTAGAGGGATTACAGGTCAGGTTTTAGGTCATGGTTAGCTTGCATACATGCTAGGGAATGTGTATGAATTGATTTTGGTAAGAATGCTCGAGGGAAATGGGAGTTGGCACTCAAACTGCAGAGGCAACTCTGTTTTTGCAGTTTGAGGATGATTCTGAGATGGAGGGTGCTTTGGAGGTGCAAGGGTCGTGTCTTAGCTTGGTTATGTTCTTTGGAAGGTGTTGGATAACTTTGTTCTTGTGTGCTAAGGCTGAGATGAGAGTTGTCACAAGTTATGGACTTTTCTTCTATGTGAAGCAACAAAATGCAACTTGGCTTTCTAGGTCAATAGAGGACCCCCTAATGTGCTGCATAAGCTTCTCTTGATCAGTGTGTTATGCACATAATCTTGTGCCAAGCAGATTTTCCATGTACTTGTTGGATTTCTAATTTGACATAAAGCTACTTTATACAAAAATGGCCAATTTGCTTTATCCATTTTGGGATTAAACCCTCATACAATGCTTGCACTCAAAGAACAACACTTTAACACATTGAATATGCATTAAATTATGGAGTGTAACTTGGTTTAAGGACCTGTAATCTTGCCTAAAGCATGCTGAGTTCAAATGGTAAGGTTATGGACATGTTTTGATGAAGAACAAAAGTGAATTTTTGCCAACTTGTGAAATTCGAATCTCTCAAGTTATGAGGTTGTTTGATGAGTTCTTGGACATTTTGGAAAGCTTGGAATGTGTACTACAATCCATCTTTGAAATGCAAATTGAAATTCCAAGTGGAAGGGTATGCAAAATGGCCTTGAAGTGGGGTAGAAAACCTTGTCAAAATAGGTTAAAATTTCACCAAGTTAAAAATGGTTTAGTGCCCTTATTCAAAAAATTGTAACTTGAGATACAAGCTTCAAATGAGAAAACTTTGTGAATCAAAGTTGTAGATTATGCAACAAGCTACAACTTTCATGTTTTGACTTTTGTTTCAATCCAAATGGATCTTGGTGAAAAGATGGGGCAAAGTTGGAAAAAAATTAGGGTTTTCCATAACTTAGAAAAATTCTAAGTTATGAAAATTTCCATTTTCTAACCCTAATTTGCATTTTGTGATTTCTTGGTGAACAAGTTTCATGATTTGGCATGTTTTGATGAAAAATGAATCTTGACTCTTGATTTTGACCAAAAAGTCAAAGTTTGACTTTTCAGTATACAGTCAAAATTGATCAATTGACTGGGAAATTCAACTGTCAACCTTGTGTACTTGGGATCTTTTGAGCTTGATGAATGTGTCAAGACCATTTCATTGAGTCCTTGAGTCCATATGTGAGCTTGATTTGCCATTGGCTAGGTCAACCAGTCAAAAATTGCCTTTGTGCAGTCCAAACCCTAAAAATGACCATTTTGCCCTTTTGGTGATCTGATCAAATTTCTTGTGGAATTGTGATCCAAACTTGATCAAATGGTCCATATGAGTTCATAATGTTGATGTGGATCAAATTTCATGAGATTTGACTGTCAATTGGCCACAGTTGACTTTTTCCCCAATACAGTTGATTTCTAGGTCAACTGCCCAATTGACTGGGCAAAACTTGGAATCAAGACTTGAAACTTGGCATGGGTAAACTTGGGAGTCCAACATGAAGCATGAAAGTCATCTTAGGCATTTTAGGTCAAAACATCCTTGGGCAAACACAAACCCTAATTTGAGTCCACAGTGCAAGGAGAAGTCTTGAGCAGAGGAAACCCTAACTGGATCTTGATCTTCAAAGGTCTTGTGATGAGAAAATGTTTAGGAAATGGGAGGGCAAATTTTGGGGTACAACAGTTGCCCCTGTTCAATCTTCTTGAACCTGAAGAGTTAGATTGGCAAGTTTGCCTTTCGCGACTCGAGGGTAAAAGGAGATTGGACACTAGAGTGCCCGGAAATTTGCACTCGCATGTTGAAGTATCAGCAATGTGATGTCAGGAATGGGCTTACAGATGCCATTTGGAGAGGTGGTAGATAGGGAGATGGGCTTATAGATGCCATCTGGAGACGTGACAGAACCTTGTCGGGAATGGGCTTATAGATACCATTTGGAAGTGTCGATCGCATAAGAGATTCCTTAGCGAGGACTTGTGTATTTGAGAAAGACGGATGTTTTCCTGGCTTGTTACAGGTGTTTGATCTTCAGTCTCCTTATGCAGATATGCCCTGGCTAGATACAGGTATCGAATCTACAATTGGTTGCTCATAAATGTGCCCTGGCTGGATACAGGAGTCGAATCTGGAAATAGTCGTTAATAGATGTGCCCTGGCTGGATACAGGAATCGAATCTTCGAACTCTTCAGACGTGCCCTGGCTAGATACAGGAATCGAGTCTGGAAACGTGGTCAACAGATATGCCCTGGCTGGATACAGGAATCGAATCTGGAGATGTTGTAGTTGATAAATGTGCCCTGGCTGGATACAGGAATCGAATCTTCGAACTCTTCAGACGTGCCCTGGCTAGATACAGGAATCGAGTCTGGAAACTGATCACTCTCAGATGTGCCCTGACTAGATACAGGTATCGGATCTGGAATTGTGACAGTCGAAGGTAGCTGTTTTTGGGATTGTCTTTTTCATGAAAAGGCAAAAACATAAGTTGTATGCAATGTCATGATGTATGATATGCATGATGTCATGATGTTCAACATGAGACGGTGTTGCATGTACTTCATCATATATGTAAGCAAGATGTATGAAAATGTGAAATGTTTATGAATGTAATTTCGTCTTAGGAAAATAAATCCTTGACGAACGGCCGGGGAGTTGCTCTGTGGAAGAGATACTTGGCCGAAGTTTTGATAAGAGGCCTGTTGAGGACTTTAATGATGGATTCCGCTGAGGATAATGATGATAAACTCCGCCGGGGAGCACCAAAGATAAACTCTGCCGGGGATTGAAGGAACTTTGCCGAGGGCGGTCTTCCGTGGTTTTTAGCTGAGGATAACCCAGTTATAAGTCCTTGTGAGGAAATAACTCTAAATAACACTCGGGAGAGACGTCCGTGTACTATAGGGAACAAGCTTCCAGAATCTACTGGGGATGAGCTTTAAGACCTACCGGGGAACGTTGTGCCCTTTTCCGGATTGTCGGGGAGTCAACTCCGCTTGGGGAAAGTATTGCTGAACCTTGTTTTACTCTGCGGGGAGTTGAGATGATTTGGTCACATTCTTCAGTTGAATCTAACTTGGTACCTTGGCGGACAAAACAACCAGACTGCATCAGACAACTTCACACTGCCCCTGTCTCTGATGTCACCTGTAATCAATCTCTTGTTTCATATGTAAACATTTACGAATCAGCAATTTAATGTCAAATGCATATATCAAGAATGAACATTGGACGTTCTTCGCAAGACAAAACAGAAAAAAGGAAAACAATGGTAATTTGTATGGACAAGTGAATTTGTATTGATTTAAACTTTGCCTGTGAATAGGCGTTTTTGTACAAGAGGCTGACATCCTAGTAAGAGGACGCCGCCAAATAACATAGTGTTTACAATTTGAAAAAAGAAACAAAACAGCTATGTGAACAATCCCACTGGGTTCCAATTCTGCTATCGCATTTATGTCTTCGAACGTCTCATCGCTTTGCTGCCTAATTTGAAGATGAAGCTGATTGGTCAATGCCGAAATCTGGAGCCAGATAGTTGATGCCAAATTCCAGATGCGAAGTGATCCAATGAGACATAGTGTTACGCTTTTATCCCTAACTTTTGCCTGGACCGCCCTTTCGGGTTTTCAATCCACCGGGATACCCATTTTTGCCCAAGCCGCCTTTTCAGGTTTTCGACTTGCCGGGTGTACAGATTTTTTTCATTTCATCCCTTATTTTTGCCCGAACCCTTTTGGTTCGCCGGGAAGCCCTTATTTTTGCCTAGGTATGTCAACCTAGCGGGTCTTTTATTTATGCGTAGTATTTTTTCACTATATCTGCATTGGCGGGGTGAGGAAGGTCGTCTCCATCCATGGTGGTTAGGATCATGGCTCCTCCTGAGAACACACGTTTAACCACAAATGGCCCTTCGTATGTAGGGGTCCATTTGCCCGGGGATCACTTTGAGGAAGGATGATGCGTTTGATTACCAGGTCCCCAACTTGATACTCTTGTGGTCTGACTTTCTTGTTAAATGCCCTGATCATCCGTTTTTGATACGTTTGACCATGACAGATAGCAGTGAGCCTCTTTTCGTCAATCAGATTTAATTGATCAAGTCGAGTCTAGATCCAATCATCTTCATTCAAGTCTGCATCCTTCATTATTCGGAGAGAAGGTATCTGGATTTCAATTGGCAAAACTGCCTCCATGCCATAGACCAAGGAGAAGGGAGTTGCCCCGGTTGACGTCCTTGCTGAGGTGCGGTACCCATGAAGAGCGAACGGTAACATCTCATGCCAATCCTTATAGGTCACTGTCATCTTCTGCACAATTTTCTTGATATTTTTATTGGCTGCCTCTACAGCCCCATTCATCTTCGGCCGGTAGGGAGAAGAATTGTGGTGTTGCATCTTGAATTGTTCACAGAGTTCAGTGATCATTTTGTTATTGATATTGGTGCCATTATCCGTAATGATTCTTTCCGGGACTCCGTACCGACAGATCAGATTATGCCGGATGAAACGTGCCACGACACTCTTGGTTACTGTGGCATAAGAAGCTGCCTCAACCCATTTTGTGAAGTAATCGATCGCCACCAAGATGAAGCGATGCCCATTGGACGCCGTCGGTCGGATCTCGCCGATCATATCGATGCCCCACATTGCCAAAGGCCAAGGTGCCGTCAGGACATTCAAAGGAACCGGAGGGATATGCACCTTGTCAGCATAGATCTGGCATTTATGACAAGTTCGGGAGTGTTGGTAACAATCGGCTTCCATTGTGGACCAGAAATATCCTGCCCGAAGGATTTTCTTAGCCATGGTGTGTCCACTGGAATGTGTTCCAAATGTACCTTCATGCAGTTCTATCATGATTTTCTCTGCTTCTGCCTTATCCACACAACATAGCAGAGTTGAATCATGATTCCGTTTGTAGAGAATGCCGTTGCTGAGGAAGAATTTTGCAGCAAACCTCCTCATGAACTTCTTATCATTGACAGATGCACCTTCAGGGTATTCCTGAGCTTCCAAGTACCTCTTCACCTCATGATACCAGGGTTTTTCAATCACCTTCTCAGCCTCCAGCTCACAGCAGTACGCCGGTTCATCCAACTTCCAGATAATGATTCGGGGAGCCTCATTGTCCCATTTAACTTTGAACATTGAAGACATCGTGGCTAGTGCATCCGCTAGCTGATTCTCCTCTCTAGGGAAGTGTTCGAAAGTTATTTCTTCAAAGTGGGGGAGTAAGGTCGACACATACTCCTTGTAAGGAATAAGATTTGGGTGTTTCGTATCCCACTCGCCTTTGATCTGATTGATCACGAGAGCGGAATCTCCGAAGACACTTAGAAATTTTATCCTTAAGTCGATTGCAGCTTGTAAACCCATGATACATGCCTCATATTCTGCCATGTTGTTGGTGCAGCTGAAACATAATCGGGCGGTGAGGGGAGTATGAGTTCCTTTGGGAGATATGATTACAGCGCCGACGCCGTTACCCAAAGCATTGGAGGCTCCATCAAAATGCATAGACCATCGGGATCCTTCCTCAGGTCCTTCATCCGGTCCAGGTACTTCACAGTCAGTTACCACCATGATGTCTTCGTCCGGAAAATCAAAGTTCAATGATTGGTAATCGTCCATAGGTTGGTGTGCCAAATGATCTGCCAGTACACTTCCCTTAATTGCTTTCTGAGTTGTATACTGGATATCATATTCTGTTAAGATCATTTGCCATCTCGCTATTCTTCCAGACAGAGCGGGCTTTTCAAATATGTACTTGATGGGATCCATCTTTGAAATCAATAAAGTAGTGTGAGTCAGCATATACTGTCTCAGCCGGCGAGCAGCCCATACAAGAGCGCAGCAAGTTTTCTCAAGCAGTGAGTAACGAGACTCACAGTCGGTAAACTTTTTGCTCAAGTAATAAATAGCGTGCTCTTTTCGGCCAGACTCGTCATGCTGCCCCAGCACACACCCCATTGAATTATCCAGCACTGTCAAGTATAGTATCAGAGGTCTTCCTTCCACCGGTGGCATAAGAATGGGTGGCTCTTGGAGATATTCCTTTATCTTTTCAAAGGCGGCCTGACATTCATCATTCCAGCGTACTACTTGATCTTTCTTCAGTAATTTGAAGATTGGCTCACAAGTAGCAGTCAGATGTGAGATGAATCGGGCAATGTAATTCAGTCGTCCTAGGAAACCTCTGACTTCTTTCTCTGTTCTTGGAGTCGGCATCTCTTGTATGGCTTTTACCTTGGCAGGGTCCACCTGAATACCTTTATCACTTACAATGAAACCTAGCAATTTTCCGGATCTTACCCCAAAGGTGCATTTGTTGGGATTCAATCTCAGCTTGTACAACTTGAGTCGGTCAAATAACTTCCTCAGATGGTCAAGGTGCTCCTCCTCAGTTTGAGACCTTGCAATCATGTCATCAACGTATACCTCAATCTCATGATGGATCATATCATGAAATAAAGCAACCATGGCACGTTGATAGGTTGCCCCAGCATTTTTCAATCCGAATGGCATGACCTTATAACAGAAGGTGCCCCACTGAGTCACAAAGGTAGTCTTCTCCATATCTTCTGGAGCCATCTTGATTTGATTATACCCTGAAAAACCATCCATGAAGGAGAACACCTTGTGTTGAGCTGTATTGTCAACAAGGACATCAATGTGAGGTAGGGGAAAGTCATCCTTGGGGCTGGCCCTGTTCAGATCCCTGTAATCAACACACATTCTGACTTTACCGTCCTTCTTCGGCACTGGCACCACATTGGCAACCCACTGAGGGTAAGAAGTCACTGCAAGGAACCCGGCATCAAACTGTTTCATAACCTCGGCCTTGATCTTTTCAGACATCTCTGGACGCATCCGTCGGACTTTTTGCTTTACCGGAGGGCAATCTTCCTTGGTTGGCAGGTGGTGAACTACAATGTCGGCATCCAAACCAGGCATATCTTCATAGGACCAAGCAAAAATCTCCATGTAGTCTTGTAGCATCTGGATCAATCGTTGCTTCACGCTGAGCTCTAGATTGGCACCAATCTTGACCTCTTTCCTATCTGTCTCAGTACCCAAGTTAATTGTCTCCACCGGCTCTTCATGTGGCTGAATAGCTCTCTCTTCCTGGAGTAGTAGTCTTGCGAGTTCACCAGGCACTTCGCAATCATCTTCACCTTCGTCTTCGGCCAAGTTGATCGGATTTTCGAAGTCATAACTGGCGGTAGCAGAGTTGTTACCAGTGAGATCCAGAGTGGATTGAAACCTGTATAAGTGAGTGTGTGTAAATATAGCTGTTTTGCAATATATATAACACAAAAAGGAAAAGAGCACAAGATTTGAAATGCAACAAACGTCCAATGTTTTGATTGATGATATATGAAAATGTCATACAAAAAGCCCTCACAAATGGAGCTACGATGCCCCGGGTAGGACACCGAGCCAACAAAGTTTTAACATATTGTTTGTTACAAATTGGAAATCAAAAGAAATTAATTACTGCGTGACAAATGTGATAGGGGTAAAATCCTTTGCCGTCCAGTTGCTTGGTCCGTCGCTGGTAGTCGGGTAGATCCAACTGTCAAACTCTGCTTCCTCTACATCCTCCTCGATAGCATTCACCCTTGAGCTGGAGATAAACACCGGAGCCTTTCTGATCTTCTCCTTGCGCACAGCCCTCTGAGCCTCTGCAGTAAAGCCCAGCCCAAACTTGTCATTCTTCTGAGTGAAGTCAGGAAGCTGACCCCAGTTTGCACAATTGCCTTTCTGAACCACAGCCCGGGCATCCCTTAGGGAAGCCATCTTCAAGGAAACATTCTCTTCGACTGTTGTCTCTGCAGCTGCTGAAATTGGATGTACCTCCTCGAAATGCTGAAAGGGGGTTTCAATGAACTCCCCGTCCATCTCAATGTATCTGAAGGAATTCAAATGGCTCACCATATACTCCTCTTCTCCTTGCACAGTGACGATCTTCCCTCTGACAGGGTACTTCAGCTTCTGGTGCAAGGTGGAGGTCACTGCCCCAGCTTTATGGATCCAAGGTCGACCCAGTAGACAAGAGTACGATGGACGTATATCCATCACATAAAAAGTAGAGTCGAATACTTGAGAGCCCACACGGATAGGGATGTAAACCTCTCCATGAACCATCCTTTTTGAACCGTCAAAGGCCCTGACGATGATGTTGCTGGGCTTCAGTTCTAGGCCTTCATAATCCAGACGATCTAAAGCCTTTTTTGGTAGGACATTCAGGGAAGAACCAGTGTCCACCAATACATGCGCCAGAGTAGTGCCACTGCATTCGATAGAGACATGCAGGGCATCATTGTGGTCTCTTCCCTTCGCAGTCAGGTCAGCATCTGAAAAACCCAGGCCATTGTCTGCTGTCAGATTTGCTACGCAATCAGTGAACTGGACTGCAGACGTCTCCTGCGGCACATGGGCCGTCTTGAGAAATGAGATCAAGGCCTTAGCATGGGCCTCGGAGCATAGCAATAAGGAGAGCATGGAGATCTTGGAGGGCGTATGCCCCAGCTGCTCGACAACATTGAAATCACTTTTCTTTATTATTTTCAAGATCTCCTCCATTTCTTGTTGGGAGGCCTCAGCATTTATGGGTATTGGTGCCTCCATCCGGGCAGGATCTTCTTCAACCCCTTTGCCCCGAGCATTAGATGACTCGGCGGCAGGGGAGACAACTTGATCAGTAGCGGGAACAGGTAAACTTGTAGGTGTTATAAGGAGGGGTCTTCGAGTAGCGGGTGGTGCAATGTCAGGCGAGAAGAGCCTACCACTGCGGGTGACCTTGGCTGGACCAATGATATCGCAAATACTGGCGCCAGTGTCGAATTCTTGTTTGATTCCATTTACATATACGTCTGCCCCATAATGCCAGGGGACAACTTTATCAGATACGTAGGGGAGAGGCCCCGGAACAGTAATAACCACAGGCGCAACAGTTATGATTTGAACAGGCTTCTTTGGGAGAGCCTTGATTGGATTTTTGAAGATGGTAACCACAGAAACTTCTTTTACCGGAACCAACTGAACAACAGACTTCTTAAACAGAATCTCCTTGCTATCCATTAGGCTCTGGACGCCTAACCTCAGCAAGGGACAACCAGATAGGGAAGCAGCACAGAACAGGCAACCTTCACTGCAACCCTGAAATAAACCGGCCCGCAGTAGGTTCTTCTTGACAGTCTTCAGAGGGGTAACAACTTCATTTACCGAAACAGCATACAATTCTTCCTCAATGGCATTTACTCTATGCAGGGGCATAGGAGCAGTTACAACATTTGGTCTCTCCGGCGCCTCGAACTGAATTTCCTTTGCGTCGATCAGATCTTGCACTTTGTTTCTCAAGGCCCAGCAATCATCAGTAGTGTGCCCGGGACTATCAGAATGATAAGCACACCGGGCATTTGGGTTATACTTAGGAGACGCAGTGTTGACGACCTTAGGAGCTTCTTTGAGGGTCACCAGGTTGGTGGATAACAGTTGGGGTAAAATTTGAGATAAGGTCATACTCAGTCGGGTATATTGCCTCTTGGGCCTTTCGCTTCTTTGTTGATTGTACTGCTGAGGAGCAGCAACAAGTTTCGAGATGACCAAAGCATTGACGGCTTGGCGACTTTCGGGCTTGACTTGTCTTCTAGGACCATAGACGGCACTTGCTTCTTTCTTAAACGGCCTCTTCTCAGCACTGGTGGAGGCAGCCTTTTGTATCTTGCCTGACCTGATGCCAGCTTCAATTCTTTCTCCTGTCAATATCAAATCTGTAAACCCAGCGGAGGAGTTACCAACCAAATGATTGAAAAACGGACCAGACAATGTCCCTAGGAACATATCAACCAGCTCTCGATCAGTTAATGGAGGCTGCACCCTGCCAGCCAAATCTCTCCATTTTTGAGCGTACTCTTTGAACCCTTCACCCGTTCCTAGAGACATACCCTGAAGTTGGGTACGCGTAGGAGCGAGATCAGAATTGTATTGGTATTGTCTGTAGAATGCGGTTGCCAAATCTTCCCAGTGTCGGATGCTAGTTCCATCTAATTGGTAGAACCATTCAAGCTGTGACCCCGAGAGGCTATCTTGGAAGAAGTGAATCCAAAGGTTCTTATCCGCCGTATAAGGTTGGATCTTCCTCACGTACGACCTTAGATGCAGCTTTGGGAAGGAGACCCCATCATACTCGGCGAAGGCAGGTGCCTTAAACTTGTGTGGAATTACCACCCCAGAAGATAACCCCAAATCTCCGAAATCCAGTCCCGGCACATTCTGAATTTCCATGGCGCTCAAGCGGTCCTCCAATTGTTTGTACCTGTCAGCAGCAGGTGGGTATTGTTCGTCGTTATAGTCCGTCTCGTTGTCGGAGACTGCGGGACTAGGAGCTCCTCCCCCTTGGGGACTGTTCTTCTCAGCAGAAGAAGTAGTTGGATCAGCTTCATTATGGAGTGTGTTCCCAAATCTGCGTCCGGCGTTGAACAACGCAGTCCTCTTTTTCTTCTTCTTCTTCAGGAGTAGAGTCTTCAGCTCTTGCTGACCTTGGGCTAGGCTTAGGACCATCTCTTGAAACTGTGCATTTTGGGCCTGAAGGGCCTTGATTGCTTGCTCACTGGATGAGTCTGGATTCATGATGACTGTGCAAAATAAACAGCGAAGGAGATTAAGCAACCTGTGAAATAGGGTACCTGCTATGCATATGGTGCAATGGAATGCGTATGTTTTATGTTTTCAAAGACAAACAAGATTCAACTTTGTAAACAAAAAGGGAAACACACTTCATTAGATTAAAATTTTCAATTGTTCAACAATTTGCCCTTAGGCATTACAGGAATGAAAAAATACTGGAAAGGAAATAAAACTATAAAAGGAAACATCCAAAGCTTATCAATGCTCCCATGGCCTCCTCTTTTCAGTGCTGATGTAGTTGTTCAGGACCCGTTCTTCCTCCAATTGCTTAGTCAACCTCTGGATCTTCCGTTCCTGCTCGTTGAATTTCTCCCGATAGAAATCCCGTTCTTCCTTTAGCTGCGCCCAAGATCTCTTCATGGTGTCAAAATCAGTAGGTATTTGAGGAGGGAGGACAGTTGGAGGAACCCCATCTTCAACAGGAGACTCAAGAATGAGAGGTCTAACAACTTCGTAGGGCATACCTAACCTTTGAGCACGGATGCGGACCCATTTGCAATAGGGCCTCAATGGCAGGGAAGTCTTTGGTCCCAACTCATGTGGGTTGGATTTGTGGATTCTGTCCCAAGCTCTAATGAATCCCTGGCGTAGTTTGTCACTGTCTGTCTGAAACTCAAAATGGAAGTGAGGAACCAGCATTTCATGAGGCCCATCTCCTCTGGCTCTTCCAAACTGACGGAGAGCTAAGCATGGATTGTAAGAGATTCCTCCTTGGACACCAATCAACGGAACATTAGGGTATTCTCCGCAATGATCAATAACAGCTACCTCATCCAGACCTCTGAGAGTCCAGGTGATGTCATTATCAGTGAGAGACATTAACCTCCGAGCTCAACCTTTTCCTTCTTCATTCTTCAGCACGAACTTAGGAAGGTGCGAAATAAACCACCTTACTAGCAAAGGAGCACAACACCACGGAGTTCCCCGTTTTCGAGCAGTACGAGCATAGAGTTGTTGTAGAATATCACCCAAAAGAGTGGGTACCGGATTCCGAGACATGAAGATCCTTATGACATGGGTACTGATAAAGGTGTCAGGGTTGGGAAACAATACCAGACCATAGATCAAAAGAGCCAGAATATCCTCGTACGCCTTGAAGTCCAAGTCATTCCAGAAATCATTAGCCTTGCCAACCAGAAATTTGACCAAAAAGCCCTTGATCCCATTTCTAGTTTCCCAGTTGGACAATACCTCTTCTTTGGTCAAGGGGAGAATTGCAGCAATCTCTTCAGGCCTAGGAGTCTTTTCCAAACCAGTGAATGGAGTTTGTTCCAAGACAGGGATCCCAAGCAAATAAGAGAACTCTTCCAGGGTGGGAACCAGCTGGAAGTCTTGAAAGGTGAAACAATGATACAGAGGGTCATAAAATTGGGTCAGAACACTTATCAGTTGTTGGTCCCATTTTGCAGTGACCAAGCCAAGGAGAGAACCATGTCTGTTGATGAAGGAAGTAGTGTTTGGAATCCTTCCAACCAAATCCTTGAGTAACACTGGTGGTTGAACAAAGTTGAGCCGGACAGTATTCCTACACACGGGCATCATGATGTCCTACAAAACAGAGCAAAGATGAAACCTTTTTTGTCTTTGAAATGGGTTAGCCCTTTATACAGGATGCATGCAATGGTATGATGGCATGATGCTATGATGAAGCACACCACAAGTATTCACATAGGCAAATAAGGCACACAAGTCACACAAGACACCCTTAGGTTTCAGGCCAGCATGAGTTTCAGGTATTACCCTCTTTTGGTTTTGTTGGCTAAAACCTGTCCTATCAAAAGTAACCGGGTTCTAGAGGATCTCAAATCATTGGCTACCCTCAATTGGTCATAACTCCAGCATCGCAATCTTTTCTCGCGGCCAGAACCATCTCGAGAGTTTAGCCTCAATGAGTGTAGCATACTGCTACTGTCCTAATAGCCAAGTTGGTCAATTTAGGGTTCTAAGGTTGGTTGGTGTTTAATGACCCCTTAGAAGACCTATATTCTCCCCGTTGCAACACAAGGGATATAGGTACAGACTAAGATGCCACACCAACGTAGCCACTGCTTCACCCATGTCGGTCTACGCCGGACAGGTCCCTCACAGATTATGCTACCTAAAAGGGTATTCCCCAGATCCGGGTTAGGATCTATGAAACTCCGATGCAAAGCCCACAAATATAAAAGCAAACAAAGCAAACAATTGAAAACAAAGGTGATCTAAGCCCTAAGGTTACTCCACTTTTAAGAATTCCCCAGCAGAGTCGCCAGTTCTGTGATACGGTGGGAGAACTGACTTGAGATTTTGCGTTTGTTTTCGCAAATGTTTCGGTTGAGCAAGAGTCGCCACCGAATTTTTATTTTATCCTAAGGAAAGGTTAAAAAGCACAGCAAAAACCTTTTGAGATGTTTTCTTGGGTTCGGGGGGTAGATTATAGAAAG
The DNA here is from genome assembly GCA_948472305.1 of Vicia faba. Lineage (NCBI taxonomy): Eukaryota > Viridiplantae > Streptophyta > Magnoliopsida > Fabales > Fabaceae > Vicia > Vicia faba. The sequence continues at coordinate 1,088,729,973 of OX451738.1, read as the reverse complement.
GGAAGGTATTAGCACCCTTTCTATCCATGGTTATCCATGGGCTCTTAGTTATTTGCTTAAATCACTTGCCTTGTGTTTTCAATTGTTTTAAATGGTGCTTGAGTGTGTGTGGGTTTGAAAATATTTTGAAAAGAAGCCAATGTGGTGGCAACCTTTGTAATGATCCATGTGGGGATGTATACAAAGATGTATGTCTTTTGAAAAAAAGTTTTCATTTGTTTTTTGAAAGTTTGTTTTGAAAGTGTTGTGAGGTGTGGTTTTGAAATTAGGCAAGGGTTTTGTTTTGCAAGTTTGATTCAAGTAACTAAGAGGTTATCTACTCCTAAATTTCTCAAAATATTATTGCTACGTTTTAACCCTTTTAACAAGTTTGTTCCACCATTGTATTTGGTGGACAACCTTGTGTTAGGATGTGAAAGGGACAGGCGCGGGTCATCGTTTAGACCATAATTGCAACGACGTTAAATGTCTTTGGGCAATTTTCTTTAAGGGACTTGATCATTTGTTTTTGTTTGTTTTGAAAAGTTTTATCGAGGGACTATGATCATTCAAATTGTTTGCTTTGCCCAAAGAAGTTCAACATACAATATGGCCCAATTTTGAAAGGCAACAAGTGGAGTACCCTAGGGGTGCAAGTGTGATTTGTGTGTCCATTTTCATGCTTATTTGTCTTGAGATTAGGTCATAACTATTTTTATCGTTTTCCGCATACAAACCCTAATTCTAACATGTTATCATTAGAAAGCAATAAAGTGCGAAAATAAATTTACTAAGCTATTACAAAACCAAATATGGGAAGTGGGGGGCCAATTTTTCAAATGGGGATATTGCCAAGTAATGTAAATCTAAATTATTACATCATTTTGAATATTTGCAATGTAACTAAATTGCATAATTAAATGGAAATTAAATAAATATGCAAAATGCAAAAAGAAAGTTTTTATATGTATGAGAAAAGTATGGTTTGTGTAAAATAAAATAAGAAAATAAAAAGGTATTATTTTGAGTATTTTCAACTTTTAGGGCAAAAACCCTAATTTCAATTAAAATGGATATTAATTACTTAATTCATATAATATTTATTATTTACATACAAAAATAAATAAAATATGGTATATTTGTAAAAAAGGTTATTTTTTAGTATTAAATATTAAAAATAAAATATGTACATTTTTTTGATATTTTTACTCTAAGTATATTAATAAGCATATGTATATATATATTAAGTTCTTAAATATGCATTATATACAAAATAATATATATTTAATATTTAATAAAATAAAATAAAAAAAGTATTTTTTTATGTGAAATATTTTCAGAAGGTAAACATAAAATAAAAATAAAAATAGAAATATTTTTTACCTATTTTTTCTATTTTATTCTAAATAATAATATGCACATATTCATGTATAAGTTGAAAGAAAATCAAATAAAACCCAAATAAAATCAAAAAATGATGAGAAAAATATTTTCAAAATTTTAATATGCTGAGAAAAAATAAACAAGTCAAACAAAAGAAGAAAAAGTCAAAAATATTAAAAAATGAAGCAAATGGGCTCAGGGGGTTCATGAGTAATTATGGGGTGTGAAAAGAAAAGCACAAGACAAGCCCAGCCCAATGCCACTGTCTTCAACCTCCAGCACAAAGTTTGAAAAATGCGCGCGCCCTGTTCTTCAATGTCCAACTCTCGATTCCTGGCTTTTTAGCAAAAACTCATAACACAACAAATGTTCAGCACGAAGAGACGATTCTAACCATGTATGGAACTTGATCTAACTCTCTAAGATGAGGGAGAATTTCTCCTCCCCCAAATCCTAACCTAGTTTTTCTGCCATTTTCAAACTCCAAATTCTCTCTACTCAGGCAAAAGAAATGAAATGTAAAGATATGTACATGTTCAGGGCTATGAGTAGAACCTTGTTTCTTCACAAACTTAAGACTAAAGATACATAATAAGAGAGATACGAGTTCAAAGTTTTACCTGTGCAGTTGAACTTCTATCTGGAGAATGAGGAACTTCTAGTGCAAGGTGATGATTGGAAAAGCTTCCTTGAGGTCCAGGGATGCTGTTTCAATGCTTACTTTGTCTTGAAACTTCTTGTATCGAGCTGTGGAACTTCAACTGCAAAAGGAAAAAATGAAAATGGTGGAAGCTGTTAGAGGGATTACAGGTCAGGTTTTAGGTCATGGTTAGCTTGCATACATGCTAGGGAATGTGTATGAATTGATTTTGGTAAGAATGCTCGAGGGAAATGGGAGTTGGCACTCAAACTGCAGAGGCAACTCTGTTTTTGCAGTTTGAGGATGATTCTGAGATGGAGGGTGCTTTGGAGGTGCAAGGGTCGTGTCTTAGCTTGGTTATGTTCTTTGGAAGGTGTTGGATAACTTTGTTCTTGTGTGCTAAGGCTGAGATGAGAGTTGTCACAAGTTATGGACTTTTCTTCTATGTGAAGCAACAAAATGCAACTTGGCTTTCTAGGTCAGTAGAGGACCCCCTAATGTGCTGCATAAGCTTCTCTTGATCAGTGTGTTATGCACATAATCTTGTGCCAAGCAGATTTTCCATGTACTTGTTGGATTTCTAATTTGACATAAAGCTACTTTATACAAAAATGGCCAATTTGCTTTATCCATTTTGGGATTAAACCCTCATACAATGCTTGCACTCAAAGAACAACACTTTAACACATTGAATATGCATTAAATTATGGAGTGTAACTTGGTTTAAGGACCTGTAATCTTGCCTAAAGCATGCTGAGTTCAAATGGTAAGGTTATGGACATGTTTTGATGAAGAACAAAAGTGAATTTTTGCCAACTTGTGAAATTCGAATCTCTCAAGTTATGAGGTTGTTTGATGAGTTCTTGGACATTTTGGAAAGCTTGGAATGTGTACTACAATCCATATTTGAAATGCAAATTGAAATTCCAAGTGGAAGGGTATGAAAAATGGCCTTGAAGTGGGGTAGAAAACCTTGTCAAAATAGGTTAAAATTTCACCAAGTTAAAAATGGTTTAGTGCCCTTATTCAAAAAATTGTAACTTGAGATACAAGCTTCAAATGAGAAAACTTTGTGAATCAAAGTTGTAGATTATGCAACAAGCTACAACTTTCATGTTTTTACTTTTGTTTGAATCCAAATGGATCTTGGTGAAAAGATGGGGCAAAGTTGGAAAAAAATTAGGGTTTTCCATAACTTAGAAAAATTCTAAGTTATGAAAAATTCCATTTTCTAACCCTAATTTGCATTTTGTGATTTCTTGGTGAACAAGTTTCATGATTTGGCATGTTTTGATGAAAAATGAATCTTGACTCTTGATTTTGACCAAAAAGTCAAAGTTTGACTTTTCAGTATACAGTCAAAATTGATCAATTGACTGGGAAATTCAACTGTCAACCTTGTGTACTTGGGATCTTTTGAGCTTGATGAATGTGTCAAGACCATTTCATTGAGTCCTTGAGTCCATATGTGAGCTTGATTTGCCATTGGCTAGGTCAAACAGTCAAAAATTGCCTTTGTGCAGTCCAAACCCTAAAAATGACCATTTTGCCCTTTTGGTGATCTGATCAAATTTCTTGTGGAATTGTGATCCAAACTTGATCAAATGGTCCATATGAGTTCATAATGTTGATGTGGATCAAATTTCATGAGATTTGACTGTCAATTGGCCACAGTTGACTTTTTCCCCAATACAGTTGATTTCTAGGTCAACTGCCCAATTGACTGGGCAAAACTTGGAATCAAGACTTGAAACTTGGCATGGGTAAACTTGGGAGTCCAACATGAAGCATGAAAGTCATCTTAGGCATTTTAGGTCAAAACATCCTTGGGCAAACACAAACCCTAATTTGAGTCCACAGTGCAAGGAGAAGTCTTGAGCAGAGGAAACCCTAACTGGATCTTGATCTTTAAAGGTCTTGTGATGAGAAAATGTTGAGGAAATGGGAGGGCAAATTTTGGGGTACAACAAGGATGAAGAAACCCTAGAGAGAGATGAAGAACAATTTATAGAAAAAGGGTTTTAGGGTTTCTAACAAGTGTGGGGAGTAACGTGTGGTTATGGGTGTTTTAAAAAGGAATAGAAAAATTAATAGGGTTGTAATTAATAAAAGTAATCATGACAGATCAATTCACGAAATTGCACGATGTTCATGATCTAGCTTAGGTAATGTGTGATGATTAAAAGTAATCGAGGATTACACGCGTTAATCACTCCGTCTAGCTAAGTGACATGATCAATCACTCAGGCTCTGACTAACCATGGGGTTCCATCTAATTAGAGATATTTTTGATTGAAACATCCTCTGATAACCGAGTCTATAATTAGCATAAGTAAAGAGAAGAAGAGAAATGATATTGTCCTATTTTTGAAGATCTTCCATCTATCTTTATTTTCAGCTTTCTTTTTAGATACATCTTCTGATCAACTTCATTCTTCTTATGCTTTCTTCAAAATGATCTTTCAGAGGTTCTAAATTATCTTCATATTGATTCCTCTTATTTCTTTGAGTATTCTCAGTTTTCTGATTTGAAAAGTGTAATACGATGGGAGAACTGACTTGTTTAGCGTTTTATCGCAAATGTTGCAGTTAGCAAGATTCGCCACCGACTTTTCTTTTATCCAATGAGGAAAGATGAAAAGAACAAGAAAGACTTTTAATATATTTTGAGTTCTGGGGGTAAGTTATGAAAATTGAAGGTTTTAGCACCCTTTTCATCCATAGTTATCTATGGGCTCTTAATTGCTTAGCTCACTTTAAACTTGCTTTATGTGTGTGTGTGATTTGAAAATATTTTGAATGTCAATTGTGAGGCAGACTTTGTAATAATTCTTGTATCAGTCCTCAAGAATGTAAACAAAGTTTTTTTTTTTGAAAATATTTGTTTTGAAACGTGAGGTGTAAAAATGAATTTGTTTGTTTAAAACTGTTATGAGCAAGCAATTTGTTGAGGCTTTCCCACTAAAGGTCGTTCTTGTTACTTTCTTTCTCCGTTAGAGATAGTAATATTCATACCATTAGTTGGTAGGTAGCCCTATCTATTGGATGTGAAGGGACAGGCGTAGGGTCGTCGTATGGTCATAGAAGGCAGCATGTAAGGATATTTTTAGTAATTTAAAGGGACTATCATCATTTTTCTCGTAGGGTCATCGAAGGGACTGGATCATTTTGTAGGCAACTCGAAGGGTCATCGAGGAATTATGATCTTTATTTGAAAGGGAGCATGATGATATTGTTTAACCGAGGGTCTTTTCTAAAGTATTCCTATTTTTGAGGGACGTGACTAATGTTTTCCGAAGGCAACAAAGGGAATTACCCTAGAGATGTATGTGTGCAAAGTGATCCAATTACAGTTATGTTATCTTGGAATTGTTTAAGGTTATCTATCGATTAATTTTATCTTACCATACAAGTCTATTACTACACAATTAAATATATACAAGGCATAAAGTATAAGGGCGGAAAAATAAATTCCTACGCTATTACAGGGCTTTGGGGGCAGTTACATGATAAATAAATCTTGCGGGAATTTAAACTAGGTTATTACAAAAAAATCGTGCGACCTATACAATTGTTTCTAGGAATTTAAATGCAAAAAATAAATAAATAAAAATGAAAGAAAGATTATCCTAAAGTCCTAAAATCTAAAATATTAGAAATCAATTTTTTGTGTATTTTTGGTTTGATTTTATATGTTAACAATAAAAAACGTAATGTCTAATTTTAATTACAAATTAATTAATTTAATTGCAAAAATATAATTCTAAATTAATTAAATTAATTGATAAAAAAGACTAAATCTAATTTTTATTTTATAACTTTTTTCTGATTTTTCATTGGATTAAAAAATAGTTAAAAAAGTGAACTCATGGAAAATTAATTAAGAAAGAAAAAAAGAAAAAGGGTTAAAAATAAATAAGAAAAGTTGCAGGCGCTGGGGCTTGAACCTTTACATGCGATCATATTAACATGTTCTAAACATCATCCTAAACACACATGAACACACAAGATTAGTTAACAATGCGAAAAATTGAGGTTTAAAGTTTTGGAAAAGTTACCCAATCGGTTTTCTTGAGAGAGCACGTTCTGGGATGCCTCGAGCCTGTTGAAAAACTGGAAATGACTCCTGGGATCTTCAGGATTATGTTTGGATGCTTGGTTTTGATGGAAAAAGCCTGGAAATAGGATTTCGACTTTGCCCTAAATCTTGATATTTTTGTAATTTCTTGAGACTTGCTTTGAAGGCAGAAATTTGTGTGCTCTCTTCACTGATGATGTCCTCTATTATTAAGTCAACAAAAATGAATGGCAATCACGAGGAGTTAATTATGAATCAATCATGATAAAACATGTTTTCAAGCTTCCAAATTTGAAGATTCTTACCAAAACCAATTAAAAACCTTCCAAAACAAGTGAAATTCTTCCCATATTGAGGAAACACGGTTTTGGCAAGTTGGATATGTGTTCTTGGGCCTCAAATATGATCCAAAACCAAGCCCACATGCCTTGGTCCACCATTTGTTATTTAATTTAATTTACTTTATATTTAATTGAATAAAAATCAAAATAAATATAAATTAAAAAAATCATGGTAAGGTATGAATGAGTTTAGGAGTCCTATATAAGGTAATGAACATGTTTATACCTTAGAAGATAGGTCCACTAGTCCAAAATTGCTCAATTGAGGTTTCATGCATTTCTCAAAAATTTCTCAACTTGCCCCAATCATAACTTTCTCAGATTTTATCATATGAAAGTGATCTTTGACTTTTTGGAAAGCTCAAGATGTCTCCTACAACTCTTATGTTGGTTTTTTTTTCATTTGAAGTCTTTAACCTGATGTAAATTGCTTTTACAAACAATTTCTTTTTGTTGACTTTCAAAATGACCTGTAATATTTTGGTTCATATCTCTTAAATGAAGCATTTTTAGACTTGAGCTTAGAGAGACAAAGTTGTAGAGAATTGAATTCCCATCAAAATGGTCTTTGGTTAAGAATTTTCTGATGAAGCATGTGAAAGTTATGCTTGGTCAAAATTCAGTTAACTTATCCTAAAGAAAACCCCAATTTAGCAATTTTTGACTTTTGAGGAATCTTGAGTTTTCTTGATGAATCATGATCAACCCTTGATCAAATGATGAACGTGACCTTAAAATCTTGATGTTGACCAAAAATGTTGAAGTTTGACTGTATGTTGACCACCGTTGAGTTTTTGTCTAATACAATTGATTTTCAATTGATTGAGAAAACTTGTGATGTTAGGCTTGAAACTTGTCATGAGGGTACTTTGAAGCATATGAGGGATCATGTAATCCACTTGAGGCATCATCTCAATTTTCTTTGAGAAACACAAAACCTAGTTGTAGGTCAATTGCTTAGGAAAGGTACTTGTATGCTCAAACCCTTGAGTATTCTTGAGAAATTGATAACCCTAGGAGCATGTGGAGGTGTCTTAAATCAATTGTCTTCAAAAAGAGGAGGGAAAATTTTGGGGTACAACAGCTGCCCCTGTTCAATCTTCTTAAGCCTGAAGAGTTAGATTGGCATGTCCGCCATTCATGATCTGAAGGTGGAAGAGGATTGAACACTTAAGTGCCCAGAAATTTGACCTCACATGTGGATGAAGTGACATTGTTGGTTGATTATACTGCTTGAATGGGCTTAAAGATGCCATTCGGAGAGGTGATATAGTATCTTCAGAGATGGGCTTACCGATGCCATCCAAAGTAACTGTTGATTGGAATATAAGAATGAGTTTACGCCTGACTGTATCCAAAGGATGCTTTTCAGAAGAAAAATGCTCTCCATAATTCAGTCTATGGGGGGAATACTTTCCAGAATAAACTTTTGAAGGAGATGCTTTTTAGAACGAAGCCCTAAAGGAGATGCTTTTCAGAATAAACCTCTAAAGGAAATGCTTGCCAGAATTCAGTCTCTGGGGGGGAATGCTTTTCAGAATAAACCTCTATAGGAGAATGGTTTTCAGAACGAAGGCCCTGAAGGAGATGCTTTTCAGAATAAACCCCTGAAGGAAATGCTTGCCAGAATTCAGTCTTTGGGGGGGGTGCTCGTCAGAATTCAGTCTCTGAAGGTAATCATTTGGTCATGCAGATAGTCGCCCCGTCCTATTTCAGGAATTGATCTACATTCTATTTTTCATTGGTAAACCCGTCCTGTTTCGGGAATTCATACCGCCTAGTCATATAGATAGTGGCCCCGTCATGTTTCGTGAATTAATCTATGACCTACTTTTTATTGGTAAACCTGTCTTGTTTCTGGAATTCATACTGCTTGGTCATATAGATAGTTACCCTATCATGTTTCGGGAATTAATCTCTGACCTGCATTTTTGTCAGTAAACTCATCTTGTTTCAGAAATTCATACCGCCTGGTCATATAGATAGTTTCCCCATCTTGTTTCGGGAATTAATCTGCGACCTATTTTTTATTGGTAACCCCTTCCTGTTTCCGGAATTCATACCACCTGGTCATATAGATAGCTGCCCCGTCCTATTTCGAGAATTAATCTGTGACCTATTTTTTTTGTTGGTAAACTCGTCCTGTTTCGAGAATTCATACCGCCTGGTCATGTAGATAGTTTCCCCGTCATGTTTTGGGAATTAATCAGTGACTTGTTTTTTTTGTTGGTAACACCGTCCTATTTCGAGAATTCATACCTCCTGGTCATATACATAGTTTCCCTGTTCTATTTCAAGAATTAATCTTTGACCTGTTTTAAAATTATTGATGTTATTCGTCTGTTTGCGAACTTTTCCTAAAAATAAAAAATTAGTTTTACGTAATGTCATGATGTATGTAATGCATTACGTAATGATGCTCTCAAAATAAATGAGAATTTCATATGTGTTTCAATATGCATATGCTATGATGTATTGTGAAATGGTGTTTGGACGTAATATGTCATTGAAGCATATCAGTAGCTCCTTGTAACAATGTCTAACTGGGAAAATAAATTTGGGATTGTTGTTGGGGATGAAGAAAGTGATTCTTCAATTTCTGTTGGGAACAATTTTGCTGGGGATTCCTCTTTCTGTTTGAGGATATTTTGCTGGGGATCTTCGACTTCTGCTTAAGGATAGAATCATTCAAGGAGAGTCGGTCATTTGCCGTTCTTTTTGTTGAAGGATTTGATTCTTATGTATCTTGATTGGGGATAAAAGAGATGGATATTCCTCCGGTGTGATATATGTCCAGGTTTCAGATACCGTAACAACTCTTCTAAGGATAGAAACTTTGATTAAACCCTACTAGAGAAGATAATTTTGTTAGGGATTTACGGTGTTGGAGTTATAAGTTCTGCTGGGGAATTAAATTCATGTAAATTGTGTCTAGGAAAATAACTCTGATGGGGATTGGAATTCTATAGTTTGTGTTGAGGAAGTCTTCATTATATCCTGGAGAAATGATCAAACTTCCTTATCCGCTAGGGGATCTATTGGGGATGATTATTAGGTCAAGCTATCCATTTGGGATATAGAGGTGAACTGTTGGAAGATGCCCTAATTTCCGCCCGAGGGCATATTAGACTGGCTGGGGAATATACCTCTGTCAAGGATGAGCTTGTGAAGGTAGCTCTGTAGAGATAGTACCATGGAGATTGCTCTGTGGGGATTTGTGGATAACTTTGAACATTATCCCAAATCCTAGAGTGATAAATCTTCTCCTGATAAATAAGTGATGAGATAACGGGACATAGTCACACGCTTTAATCCCTAACTTTTGCCTATACTGTCTTTTCAGATTTTCAGTCCACCGGAATACCCTTTTTTCCCCAAGCCGTCTTCTCAGTTTTTCGACTTGCCAGGTGTACAATTTTATTTATATGACCCTAATTTTTACTCAAACCCTTTTGGTTCGTCAGGATGCCCTTATTTTTGCCTAGGCCAATCAACCTAGCGGGTCTCTTTTTCATGCGTAGTATTTTTTACTATGTCTGTGTTCATAGGGTGCGGGGAATTTTCACTATCCATGGTAGTATGTGTTGTAGCACTGCCAGAAAATATTTTCTTGATCATATGTGGCTCTTCGTATGTGGGAGTTCATTTTCCTCTGGGATTAGTCTGGTTTACCTGATGTTTGAAGTTATTGATCAACCATTGATTACCAGGTTTCTAATAGTCTTGACCTTCCTCAGTATTTTTCTAAGAACTGTCACGGTAGAATGACACCATCTGATACTGTTGACATAGACAAGAAATTTGGTGACACCGAAGATTCAATTTTCATAGTGGCTTTTGCTGAAATTCATGATCAATGTAACATGCCCCAAGTGATTCAGATGGAGATCTGCCTCTGGATATTCAACACTTTTGAGAGATTCTTTGAATCTTGACTTCACTTCCACAGATGAGTTAGACAATAACATGTCATGCCCCTTGATTTATAACCAATTGTGTCCATGAAAGGCCTGTTACTGGAAGTGTCTTTCTCTTTGACCCATCCTCTGAAGTAATTATGTCCATTGGAAGGATTTTCATTCATTGAATATTCGTCATGCAAATTTCTCTACTGTCAAACACTTAGTCATATGCAAACAATGGTATTAAAATGCAAAGCTTATGTCTGTCTTGAAGTTTAAAAAATGCATTTTTTAGTAAAACAAAATTTGTAAGAATGTGATATCAACTCAGGATTTATAGTAAGCCTTATAGGAGTCAGGATACCTTTTTGTAACAGTATGTTTTCGAACTAACCTATGCTTCTGCTAGGACTTTAAAGGGTTGTAATGTGGCCTGGTTTACGGTTTAAGAAACAAAGAATAAAGGCTCAAAGTTTATTTGTACCCAAACCGTTCTCCATGATGTCCTTCAGTCCTATACTCAGTTAATTATTCATTTAGGTTCCAATAGAGTTTGGAATTATAGCACTGAAACTTGGTGATGGTTCAGAAACCGAAAGTTTATTTAAGAAGGCAATCATTTTTTATTGTAACATATTTCTTTTGTTGAGGATTTATAGTGACCTCTTTTTGACTTTATTATCCATAACTTTTGCCTGAACTGTTTTGTTTGAGATTAAAGTCAACAGGAGGCCCCCGTTTTTTTCTCTTAAGTCTCCTTCAGAGGTTTCGACTTAGCGAACTTTTCTAAAGATAATGACTGACCGACTTAATCATTACGGGGAACCATTACTGGCTTTTGATTTGGAAGGATGTATTCGATACTACATGTTGTGTATGAAGGAAAAGCTTGGGATTGAATGCATAATTGAATTAACTGAGAAACTACCCTACCTTAGGTTATGATTAAGGGTTTCAATTTGCAAGAAAAAGAAAACTCCTACTTAGTAGGCTCAAAGGGGTTGACTAGCGATTAACTTCCTTATGTATCCACTGTTTAGGAATTAAAGCAACGCTTGTAAATCGTCAGCAAGGTATGTTTAAAAGCATACTGTATGATATTATGGTATCGTTTTCATCATCCTCCCTCTAAAGGCTTGTAGCTTTTAACAAGAGTTGAATATCTCAAAAAGGAAGTAAAAAAGCACAGTTTAAATATAGTGAAAACGAATGGATTAATTCAAGACAAACATATTCAATGCATTAATGGAAGGAAAACAAAGTTTTACATAAAGATAAGTGTTTGAACAAACAAAAAAAATTACAACTGAAATTTCAAATGAACTGGACGCTCTATATTTTAGTCATGATCTGGCATGGGAGCAATGATCACATTAGGAGTCTCAAGAGGGTCAAACTCAATATCCTTAGCATCAATCATATCTTGAATCTTGTTCTTCAACACCCAACAACCATTCGTATCATGTCCATGACTATTAAAATGGTATGCACACCTTGCATTGGGATGATAGCTAGGAGCGGAAGTATTGGGATTCGGAGGAGGATCCTTCAACGTAATCAACTCTGCCTTCAACATGTGTTGCAATGCTTGAGCCAATGACATGTTGATTTTTGTAAATTGTCTTTTGGGTGTATCCTTCTTATGCTAATTACCCTATTGTAGTTATTACACTAGTGCAGGATTAGAGATCAGTACTGCCCTCACAGATTGGTTGTAGTCTCTCTTATTACGACCCTTCTGACTGTACACAATATTAGAATTTTTCTTCCCGTTGTATGATTTCTTCTGAGTATTGGAAGAGGTAAGCACATGGATTTTACCACTTCTGATTCCATTCTCAACATGTTCCCCTATCAATATCAGTTCCGTGAAACTGCTGAAGAATTTCCAAGTAGGTGATTATAGAAAGGACCTGTAAGCATGCTCATGAACATGTCAACCAACTCCTTGTCAGCTAAAGGAGGTTGAACCCTGCCTGCAAGATATCTCCATTCCTGGGCGTACTTTTTGAAGCTTTCATTAGAGCCCGTGGACATACTCTACAATTGCATACGAATTGGTGCGAGATCAACATTATACTGGTACTACTTATAAAAAGCGGAAACCAAATCTTCCCAGGTATGAATATTGTTTCCTTCTAGTTGATAGAACTATTCCAACTGTGCTCCAGACAGGCTCTCTTGGAAGAAATGAACCCACAATTTCTTGTCAGCAATGTGTGGTTGGATTTTTCGAACATATGATCTAAAATAAAGATTTGGGCAAGAAACACCTTCATACTTCGCAAAAGTGGGGACCTTGAACTTACACGGAATGATAACTCCTGAGACTAAACCCAGATCTTCAAAATCTAACCTAGGCACTCTCTGGATCTCCATAACATTTAGATGATCTTCTAGTTGTCTGTATTTCTCATAGGAAGGGGGATTTTGTTCATTCAGATAATCTTCTTCATCTTCATGATAGTATTTAATAGAACCATGGTTTCTTCTCTCAGTTTCACCATTCTTATCATCTTTAACCTATTCTTCGTCTTCGTCTAGTGAAGTATCAGGATCCTGAACTCGCTTGATTAGACCTCTGAACCTTCTTCCCATGTTAAGGATGCCATGGGATAACAGCCTATCATGGGATAACATGGCATCCTTAACATGGGAAGAAGGTTCAGAGGTCTAATCATGGGATAACATGGCATCCTTAACATGGGAACATGGCATCCTCTGAACCTTGATTAGACCGCTTGATTAGACCTCATGGGATAACAGCCTTTTAGGCTTACAATGAAAATAAGATAGTTAAATTATAAAACTCCTAAAGCATAAGGTATTAAGTATCCCATTAACACTTCCTCTTTGTGTTGACATATGCTTTAAGGCTATGCTCTTCATGGAGTCATTTCTTCAGCTCTAATACTTTCTTCTCACTAGCATAGAACTGAGTCTCAAAGGTATCCCTTTCTTCCTTGAGTTGAATTCATAACTTCTGTAGTTCTTCAAAGTCAGTAGGCATATCAGGGTAAAGAATAGTATGAGGAAGATCTCCTTCAACAACAGGCTCCACAATTACTGGTAGAACAGCAAGGTACGACATTACAAGATTTTGAGCACGAGACCACACCCATCTGAGGTAGAGCTCTGTTGTACCCCAAAATTTTCCCTCTCATGTTTTCCAAGATCTTCTCTTACATGGATGGTCACAAACACTTTCTTAAAGAAAATAAAACTTTTAAAGATAATCAAGTGTCTTTCGATTGGCATTTGAACAAGGTATTTCGATTGGCATCTGAACAAGCTTTGATTGGGCGCTAGACCTCCTTCGATGCAAGCCTGATTCACAAGTTTCAATTGCGTTCTAGGCCTTATTCGATCAAGTTCAATTTAAAAAGCTTTGACTGAGAATTGGCTACTTCAGGCTTACCTTCGATTTACAAGGCAAGAACTTCCTACATTCCAGCTTCGATTCATAAAGTAGTAGTCCCCTGCAGGTAAGCTTCGATTGGACATCTAAAGATCCTTCGAGCAAGCTTTGGTCCACAAGCTTCATTCTAGTAGTAGCCTCTACAAACTTGCCTTTGATCCACAAGGTAAAGGCCTCTTCATGCTTGTCTTTGAATCACAAGGCAAAAGGCCTCTTCATGCTTACCTTTGATTCAAAAGGCAAGAGCTTATTTCATGTGTGCTTCGAACCATAAGGAAATGGCTTCTTTTGTACGTGCCTTCAGCGTACAAGGCAAATACATCCTTCGCGCCTGATTCGATTCACTAGGCAATGGCCTTTTTTTGTGCTTGCTTTGATCCACAGAGCAATAGCCTCCCTCATGCTAGCATCCATAAGGAATTGGCTTTCTTTGTGCTAGCTTCGACTGGGCAATAGCTCCCTTTGAAACGGCTTGCTTCGATTCCACCTCTAAAATATTCAACACACAGTTTTCCATATTTTGACACCTAGTAAGGTCCATTCGAAGGACACACAAATGGTGCCTTCAAAGGACATATATATGGTCCATTCGAAGGATACATAATTGTGGGAAAAAAGCTTGTTTTTCCTTTTGATGAGTTTGGTTCAAGATGCTTGCTAGCCAAAGTCCTACATGCTGTCAGGCCCAAGCCTCCTGCACAATCACATTCATGATAAAAGAAGCTTCGACTGGCCATAAAAGAGTTTTCGATTGGGTTAGTTGAAACGTTTCAGATCAAGCTACCAAGGCAAATAGGGGCTCAATCGAAGAAGCCCCAATGATGAGGATTGGAGCCATTCGAAGGAGGAAACTCTGGGCTAATTAAAGAGAAAGGATTAAGGGTATTCGAAGGAGTCAAACATGTCCAGGTTCATCCCAAAGTTCAAAGGAGTAGGAATTCATCAAAAAAGGCAATCCTTCAATGTGTCTGATTTTGCCTTCAAAGCCTACTTGTCCCTTGCCATTTCCATGCTACGACCCTCTCTCCATCTCCTATAAATACACAACACTTCTACAAGCCAAAGAGGCACACACGACCTAAAGAGACCCTCTCAAAATCACCAATTTTTCAAAGGAATTGCAAAAATTCAAAACTCTTATACCAGTCCATTTTCACCAAGTCTAAGCCTTGTGTTGTGCTCCTGAGACTCCCAAGAGTCTACTCCAAGCCAATCCACACCCAGAAGTGCCAAATTGAAGCATCCCATCTTTGGTAAATTTTCAAATTCATATCTATGATTTCATGATGTGTTAATGTTTTTCAGTTTTTGATTCATGCTCAGGGTATCATATATCACAACTTTCACATGAAACATGCAAGTATAGAGGCCAGAACAAGATCGTTCCATTTCTAGGGCACAATCTGTGTTCTTTATCGAATATCAAAAAACATGGGTTTATGGCAAACAAACCCATATTCAAACTCAAGGGGGTTAAATCAAGGGAGGGTCGAATTAAGGGAAAGGACCTGAGTTCGACACCCAGGTCATGCTTTTATTTATGCTAACATTTTTCTTGCAGATTCAGTGCCCCCCACAGGAAATCCATCAGACGCCTCCAACAATATCCTCTGCTGGATCGAAAGCTACATCCTTCCCTGGATCGAAGGATAACATCCTTCACTGGATCGAAAGCCATCTTTCAGTAGATCGAAAGCCATCTCTTTCATTGGATCGAAGGACTTTTCTTCTTGCATTTTTATTTTTTTGTTACTCATTTCTTTTAATAGTTTCCCTCTTTAAATCAACATATAAATAAATAAAAAATCATCATTAGGTTTTATTAATTAAATTAATTTTTGAATTAATTAATTAATTATTTTTAACATCTTTTTTCAAAAATTAAAATAAATTAGAATTTAGGTTTAATTTTATCTTTTAATTTACTTTCTTTTCATAAAAAAATCAAAAACAAAATAAGAATTTATTCTTAGGATTTTAGACGTCTTTTCAAATTCGCGCGTTATTATTCTTTCGCACTTCCTTTTATTATTGTAACTGTATATTGAGATGTAATAGATGATTAGTAGGACATTTTCTACTTTTATTTCCCCCATTTTTGGAATTGTAATAATCCCCCTCCCCGAAGCCTTGTAATAGCTAGGTTTTATATTTCTGCACTTTTAATTACTGCAATTATTAACTGCTAGATGTATGACTAATAATATTGTATGGCAAGAAATTAAAAGCAACGCTAGTAAACCTAACACAAAAGACAAAAAATAACTGAATACAACACACTTCCACATATACACCTCTAGGGTACTCCCACTTTGGTTTACTTCGAAAAATAAAACAGTCATGGCCCTCGAAAGTAGGGACGCTTTAGCAAAGACCCTCGAATCAAAAGATCATAGTCCCTCGATGACCCTACGGTGTTGCATTTCGATAAATGATCTAGTCCCTTAAACAAAATTGCTAAAGCGTCTCTATATGTTGCCTTTATGACTGTACGATGACCCATAAATGTCCCTCAAACATCCAAACAATAGGGCTACCTACTCACTAATAGTAGGATAGCACTGTCTAAAGGAATGGAGGAAAAGAACAAACCTTTCGAGTAAAAATAGATAGTTGTTAGATGCTTGCTCAAAAACAAACTTTCACACTTACACAAAACAACTTTCAAAAACATTTTCAAATGCTTTATCAACATTCTTGAGGACTGATATAAGAGTTATCATAAAGCAAATCGCCTCACTGAGGCATTTCAAAATACTTTTCAAAAACACACAAAAAGCACAACGTATTTTTCAAAAGAGCTAAGAATTTAAGAGCCCGTAGATAACTACGGATGGAAAGGGTGCTAACACCTTGCCTTTCCATAATCTACCCCCCTTACTCATAAACATATCTCGAAAGGTCTTTTCCTATTCTTTTCACCCTTTCCTTTGTTGGATAAAAGAAAAGTCGGTGGCGACTCTTGCTTACCGCAACATTTGTGAATACAAATGCAAAACCAGTACAACAGACATTTCTCCCAATGTATTACAAAACTAGGGACTCTGATGGGGAAATAAAAAGTGGGGTTACCTTAGAGTCTAGTTCATCTTAAATTGCTTTACCTTGTATACTTTGTCTGCTTTACTTTTGAGGGCTTGTTGGGGTTATTTGTTAAAGATCCTACTCCCAAATCTGGGGCACCTTTATAGGTAAGTAGCAATAAATCATGGAGGTTGTATGGCGTAGAACGATATAGACAAAGTGATGGCTACGTTAGCATGATACTCTGGCTTGTACTAATGTTCCTTGAGTCAGTCAAGTATAACATTAGGCTTCCTTATAGTGTCATTAAGCACTAACTTACCTTTAGAACCTTTAATTGACTCATCCTAAGCCATTAGAAAGTAGTGAGATAACCGGCTTTGGTTCCGACCAAAGATTGGTTAATACTCGATACTAAACTCATTGAGATTGGACTTTTGGGATATTCTGGCCGCAATACTTTGGTGCTTGAGCTAGAACAATGCCTAAAAGAAAGGTCAGTGATATGAGACTCCTTAGAACCCGATTACTATTAATAGGATAGGTTGAGCCAACTGAAACTCCAAGAGGGTACTTACCTTTAAAACTCATGCAAGCCTTTAAACCTAAGGTCTATGTGTGACTTGTTTGTTTTTTATATACTTGTGATTTCAAAGCATAATCATAACATCATAAACATCATAACATGGCATGCACACTAACCATTTCAAGGGCCTGTGGATTTACCTCTTTTCTGTTTTGTAGATCATGGATATAGCTCGCAGAAAAACCATCCGAATCAATTTTTTAGAGATCCCTACCAAACTTAAGGAAATGGTCTTAAAATTTCCTGAGAGCTCGTCATTCAACAAGAGATATGGTCATTTAGTCAGTTTGGTTATACAAGTTTTGACGAAGGTTTTATAAGTGTCTTATTCCAGTTCTTCGATCCTAAGCACCATTTATTCACATTTCTAGGCTATCAGTTGGTGCCTACACTAGAAGAATTCTCCAAGATACTTGGTTTGCCTATATTGGAGCAGGTACCTTTCACCGGCTTAGAACGAGACCCAATCTCTGAAGATGTTGTCGTAGCCTTGCATTTGAATCCATCTAACATTGAGTCAAACTGGGGAAAAAGGAGTGGAGTTAAGGGCCTCCTTACAAGTTTTCTAATGAAGAAAGCTCAAGTATTCTTAAATGCTATGAGTTACCACGCCTTTGAAGATGTCTTAGCTCTCTTGATCTATGGGTTGGTTCTGTTCCCAAAATTAGACCAGTTTATAGATGTCAGTGCCATCAACATCTTCCTTGCTCATAATCCAGTTCCTACATTGCTCGGGGATATTCTGCATTCACTCCACACCCATACTATGAAGAGACAAGGAACTCTTATGTGTTGTACGCCTTTGCTCTATAGGTGGTTTATTTCGCACCTTCCTCAGGCAGTAATGAAGAATGATTTAGGCTTAAGGTGGAACCAAAAGTTAATGTCTCTCTCTCACTATGATATCTATTGGTGCCCTCGCTCTCAAGAAGACATCTCTTTTATTGATCTTTGTGGAGAATTTCCTAATGTTCCACTCCTTGGCACTAGAGGAGGAATCACCTACAACCCTTCTTTAGCTCTAAATCAGTTCGGTTACACCCGGAGGGATGGTCCTCATGATATGCTCATCTAGGGTATTGTGTTCGACTATTCAAATGATCCGCACGATTATCACTAGAAGTTCATCCGCACTTGGGGCATGGTTAAAAAGACTGTTAGCAGGACTCTAGGGCGCAAGAACTCCATACCTTTGGAGCCATACCTCAAATAGGTTCGAGCTCGTGCTCAAAGTCTTATGATGTTGTATGCTGCTATCCTACCAGTGATTTCAGAGCCTATTATTCAAGGGGTCGAGTCTCGCATCATTCTTCATCCTGATATGCCAACAAATTTCGAAGAATTGCAAAAGTCTTGGATACAACTCAAAGAAGAACGAGATACCTTTGAGTCCCGATTCTATGCCAGTGAGAAAAAGGTGTTGGAACTGACAAAGCAGCTTCACGAAGAGCAGAATCTCAATGCCTACATCAACACCAAAAGGAAGCGTCCTTAGGAGACTTAGGAATCTTAGAAGTTTCTTATTTGTTATTCCTTTGTAAACTTTGATTTCATTTGAATTTACTAATAAAAAGCCTTTGTTTCTGTTTTGGTTAAAAGAGTTTAAATCCTATGAGGCCCTTGAAAACATTGTATAAGAATATCATGCATATCATCGCATAAACAGGTTTCAAAATAGGTTTATTATCTTTTCGCTGTTTATTTCAGCAAAAAGAAATGGATCTTGAACAAACAGTAAAAGACCTTCAAGCTCAAAATGCTCAGTTCCAACAAATGTTCCTGGCTCTGGTAAGGGGAAAGAAGATCTGAAAGCTCTGATCATCAAAGAGAAGACCAAGAAGGCAAAGAAATCAGCTGGTGTCTTGAATTTGGGAAGAAGGTTCAAAGGACCGGCTAAGCGAGCTATAGATTTCACAATCCCATAAAATGAGGGGGATAGTCAAGAAGATAAGCCAACATAAGAAAACAACAATCCCAGAACTGATGAGGAAGAGGATGATTACTATGAAGAACAATATCCTCTTGTTGATGATAAATACAAACAGCTGGAGGATCATCTCAATGCTATGGATATCCACAGGGTACCCGGGCTGGATTTTGAAGAGCTAGGACTGGTCTCAGGGTGGTCATCCTATAGAAATTCAAGATCCCCACCTTTGTTAAGTATGACGGTGTCTCCTATTCTAAGATGCACTAAGGTTATATGTCAGGAAGATTCAACGCCACACTACTGATAAGAATCAATGGGTACATTTCTTCCAGGAAAGTTTGGCAGGGACGCAGTTGGAATGGTTCTATCAACTGGAAAGAACCAACATTCATAATTGGGAAGATGATGCTGCTGCTTTCTACAAGCAGTGCTAATATAATGCTGACCTCTCCCTAACTCGTACACAATTTCAAAGTATGTATGGGTTCCCGTGAAGGTTTCAAAGATTATTCCTAGAAATGGATGGATCTTGCGTGAAGAGTCCACCCTCCACTGTCTGATAGAGGGCTAGTAGACATGTTCTTGGGCATGTTGTCTGGTCTATTCTTCAACCATCTAATTGGAAGCTCTTCTGCTGGATTCACTGAACTGATACTGACTGGTGAGCGAGCAGATGCTGGTATTAAAAATGGTAAGATCTAGAGAGATGTATCCTCCAGTACAACAAAGAAACTTTTCACTGGAAAGAAGGAGGCCATTGCTGCTTATGGCCAAAGAAATCAAAACAAAACTGAACATCGTCCAATGGTATGTGCTGTTATGATTTCAAATCCTGCCTCAAACCAACAACAAAACAATCATCATAGACCAGATGTTCCCAGAAGACAGTTCACCCGGATCAACATGACCTTATCCCAAGTTTTGCCACAATTGCTGAATTCCAATCTGGTGACCCTAAAAGAGGCCCCTAAGAATCCTAATACTGCATCTCCCCTCTACAACCCAAATACCCGATGTGCCTACCACTCTGAAAGTCCCATCATGATACAAATGAATGTTGGGCTCTGAAGAACAAAGTGCAAGATCTCATTGAGGTGAAGGAGATTGAGTTTGATCCTCCCAAAACACCTAACTTCATAACTGCACTAATGCCCAAGCATGAATCGGGAATCGGTACTATTGATGTTTTTTCCGCTACAGAGGATGCTGGCAGCGACTGCGACATGGACAAGTGGATCTTCCCAACCATCAGCGGTGGACTCAACAATTGGGAGGCCAAAGACTTTTTCCCTATTACTTTTATTCAAGAGTAATTGTCTTTTTGTTTTTTGGGATATGTAATATTTGAACAATTGAAACTTTAAAGCCTTGCGCCTTACCCGAGGCACACTGGTCTATTTTGTGAGGGTTATTGCTTCATATTCATATGTCATTAATAAATCATTGGACTTTTTGCATACAAATTTTACACTCTCTATTTTCTTTTCTACCTTTTACTTTATCAAAAATAGCTATGCTCTTACACACACCCACATACCAAACTGCAGATCCACATCCACTCTGGATCCCATTGATAACGGTTCTGCTATTGCCAATTATGACTTTGAAAATCTGATCTACCAAGCCGAAGACGAAGGTGAGGAAGATTATGAAGTACCAGGGGAACTTCCCAGACTGTTACAATAGGAAGAAAGGGAAATATATCCCCATGAAGAGGAAGTTGAGACAGTAAACTTGGGTACCGAGGAGGATAAGAAGGAAGTCAAGATAGGTGCCGATATGGAGCATAGTGTTAAAGAGCGGTTAATTCAGATGCTACATGACTATGTTGAGGTCTTTTCCTGGTCATACAAAGACATACCAGGACTTGACACTGATATCGTGGTTCATCGCCTACCGACAAAAGAGGACTTCCCTCTAGTGAAACAGAAGGTTCGTTGTATGCGGCCAGAGATGTCAGAAAAGATCAAAGTCGAAGTCATGAAACAGTTCAACACTAGTTTCTTAGTTGTTACCTCTTATCCACAATGGGTTGCTAATGTTGTCCCAATACCTAAGAAGGTCGGTAAAGTATGTATGTATGTGGATTATAAAGACCTGAATAGGGAAAGTCCCAAGGATAACTTTCCGCTTCCCCATATTGATGTTCTGGTTGACAACACCGCACACCATAAGGTATTCTCCTTTATGGATGGGTTCTCCGGGTATAATCAGATAAAAATGGCACCTGAGGACATGGAGAAAATGACCTTCGTCACACAGTGGGGTACTTTCTGTTACAAGGTTATGCCATTTGGGTTAAAGAACACCGGGGCAACCTATCAGCGCGCCATGGTAGCTTTGTTTCATGATATGATCCATCACGAGATAGAGGTCTACGTTGATGATTTGATAGCCAGGTCTCAGACTGAAGAGGAGCACCTTGACCACCTGTAGAAGCTGTTTGAAAGGCTGAAGAAATACAAACTGAGGTTGAACCCGAATAAGTGCACCTTTGGAGTAAGATCCGGTAAGCTCGCAGGCTTCATTGTCAGCAACAAAGGTATTGAAGTTGACCCTGCAAAGGTTGAAGCTATACAAGAAATGCCAACTCCTCGCATTGAGAAGGAAGTTAGGGGATTCTTGGGACGTCTAAACTACATTGCCAGGTTCATTTCCCATCTGACCGCTACTTGTGATCCAATCTTCAAGTTACTGAAGAAAGATCAAGCAGTGAAGTGGAATGACGATTTCCAGATTGCCTTTGACAAAATCAAGGAATATCTTCATGAACCTCCAATTTTAATACCGTCAGTTGAAGGAAGACCTCTAATCACTTACTTAATAGTATTAGAGAACTCAATGAGGGTGTGTACTAGGGCAGCATGACGAGTCTGGTTGAAAAGAGCATGCAATATACTACCTTAGTAAAAAGTTTACAGATTGTGAAACAAGATACTCACTGCTCAAGAAAACTTGTTGAACTTTGGCATGGGCTGCTCGCCGACTAAGAACGTATATGTTGACTCACACTACCTTATTGATATCTAAAATGGATCCTATCAAATACATCTTTGAGAAGCCCGCTCTCTTTGGAAGAATAGAAAGATGGTAAATGATCCTGACCGAATACGGCATTCAGTATACAACCCAGAAAGCAATTAAGGGAAGTGTATTAGCTGATCATTTGGCCCATCAGGCTGTGGACGACTACCAATCCATGAGTTTTGATTTTTCGGATGA
This sequence comes from Vicia faba, assembly GCA_948472305.1. Classification (NCBI taxonomy): domain Eukaryota; kingdom Viridiplantae; phylum Streptophyta; class Magnoliopsida; order Fabales; family Fabaceae; genus Vicia; species Vicia faba. The sequence continues at coordinate 1,088,707,470 of OX451738.1, read as the reverse complement.
GAACATCATTTTGGTAACTGATTATGAAGAACCTGGAACGGATGAAGGACCTGAAAAAGGATCCGGATGGACTATGGTTTACGATGGAGATTCCAATACACTTGGCAATGGAATCGGTGTTGTGATCATATCTCCCAAAGGCTGACATACTCCTTTCACTTCCAGACTATGTTTTAAATGTACCAATAACATGGATGAATATAAAGCATGCATCACGGGTCTCAAAGCTGCTATCGAATTGAGGATCAATTTCTTGAGTGTATTTGGAGAATCGGCCTTAGTAATCAGCCAAATTAAAGGAGAATGGGACACGAAGCATCCTAATCTCATCCCTTATAAAGAGCATGTGTTGACACTGATTCCATATTTTGAATAAATCACCTTTGAGCATTTTCCACGAGAGGAAAATCAACTAGCGGACGCGCTAGCTACTATGTCATCCATGTTCAAGGTCAGTTCGGATAATGAAGCTCCTCAGATCACTATTGAGAGAATGGATGAACCAGCATACTGTCATGAGATTGGTACTGAAGAAGTAGTGAAAAAAGCTTAGTTCCATGAAGTCAAAAGATATCTCGAAGCCCAAGAGTATCCTGATGGAGCTTCAGTCAACAATAAGAAATTCCTAAGAATGTTCTCTGCCAAGTTCTTCCTCAGTAACGGGATCCTCTACAAGTGCAACCATGATTATACCTTGCTTTGGTGTGTAGGCAAGAGTGGGGCAAAAGAGATTATGGCTGATTTGCATGAAGGTACCTTTGGCACCCATTCTAGTAGGCACATGATGGCTAAAAAGAACCTACGGGCAGGATACTACTCGTCCACTATGGAAGCAGACTGTTATCAGAATTCACAAACTCGTCACAAGTGCCAGATCTATGCTGATAAAGTACATGTGCCTCTGGTTCCTCTAAACGTCTTGACTGCTCCCTGGCCATTCATAATGTGGGGCATCGATATGATTTGGGAGATTAGAACTACAACCTCTAATGGGCACCACTTCATCCTGGTTGGCATTGATTACTTCACGAAGTGGGTCGAGGCAGCTTCATTTGCTTCCGTTACCAAAAACATTGTAGCCCGATTCATCAGACACAACCTTATCTATCGGTATGGTTTTCCAGAAATAATCATCACGGATAATGGTACCAATCTCAATAATATTATGATCACTGAGCTCTGCATGCAATTCAAGATCCAGCATCATAAATTTTCTCCTTACTGGTTGAAGATGAATGGCGTTGTAGAATCTGCTAATAAAAATATCAAGAAGATCATACAGAAGATGACGATGACATATAAATACTGGCACGTGATGTTACCATTTTCTCTTCATGGTTACCGTACCACTGTGCGTACATCAACATGGGAAACTCCTTTCTCTTTGGTATACGGTATGGAAGTTGTCCTACCCATTGAAGTCCAGATCCCTTCCTTGAGAATCTTGAAAGACGCAGGTTTGAATGAAGACAAATGGGTTCAGACTCGACTTGACCAATTAAACTTGATTGACAAGAAAAGGCCCGCGAATTTCTGTCTTGGTCAGATGTACCAAAAACGTATGATTAATGATTTTAACAAGAAGGTCAGACGTCAGGTATATCAGGCTGGTGACCTAGTAATCAAGCGCAGCATACTGCCGCAAGGTGATCCCATGGGCAAATGAACTCCTACATATGAAGGGCCATTTGTAATCTAGAACATATTTTCTGGTGGAGCCATGATCTTAACTACTCTGGACGGTGACAACCTTCCGCACCCTGTAAACACATACATAGTTAAAAGATACTACGCATGAACAAAGACCCGCTAGGTTGATTGGCCTAGGCAAAAATTAGGGCATCCTGGCGAACCAAAAGGGTTCGAGCAAAAATTAGGGATATACATATGAAAAATCTATACACCCGGCAAGTCGAAAACTTAAAAGGGCGATCCAGGCGAAAGTTAGGGATTTAAAGTGTATAAATATGTCCCGTTGGATCACTTTACATCCAACTTTCAGTATCAGCTATCAAGCTCAAATGATACTAATCAATCCAGTCAGCTTCAGACAAACAACAAAGAGATGAGACACTCAAAGACATAAAGGCAATAGCAGAATGGGAACCCAATGAGATTATTTCACATAGCTTTTTTTTCTTTGTACACTATTTTGTATTAGTTTCATTCTTACGACGACATTCTCTTACTAGGATGTTCGTCTCCTTGTATAAAATTTCTTCAAATTAATACAAAGTTATTCCTTTGAAAGTGCAAAACTATTTGTTTTTGTTTTTCTATTTTATTTGCGAAAACGTCTAGTGATTATTTTTGAACATATGTGGAACGCCCGTAATTTAATTAATTATTTAATTAAATTATTTCTGGAATATTTGAGAAGATGTGTTGTGATTAATTAGATTTAATTATTTTATTAAGTGGTGAAATAATATTAGAAGTATAATATTATTTTACGTGGGCTTGTTTTTTAAGGAATGGAAATAGTAATAAGGGGGTGTATTAGTTTTGAGCCTAATAAGGAGTTAAGAGAATAATAGGTTATTTTATTGTTGTTATAAAGAATAGAAAGAGGAGGTAGTAGAAGAATAAGGATTGAGAAGAAGAACGTGAAGCTGCTGGAAAAAGAGGAAAAAATGGTAGAATAAGGTTTCAACCGGAAGATTATAGAGCGACCTTCAATCCAAGGTAAGGGTGGGGTTCTGACTCTATAATTGAGTTCATGATGATTAGTATGTGGGGTTAGAGGTGATTGTTGTCTTGTTCTTGAATGGAATGTTTATGATGTTGTATGGTGAAGAATTGATGAATTTTAGATGAATAATGATGTCCCGATATTGTTTGATCGATGTAGAATTATAAGGTAACTGTAAGTCATGATTATCTATGATTAGATTAAGTTTTTAGGGCTTAAAGTATAGAACCTGTAGTGAAAACACAGAGAAAATCGTAGAATTTATGCAGGATGTAACAGGATGCGTCGACCTCAAACATGATGTGTTGATACAAGAAGGTTGAAAGACTCAGGATGAGTCGATCCATAGGAGCATGTGTCGATACATGCTGTGTGTTAGACCCAGGATGGGTCGATCAAAGAGAGGATGCATCGACTCACGTTGCGAGTTTGGTGCAGTATGCGTCGATCCAAGACGTTTTGCATCGACTCATGTTGTCTGGTTTTTGGCAGTTTCAGTTTATAAATGTTGTAACTTGAGTTTTAGGATGCCGTTTGAGACGCTATCTGAAGCGTTGAATAGATAACGTGGTGAACTTTATTCTTGAGGATTAAAATGAAGAATAGGAAGTATAATCCTAGTAGCCAATTTAGGATCTAGATTTAGTTCCCGTGTTGATCGTTATGTTAGTTTTTATGCAGAATGATGAGGATGAAATGTTTATAGGCTGTTGTTTGGTTTGTAACAATAGGAGTAATTATAGTAATGATGTAAGATTACAAAATAGCTGTGTGAATTAATGTCGTATTAAGTACAACTGAGTTGTTGATGAGATGTTATTAATGAAGTTGTGTTTGATGAATAAATGATGTTTGATGAATAAATGATGTTTGATGAATTATTATGAATGATATGAGATGTTTGATGAAGAGATGTTGAGATGCTTTTGAGATGTAGGCCTTTGGCCAACGATGATGATGTATTGAGATGTTTTTAATTGTGGTGTTGTTATTACATTCATGATTGTATCGCATACATTTCATTTTGGGATGGAGCTTATGCTCGTTGAGATGACATGTATTGACGAATATTGAGATGAAGGCTTATGCCTTGTTGATGCCTCTATTCATTGGCAAATTTTTGAGATGGGAGTTCTGCTCCAAATGGTACCACATGCATTTGTATAATATTGAGTCGCATTATATGATTGTATAAAGAAGTGTGTTTTGATGTGGTGAATGTGTATATACGTTGTGATTATGAGATGAGAAGTGGTGATGTTATGTGATCTAATTTAATATATTAATTATCATGTGCTTTATTATATTGTTAGATATCTCACCCATTTTGTTTGAATGTTTCCCTTATGTTGGTAACGTGCAGGTAATCAAGAGTGAAGGTTGTATACCTTCAATAGTTTGAGTCAGTGTCATTGCTCTGATATGTAACACTCGGAGGGGATGAACGCTTGTTGCTTTTGATTGTTGATTATTCAGTTGTTGAACTTTAAGTTGATTATTATTAAGTATTTGTTGGTTTGAAGTTGTTGTAATGATGATAGAGATGTTATTAAGAATTTCGCTACGTAGATGTTGAATTATTTAATTAAAGATGTCATGATGATGGTTCATCCGATGTTTTAAAAATGTTATATATCCATGATGAATGCAATGAATTTTGATAGAAGAATTTGTGGCATCCCGATTCGTTTGCATGAATGATTTTTATAACTCTGATTTATTTATATAATTTGCCGGGGTAGAATTAGGGTGTTACAAAGTTGGTATCAGAGTAATAGGTTGGTCCGACCTTGTCGTCGAGTCGTAGTTGTTTAACAATAAAGTATTATTAATTAGAGTTCTAATCGTTGTTTATGTTATAGTGAGAAGTTGAGATGGCTGGAAGGAATGATGCTGCACTTGCTACTGCTTTAGAAGCAATGGCTCATGCGATGGAGAATCAGCCGGATGCTGACGGGAATGCTGGATCTCGTAGCTTGGCGACTTTCCAGATAGAGAATCCACCTATGTTCAAGGGAAAGTATGATCTTGACGGAGCATTGGAGTGGTTGAAAGAGATTGAGATAATCTTCTGTGTGATGGACTGCACTCCAGCATAGAAGGTTCGGTATGGGACTCATATGCTAGCAGTCGAGACTGATGACTGGTGGCTAGAGACTTGTCAGAAGTTGGAAGCTACAGGTGAGAATGTCACTTGGGCTGTGTTCTGAAGGGAGTTTCTGAGGAAGTACTTTCCTGAAGATGTTCGTGGTAAGAAGGAGATTGAGTTTCTTGAGCTGAAGCAAGGAAATATGTCAGTTGTTGATTATGCTGCCAAGTTTTCTGAGTTGGCTAAGTTTTATTCGCATTATGCTGATGCAGATGCTGAGTTTTCGAAGTGCATCAAGTTTGAGAACGGGTTATGCCCAAAGATCAAGAAGGCAGTTGGATACCAGAAGATCCGTGTCTTTGCTGATTTGGTTGATAGTTGCAGGATTTATGAGGAGGATAATAATGCTCATTACAAGATTATCAGTGAGAAGAGGGGTAATCACCAACAGAATAGTGGTGAGCCTTATGATACCCCAGCTGGTAAAGGTAAATAGAAAGTTGCTCAGCGTCAGAGGACTACTGGGGGAGATGCTCCTGCTGGGGTGGTTTGCTTTAAGTGTGGAAAATCTGGGCACAAGAGTAATGTGTGCACTACTGAAGTGAAGAGGTGTTTCCGTTGTGGCAAGAACGGACATGTTGTATCAGAGTGTGAACATAAGGATGTAATTTGTTTCAATTGTAGAGAAGAAGGGCACATTGGTAGTCAGTGTCTGAAACCGAAGAGGGCTCAGACAAGTGGTAAAGTGTTTACTTTGGTGGAGGATCTGACAGCTGCTGAGGATAGACTTATCAGAGGTACATGTTTCATTAATAGTACTCCTTTAATTACTATTATTGATACCGATACTACACATTGTTTTATTACTGCTGATTGTGTTGAAAGATTGGGTCTTATGTTGTCTTCTTTGAATGGAGAAATGGTCTTCGATGCTCCAGTCAAGGGTTCAGTGACTACTTCTTTTGTGTGTTTGAAGTGTCCCTTATCGATCTTCGACATAGACTTTGCTGTTGATTTGGTTTGTTTACCATTAATAGGTTTAAATGTGATTTTGGGTATGAACTGGTTAGAGAATAACTGTGTTCATATTAACTATTATGACAAGTCGGTGAAGTTTTCTACTCTTGAAGCAGAAGAAGATGGTATGTTGTCTGCTAGACAGTTGAGAAAGTTGATGTAAGAGGAAGAACATATGTTCTCGTTGATGGCATCGCTATCTATAGAGACTCAAGCTATAATTGAGGAATTGCAGGTGGTGTGTGAATTTCCTGAAGTTTTCCATGATGAGATTCCTGATGTACCGCCAGAGAGGGAAGTTGAATTTGCAATTGATCTTGTACCTGGTACCAGACCTGTGTCTATGGCACCATATAGGATGTCTGCATCTGAATTTTCAGAGTTAAAGAAGCAATTGGAGGAGTTACTTGAAAAGAAGTTTGTAAGACCAAGTGTATCACCGTGGGGAGCTCCAGTGTTGTTGGTGAAGAAGAAAGATGGAAGTATGAGGCTTTGTGTTGATTATAGACAGTTGAATAAAGTGACGATTAAGAACAAGTATCTGCTTCCAAAAATAGATGACTTAATGGATCAATTGGTGGATGCTCGTTTGTTTAGTAAGATTGATCTGAGGTCGGGTTACCATCAGATTAAAGTGAAGGATGAAGATATCCAGAAGACGGCTTTCAGGATGCGTTATGGACATTATGAGTATTCATTGATGCCTTTTGGTGTTACTAATGTGCCGGGAGTATTCATGGAATACATGAATCGTATCTTTCATACTTATTTGGATCGGTTCGTAGTGGTGTTCATTGATGATATTTTGATTTACTCTAAGTCATAAGAAGAGCATGCTGAACACTTAAGAGTAGTATTGCAAGTTTTAAAAGAGAAGAAGTTGTACGCAAAGCTGTCCAAGGGTGAGTTTTGGTTATAGGAGGTTAGTTTTCTTGGCCATGTGATTTCAGGTAGTGGCATTGTTGTAGATCCATCGAAGATTGATGTTGTGTTGCAATGGGAGACTCCAAAGTCAGCTACTGAGATTAGAAGCTTTTTGGGATTAGCTGGTTACTATAGAAGGTTTATCGAAGGGTTTTCTAAGTTGGAACTTCCGTTGACTAAGTTGACTTGTAAAGGTAGAGCTTTTGTTTGGGATGTTCAGTGCGAAGAAATTTTTACAGAATTGAAGAAGAGGTTGACGTCAGCTCCGATTTTGACGTTGCCTAATCCAGGAGAGCCTTTTGTGGTGTATTGTGATGCTTCTAAGATGGGTTTATGAGGTGTGCTTATGCAGAATGGTAAGGTAGTTGCTTATGTGTCAAGGAAATTAAGGACTCATGAGAAGAACTATCCTACACATGATTTAGAGCTTGCTGTAGTTGTCTTTGTGTTGAAGATTTGGAGGCATTATCTTTATGGTTCAATATTTGAAGTGTTTAGTGACCATAAGAGTTTGAAGTATTTATTCGATCAGAAGGAGTTGAATATGAGGAAGCGAAGATGGTTGGAATTTTTAAAGGATTATGATTTCGGTTTGAATTATCATCCAGGAAATGTGAATGGGGTAGCTGATGCATTGAGTCGAAAGACTTTACATATGTCAGCAATGATGTTTAAAGTGTTGGAATTAATTGAGCAATTCAGAGATATGACCTTAGTTTGCAAGGTTACCTCGCAGAGTGTTATGTTGGGTATGTTGAAGATTAATAATGAATTTCTAGACAGTATCAGAGAAGCTCAGAAGTTGGATGTGAAACTGGTAGATTCGATGGTTAGAATTGATCAGTCTGAGAATGGTTATTTTAAGCTAGATAAGCAAGGTTTGTTGAGGTTTTATAAACGGATTTGTATTCCTGATGATGCTGACATGAAGAAGGTGATACTTGAGGAGAGTCATAGAAGTAAGTTAAGTATTCATCCAAGAGCTACAAAAATGTATCAAGATTTGAAAGGTTTGTTTTGGTCGCCTGGGATGAAGAGTGATGTGGCGCAGTTTGTGTATGCATATTTGACTTGTCAGAAGTGGAAAGTTGAACATCAGAAGCCTACAGGGTTGATGCAACCGTTAGAAGTTTCTGAATGTAAATGGGATAGCATTTCAATGGACTTTGTGACGGAGTTGCCTAATACTTTAAGAGGACATGATTCGATTTGGGTGATTTTTGATAGGCTTACAGAGTCGGCTCATTTTATTCCTTTAACATCAGCTATCCAGTGTCGAAGTTGGCTGAGATTTACACTAGTGTGATTGTGAAGCTGCATGGTGTTCCTTTGTGCATTGTGTCAGATAGAGATCCAAGATTTACTTCTGATTTTTGGAAGAGTTTGCAAGAAGCATTGGGTTCTATGTTGAGATTAAGTTCAGCGTATCATCCTCAGACAGATGGTCAGACTGAACAGATGATTCAATCGTTGGAAGATTTGCTGAGGGCATGTGTTTTTGAGCAGGGAGGTTTGTGGGATACTTATCTTTCGTTGATAGAGTTCACTTATAATAACAATTACCATTCCAGTATTGGGATGACACCTTTTAAGGCGTTGTATGGTCGAATATGTAGAACTCTGTTATGTTGGCATGAATCTGGTGAAAGTGTAGTACTTGGACCTAAACTTGTTCGTGAAACTACTGAGAAGGTGAAGCTGATTCGAGAAAAGATGAAAGCTTCCCAAAGTAGACAGAAGAGTTATCATGGCAATCGAATGAAGGATTTAGAATTTCAAGCTGGTGATCATGTGTTTTTGAGAGTTACACCTGTGACTGGAGTTGGGTGAGCATTGAAGTATAAGAAGCTCACTTCTCGTTTTATTGGACCATATCAGATTTCGGAGAGTGGAGAATTTTGCTTATAGAGTGGCTTTACCGCCTAATCTTTCAAATTTGCATGATGTGTTTCATGTGTCGCAACTTCGGAAGTATATTTCAGATCCATCTCATGTGATTCATGTGGATGATGTGCAAGTATGGGATAATCTTACGGTGGAGATAATGCATGTACGGATCGCGGATCGTGAAATAAAGACTCGGAGGGGAAAATATTGTTTTGGTTAAGGTGGTTTGGCTAGGAGCTGCCGGAGAAAGCATGACTTGGGAGTTGGAGAGCAAGATGCGAGACTCCTACCCTGAGTTATTTAATTGAGGTAAAATTTTCGAGGACGAAAATATTCTAAGTGGAGGATGTAACGCCCCGTTTTATTTAATATTATATTATATTAATATTTTCAAATTACCATTTGACGTTTATTTTTGTGATGAGAATATTTAAATCAACTGGTATATCTGTTAATATATTCGGTGACGTTTTATTCGGACCGGTAATTATTTTATTCGGTCCGATATTTGTTTTAAGGGACCGATAATTATTTTATTCGGTCCAGTATTTGTTTTGAGGGACCGGTAATTATTTTACTCGGTCCGGTATTTATTTTGAGGGACCGGTAATTATTTTGTTCGGTCCGGTTTTTATTCCATTCGGTTTGGTAAAATATTATTCAGACTGATATTTAATTATTCGGAGTTATTTTAATTATTTGGAGTTATTTTAATTAAGTGGCCTTTTGAATTATATTTTGGGTTAGTAAGACTAGTGGAGGGTAGTATGGTATTTTCATGTTGTCTTAAGACCAAAATCCAAACAAAGGCATTAGTTGTTGTTTTATAAGAGATAGAAGTATCATAACATAAAACACACTTAGAGAGAACTACAGAGTCTTGGAGAAAGAGAAGAACCAGAATACAAAGTTTGAGTTTTGAGTTGGTTGGAACATCAAGAATAATTCAAACATCTAAGGTAAGGGGTTTGATTTTCCAATACTTATAGTTAGGGTTTGATTTGATATATTTTGATTTGGGATAAAATTGATATTATGGTTCTTGAGATTTGTTGAGATAAATTAGGAGAGTTAATTTAGGTGTTAGTGTTGTGGGGTTATTGTTATGTTAATAGAAATTAAATTAGAAAAACTAAATTATATTAATTAAGTTTAGTTTATAAAATAGCATTATGTATGAAATATGAAACTTGTTTCATTTATGTATATGCACAAACACATACTTACAAGATGTGGAATTAGTAGCTGTTGTAAATGTTCCTACTTTCTATGCAGTACGAAAATTAAATGAAGTTAGAAACTAAACTAGCATATATTACTTGAATTAAGGAAAACAAAAAAATAGCAGTAAATATAGTTTAGAAAAAAAAGCTAAAGAACTAGCAGTACATTAAGTTTACTGAGAACTAGCATTATTTAATTGAATCAAACTTCTAACATATGCAGTATGAAATAGCAGTATATTCAATTAAATGGAGTTTAGAAACTAAGCTAGCAGTAGAATGAAGTTTTAGAAACCAAACGTAATAGCAGTATGAAGTAATTGAAATTAAGTTTAGAAATTAATTAATTTATATTTTGTTTTTCTTTTCTTAATTTAATATATTAAATATTTATATTAATTAAATACAAATATGACATAAGTTAGCCGATTTAATTTGGAACCCAATTATGTCCCGATTTCGACAATTTCGGCGACGGAGCAAGTTGCTCTAAATTTAACGAAAATTGACATGCTAGCTAATTTTGACGCGCAGAACATCATGATGAGGTTAGTTTTTCGAGATTACAAGTTTTTAACAGAGTGACCCGAAATAAGTCAATTTACGATTAAGTTGAACCGGGTTGCGTTTTAGTCGGTTTAAGTCGCGTATGGACAATCCGATTACGACGTTAATGATTATAATTGATGTTGATTATTGTGAATGACTTTTGCAACGATTATTGATGTTTGACTATTTTCCGTGTTTGAAATTTAGTGAATTATTTGATAATGATGTAGTGTGATTAAATATGATGTTTGCGACGATTTATTTATAATGAATACTTGATGATATGTGATGCGATGATATGTTTATCTTGATGTGGATGAATATGGCGACGTGGGTTTTATACCAATTTTGATGTGCGATGATGATGTTTTGTTGTGTCGTGTTTGTGATGTCGTGTTGTCGAGTCACATATATTGCATTGGCGACGAGGGCTTTTATGCCAAGCGACGAGGGCTTTTATGCCAAAGCGATGATGGGCTTTTATGCCGAATGTTCCTAATTATGGACAAAGCGACGGGTACCACATGCATAACATAGTCGTGTCTCATGGAGTTGGTTATGTTTATTTTTGAGTCTTTTTCCGTTGAGTTTTATTTGATGGCTTATAATGAATTACGATGTTATATGATATCTTGTTTTGTGATGATTTTTGTGTTGAATATAAAGTGATTATGATATGATAATTTCATGAAAATTATGCGATGGATATAACATGACGGTAAATCGACGATATGAGTTTATGGCGATGGAGTTTATGTCTTGTTTTGACATGATTATGGTGATTATGTGATGATATTAAAGTGTTGATCTTATACATTAAATGATGATTTTAAAATATGTGAGATTTGATATTTTTTAACATATTCTTATTAACCTATATCATTTATGATTCCAAAACTATTTATATATTTTATCATGCCTTTACTTATATGTTTTGGAGTATCTCACCCTTTACTTGTTTCGCCGTTGCCTTTATATTGGTAACGTGCAGGTGATCCGTGACGATGATGAGGATTAGCTCTAGTCTCTTTATTTTGAGTCGCTATGCTCTGATAGTAGTAACACTCGGGATTTGAGCGACGTTATTATTTTGGATATGATAGTTTAAGTATACTATCTTATGACTTTATGTTTGGATGAAATTTTGAAACTCTGATTTTATTATCAATTACGATGGGTAGAATTGGGGTGTTACAGGGGAGAGTTATAACGCCTGTAATTTAATTAATTATTTAATTAAATTAATTTTGGAATATTTGAGAAGATGTGTTGTGATTAATTGGATTTAATCATTTTATTAAGTGGTGAAATAATATTAGAAGTATAATATTATTTGATGTGGGCTTGTTTTTTAAGGAATGGAAGTAGTAATAAGGGGGTGTATTAGTTTTGAGCCCAATAAGGAGTTAAGAGAATAATGGGTTATTTTATTGTTGTTAGAAAGAATAGAAAGAGGAGGCAGTAGAAGAATAAGGATTGAGAAGAAGAACGTGAAGCTGCTGGAAAAAGAGGGAAAAAACGGCAGAACTAGGTTTCAACCGGAAGATTATAGAGTGACCTTCAATCTAAGGTAAGGGTGGGGTTCTGACTCTATAATTGGGTTCATGATGATTAGTATGTGGGGTTAGAAGTGATTGCTATCTTGTTCTTGAATGGAATGTTTATGATGTTGTATGATGAAGAATTGATGAATTTTAGATGAATAATAATGTCCCAATGTTGTTTGATCGATGTAGAATTATAAGGAAACTGTAAGTGATGATTATCTATGATTAGATCAAGTTTTTAGGGCTTAAAGTATAGAACCCGTAGTGAAAACGCAGAGAAAATCGCAGAATTTATGCAAGATGTAACAGGATGCGTCGACCTCAAACATGATGTGTCGATACAAGAAGGTTAAAAGACTCAGGATAAGTCGACATGAAGAGGTTTTGTGTCGATACCTGAGAACCTTTAGACTCAGGATGAATCGATCCATAGGAGCATGTGTCAATACATGTTGTGTGTTAGACCCAGGATGAGTCGATCCAAGAGAGGGTGCGTCGACTCATGTTGCGAGTTTGGTGCAGTACGCGTCGATCCAAGACGTTTTGCATCGACTCATGTTGTTTGGTTTTTGGCATATTCAGTTTATAAATACTGTAACTTGAGTTTTAGGATGCCGTTTGAGATGCCGTTCGAAGCGTTAAATAGCTAACGCGGTGAACTTTATTCTTGAGGATTAAAATGAAGAATAGGAAGTGTAATCCTAGTAGCCAATTTAGGATCTAGAGTTAGTTCCCGTGTTGATCGTTATGTTGGTTTTTATGCAGTATGATGAGGATGAAATGTTTATAGGCTGCTATTTGATTTGTAACAGTAGGAGTAATGATAGTAATGATGTAAGATTATAGAATAGTGGTGTGAATTACTGTCGTATTAAGTACAATTGAGTTGTTGATGAGATGTTACTAATGAAGTTGTGTTTGATGAATAAATGATGTTTGATGAATTATTATGAATGATATGAGATGTTTGATGAAGAGGTTGAGATGCTTTTGAGATGTAGGCCTTTGGCCAATGATGATGATGTATTGAGATGTTGTTAATTGTGTTGTTGTTATTACATTCATGATTGTGTCGCATACATTGCATTTTGAGATGAAGCTTATGCTCGTTGAGATGGCCTGTATTGGCAAATATTGAGATGAAGGCTTATGCCTTGTTGATGCCTCTATTAATTGGAAATTTTTTGAGATGGGAGTTCTGCTCCAAATGGTACCACATGCATTTGCATAGTATTGAGTTGCATTATATGATTGTATAAAGAAGTGTGTTTTGATGTGGTGAATATGTATATACGTTGTGATTATTATTGATTATGAGATGAGAAGTGGTGATGTTATGTGATCTAATTTAATATATTAATTATCATGTGCTTTATTATATTGTTAGATATCTCACCCCTTCTGTTTGAATGTTGCCCTTATGTTGGTAACGTGCAGGTAATCGAGAGTGAAGGCTTTATACCTTCAATAGTTTGAGTCAGTGTCATTGCTCTGATATGTAACACTCGAGGGGATGAACGTTTGTTGCTTTTGATTGTTGATTATTCAGTTGTTGAACTTTAAGTTGATTATTATTAAGTATTTGTTGGTTTGAAGTTGTTGTAATGATGATATATATGTTATTAAGAATTTCGCTGTGTAGATGGTGAATTATTTAATTAAAGATGTCATCATGATGGTTCATCCGATGTTTTAAAAGTGTTATATATCCACGATGAATGCAATGAATTTTGATAGAAGAATTTGTGGCATCCCGATTCATTTGCATGAATGATTTTTATAACTCTGATTTATTTATATAATTTTCTGGGGTAGAATTGGGGTGTTACAATATGCATTTGAATGTGATTACTGTTTACAAATATACGTTTAAAAAAATAGAAAGACAATGGCTTTAAGAAACGGGACAATGTCTAAAGGCCATCCACAAAATCCCCGCATAAACTTTCTTCAACAGGTACAGAGGCAGGGGCATCCTACTATAAGATCACTACCATATTCTCAACATACATCCTAATGAGATCAGGTGTTCTTATATCCCCGGCAGAGCAAAAATCTCCAATTACTGCTCCGTGTAGCAACTGGTTTTTAAATACAAAGTCGCCACTATTAGTTTTTATCCTAGGGAAAGGCATCTAATATGAAACCCTAATTCGCAGGCAGATATTCTAGGTTTCAGACTCTATTAGACGAGAGGAAGGTGTTAAGCACCTTTCATCTACCTTGTTCACAAGGATACTAGGTTTTAGGTTTAGGTTTGAGTAAAATAGGGTTTTAAATTTTTAATAGGGGAAATGGTTTAAATTTTTTATAGGGGAACTTGCCACGATTTTTGATTGTATACCTACCTATCCTCTTATGAGGAATCAGAGTCCCAATTCGTAGTTCGTATGGGGTTGGTGTTATTTAGGGGTTGCAAACGTACTTTGAATCACCTCGCATTTTGGTCGGGAGTAGTGATTGCGGAGATTTTGGCTAAATGCGCGGTTAGTTAAAACTCGTTTGAAACCCTTTTGCAAAAACAATTGATTAGCTTAGTTGATTGCAGAAAATAGTTTGAGATTGGTTGAGTGTTTTTTATAATATTGATTGCGAAATTCTTGGTTAATGCATGAGTAAAAATATTTTAATGCAAATGATATAGGGAAAATAATATATTCATGAGTCTTTGAATAAAAATAATCTATTTATGCTAATATAATAAATAGTAAATAAAATATGATAATAAAAATTAATATTAATAAAAATAATTATTATAAAGAAAAAGAAATAAATAGTATAAAAGAAAATAGAATTAAAAAGATAATAATTAAAAAATATAAAATAATTTAATTCCTAGAGGGGGTGCATTTTTTTGTTAATAAGTAAACAAAGGGGGTGCTATTAGGAATCTGGGTTAGGCCCAAATATGAATTCAGAAAGGAGGTGTAAACTGCTTTGGTGTTTAGCAAAGTGGAAAAGGGGGGCGTGAAAAGCAAATGGGCTTGGCCCATTAAACATTGCAAGGGCCGAATGTAATGCGTATGGTACGGGTGCACGAAACTTACCGTAAGACTTGGCCTACGGCCGTCCAATAAGGATCTAACGGATGAA
This sequence comes from Vicia faba, assembly GCA_948472305.1. NCBI lineage: Eukaryota > Viridiplantae > Streptophyta > Magnoliopsida > Fabales > Fabaceae > Vicia > Vicia faba. Next base: position 1,088,692,449 of record OX451738.1, on the reverse strand, counting down.
ATTTGAGGTAACATGATTATTGCTGTAGGCGCGTATGCACCAGATTGGAATGGAATATACATTTTGTTTTCAATACTTCAGTTTCATTTTCTTTGTTTGTTACAGTTTCTTCTTCCTCTCTCTTACCAAACCCTTTCCATCTTCCTCAACAAAAACCTAGTTCTACTAACCCATGTCCCCGCGGCGGCTCAACCCAAACAACCCCTTTCTCATCGTAAATAAAAACCCAGCAACCCCCAATATAAAAATAACACAAAAAATATGCTAAGTCGAATTACCCTTTTTGCAATCCTGTTTGATTTCTGGGTGTTTATCCGACTCCGGGCTGATCTCTTCTTTTTCTCTTTTACATGTGGTCATGGCGGTGATAAGAGGCGGAAGATGATGGTGGTGCGGCGGTAGAAGGCGCGATGGGGAGGGAGATTAGGGTTTCGAATATTTAAACCCCAATCGCCGCTTGCAACAATGTTCTTCGCGGCTCGGTATTGTTCTTGTTCTTCTGCTATCTCGAAGCCGCTCCTTCTCCGTATTGTTGTTCTTCTTCCTTGTTCTTGTCCACTGTAATCGACTCCCTTTTGTTAATTTATGTTTAGTTATTTATAGGGTGATTTTAGTTCTAGGGTTTATGAGTTTGTTTTTAGAATTTTCATAGATTTAAGAAGATTAGGGATTTGGGATCATTGTTGATTGATTTTGAAAATATTTGATTTGGTTCTATGTTCTTGTAATTGGATTTTATCTACTGTACTTGATTTTAATTTTTTTTATGGATTTGGATTGATATATTGATATGGATTGAATTATGATTTAGTTTCAATCTGAACAGTATTTGTTATTTACAAAATCATGCACTTAATTTGGCTTGATTTGTACAATTGCTGTTTCTTTAACACCTGGGCCTGCGCACTAATTATTGTTCATCCCAGCCTAACGTTTTTTCCAACACGGAATGGGCCTAAACTGGCATCAAAATTATCCAACAAATCTCTTTTCAAAATAACAATTATTATATAAAAGTTTAATAGAGATGCCTTTTTAGTAAGATGAAAACAAACCATTTTAATAAAATGATTTTTTTCTACAATAAAACATTAACAACATTCCAGCAAAAATGTTTTTTCTAGTAAAACCAGGCCCAATTGCCTTTCAAAACAATCTTTTTCAAATAATCTTTAATAAATGATTTTAAAACTTAATATCTAATAAACAAAAATTGTTTCAACAAAAACAGTAAATAAAAACGTTAATTGGGCCTAACTTAATATTTTATTTACTGCCATAATCTGAATTGGGCCTCTTTGCCACAAATTGGGCCTACATTAACTTGGTCCAACAGATTCTCACCCAATAAATAAAACTCCTAACCAGCAAATGACAAAAATGTTGTAATGGGCCTATTATTAGTAACTACACTCCTACCTTTTGTTGTTTGGACAAAAAATGGAAAAGGGACCAACTAAAGAAGCTCAATGGGTCTATAATTCAGAATTATACCCCCCTTTTGTTATTAATAACAAATAACATTTGGATTGTGCTTATTTATACCTCTATTTTACTAATAACAACTATTTAATAATTAAGAAATTAATAGTTATTTGAATAATTTTCCATTTTTAGAATCGCATGGGCCAATGGCCAACATGCCTCGCGAATGGATTCACAGATACACGAGTCTTTCTGATTTAGAAAGCCCTGCTTTCCTGAATTAAAATACACCCCTAGTCGTGGATAAAGATGGGCCATCAGATACTGTTGTACCATCTTTAGTTAAATATTTCTTCTATTTTAAATCTTTAAATTATAATCGTCGCGGTAGGGCAAATTTGGGGTACAACAGCTGCCCCTATTCAATTATCTTCCAATCGAATAGCGTGAGAAAATGCGAGTCTTGCGCATTCTGATTAGGAGTTTATTGAATACTTGGAATACCCCAAAATTTGTCCGACAAACATAAGGTTACACTGATATAACATACATTTACGAGTCTCAAGGAATTAGGCAAAGCTGATGATGTATCGCTTACCAGGGTTTGATGATGAGGCAGATAGTCTTAAGCTTAAGAGTGCAATCTTGTATATCTTGGTTTTGCTTTAGCTTGTTTATCCATTTGGGGGGATGAACAACACTTGATGCTGCATGGCTGCTTGAAGACTGAGGCCATGGGTCATGCTCACAGATTGCTGCATGAAGTCTGAGGCGATAGGCTGGATTTTGTTTTCAAGCATTGTTGCATGAAGTCTGAGGCGATGGTCTGTGTTGCGAAATAAAGAAACACATTGTTGTATGAAGTCTTAGGCAATGGGTTAGGTTCGCAAGTCGCTGCATGAAGTCTGAGGCGATAAGCTAGGTTTTGGTTTTCGAGCATCGCTGCATGAAGTCTTAGGTGATGGTCTGTATTGCAGAATAAAGAAACAAATTATTGCATGAAGTCTTAGGAAATGGGTTAGGTTCATAAATTGCTGTGTGAAGTCTAAGGTAATAGGCTAGATTTTTTTTCGAGCATCGCTGCATGAAGTCTGAGATGATTGTCTGTGTTGCGGAATAAAGAAACACATTGTTGCATGAAGTCTTAGGCAATGGGTTAGGTTCGCAAATCGCTGCATGAAATCTGAGGCGATAAGCTAGGTTTTGGTTTTTGAGCATCGCTGCATAAAGTCTAAGGTGATGGTCTGTGTTGCAGAATAAAGAAACATATTGCTGCATGAAGTCTTAGGCAATGGGTTAGGTTCGTAAATTGCTGCGTGAAGTCTGAGGCGATAGGCTAGATTTTTTTTCGAGCATCGTTGCTTGAAGTCTGAGGCGATGGTCTGTGTGGCGGAATAAAGAAACACATTGTTGCATGAAGTCTTAGGCAATGGGTTAGGTTCACAAATCGCTGCATGAAGTATGGGACGATAAGTTAGGTTTTGGTTTTCGAGCATCGCTGCATGAAGTCTAAGGCGATAGGCTAGATTTGGTTTTCGAGCATCGTTGCATGAAGTCTGAGGTGATGGTCTGGGTTACGGAATAAATAAGAACATTGTTGCATGATGTCTTAGGCAATGGTCTATATTACCGAACAAGGAACCGCACTGCTGCCCTATGTCTTAAGTAGTGGGTTAGATTGGTAGAAGAAGTTTGTTTTGATGATTGTCCCTTAGATGGCTAGATCAAGGGTGAGACTGGTTATTTGTTGTATGATGTGGAACCCGGTGTATATGTGTATTGTATGCGAAAATGTATAGTGTATGTATGATTTGGATATGCAAAATATATGTATGAATTGTGTGTAAAATGCGTGTATGCCTTGTGTAACACGGTGGGAAAACTAACTTGGGTGTTTTGATCATAATTGTTGTGGATAGCAAGAGTCACCATCGAATTTTCTTTTATCCAATAAGGAAAGATTGAAAATAACAAGAAAGATTGAAAATAACAGGAAAGACCTTTCGAGATTATTTCTTGAGTTCGGGGGGTAGGTTATGAAAAGGGAAGGTATTAGCACCCTTTTCATCCATAGTTATCTATGGGCTCTTAGTTGCTTGCTAGATCACTTTCTTTTGTTTGAAAATGTGCTTGTGGTATGAGTTTTAAAAGTATTTTGAAAAACGTCTTTGTAATGGTTCTCATTTCTATAAAAATGCGTACAAAGTGTTGGTTTTGAAAATAGTTCAAAGATGTGTTTATGGAATTTGTTTTTGAAAGTGATTTTGAAAAGGTGTCTTTGTAATGGTTCTCGTTTTTATAATAATGCGTACAAAGTGTTTTAACTTTTGAAAATGTTTCAGATGAAAGTGTTGGTGTATAAAATGTTTTTGTTGTGAGCAAGCGACCAACTAGGAGCATCCTACCTACTCAAAAGGTCTAATGTTCTTTTCCTCCTCCTTTAGATGATGTTATCTTACCATTGATTTGGTAAGAAGCCCCATCGTTGGATGTGAAGGGACGGGAGTGGGACGTTTGTATAGTTATAGAAGGCAACCTACGGGACATTATAGCAATGTTGTTTAGGGACTAGATCGTTTACCGAAGGCAACATTAAGGGTCATCGAGGGACTACGATCTTTTATTAAGGGTCTTTGCTAAAACGCCCATTTTTTAGGGACATGACTATTTTTTCCGAGGCAACAAGTAAGGTTACCATAGGGGTGCATGTGTGTGAATAGTGTGTTTGATTGCATGCATTTGTCTTTGATTTTTTAGAGTTGTCTACTTGTTGTTTTTATCTTGCCATACATACCCTATTCTACTAGCAATTATACAAAAGTAATAAAATGAATAAGAATAATATCCTACACTATTACAACCATATTGAATAGCATGAAAATATAAAGGCAAAATAAAATAAAACAAGAAAAATGGGTCTTTCGATTTAGGCAGAAACACCCTTCGATTATGCACTTTTTGACCTCCTTAGATTTAGGGCCTAGAGTCAGTGAAGTAATGCCCTTCGATTTGGGCTTAACCTGAGGCATGAGATGTAGCCTTCGATTTCGCCTTTCTGCCTCCTTCGACTGGGGGTTGGAATCAGCATAGTGTGCCTTTTGACTGGGACCTGGGTGTTAGCATGGTGTGCCTTCTTCACCTTAAGTCCATTGATGTATCCTTCGATTGGGCCTGGAGTCAATGGAGAAGCCTGAGGCTTCGTTTCATACTTCTGTCTCCTGTTTCTTTCATTTGAGTTTTTGAATAGAAACATGGTCTAAGGCCATGCTAGCATCACCTTGGGGCCATGTTAGTTTTTAAAGCATATTTAATAAACCAAGAAATAGAACCCAAAAGGATTAGCCATGAAAACAAGTTAAAAGGGTTGAAACTAAAAGATGAACAATGGTATGTACATGTTTGAAACGAAAAGAATGTTTATTCACATATCATGCATGAAACAAAAGATTCAAGGGTAAGCGGGACTTACCTTGCTTCAATCTGGAGCGTGTGCTGGACCTTGAGTGGCTGCCTTGAGTGCTTCTGGATTCGAAGGGAGGAAACGAAGGTGACGTCCCTAAGGCTAGATTCGAAGGAGAAGAACAAGTGTGATGTTCTTTCTACTGGATTCAAAGGGTAACAAGGTGTGGATTCTGGGTTTGTGTTTTATGAATGTTTAAGTGTTTTAGAGTTTGATGATTTTTGAGAGTTTTTGAAGATTCGTTCCTCTGGCCAAAAAAAGTCCTCCTAAACATGGCTTGGAGCCTCTTATTTATAAGCAAAGCTGGATGAAGCTTTTGGAGGGAAAACAAAATAATTTGAACAATTTGAGTAAACTTCTCTTTGGAGCTTTCGAGGGACAGTGTTTGTATGCTATTTTGGTGCAAGAATGGGATTGTGTTTCAGGACTGATGTGCAACAGTTTTGTCCAGTGTACCAGGCTTGAACTTGGCAGCAAGCATCTTTAAATATCATCCTTTCATTTTGAACCTCGTTCGACCAGATTCTTCAACCAAAAATATTATTTGATTTTACACCAACAAGTGTCCTTCGAATGGGCCATCAATCATGTCCTTCGAATGGGAGGCCCAGGCATGTCCCTTGAATGTGTCATGTATGTTTCTTTGAAAAGGGCCAAACGTATCCTTCGAATGGACTATGCAAACCTTTGACAGGGACTCCTATGTAGGCCCTTCAAATCTACCAACCATGTGTGTTGAAGGTTGTCAAGGGTGGAACTGAAACATACTAAAGGGAAATGTTTTCCAGTCGAAGTTAGTATAAACATAGCCAATGCCTTGTCGAATCCTACACGCATGAGGTACAAACACCCAAACAAAGCTTGCAATAAAAGGGGTGATATGCTTAAAAGAAGGGTGCACGCAGTAGGTAAGGATGCAATCGAAGGATGCCAAAAGGAGGCCTTTTGCCTTGTAATCTAAGGAGGCTACATGAGGCTTTGTGCCTTGTGCATGCTAGCATGGTGGGAGATATTTTTCCAGCCAACACCAGCATGAAAGCATCTTACATCCAATCGAAGCAGGCACATAGGCAACCATTGCATTGTGAACCCTGTGAGGCCAAAGGTGCAATCGAAGGTGGCGTGCAGGAAGCTCATGTCTTGTGAATCCAAGCCAGCGTTCTAAAGGCCAATGCCCAGTCGAAGGATGCAAGCCAAGCTTGCATCAAAAGAGTCCAAGACGCCAATCGAAAGAGCTGAATCGAAAAGACTTGTTTTTCTCCAATTTTGTCAAAAAGATTATTTTTACCTGTTTTCCTTTTTTAACAGGTTCCTTTCTAACTTGATACTTGGAAAATCCAATTGTACTTGTGCAAGCTTTGATCTTTGAGAACCCTTGAAAGAAATGCCTTGAAAAATGAGAGGGAAAATTTTGGGGTACAACAGCTTCCCATGTTCAATCTTCTTAAACCTAAAGAGTTAGATTGGAAAATCTGTCATTCGTGACTTAAAGGTGGGAGATGATTGAACACTAGAGTGCCCAGAAATTTTCACTTGATATGTGGTGGTTGACTGTGTAGGGAATAGGCTTACAGATTCCATTTGGAGAGATGATGGAGAGTTATCAGAGATGGGCTTATAGATGCCATCCAAAAGTGATTGTTGATAGAAATTAGACTAAGTCTAAATTTGACTTCAACTGGAAAAGAATCAGAATAAATCTTTAGAGTGATTTATCTGAACCAGAGAAAATGTCTATTAGAGAGGAATCAAGATAAACTATTGATCAATTTAAACTGAACCAGCAGAGGTCTTGGATATTCTTTAATTTATGATAGGTCTGTGTAGGACTGCTTTAGGAGACATATGAGAAGGAAGCCTTGGTAAGGCTGCTTCAGGATGAATCCATGTGAAACTTCATCTGGGAATGTATGAGAAGGAACCTGAGTAGGGTTGCTTCATGATGAGTCTGGGTAAAACTGTATCTAGGAATGAAAAGGAACCTGGGTAGGGTTGCTTCATGATGAGTCAGGGTAAGACTACATCTAGGAATAAGAAGGAACCTGGGTAGGGTTGCTTTATGATGATTCTGGGTAAAATTGTATCTAGGAATGAGAAGGAGCCTGGGTAGGGTTGCTTCATGATGAGTCTGTGCAAGACTACATCTGGAAAAGAGAAGGAACCTGGGTAGGGTTGCTTCATGATGAGCCTGGGTAAAACTGTATCTAGGAATGAGAAGGAACCTGGGTAGGGTTGCTTCATCACGAGTCTGGGTAAGACTGCACCTAGAAAAGAGAAGCAACCTGGGTAGGGTTGCTTCATCATGAGTCCGGGTAAGACTGCATCTGGAAATGAGAAGGAACATGGGTAGGGTTGCTTCATGATGAGTTCGGGTAAAACTGCATCTAGGAATGAGAAGGAACCTGGGTAGGGTTGCTTCATGATGAGTCCGAGTAAAAATTCATCTAGGAATGAGAAGGAACCTGGGTAGGGTGGATTCATGATGAGTCTGGGTAAAACTGCATCTAGGAATGAGAAGAAACCCGGGTAGGGTTTCTTCATGATGAGTCTGGGTAAGACTGCATCTAGAAAAGAGAAGGAACCTAGATAGGGTTGCTTCATGATGAGTCTGGGTAAGACCACATCTGGAAATGAGAAGGAACTTGGGTAGGGTTTCTTCATGATGAGTCCGAGTAAAACTGCATCTAAGAATGAGAAGGAACTCTGGTAGGGTTGCTTCATGATGAGTCCGGGTAAAACTGCATCTAGGAATGAGAAGGAACCTGGGTAGGGTGGCTTCATGATGATTCTGAGTAAAACTGCATCTAGGAATGAGAAGGAACCCAGGTAGGGTTGCTTCATGATAAGTCTGGGTAAGACTGCATCTGGAAATGTCTGAGAACGAACCTGGGTAGGGTCAATTCAGTTGGTCGTGTAGATAGTTGCCTTGGGTTGTTTCAGGTATTGATCTTTGACCTAATTTTCCTGGCTTGCTACAAGTATTAATCTTCAATTTTCTCATGTAGATAACTTTCCTGGCTTGTTACAGGTATTAATCTACAATCGGTCTTCCACAAATAGTTGCCCTGGCTTATTACAGGTATTAATCTGGAACTGTTGAAAATTATGGACGATAATTTTCTATTGATTGATCTTTCCCGAAAAGGTTAAGAGTTAGTTGTATGCAATGTCATGATGTATGAAATGCATGGCGTAATTATGTTCTCAAAATAAATGAGATTATGCCGTATGCATTTGTGTTGTATGCGCTTATCATGCATGAAATATTATTGGAATGTAATTTTGTCTGGGAAAATAAATCCTTGACAAGTGCTGGGGAGTTTTGGGAAGCTGAATCTCGGACGGTCGTTGTGAATGAAGAGTATGCACACTTTTCCCGACCTTGCTTTTAGAATGTTTCCACTGGGGATTCCTGTTTTGTTATTTGAGGAGAACTCCGTTGGGGAATGTTGATTTTTCTTGAGAAGAAAACTCTATGGAGAGTGTTAATTCTTGCTTGGGGAAAAGGTTTTAGGAGTTTTGTCTGTTTGTTTCTCTAATGGGGAGCTTTCTCTTGATGGAATTTAACAACTTGTTGAGAAAAAGGGGGTTAACTGTTATCTGGTTGTCTCACAGGTTTTGCAGCAACTCATTGGGGATTGTAGAGAATTCTACTAGGGAAGAGGAGTTGTGGTCCTTTGATTTGTGATAGTCTGGGAGGAAAATTCAAACTGGGGTCCTATCGTTTGTTGGGGAAATAAACCATGTCCCGAGTCTGCTGGAGAGGTGTTTTCTTTTGGTAGAACTCCTCGGGGATTCTTCTTGATACCAACTCAGCTGGGAAGAAGGTTTTCCAGAGATTGAAAATCTTGCTGGGGATCACCCTATGAAAAGGACTTTGTGGGAGATTTGTCCCTGTCCCTTGTAGCAAGTGTTTGTAGTATTGCCAGGAAATGTTTGCCTGACCGTACATAACCTTTTGTTGGAATTCATGTTTAATGCCTCAAGTGATTCAGATATAGACCTGCCCCTGGTATATTCAGCATTTCTTGAGATATTTCTTGGAATCTTGACTGGACTTCCCCATATGTGTTGGACAGTGACACGTCATTCCCCCTTTCTTATAGGATATCTGTCATTGGAAGCGTCATCCTATTTGAAGTGGTTCTGTTCATTGAGAGAGTTTTTGTTCACTGGATATTCGTTGTGTGAATTTCTTCGCTGTCAAACAATTAGCCATATGCAAACAGAGATATTCAAATAATGCAAAGTTTATGCTTGTCTTGAAGTTTTGAGAACGCGTTTTTAGCAAGTAAAGAGTTTTGTAAGAATATGAATTCAACTCAAAATTTGGAGTAAAGCCTTACAGGAGTCAGGATACCTTTGTTAACAATATGCTTTCGAACTAACACATGCTTCAGTTAGGACTTTTAGAAGGTGGTAACGTGGTCTGGCTCATAGTTTAGGAAACAAACGATAAGGCTCAAAGTGTATTTGTACCTGCCCGTTCTTCGTGATGTTCTTCAGTCCCAAACTCAGTTAATTGTGTGTTTCAACTTAAATTGAGTCTGAAATGAAATTTTGGTGATGGTTCAGACAACTTAAGTTTGTTGGAAGGAGTCATTTTTTCTATATTTTCCATGTTGTTCAGGATTTATAGTGACCTCTTTTTGATTTATTATCCCTGATTTTTCCCGACGATTCTTGTTTTGAGATTTCAGTCAGCGGGATGCCCCAGTTTTTCTTAAGTCTCCTTCGTAGGTTTTGACTTAGCGAGCTTTTCTTTTGAGAGATAATGACTGCCTATTTGGTAGGGAATCATCACTGTCTTTTGATTCCAGGAGAATGTTTTTTTGATGTCATTCATTGTATATGAAGTGAAAGCTTACGAATGAACGCGCGTTTGAATTAACTGAGACACTACCCTGCCCCATGTTTTGACTAAAGGCTCCAATTTTTGTAAAAAATAAAACTCTTACTTCTTAGGCTCAAAGGGGTTGACTAGGGATTATCCCCCTTATAACTCCAGTGTTTAGGAATTGAAAGAACGCATGTACATCATTAGCAAGTTCTGTCCAAAAGCATATTGTATGAGATTATGGCATTGTTTTTGTCATCCTCCCTCTAAAGGCTTGTAACTTTTAGCAAGAGTTGAATGTCATAAAGAGATTAAAAAGCATAACTTAAATATAGTGAAAACAAATGGATGAATTCAATACAAACATATGTGATGCGTTAATGAAATAGAGTTTAACACTAATAGATAAGTGTTTGAATAACAAAAGAAATTACAATTGAAAATTCAAAATGAACTGGAACGCTCAATGATTTGGCATGGGAGTGGTGATCACGTTGGTAGTCTCTAGAGGGTCGAACTCGATCTCTTTGGCATCAATCATGTTTTAAATCTTGTATTTCAGCGCCCAACAATCGTTAGTATCATGCCCCAGACTACCGGAATGATATGCACATATTGCATCAGGATTGTAGTTAGGAGAAGAAGTTTTGGGATTTGGATGAGGTCCTATCAATGTAATCAGATTCATCTTTAACAAGTGTTTTAGTGCTTGAGACAGCGGCATGTTAATGTTGGTAAACTGCCTTTTGGGCTCGTCTTGCCTTCTCTAATTTCCCCTTTATTGTTGTCACCGCGATGCAGGACTAGAGATCAAGACTGCCCCCACATGTTGGTCATGATTGCTCTTGTTATGACCCTTTTGGCCGTACACAACATTGGACTCTTTCTTCCCATTGTATGGCTTTTTATGAGTATCTGAGGATGTAGTTCCTTGGATCTTTCTGCTTTTGATGCCATCTTCGACTCTTTCGCTAGTCTTTATTAGCTCAGTGAACCTGACCGAGGAGCTTCCGATTAGGTGATTGAAGAAAGGTCCCGTCAAGGTTTCCATGAAGATATCAATCAACTCCCTGTCAGTTAAGGGTGGAACACATGGTCATACCCTACCATTGCACACGAGTTGGTGCAAGATCAGCGTTGTATTGGTACTGCTTGTAGAAAGCAGCAGCCAAGTCCTCCCAGGTATAAATGTCAGTTCTTTCTAACTGATAGAACCACTTCAGTTGAGTGCCAGCCAAACTTTCTTGGAAGAAATGGACCCATAGCTTCCGGTCAACAGTGTGAGGCTGAATCTTGTGGACATAAGATCTCAGATGCATCTTAGGACAAGAGACCCCATCATACTTGGAAAAATTATGGATTTTGAACATTGGTGGGATGACCACTCCGGAAACCAACCCTAACTCTTCAAAGTCCAAGCCCGATATCTGCTGAATCTCCATAGCATTGAGGTGATCCTCCAATTGCTTGTATTTATCACTAGCGGGAGGATATTGTTCCTCAGAGTAGTCAGCTTCATCTTCATCAATCCCCAGATGTTATCTTCTTCATGATTATTCCCCTCATTTGAGAGATCTAGAGCTCTCTTGATTGGTCCTCTAAGTCTTCTTCCCAAATTCAGGACACCTACTGACTTCTTTGAATTTTTCTTCTTTTCTTTGAGAAGAAGAGTCTTCAGGTCCTCTTGCCCCTTAGCCATAGCCAGGAACATTTGTTGGAATTGAGCATTTTTTGCTTGGAGATCCTTCACCGTTTGTTCCATATCCATCTTACTGAAATAAACAGTAGGAAGATAAGGAGACCTGTATGGGAGAAACCTGCCATGATATGATGCATGATATGTGGATGCATGTTTTCAAGGATCTCGTGGGGTAAACACAAGAAGATGTTAGAAGTTATGTACAACCTTGATTGGATAACTTCGTATTGGTGGATGTCCTTCCACGAGAATTAAGCTCACCGTGTCAAGTGGGTCACGACCCTTGACTCAAGTTACCGTGCTTTGGTCTTGACAGTGTTTGATTAGAGAATGAATCATTTTTCCCCTTGATAGGTGTATGGTTCAATATGACCCTGCATCATAGGCCCTTGAGATCCTTGAAATGGTTATTGAAAATGCTATGATATGATGTCGTGATGTTATGTACAAGTATGCAAAGCAAGCAAGTTATTATGTACAAATAATCATATGCACAAAACAGACAAGTCCTTAGGTTTAGGCTTGCATGGGGTTTGTAGGTAAGTACCCTCTTAAACTTTAGTTGGCTCAACTTGTCCTAGTAATAATAACTGGGTTCTAGGGGATCTCAATATCACTGATCTTTCTTCATCGGGCATTGTTTCAGCACAAGCCTCTTTAATGGCGACCGAAATATCCCGAAAGTCCCATATTAATGAGCGTAGCATTGAGTATCAACCAACTTCGGACTGCGCCAAAGTTGGTTATCTCACTACTTCCTAATGGCCAAGTTTTTTAATTAAGGTTCTAAGGTTAGTTAGTGCTTCATGACATCATACAGCGGCCCCGTATTCTCCTTGACTACTCAAGGGCTACCGGTACCAACGAATGTGTCACACTAACGTAGCTATTTCTTTGACCATGTCTGTATACCCTGCACAGTTTCCACAATTTATTTCTACATACCTAAAAGGTGCCCCAGATCCGGGTTGAGGATCAAAACAAGCCCAAACAAGGAACCATAATGTAAAGTAAACAAGTCAAACAAAGAAAAGAAAGTAAATGTGATCTAGCCCTAAGGTAACCCCACTTTTAAACATTCCCCAGCAGAGTCGCTAGTTCTGTAACACGGTGGGAGAACTGACTTGGGTGTTTTGATCGCAATTGTTGCGGATAGCAACATTCACCAATGACTTTTCTTTTATCCAATAAGGAAAGGTTGAAAAGAACATGAAAGACCTTTCAAGATTATTTCTTGAGTTTAGGGGTAGGTTATGAAAAGGGAAGGTATTATCACCCTTTTCATCCGTAGTTATCTACGGGCTCTTAGTTGCTTGCTAGATCACTTGCTTTTGTTTGAAAATGTGCTTGTGGTATGGGTTTTGAAAGTATTTTGAAAAACGTCTTTGTAATGGTTCTCGTTTCTATAAAAACGCGTACAAAGTATTGGTTTTCAAAATATTTTAAAGAGGTGTTTGTGGAATGTGTTTTTGAAAGTGATTTTGAAAAGGTGTCTTTGTAATGGTTCTCGTTTCTATAAGAACGCGTACAAAGTGTTTTAACTTTTGAAAATGTTTCAAATGAAAGTGTTGGTGTATAAAATGTTTTTTAATGAGCAAGCGACCAACTAGGAGCATCCTATCTACTCAAAAGGTCTAATGTTATTTTCCTCCTTCTTTAGATGTTGCTATCTTACCATTGATTTGGTAAGAAGCCCCATCTTTGGATGTGAAGGGATGTAACGCCCGTAATTTAATTAATTATTTAATTAAATTATTTTTTTGAATATTTGTGAAGTTGTATTATAATTAATTGGATTTAATTATTTTATTAAGTGGAGATATAATATTATGTGGTGAAATAATATTAGAAGTATAATATTATTTGATGTGGGCTTATTTTGAAGGAATAGAAGTAATAAGGGGGTGTATTGGTTTTAAGCCCAATAAGTAGTAAATAGAATAATAGGGTTATTTTATTGTTGTTGGAATAGAATAGAAAGAAAGAAGCAGTAGAAGAATAAGGATTGAGAAAGAACGTGCAAGCTGCTAGAGAAAGTGGAAAACGGCAAGAACGAGAATTCAACCAGAAATTGTAGAGCGACCTTCAATCCAAGGTAAGGGTGGGGTTCTAACTCTATAATTGGGTTTATGATGATTGGTATGTGGGGTTAGAGATGATTGTTGTCTTGTTCTTCAATTGAAAATATATGATTGTTGTATGATGAGAATTGATGAAATTTAGATGAATAATGATGTCATGATGTTGTTTAATTGATGTAGAATTATAAGGTAAATTATGAGTGATGATTATTCATGATTATATTAAATTTTAGGGCTTTAGGTATGAATTATGTAGTGAGTTGCAGTGATGAAAAACGTAGAATATTGAAGTGATGAAAAATGCAGAATTAAGCTAGAAGGATATCAGAAGTTGTTGTATTAGAATAATGAATTAAATTGGAGATAGAATTTTTCATACTGTTCTTAGTTAGGTTGATATCAGGCTAAGAATTAAAATAGTAGGATTAATAAAAAAGTAGCAGTTATGATGTTAGAAGTTGCATTATATTAGTAAGAAGTAGAAGTTCTGAAGTTAGAAGCTGTGTTGGTTAGAAGTTATGTTGTTAGAAGATTGTGTCATCAGAAGTTGTACTGATCAGAAGTTGAGTTGGTCAGAAGTTGTACTGATCAGAAGTTGGGTTGGTCAAAAGTTGAGTTGGTCAGAAGTTGTACTGATCAGAAGTTGTACTGATCAGAAGTTGTGCTATCAGAAGTTGTGCTGTCAGAAGTTGTGTTGTCAAAAGTTGTGCTGTCAGAAGTTGTGCTGTCAGAAGTTGTGCTGTCAGAAGTTGTGTTGTCAAAATGGGGACCCTTACAAGCAACCCCTATGCCTCAGGCTTGACATAGGTTCTTTCAAAAACAAGAAAAATTACTCAGGGAAGAAAAAGATCTCGAGAATCTCCATGACAATCCATCTTTTGAGTTCTTCTCCTGGGGCGCATTCTTGGATGAAGTCAGTTGCCTTCTTGGTGTTGACTTTGTTGGATATCATCGCCACATGTCCGCCATGCTCTGTTCTCTTGTTGACAAAAATCCCTTGGATTAGATGAAACCGTGCTTTGCCCTTCATAGTAGCTTTATATTTTTCTTCAGGGTATTGTCTAAACTGGACTATCCCCTGGTCCACTAGCTTTGGGGGAGTTTTCTCGAAGGCTTCATTATGCTCCAATAGGAAACCATATTCCCATAGATATTCCTTCAACAAGCTTATCAGGGCTTTTGCTTGTCTGGTTGCCCCACAGTCGGTGACTACTTCAATTGAATTTATTGTTGGTCCACCATGTGGAGGTATAAGGTTTGATTTGATGTTAGGTTTCTCAAAAGTTATGTCTTGAGATTATAACAAGTCTTGGACCTTATGCTTGAATGCCCAGCATTGTTCTATGGTGTGCCCCAAAGAGTTAGCATGGTATTCTCATCTGGCGTCAGCATTGTACCTTCGTGGGAGTGGCCCGGCTGGAGGAGCTAGAGGCTTGATTTCCACCAAGGATGCCTTAACCAACTATTGTAATAACTGGCTAGGTGGAATCGAGAGTGGATCAAAATTTCTTGGTGGTCTTCCAAATCTGTCTTGCTGCTGCCCTTGTGGGATCACTAATTGTTGTGGTACCCTTGATTGTGAGGCTATGACATTAATTTCTCCATCTTTTCCTTTGGGGAAGTTTGAAGCAGTCCTTCTTGAATTGTGGGGTCCTGCTTCTGGCTCTTTTCTTAGTTGGTGATCGCTTGATGCGCCAATCGTTTGAGCTACTTCTTCGAAATCTACCCTGGGAATCTGGTCTTATTTGTCAATGAAGTTCTTTAAGGCTATGAGAACTTGACTCAGATATCCTTTAATCCAACTTACATCACCTTTGACTTGGTCTAGATCTTCCTTGAATGCAGTCTGGTTTTCCTCGATCTATTCCAGGGTTCTTTGTTGATAGGCCTTTATTTGATATGGAGGCCAAGGAGGTGGTGATCTTCTTCTACCCATGGCTTAACTGGAGAGATTTTTTTGAAAAACTGAGATGAGTTTAGATATGATATGCAGGTGTTTATGAATGTGTACATGTGTATGATTATGTATGAATATGAAATGGTTACTTGTTTTAAATGTCTTATCCATTTGGGTATGTATTTGTCTTTTTCTTGTTATATTCGGTGACCAGCTTAAAAATAGATACACAAACAAGATATGGAAAAAAATGCCTTTATTGAAGGTAACTTAATTCAGATATTGAAAAATATTACAATCTTAAACCAAAACTTTATTTGTGTTAAATCAAGCAAAGGGAAATAAGTCTTCTAGGTGCGCCTGCGGATATCTGCTCTTGAAACCATCCACCTTTGCTTGACAAAGCTTGAGAAAGTCTTCAACACATTATTTCCCTTTTGTGGCTTTGATTTCAGACATCTTTGGCGCATTGACGTGAACAAGTTGTTTCCTTCGGTATCCATTTTTAAGGACAGTCACCAAAAATCTTGAGTTTATTATTATTTTTTTTACCCCCTGTGAGTAAGACAAAAAAGAAACAGGTGACGAATATATGGTAGGGATGTATGGTTCAGTGATGGGGTTCTTGCGATAAGTTCCCTTAGAAGGTAGGCTCCTTAATTTTGACCTACGGTTGGTTTACCCAGCCAAAAGGTGGCTTCCTTAAGGGTGTCATGAATAACACCAGAGGGAAAAGGCATAAGGGCCTCCCTTAGGTGGAGCTCTTTACGGACCGAAACTTTCGTCTCAAAGTTGTGAAAGGTCTCGTCATGAGATTTTAGGTTAAGGTCGTTACAAAGAGTCATGGGTGTCCTTCCAAAGTCCTACTCGTCAAGAGGATATCTCTCGATAAGTATTCCTTTTTTGGAAGTCCATCGACTCTAGGCGAAGTCATCACATAAACTCGCAGGGATGATGTATGCCCTAAGCTAATAGACGAACCTTCTTTCTAAGGGTTATATTGAGAATATTTTTTTGATATAAAAATTCCCGCCACACAATAAATATTTAATGATAAGAAAAATTGACAATAAATAACTAAATGCAGTAAAATAGACAAGTGCAATAAATAAAGCAAATAAATAAATAAAAAGATAAAACCCGAAATAAAACCTAAAACCTAAGGTTGAGTTCCCCAGTAGAGTCGCCAACTGTAGCAACTGGTTTTTAAAATAGAGTCGCCACTATTAGTTTTTATCCTAGGAAATGGAATCTAATAGGAAACCCTAATTCGCAGACAGGGATTCTAGGTTTCGGACTCTATTAGACGAAAGGAAGGTGTTAGGCACCTTTCATATATCTTGTTCACAAGGATACTAGGTTTTAGGTTTAGGTTTGGGTAAAATAGGGTTTTAAATTTTTAATAGGGGAAAGGGTTTAAATTTTTTATAGGGGAACTCGCCACGATTTTTGATTGTATTCCTACGTATCCTCTTATGAGGAATCAGAGTCCCAATTTGTAGTTCGTATGAGGTTGGTGTTTTTTAGGGGTTGCAAATGTACTTTGAATCACCTTGCATTTTGGCCGGGAGTAGTGACTGCGAAGATTTTGGCTAAATGCGCGGTTAGTCAAAACCTGTTTGAAACCCTTTTGCAAAAACAGTTGATTAGCTTAGTTGATTGGGAAAAATAGTTTGAGATTGGTTGAGTATTTTTTATAATATTAATTGTGATATTCTTGGTTAATGCATGAGTAAAAATATTTTAATGCAAATGATATAGGGAAAATAATATATTCACGAGTCTTTGAATAAAAATAATCTATTTATGCTAATATAATAAATAGTAAATGAAATATGATAATAAAAATTAATATTAATAAAAATAATTATTATAAAGAAAAATAAATAAATAGTATAAAAGAAAATAGAATTAAAAAGATAATAATTAAAAAATATAAAATAATTTTATTCCTGGAGGGGGTGCATTTTTTTTGTTAATAAGTAAACATATGGGGTACTATTAGGAATCTGGGTTAGGCCCAAATACGAATTCATAAAGGAGGTGTAAACTGCTTTGGTGTTTAGCAAAGTGGCAAAAGGGGGCGTGAAAAGCAAATGGGCTTGGCCCATTAAACATGGCAAGGGCCAGATGTTTTGCGTATGGTGCGGGTGCACATAACTTACCGTAAGACTTGGCCTACGGTCGTCCAATAAGGATCTAACAGATGAAACTTGAGGGAACATGATTATTGTTGTAGGCGCATGTGCACCGGATTGGAACGGAATATATATTTTTTTTTTAATACTTCAGTTTCATTTTCTTTGTTTGTTATAGTTTCTTCTTCCTCTCTCTTACCAAACCCTTTCCATCTTCTTCAGCAAAACCCTAGTTCTACTAACCCTAGTTCTACTAACCCTTGTCCTCGCGGCGGCTCAACCCAAACAACCAATTTCTCACTGTAAACGAAAACCCAGCAACCCCTAATATAACAACAACACAAAAAAATGCTAAGTCGAATTACCCTTTTTACGACTTTGTTTAATTTCTGGGCGTTTATCTGACTCGGGCAGATCTCTTCTTCTTCTCTTTTACAGGTGGTTGTGGCGGTAAAGAGGCGGAAGATGATAGTGGTGTCGCGGTAGAAGGTGCAGTGGGGAGGGAGATTAGGGTTTCGGATATCGAAACCCCAATCGCCGATTGCAACAATGTTCTTCGCGGATCTGTATTATTTGTGTTCTTTTGCTGTCTCGAAGCCGCTTCTTCTTTGTACTATTGTTGTTCTTCTTCCCTGTTCTTGTCCACCGTAATCGCCTCCCTTCTGTTAATTTATGTTTAGTTATTTATATGGTGATTTTAGTTCTAGGGTTTGTGAGTTTTTTGTTATAATTTGCATAGATTAGGAAGATTAGGGATTTGGGATCGTTGTTGATTGTTTTTGAAAATATTTGACTTGGTTTTATGTTCTTGTTATTGGATTTTATCTACTGTAATTGATTTTAATTTTAATTTCTAGATTTGGATTGATATATTGATATGGATTGAATTATGATTTATTTTCAATTTGAACAGTATCTGTTATTTGCAAAATTCATGCGCTTAATTTGGCTTGATTTGTATAGTTGTTGTTTCTTTAACACATGGGCTTGCGTGCTAATTATTGTTCAGCCCAGCCTAATGTTTTTTCCAACACGGAATGGGCCTAAACTGGCATTAAAATAATCCAACAAATCTCTTTTCAAAATAACAATTATTATATAAAAGTTTAATAGAGATGCCTTTTTAGTAAGATGAAAACAAACCATTTTAATAAAATGATTTTTTTCTACAATAAAACATTAACAACATTACAGCAAAAATGTTTTTTCTATTAAAACCAGGCCCAATTGCCTTTTAAAACAATATTTTTCAAATAATCTTTAATAAATGATTTTAAAACTCAATATCTAATAAACAAAAATTGTTTAAACAAAAACAGTAAATAAAAATGCTAATTGGGCCTAAATTAATATTTTATATACTGCCATAATCCGAATTGGGCCTCTTTGCCACAAATTAGGCCCAACATTAACTTGGTCCAGCAGATTCTCACCTAAGAAATAAAACTCCTAAGCAGCAAATGACAAAAATGCGGTAATGGGCCCGTTATTAGTAATTGCACTCCTAGATTTTGTTGTTTGGATAAAAAATGGAAAAAGGACCAACTAAAGAAGCTCAATGGGCCTATAATTCAGAATTATACCTCCCCTTTTGTTATTAACAACAAATAACGTTTGAATGGTGCTTAGTAACAATTATTTAATAATTAAGAACTTAATAGTTATTTGAATAATTTTCCATTTTTAGAATCGCAAGGGCCAATGGCAAACATGCCTCGCGAATGGATTCACGGATACACGAGTCTTTATGATTAAGAAAGCTCCGCTTTCCTGAAATAAAATACACCCCTAGTCTTAGATAAAGACGGGCCATCAGATACTGTTGTACCATTTTTAATTAAATATTTCTTCTATTTTAAATCTTAAAATTATAATCGTCGCGGTAGGGAAAATTTGGGGTACGACACTCTGGAAAAAATTCCCCAGTAAAGTCGCCAAGCTTCTCAGGATTTCCCAGCAGGATTTCACAAAATCCACAAATAGTGCACGGAATTTTCCTTCCCCAGAAGAGTTTATTTCTCTAACAACGGAAATCTATCTCCTAGCATTTAACTTCAACATATTTGAAGACCTACATTCTTCATCCCCAATAACAATCGGGGATTTATTTCCCTAATTCTACAAAACTGTAACAGAACAGCTAACACGTTCATACAATGCATTCATACATCATTTCTATAAACATCATAACATATGCAACACAAATGCATATATCACAATCTCATTTATTTTGAGAGCATCATGCAATTCATACATCATGTCATCGCATAAAACTGGTTTTACCTTTTCAAGTTAAAATTAGCAGACAAACAAACACCACCCACTTATACAGCAGGTCAAAGATTAATACCCGAAACCAGACGGAGAAACTATCTACACGACCAAGTGGTATGAAATCCTGAAGCAAGACGGATTTACCAATAAATACAGCAGGCCACAGATTAATACCCGAAACCAGACGGGGAAACTATCTATGTGACCAACATTTTCAAGTTCCAAATTAATACCTGAAATAAGACAAGTGAACTATCTGTGGACGGCCGATTATAGATTAACACCTGAAACAAGACAGGAAAACTATCTACATGAGCAGATTGAAGATTAATACCTGAAACTAGACGGGAAAACTATCTTTCTCTATCTTAGGTCAGAGATTAATACCTGAAACCAGACAGGACAACTATCTCAACGACCGACAAAAACAAGTTCCAGATTAATACCTAAAATAAGACAGAGCAGCTATCTGTGGACGATCGATTGTAGATTAATACCTGGAACCAGACAGGAAAACTATCTACATGAGTAGATTGAAGATTAATACCTAAAACCAGACGGGAAAATTATCTTTCTCTCTCTTAGATGAGAGATTAATACCTGAAACCAGACAGGACAACTATCTCAACGACCGACAAAAACAAGTTCTAGATTAATACCTGAAACAAGACAGGGCAGCTATCTGTGGACGACCGATTGTAGATTAATACCTGGAACTAGACAGGAAAACTATCTACATGAGCAGATTGAAGATTAATACCTGAAACAAGACAGGAAAACTATCTTTCTTCCGCTTAGGTCAGAGATTAATACCTGAAACCAGACAGGACAACTATCTCAATGATCGATAAAAACAAGTTCCAGATTAATACCTGAAGCCAGACAGGACAACTATTTGTAAATGACTGGTTGCAGATTAATACCTGAAACCAGACAGGAAAACTATCTACACGACCAGGTGAAGCAATCTTACATGGGTTCCTTATCAACTTCCAGATGCAGTCTAACACGGACTCATCCTGAAGCATCCCCACACAACATCTTTCTCATATGTCTCCAGATGCAATCTAACACAAACTCATCCTGAAGCAGCTCTACACCGGCTCTTTCTAATACATTTCTGGATAGCAGATAATTTCATTCTCCCCAGCAAGTTATTGTGAAGCTTGGATTTCAACAAGAAAATAGCAAACTTTATCTCTCCAGTCCAGAAATAAGTCCTCAGTAGAGCCTTGGACAATTGAAGTTCCTAGACTCTATTCCCCCACAGAGTTTTCCTCAAGTAGGAGAACAACAGAAATCAACCTTCCTCAGTGGACTCCTCCTCAGATAGCAGGAACAGGAATTCCCCATAAAGAGACCTCTTATGAAGTCAGCGTCTACTTTGGATGGCATCTTTAAGCCCATCTCCGACAACTCTCAATCATCTTCTCCAAATGGCATCTTTAAGCCCATTCCATACACAGTCTACCATCACATCATCAAGTGCAAATTTCTAGGCACTCTAGTGTCCAATCATCTTCCACCTTCAGATCACGAAAGGCAAACAATCCAATCTAAATATTCAGGTTCAAGAAGATTGAACAGGGGCAACTGTTGTACCCCAAAATTTTCCCTATCATGTTTTCCAAGATCTTCTCTTACATGGGTGGTTACAAACACTTGCTTAAAGAAAATAAAACTTTTTAAGACAATCAAGTGTCTTTTGATTGGCATCTGAACAAGGTATTTCGATTAGCATCTGAACAAGCTTTGATTGGGCGTTGGACCTCCTTCGATGCAAGCCTGATTCACAAGCTTTGATTGGTTGTTGGGCCTCCTTCGATCAAGTTCAATTCACAAAGCTTTGACTGAGAAATGGTTGCTTCAGTCTTACCCTCGATTTACAAGGCAAGAACTTCCTATATGCCTCCTTTGATTCACAAAGTAGTAGTCCCCTGCAGGCAAGCTTCGATTGGACATCTAAAGATCTTTCAAGCAAGCTTTGGTCCACAAGCTTCATTCCAGCAGTAGCCCTTACATACTTGCCTTTGATCCACAAGGCAAAGGCCTCTTCATGCTTGTCTTTGACTCACAAGGAAAAAGGCCTCTTCATGCTTGCCTTCGATTCACAAGGAAAGAGTTTCTTTCATGTGTGCTTCGACCCATAAGGAAATGGCTTCCTTTGTGCGTGCCTTTAGCGCACAAGGAAAATACATCCTTCGTGCCTGATTCGATTCACTAGGAAATGGCCTATTTTATGCTTGCTTTGATCCACAGAGAAATAGCCTCCCTCATGCTAACATCCACAAGGCACTGGCTTCCTTTGTGCTAGCTTCAACTAGGTAATGGCTCCCTTTGAAACGACTTGCTTCGATTCCACCTCTAAAATATTCAACACACAGTTTTCCATATTTTGACACCTAGTAAGGTCCATTCAAAGGACACACAAATGGTGCCTTCGAAGGACATACATGTGGTCCATTCGAAGGATACATAATTGTGGGAAACAAGCTTGTTTTTCCTTTTTATGAGTTTGGTTCAAGATGATTTCTGGCCAAAGTCCTACGTGCTGCCAGGCCCAAGCCTCCTGCACAATCACATTCATGAACAAATAAGCTTCAAATGGCCAGAAAAGAGTTTTTGATTGGGTTAGTTGAAAAGTTTCAGATCAAGCTACCAAGGCAAATAGGGGCTCAATCAAAGAAGCCCCAATGATGAGGATTGGAACCATTCGAATGAGTCAAACATGTCCAGGTTCATCCCAAAGCTCAAAGGGGTAGGAATTCATTAAAAAAGGCAATCCTTTAATGTGTATGATTTTGCCTTCAAAGCGTAGTTAATGGTTGTCCCTTGCCATTTCCATGTTATGACCCTATCTCCATCTCCTCTAAATACACAACACTTCTACAAGCCAAAGAGGCACACACGACCTGAAGAAACCCTCTCAAAATCATCAAATTTTCAAAGGATTTACAAAAATTAGAAACTCTCATCCCAGTCCATATTCACCAAGTCTAAGCCTTGTGTTGTGCTCTTGAGACTCCCAAGTCAATCCACACCCAGAAGTGCCAAATTGAAGCATCCCATCTTTGGTAAATTTTCAAATTCATATCTATAATTTCATGATGTAGTAATGTTTTTCAGTGTTTGATTCATGTTCAGGGTATCATATAGCACAACTTTCACATGAAACATGCAAGGATAGAGGTCAGAACAAGATTTTGTCATTTCTAGGGCACGGCCTATGTTCTTCATCGAATCTCAAAAACCATGGGTTTAGGGCAAACAAACCCAAATTCAAACTGAAGGGGGTCGAATCAAGGGAGGGTCGAATTAAGGGAAAGGACATGGGTTTGACACCCAGGTCATGCTTTTATTTTTGTTAACATTTTTCTTGCAGATTCAGTGTCCCCCACAGGCAATCCATCAGACGCCTCCAACAATATCCTCTACTGGATCAAAGGCCACATCCTTCCCTAGATCGAAGGTGTGATCGGTGGATCTGGAACTGACTGTTTAACGCTGGTTCGCGAAATGTCGCGGAAGCAAGAGTCGCCACCGTCTTTTATTTTCTCCAAATGGAAAGGACAAAAGCACAGAAAAATTCCTTAAAGAGATTGCTCTCGGTTCGGGAGGTAGGTTATAGAAAGGGAAGGTGTTAGCACCCTTTCTATCCATGGTTATCCATGGGCTCTTAGATACTTGCTCATTTGTGTTTTCAAAAATGGTTTATTTGCTTTTCAACTGTGGGTTTTAAAAAGTTTCTTTGAAAATTCCAGTTCGACTCTTGTATCGGTCCTCAAGAGTGTTTGAAAAATTGCTTTCGAAAGCTTTTGAAAAGGTGTCGGTGTGAAAAGTATTTTTGATTTGTTTTGAAATTTAGAGCAAGTATCTAGAGAACCTACCTACCCTAAGGAATTCGTCTGTGTAGATGTCCTTTCAAGTAGTGCCATCCCACCATTGAGAGGTAGGTAGCACCACCGTTGGAGGTGTTCGGGTCAATTCGAGGTTCGGGACATGGTGATCACCAGAGCAATGGGAAGACACCTTAGAAGCTACCCTCATGCCAGGTTCCCGGATCATGAGGACTTACTAAAACATCCTCTACTCGACGATCACCTTTCGAGAGGCGAGGCAACAGTGAGGCGTACCCTAGGGGTGGTGTGTGATTTGTGTGTCATGTTCATTTGCATTTATCTTGTCATGTCAGAGTGATCTACGCGTTTGTTTTTATTTTTGTCCATTCATTCTTGCATGCATTAGTTACCAGTTAAAAATTGCGAGAAGTAAAAGTTCTAAAGCTATTACAAAAGGCGCGGGTCCACATCGCCAAAATTTCCAGAACCCGATTTGACAGAAAATAAAGAATTAAAAATGCGAAAGATTAAAATGTTACATGGCCTTGGGAGACATACATAAATATTATAAAGAATAAAAAATAAATATGCGAATTGGAATTAAAGTTGAAACGAGGGCGTTGGACCCTTTTTAACTAAATTAAATTAAACGATTATTAAATTAATAAAATTAAAAGGAAAAGAAATTGTCTTTTTGGTATTTTTGTATTTTATGATTTTAATGAAAAAGAATTAATTAAAATAAAATGCTAACCCTAATTCTAGTTGTTTTTAGTTTATTAAGAAAAGATTAAATTTTAACCTAATATTTAACCTAATTATTTACATGCCATTTAATTATAAAAATAAATAATAGGAAATATTTAATTATTATGAAAGAAAAGAAAAAGGGATAAAAATGATTATAAACCCTAATTCTACCAATTTTAGATTTTTATTAAGGAAAATATTACAATTAAACCTAATTTAATAACTAAAATTAATTAATGCAATTTATTTACAAAAATACTAAAATAAAAATATTTATTATTTTTTTATCTTTTTTGATTTTTTTGGTGTTTTTTATATATTATGAAAACATTAAATTAATTAAAAAAACAATAATTAAAAGAAAGTAAAAATAATGAAAAAATAATGTAAAAAAGGGTTTGCAAACCTAGGGGGGTGTTGTCCCCAGTTGTGAGGTGAAATTTTAGCAATTTAGGCCCATCTGTCCTTGGCCTGGTGGACTTTTCCAGCTAGCATGTATACGCGTTGACTAGAGTTCACCATGCTCTTTAGATCGTGACTCTTGGATTGATGAGATTGACCGCGTGGCAGGCTGAGATTTTGGACGTATAGTATTCCTCCATGGTGAACCTGCACAGAATCCTTAATTGAAAAATAATGTGAAAGGGGTGGGGGACCTGGGGCTCGAACCCAGGTCCTGTGGTTTACCAGTCTTGCACTTTACCAAACGCGCTGCTTGAGTTCTTTGTTTATATAATAACCAACAATCAATATAAAATAAAACAAAATGCTAGTGGATTTTTAGCGCGAAATTTTGAATAGACCAACCAGAACTGGCCACTTCATCGTCTTCCCCATGGTTTTGTTTTTCCTGAAAAATAGAAAACGGTTAACGGGGGTTTTGAACCCCCTCAAAATAAGCCACATTCAATAATAGCGATTAAGCCCTCTTTGAGCATAAATTAGGCGCGAGGGTCCTATCTTTTTCGTCCAAGCGCGCTGAACATGGTCATGGCATTGAGGTCCCCTAATTTTACAGTATCAAGAAACCCCTAATTTGGAACTCAAGAAAACCTAGCCTGCATCAATGGTAGAATCATGTATAGCGCATAAAAACGCAATTAATTTATATGGTTAGCTCCAAAACCTTCTCATTAGTCAGAATTTATGAAAGAAATGCCATGAAAATGCATAAATATTAAAATACAATTATGAGAACAAAGTGAAAAAGTTTGACTTCTGTACAATGATTCAAGGCGTTAGAGACGTGGAAACCTAGTCAGGTACGTTGCTTAAGGTCTCAGGAAGGTGATGAGATGAATCTCTTGGCTTGAATCGACCTCTATCCCTGTTTTCAGTTTTCAATTTTCCAACCAAAAACTCAAGTTTTGTTTTCTATGTATGGCGCAGCTTGGAGTCAGTGAGCACGAGGGTTTCGTTCGGTACTTATGTGTGAGTGTTTTAGGTTAAGAAACTTGATCAAAATCCATGCATTGATGTGAAAAATATTTGATTTGCAAGGCAAAATATTTTCAATCTTTTTTCATGCTTTTGCTACCAAATCATGTCCAATCAACTTCAATTCTTCCCTAATCTGATTTGCACGAAATATTGAAGATATTATATGCACAAAAAGATTTGAAATAGTAGGTTTAACATTTTTCATGTATTTTAATTAATTTAAATGAATTATAAATAATAAAAATCCAAATAAATAAATAAATAATGAAGAAAAACTTCCCTTTGGGCCAAATGGTCGTGCACATGCCTTGGATAATGAATTGTGGAAGAAAAAGAGGCCCATTAGCAATTTTAGGTCATTTGAATCAATGTTGACTTTTCAAAATATCCAAATATTTCCCAATTTCTACAAGGCATAACGTGCTCAATTTTTACGCTTTTCTCATGTTCTTGGACATTTTGGAAAGGTCTTTGAGTCCTCTAACCAATGCCTTTGGTCCCATGTCATTTCGATTTACCAATCTCAAGTTATGGCCTTGGACTTAAAGTCCCTTTTTGTTGACTTTTGAAAATGACCTATAATGTTGAAATTGATAACTTTTTGTGAGAGCATTTCTTGGACTTGAAGTATGAAGAGGAGTTGTAGGAAATGTCTTTCTCTTCAAAATGAGCTTTGGATGGAATTTTTCTGATAATCCATGTGAAAGTTATGCCCTGGTCAGTTTACAGTTGACTTTTTCAGCTGTCCAAATAAGGAAACTTTTGCATCTTGATGATTTTTGAGCCAAGCTTTGAGAATCATGATCAAGCATTGATCAAATGATATTTGTGGCTTCAAAATGAGATGTTTACCAAAAATTTGAACTTTTGACTGCCAAATGACCATTTTGCCCCTACAGTTGACTGTAGTGCAATTAGGGTTTTTGACTGTGCAATTTTGTGCTGAAAGTCTTGAAACTTAGTATGAGGATGCTTGACCATGTTTATAGGCATGTGGGACTTGATTGGACCCTTGGAAACTTCATTTACTTTGTCAGAACCAAAACCCTAATTTTGACTATTTAGGAGACCCTTGAACTGTGCAACCCTTGGGGAGCTGTTTGAAGCTTTGACTTGGCAAATTATGAAGAATATGGGAGGGCAAATTTTGGGGTACAACAGTTGCCCCTGTTCAATCTTCTTAAACCTGAGGATGTAGATTGGCTGACATGCCTTTCGTAATCCGAGGGTGGAAGATGATTAAACACTAGAGTGCCCAGAAATTTGCGCTCACATAGTAGCAGTGTGATAGTGGAATGGGCTTATAGATGCCATTTGGAGATTGATGGATAGGGTGATGGGCTTATAGATGCCATCTGGATGTCAATCGCATAAGAGATTCCTTAGCGAGAACTTGCGTACCTGCAAGAGAAAAAATGAGTACCTGACGTGTTGCAGGATCTGGTCTTCAGATGCTTTGTATAGATGTGTCCTGACTGGTTACAGGAGCTGGATCTGGGGCTTCAAACGGTGACGAATGAACCAGGGATGGTTACTACCTCAACAGGAACGGTGAGAGAACCTTGGATGACTTTAACTTCAACAGCAATCGTTGAGAAAATCTTGGGATTACTTCTACTGAGTCTTCATTAGAAAAATCTGTTTGGGGTCGATTTAACTGGACTAGAGAAGGCCTACGACTGGATAAGAGACAGAAAATCTTAGGGTCGATTAACTGAACCGGTCTAGGTCTTGAAATGTCTTCAACAGATACACCCTGGCAAGATTCAGGTATCGGATCCTCGAACTCTTCAGACACACCCTGGCAAGATACAGGAATCGGATCTGGTAATGTTAGTCTTCAACGGATACACCCTGGCAAGATTCAGGTATCGGATCCTCGAACTCTTCAGACATACCCTGGCAAGATACAGGAATCGGATCTGGTAATGTTAGTCTTCAACGGATACACCCTGGCAAGATTCAGGCATCGGATCCTCGAACTCTTCAGACACACCCTGGCAAGATACAGGAATCGGATCTTGTAATGTTAGTCTTCAACGGATACACCCTGGCAAGATTCAGGTATCGGATCCTCGAACTCTTCAGACACACCCTGGCAAGATACATGAATCGGATCTGGTAATGTTAGTCTTTAACAGATACACCCTGGCAAGATTCAGGCATCGGATCCTCGAACTCTTCAGACACACCCTGACAAGATACAGGAATCGGATCTGGTAATGTTAGTCTTCAACGGATACACCCTGGCAAGATTCAGGCATCGGATCCTCGAACTCTTCAGACACACCCTGGCAAGATACATGAATCGGATCTGGTAATGTTAGTCTTCAACGGATACACCCTGGCAAGATTCAGGTATCGAATCCTCTAACTCTTCAGACACACCCTGGCAAGATACATGAATCGGATCTGGTAATGTTAGTCTTCAACGGATACACCCTGGCAAGATTCAGGCATCGGATCCTCGAACTCTTCAGACACACCCTGGCAAGATACAGGAATCAGATCTGGTAATGTTAGTCTTCAACGGATACACCCTGGAAAGATTCAGGTATCGGATCCTCGAACTCTTCAGACACACCCTGGCAAGATACAGGAATCGGATCTGGTAATGTTAGTCTTCAACGGATACACCCTGGCAAGATTCAGGCATCGGATCCTCGAACTCTTCAGACACACCCTGGTAAGATACAAGAATCGGATCTGGTAATGTTAGTCTTCAACGGATACACCCTGGCAAGATTCAGGAATCGGATCTTTAGTTGCGACCATTGATGGTAATCATTTTTGTACTTTTGTCCTGAAAAGACAAGCGTTAGTTGTATGCGATGTCATGTGGTATGACATGCGAGATGCTCTCTGAATACGTGAGATTGTATGTTCATGATGCGTATATGCATGCTATAATGTATGAAGATGTTTATGAATGTATTTTTCATCTAGGAAAGTAAATCCTTGACGGGTGCCGGGAAGTCACTCCTGGGCTGATGTTGGAGAATAGATTTTGCTTACGCTGGAGATGAAAGTTGCAAGAATACCGGTAGGAGAAGATAACTCCGTTGGGGAATAAACTTGGTGAATGGATTACTCTGCGGGGAGAAAATTATTCTAATGATCTTGCTGGGAAGCAATACTCTGTGGGGAGAGGGGTACTTTGTTGAGTGTTGATAATAACCTGCTGGGGATACCTTTGATATGTTGGAAGTTTTAATAGTCTTCGCTGGGGATAAGGAGACTTCGTCGAGGACGCTCCTTCCGTGGCTTTTGGCTGAGGATAACCCAGTTATATCCTAGTAAGGAAATAACTCTTTGAATAAAGCCGGGAGGCGCGTTCGTGCTCTGCGAGGGATAAGCTTCCAGAATCTACTGGGGATAAGCTTACAGCTTGGGGAGATGGATTCCAACTTTCCTGGGGAAGCAAATTGGACTCTCTTGGGGAAGTTTTGAACTGCGGGGGAAGTGATTCCTTTGAATGTTGGATATACCGGCCGGGGAACAATCTTTAGACCAAGACTGCCGGGGATGCTTGTTAAGAATATGCATATTGCTGCTGGGGAATGTTGAGATCTGCTGGAGGATACTCAACTTCCTTAAGGTTTGATTGTATAGCTTTATTTGGAGAGAGTATTGCTGACTTGCTGGCTCACTCTCTGGGGAATTGAGATATCTGGTTATGTTCTCCGGCTGAACCTACCTTGGTACCTTGGAGGATAGAACAATTAGATTTCTTGGACAACTCTTTATTGCCCCTGTTTCTAATGTTACCTGTAATTAATCCTTTGTTTCGTATGCAAATATTCATGAGTTAGCAAATTATCGTCAATGCATATATCACAAATTGAACCTTGGACGTTCTTCGCAAAACAAAACAGAAAAAAGGAAAAACAATTGGCAATTTTTAACTGAAAAGTATATTTGTATTGATTTTTGAATGGCCTGAAAATAGGCGTTTTGTGTACAAGAGGCTGACGTCCTAGTAAGAGAACGCCGCCGAAAAAGAGTTTATACAAATTTTGTACAAGAGAAAATAAAACAGCTGCGTGAAATGAATGATCCCACTGGGTTTCAACTCTGCTATTGCCTTTATAACTCCGAGCGTCTCATCACTTGATGACCTTGGTTGAAGGTGAAGCTGACTGATCGATGCCGTCTGACCTTGATGTAGATACCGGATTCTGGATGCAAAGTGATCCAACGAGACATAGTATTACGCTTTATCCCTAACTTTTGCCTGGACCTCCCTTTCGGGTTTTCAGTCCACCGGGATACCCATTTTTGCCCAAGCCGCCTTTTCAGGTTTTCGACTTGCCGGGTGTACAGATTTTTTCATTTCATCCCTTCATTTTGCCCGAACCCTTTTGGTTCGCCGGGAAGCCCTAATTTTTGCCTAGGCATGTCAGCCTAGCGGGTCTTTTTTTCATGCGTAGTATCTTTTTACTATGTCTGCATTAGCGGGGTGAGGAAGGTCGTCACCATCCATGTTGGTTAGAATCATGGCTCCTCCTGAGAACACATGTTTAACCACAAATGGCCCTTCATATGTAGGGGTCCATTTTCCCCTTGGATCACTCTGAGGAAGAATGATTCGCTTGATTACCAGATCCCCAACTTGATATTCCTGTGGTCTGACCTTTTTGTTAAATGCCCTGATCATCCGTTTCTGATACGTTTGACCATGACAGATAGCAGCGAGTCTCTTTTCATCAATAAGATTTAACTGATCAAGTCGTGTCTGGATCCAATCATCTTCGTTCAGATTTGCATCCTTCATTATCCGGAGAGAGGGTATTTGTACTTCGATTGGTAAGACTGCCTCCATACCATAAACCAAAGAGAAGGGAGTTGCCCTGGTTGACGTCCTAGCTGAGGTACGGTACCCATGTAGAGCGAACGGTAACATCTCGTGCTAATCCTTATAAGTCACTGTCATCTTCTGCACGATTTTCTTGATATTTTTATTTGCTGCTTCTACAGCCCCATTCATCTTCGGTCTGTAAGGAGAAGAATTGTGGTGTTGTATTTTGAACTGCTCGCAGAGCTCAGTGATCATCTTGTTATTCAGATTGGTACCGTTGTCTGTAATGATCCTTTCAGGGACACCGTACTGACAGATCAGATTATGCCGGATGAACCGTGCCACAACAGTCTTGGTTACCGTAGCGTAGGAAGCTGCTTCAACCCACTTTGTAAAGTAATCAATCGCTACCAGGATGAAGCGATGTCCATTAGATGCCGTAGGTTTAATCTCACCGATCATGTCTATGCCCCACATTGCAAACGGCCAAGGCGCAGTCAGAACATTCAAAGGAACTGGAGGAACATGCACCTTGTCTGCATAAATCTGGCACTTATGGCATGTCCTGGAATGTTGGTAACAGTCAGCTTCCATTGTGGACCAGTAATACCCTGCCCGAAGGATCTTCTTCGCCATAGTGTGTCCACTGGAATGTGTACCAAATGTCCCTTCATGTAGCTCTTCCATGATCCTTTCTGCTTCCGTCTTATCCACACAACGCAGTAAGGTTGAATCATGGTTTCGCTTGTACAAGATGCCGTTGCTGAGGAAGAACTTTTCCGCAAACCTTCTCAGGAATTTCTTATCATTGACAGAGGCACCTTCAGGGTATTCCTGAGCTTCCAGATATCTCTTCACCTCATGGTACCAAGGCTTCTCAGTCACCAATTCAGTCTCGAGATCGCAACAGTATGCCGGTTCGTCCAGTTTCCAGATGATGATTCGGGGAGCCTCATTATCCCATTTAACCTTAAACATAGAAGACAATGTAGCTAATGCGTCCGCCAACTGATTCTCTTCTCTCGGAAAGTGTTCAAAGGTTATCTTCGTGAAGTGGGGGATCAAAGTTAACACACATTCTCTGTAAGGAATAAGATTCAGATGTTTCGTATCCCACTCTCCTTTGATCTGATTGATCACAAGAGCGGAATCTCCGAAGACACTCAGAAACTTGATCCTTAGGTCGATCGCAGCTTGAAGACCCATGATGCACGCCTCATACTCTGCCATGTTGTTGGTACAGTTGAAACATAGTCGGGAAGTGAGTGGAGTATGAGTACCTTGAGGTGATATGATTATGGCGCCGATACCGTTTCCCAAAGCGTTGGAGGCTCCGTCAAAGTGCATAGACCATCGGGATCCTTCCTCAGGTCCTTCATCCGGTCCAGGTACTTCACAATTCGTTACTATCATGATGCTTTCATCCGGAAACTCGAAGTTCATTGAATGATAGTCATCTACGGCCTGATGTGCCA
This sequence comes from Vicia faba, assembly GCA_948472305.1. Lineage (NCBI taxonomy): Eukaryota > Viridiplantae > Streptophyta > Magnoliopsida > Fabales > Fabaceae > Vicia > Vicia faba. Next base: position 1,088,660,336 of record OX451738.1, on the reverse strand, counting down.
AGTGGTCTGCCAATACACTTCCCTTGATGGCTTTCTGGGTCGTGTACTGAATGTCGTATTCCGTCAAGATCATTTGCCATCTTGCAATTCTCCCAGACAGAGCAGGCTTTTCGAATATGTACTTTATAGGATCCATCTTTGAGATCAACAAGGTAGTGTGAGTCAGCATATACTGTCTCAGCCGGCGAGCAGCCCATACCAAAGCGCAGCAAGTTTTCTCGAGCAGTGAGTATCGGGTCTCGCAGTCGGTAAACTTTTTGCTAAGGTAATAAATGGCATGCTCTTTTCGGCCAGACTCGTCATGCTGCCCCAGCACACACCCCATTGAGTTGTCAAGCACTGTCAGGTATAATATTAGAGGTCTCCCTTCAACCGGTGGCATAAGGATAGGTGGTTCTTGGAGATACTCTTTGATTCTGTCAAAAGCAGCCTGACATTCATCATTCCAACGTACTACCTGATCTTTCTTCAGCAGCTTGAAGATTGGCTCACAGGTAGCAGTCAGGTGTGAGATGAAGCGAGCAATGTAATTCAGGCGTCCTAAAAAGCCTCTGACTTCCTTCTCTGTCTTGGGAACTGGAATCTCTTGAATAGCTTTAACCTTGGCAGGGTCTACTTGAATGCCCTTGTCACTTACAACGAAGCCTAGCAACTTTCCAGATCTTACCCCGAAGGTGCACTTGTTCGGGTTCAACCTCAGCTTGTACAGTTTCAACCGGTCAAACAACTTCTGCAGATGATCTAGGTGTTCTTCCTCAGTCTGGGACCTTGCGATCATGTCGTCCACATACACTTCTATCTCATGATGGATCATGTCATGAAATAAAGCAACCATGGCACGTTGGTAGGTTGCCCCAGCGTTCTTTAGTCCAAAAGGCATGACCTTGTAGCAGAAGGTGCCCCACTGAGTAACAAAGGTAGTCTTTTCCATGTCTTCAGGTGCCATCTTGATCTGATTGTAACCTGAGAAACCATCCATGAAAGAGAACACATTATGCTGAGCTGTATTGTCAACAAGGACATCAATGTGAGGTAGAGGGAAGTCATCCTTGGGGCTGGCCCTGTTCAGATCCCTGTAATCGACACACATTCTGACCTTTCCATCTTTCTTAGGTACCGGCACCACATTAGCAACCCACTGAGGGTAAGAAGTCACTGCAAGGAACCCGGCATCAAACTGTTTCATAACCTCGGCTTTGATCTTCTCAGACATTTCTGGACGCATCCGACGGACCTTTTGCTTGACCGGAGGGCAGTCTTCCTTAGTAGGCAGGTGATGGACCACAATATCGGTATCCAACCCGGGCATGTCTTCGTAGGACCAGGCAAAGATCTCCATATAATCATGCAGCATCTTAGTCAACCGTTGCTTCACGTTGAGCTCTAGGTTGGCACCAATCTTTACCTCTTTCCTGTCTTCTTCAGTACCCAAGTTTATTAATTCCACTGGCTCTTCGTGTAGTTGAATTGTCCTCTCTTCCTGAAGTAACAGTCTTGCAAGCTCGCCAGGCACTTCGCAATCATCTTCACCTTCATCTTCGGCTAAGTTGATCGGATTTTCGAAGTCATAACTGGCAGTAGCAGAGTCGTTACCAATGAGATCCAGAGTGGATTGAAACCTGTATGAGTGAGTGTGTGTGTAAATACAGCTGTTTTGAAATATGTATAAAGGAAGAAAAGACAGAAAAGGAGCACACGATTTGAAATATGAGAAAACGTCCAAGATTTTCATTTATGATATATGAAATGACAATTTATATGCCCTCACAAATGAAACCGCGGTGCCTCGGGTAAGACACCGGGCCATAGAGTTTATTTATTGTTTATTACAAATAATAAAACAAAGAAGTTTATTACTGCGTAACAAAAGTAACAGGAGTATGGTCCTTAGCAATCCAATTGGTCAATCCGCCTTCGGTTGTCGGGTAGATCCAGCTATTGAATTCTGCTTCATCCACTTCATTGTCTTCCCCAACAACATTCACTCCTGGATTTGTAATGAACACAGGAGGTCTTCTGGTCTTCGCCTTCCGCATAGCTTTCTGACCCTCTGCAGTAAAACCCAGTCCAAATTTGTCAGTTTTCTGTGTAAAGTCGGGAAGCCTGCTCTAGTTAGCACATTCACCTTTTTGAACCACAGCCCGGGCATCCTTCAGGGAAGCCATCTTCAAAGGAACATTCTCTTCTACTGCTGTTTCTGCTGCCGCTGAAATTGGAAGCACCTCCTCGAAATGCTGAAAGGGGGTTTCAATAAACTCCCCGTCCATCTCAATGTATCTGAAGGAATTCAGATGGCTTACCATATACTCCTCCTCCCCCTGTACGGTGACAATCTTCCCTCTGACGGGGTACTTCAGCTTCTGGTGCAAGGTAGAGGTCACTGCCCCAGCTTTATGGATCCAAGGTCGACCTAGTAGGCAAGAGTACGATGGACGGATATCTATCACATAAAATGTAGAGTCGAACACCTGAGAGCCTACCCGAATAGGAATGTCAACCTCTCCATGAACCATCCTTTTTGAACCGTCAAAGGCCCTGACGATGATATTGCTGGGTTTTAATTCCAGGCCTTCACAATCCAAATGGTCTAAAGCCTTCTTTGGTAGAACATTCAAGGACGAACCAGTATCCACCAATACATGTGCCAGAGTAGTGCCCCTGCATTCGATGGAGACATGCAGAGCATCATTGTGGTCTCTTCCTTTTGCGGTTAAGTCAGCATCTGAGAAACCTAAGCCATTGTCTGCTGTCAGATTTGCTACGCAATCAGTGAACTGGACTGCAGATGTCTCTTGTGGCACATGGGCCGTCTTGAGAAATGAGATCAAGGCCTTAGCGTGGGCCTCTGAGCATAGCAATAAGGAGAGCATGGAGATCTTGGAGGGCGTGTGCCCTAGCTGCTCCACAACATTGAAGTCACTCTTCTTTATTATCTTTAGAATCTCCTCCATTTCTTGTTGGGAGGCTTCAGCAGTTATAGGTATTGGTGCCTCCATCCGGGCAGGCTCAACTTCAATCCCTTTGCCCCGAGCATTAGACGACTCGGCAGCAGGGGAAACAACTTGATCAGCAACAGGAACCGGTACACTTGTAGGTGTTATAAGGAGGGGTCTTCGAGTAGCGGGTGGTGCAATGTCAGGCGAGAAGAGCCTGCCACTGCGGGTAACCTTGGCTGGGCCAGTGATATCACAGATACTGGCGCCAGTGTTGAATTCTTGTTTGATTCCGTTCACATACACATCTGCCCCATAGTGCCAGGGGACAGCTTTATCAGATACGTAGGGGAGAGGCCCCGGAACCGTAATAACCACAGGTGCAACAGTCATGATTTGAACAGGCTTCTTCGGGAGAGCCTTGATTGGATTATTGAAGATGGTAACCACAGAAACTTCTTCTACCGGAACCCACTGAACAACAGCCCTCTTAAACAGAATCTCCTTGCTATCCATTAGACTTTGGATGCCTAACTTCAGCAAGGGACAACCGGATAGGGAAACAGCACAGAACAGGCAACCCTCACTGCAACCCGGAAATAAACCGGCCAGCAGTAGGTTCCTCTTGACGGTCTTCAAAGGAGTAGCTAGATCATCCACAGAAACAGCGTAAACATCTTCGTCAACAGTATTTACTCCATGCTGGGGCATAGGAGCAGTAACCACATTCGGCCTCTCAGGCGCTTCAAACTGTATCTCTTTCGCGTCGATAAGGTCTTGCACCTTATTCCTTAATGCCCAACAGTCATCAGTGGCATGCCCCGGGCTATCGGAGTGATAAGCACAGCGGGCATTTGGATTGTACTTAGGAGATGTAGTATTTGCAAACTTCGGAGCCTCTCTGACGGTCACTAAGTTGGTTGAGAGCAGCTGTGGCAAAATTTGTGACAAGGTCATACTCAAACGGGTGAACTCTCTCCGGGGTCTCTCAGCCCTTGGTTGGTTAGCTTGCCGAGGAGCGGCGGCAGGCTTTGCAATCACCAACGCGTTGACAGATTGGCGGCGCTCTGGTTTGTCTTGCCTTCTAGGCCCATACACTACACTGGCCTCTTTTTTGAAGGGTTTCTTCTCAGAACTAGACGATGCACCCTTCGGAATCTTACCAGACTTCAACCCAACCTCAATTCTCTCTCCAGTCAAGATAAGATCAGTAAACCCTGCAGACGAGTTACCGATAAGATGGTTAAAAAATGGCCCAGACAGGGTTCCCAAGAACATGTCTACTAACTCCCGATCAGTCAACGGAGGCTGCACCCTGCCAGCCAGATCCCTCCACTTCTGAGCGTACTCCTTAAAACCTTCACTTAAACCTAACGACATACCCTGGAGTTGGGTACGTGTAGGGGCAAGGTCGGCATTATATTGATACTGCTTATAGAAAGCAGTAGCCAACTCCTCCCAGTTACGAACCTTGGTCCCATCCAGCTGATAGAACCATTCGAGATGAGTCCCTGAAAGACTCTCCTGGAAGAAGTGGATCCACAAATTCTTATCCGCTGAGTATGGTTGAATCTTCCGAACATAGGACCTGAGATGTAGCTTGGGACAAGACGCCCCGTCGTACTTAGTGAAAGATGGTGCTTTGAACTTCCGAGGAATAATCACACCAGTAGACAAACCCAAATCTCCGAAATCCATCCCAGGTACATGTTGTATCTCCATAGCATTCAACCTATCTTCCAATTGTTTGTATCTGTCTTCTGCCGGAGGATACTGCTCTTCATCAAAATCGGTCTCGTTGTCGGAGACTACCGGACTAGGACCTTTTTCCGCTTGAGGAGTACTCTTGCCAATGGAAGAACCAGCCTCTTCATTTTTCAGAGTATTGCCAAACCTTCGGCCCGAGCTGAACAAAACAGTCCTTCTCTTCTTCTTCTTTTCCTTCTTCAGGAGCAGAGCCTTCAGCTCTTCTTGGCCTTGAGCCAAACCCATGATTAATTCCTGAAATTGCGCATTCTGCGCCTGAAGAGCCTTGATGGACATCTCAGTTGAGGATGAGTCAGGATTCATGATGCTGAAATAAACAGCGAAGAACGGTAAGCAACCTGAAAAGAGGAAAACCTGCTATGCACATGATGAATGGAATGCGTATGATTTATGTTTCCAAAGACAATCGGGAATCAACTTTGTAGACAAAAAGGAACACACTTCATTAGATTCAACTTTGAAACTGAAATTATTCAATAGGTTGCCCTTAGGCATTACATGAAAGGAAATACTGAAAAGGGAAATAAAACTGTAAAAGAACATCCGGAGCTCCTTATTGATCCCATGGTCTCCTCTTCTCAGTACGGATGTAGGCATTCAGAGCTCGCTCATTCTCCAACTGCTTTGTCAGCTTCTGGATCTTTAATTCCTGTTCGTTGAACTTTTCCCGGTAAGAATCCCATTCTTCTCGCAGTTGCGACCAAGATCTCTTCAATGTCTCATAATCAGTAGGTATCTGAGGAGGAAGGACAGTTGGAGGAACACCATCCTTGTCAGGACACTCAAGAATGATAGGTCTGACAGCTTCATACGGCATACCTAACTTCTGAGCACGGATGCGAACCCATTTGTAGTAGGCTTCCATAGGTAAAGAAGTCTTTGGCCCTAACTCTTGTGGGTCAGCTTTATGAACTTTGTCCCAAGCCTTGATGAACCTACGACGCAGCTCGTCACTATCCACTTGAAACTCAAAACTGATGTGAGGCACCAACATCTCATGGGGGCCTGCTCTTCTGGCTCTTCCAAACTGACGGAGCGCTAGACATGGATTGTAAGAGATTCCTCCTTGGGTACCAATCAGAGGAACATTAGGGTATTCCTCGCATCGATCAATAACAGCTATCTCATCCAAACCTCTGCAAGTCCAAATGATGTCTTTATCGGTGAGAGACATTAACCTGTGAGCCCAACCTCTTCCTTCTTGGTTCTTCAGTACGAACTTAGGGAGGTGCGAAATAAACCACCTCACCAACAAAGGGATACAACACCATAGGGTTCCTCGTCTTCGGGTAGTACGAGCATGAAGTTGTTGCAAGATGTCACCCAAGAGAGTGGGTACAGGATTCTGAGACATAAAGATCCTTATGGCAGTGACATTGATGAAGTTGTCAGGATTAGGAAACAAGACTAACCCATAGATTAGGAGAGCCAAAATGTCTTCATATGCCCTAAAATCCAGGTCATTCCAGAAACTGTTAGCTTTACCAATCAGAAACTTGGCCAAGAAACCCTTAACTCCGCTTCTAGTCACCCAGTTGTCCATTACCTCTTGATGTGTCAAGGGAAGAGCTGCAGCAACATCCTCAAGCCTGAGGGTCTTTTCCCAACCAGTAAAGGGAGTCTGATCCAAGATAGGGATACCAAGCAAATCAGAGAACTCTTCCAGGGTAGGGACCAGCTGGAAGTCTTGAAAGGTGAAGCACTGGTACAGGGGGTCATAGAACTGGGTCAGAACACTCATCAACTGTTGATCCCGCTTTGCAGTGACTAAACTGAGAAGAGAACCATGTCTCTGAATGAAGGAAGTGGTATTTGGAATTCTGCTAACCAACTCTTCAAGCAACTCAGGTGAATGCACAAAGTTGAACCGGATAGTATTCCTTCGCACAGGCATCATGATGTCCTACAAAACAGAGCAAAGGTGAAACCCTCTTGTCTTTGAAATGGTCAGTCCTTATGCAGGATGCATGCAATGCTCATGATGTTATGATGTTATGATAAAGCACACCACAAACAGATACAAAGGCAAACATGGTAAGGCACACAAGTCACACAAGGCAAGCCCCTAAAGTTTAGGCCAGCATGAGGTCTAGGTACTACCCTCTTTCAGTTTGTTGGTTCATACCTGTCCTATCAAAGTAACCGGGTTCTTAGAGGATCCCAATATCATTGACTACCCTCAATCGGTCATAACTCTAGCATCGCAATCTTTTCTTGCGGCCAGAACCATCACGAGAGTTTAGCCTCAATGGGCGTAGCATACTGCTACTGTTATAATGGCCAAGTTGTGTCATTTAAGGTTCTAAGGTTGTTGGTGCTTAATGACTCCTTAGAAGACCCATATTCTCCTCGTTGCGACACAAGGGATATCGGTACAGACCAAGGTGCCACACCAACGTAGCCACTGCTTCACCCGTGTCGGTCTACGCCGGACAGGTCCCTCACAGCTTATGCTACCTAAACAGGGTATCCCCAGATCCGGGTTAGGATCTATGTAACTCCCATGCAACCCACAAATTTAAAGCAGACAAGTCAATACAATTGAAAACACAATTATGAACTAACCCTAAGGTACACCTCACTTTATAAGTTTATCCCCAGCAGAGTCGCCAGTTCTGTGATCGGTGGATCTGGAACTGACTGTTTAACGCTGGTTCGCGAAATGTCGCGGAAGCAAGAGTCGCCACCGTCTTTTATTTTCTCCAAATGGAAAGGACAAAAGCACAGAAAAATTCCTTAAAGAGATTGCTCTCGGTTCGGGAGGTAGGTTATAGAAAGGGAAGGTGTTAGCACCCTTTCTATCCATGGTTATCCATGGGCTCTTAGATACTTGCTCATTTGTGTTTTCAAAAATGGTTTATTTGCTTTTCAACTGTGGGTTTTAAAAAGTTTCTTTGAAAATTTCAGTTCGACTCTTGTATCGGTCCTCAAGAGTGTTTGAAAAATTGCTTTCGAAAGCTTTTGAAAAGGTGTCGGTGTGAAAAGTATTTTTGATTTGTTTTGAAATTTAGAGCAAGTATCTAGAGAACCTACCTACCCTAAGGAATTCGTCTGTGTAGATGTCCTTTCAAGTAGTGCCATCCCACCATTGAGAGGTAGGTAGCACCACCGTTGGAGGTGTTCGGGTCAATTCGAGGTTCGGGACATGGTGATCACCAGAGCAATGGGAAGACACCTTAGAAGCTACCCTCATGCCAGGTTCCCGGATCATGAGGACTTACTAAAACATCCTCTACTCGACGATCACCTTTCGAGAGGCGAGGCAACAGTGAGGCGTACCCTAGGGGTGGTGTGTGATTTGTGTGTCATGTTCATTTGCATTTATCTTGTCATGTCAGAGTGATCTACGCGTTTGTTTTTATTTTTGTCCATTCATTCTTGCATGCATTATTACCAGTTAAAAATTGCGAGAAGTAAAAGTTCTAAAGCTATTACAAAAGGCGCGGGTCCACATCGCCAAAATTTCCAGAACCCGATTTGACAGAAAATAAAGAATTAAAAATGCGAAAGATTAAAATGTTACATGGCCTTGGGAGAGATACATAAATATTATAAAGAATAAAAAATAAATATGCGAATTGGAATTAAAGTTGAAACGAGGGCGTTGGACCCTTTTTAACTAAATTAAATTAAACGATTATTAAATTAATAAAATTAAAAGGAAAAGAAATTGTCTTTTTGGTATTTTTGTATTTTATGATTTTAATGAAAAAGAATTAATTAAAATAAAATGCTAACCCTAATTCTAGTTGTTTTTAGTTTATTAAGAAAAGATTAAATTTTAACCTAATATTTAACCTAATTATTTACATGCCATTTAATTATAAAAATAAATAATAGGAAATATTTAATTATTATGAAAGAAAAGAAAAAGGGATAAAAATGATTATAAACCCTAATTCTACCAATTTTAGATTTTTATTAAGGAAAATATTACAATTAAACCTAATTTAATAACTAAAATTAATTAATGCAATTTATTTACAAAAATACTAAAATAAAAATATTTATTATTTTTTTATCTTTTCTGATTTTTTTGGTGTTTTTTATATATTATGAAAACATTAAATTAATTAAAAAAACAATAATTAAAAGAAAGTAAAAATAATGAAAAAATAAAGAATGTAAAAAAGGGTTTGCAAACCTAGGGGGTGTTGTCCCCAGTTGTGAGGTGAAATTTTAGCAATTTAGGCCCATCTGTCCTTGGCCTGGTGGACTTTTCCAGCTAGCATGTATACGCGTTGACTAGAGTTCACCATGCTCTTTAGATCGTGACTCTTGGATTGATGAGATTGACCGCGTGGCAGGCTGAGATTTTGGACGTATAGTATTCCTCCATGGTGAACCTGCACAGAATCCTTAATTGAAAAATAATGTGAAAGGGGTGGGGGACCTGGGGCTCGAACCCAGGTCCTGTGGTTTACCAGTCTTGCACTTTACCAAACGCGCTGCTTGAGTTCTTTGTTTATATAATAACCAACAATCAATATAAAATAAAACAAAACGCTAGTGGATTTTTAGCGCGAAATTTTGAATAGACCAACCAGAACTGGCCACTTCATCGTCTTCCCCATGGTTTTGTTTTTCCTGAAAAATAGAAAACGGTTAACGGGGGTTTTGAACCCCCTCAAAATAAGCCACATTCAATAATAGCGATTAAGCCCTCTTTGAGCATAAATTAGGCGCGAGGGTCCTATCTTTTTCGTCCAAGCGCGCTGAACATGGTCATGGCATTGAGGTCCCCTAATTTTACAGTATCAAGAAACCCCTAATTTGGAACTCAAGAAAACCTAGCCTGCATCAATGGTAGAATCATGTATAGCGCATAAAAACGCAATTAATTTATATGGTTAGCTCCAAAACCTTCTCATTAGTCAGAATTTATGAAAGAAATGCCATGAAAATGCATAAATATTAAAATACGATTATGAGAACAAAGTGAAAAAGTTTGACTTCTGTACAATGATTCAAGGCGTTAGAGACGTGGAAACCTAGTCAGGTACGTTGCTTAAGGTCTCAGGAAGGTGATGAGATGAATCTCTTGGCTTGAATCGACCTCTATCCCTGTTTTCAGTTTTCAATTTTCCAACCAAAAACTCAAGTTTTGTTTTCTATGTATGGCGCAGCTTGGAGTCAGTGAGCACGAGGGTTTCGTTCGGTACTTATGTGTGAGTGTTTTAGGTTAAGAAACTTGATCAAAATCCATGCATTGATGTGAAAAATATTTGATTTGCAAGGCAAAATATTTTCAATCTTTTTTCATGCTTTTGCTACCAAATCATGTCCAATCAACTTCAATTCTTCCCTAATCTGATTTGCACGAAATATTGAAGATATTATATGCACAAAAAGATTTGAAATAGTAGGTTTAACAATTTTCATGTATTTTAATTAATTTAAATGAATTATTAATAATAAAAATCCAAATAAATAAATAAATAAATAATGAAGAAAAAATTCCCTTTGGGCCAAATGGTAGTGCACATGCCTTGGATAATGAATTTTGGAAGAAAAAGAGGCCCATTAGCAATTTTAGGTCATTTGAATCAATGTTGACTTTTCAAAATATCCAAACATTTTCCAATTTCTACAAGGCATAACTTGCTCAAATTTTAAGCTTTGCTCATGTTCTTTGACATTTTGGAAAGGTCTTTGAGTCCTCTAACCAATGCCTTTGGTCCCATGTCATTTTGATTTACCAATCCCAAGTTATGGCCTTGGACTTAAAGTCCCTTTTTGTTGACTTTTGAAAATGACCTATAATGTTGAAATTGATAACTTTTTGTGAGAGCATTTCTTGGACTTGAAGTATGAAGAGGAGTTGTAGGAAATTTCTTTCTCTTCAAAATGAGCTTTGGATGGAATTTTTCTGATAATCCATGTGAAAGTTATGCCCTGGTCAATTTACAGTTGACTTTTTCAGTTGTCCAAATAAGGAAACTTTTGCATCTTGATGATTTTTGAGCCAAGCTTTGAGAATCATGATCAAGAATTGATCAAATGATATTTGTGGCTTAAAAATGAGATGTTGACCAAAAATTTGAACTTTTGACTGCCAAATGACCATTTTGCCCCTACAGTTGACTGTAGTGCAATTAGGGTTTTTGACTGTGCAATTTTGTGCTGAAAGTCTTGAAACTTAGTATGAGGATGCTTGACCATGTTTATAGGCATGTGGGACTTGATTGGACCCTTGGAAACTTCATTTACTTTGTCATAACCAAAACCCTAATTTTGACTGTTTAGGAGACCCTTGAACTGTGCAACCCTTGGGGAGCTGTTTGAAGCTTTGACTTGGAAAATTTTGAAGAATATGGGAGGGCAAATTTTGGGGTACAACAGAAGGATAACATCCTTCACTGGACCAAAATCCATCTTTCAGTAGATCGAAATCCATCTCTTTCGTTGGATCGAAGGACTTTTCTTCTTGTATTTTTATTTTTTTGTTACTCATTTATTTTAATAGTTTCCCTCTTTAAATCAACATATAAATAAAAAAAATTAGCATTAGGTTTTATTAATTAAATTAATTTCTGGATTAATTAATTAATTAATTTTAACATCTTTTTTCAAAAATTGAAATAAATTTGAATTTAGGTTTAATTTTATCTTTTAATTTATTTTCTTTTAAAAAAAATCAAAAACAAAACAAAAAGATTTTATTCTTAGGATTTTAGACGTCTTTTCAAATTCGCACGTTATTATTCTTTTGCACTTCCTTTTATTATTGTAACTGTATATTGGGATATAATTGATGATTAGTAGGACATTTACTGCTTTTATTTCCCCCATTTTTGGAATTGTAATAGTCCCCCTCCCTGAATCCTTGTAATAGCTAGGTTTTATATTTTTGCACTTTTAATTACTGCAATTATTAACTGCTAGATGTATGACTAATAGGATTGTATGGCAAGAAATTAAAAGCAACGCTAGAAAACCTAACACAAAATACAAAAAATAACTGAATACAACACACTTGCACATACTCACCTCTAGGGTACTCCCACTTTGGTTGCCTTCGGAAAGTAAAACAGTCATGTCCCTCGAAAGTAGGGACGCTTTAGAAAAGACCCTTGAATCAAAAGATCATAGTCCCTCAATGACCCTACGGTGTCGCCTTTCGATAAATGATATAGTCCCTTAAACAAACTTGCTAAAGCGTCTCTATATGTTGCCTTTATGATTGTACGATGACCCACGAATGTCCCTCAAACATCCAAACGATAGGGCTACCTACTCACTAATAGTAGGATAGCACTGTCTAAAGGAAGGGGGGAAAAGAACAAACCTTTCGATTAAAAGTAGATAGCTACTAGATGCTTGCTCAAAAACAAACTTTCAACTTACACAAAACAACTTTCAAAAACATTTTCAAATGCTTTATCAACACTCTTGAGGACTGATACAAGAGTTATCATAAAGCAAAGCACCGCACTAAGGCATTTCAAAATACTTTTCAAAAACACACAAAAAGTAAAAGGTATTTTTCAAAAGAGCTAAGCATCTAAGAGCCTGTAGATAACTATAGATGGAAAGGGTGCTAACACCTTCCCTTTCCATAATCTACCCCCCTTACTCAGAAAAAAAAATCTCGAAAGGTCTTTTTCTATTCTTTTCACCCTTTCCTTTGTTAGATAAAAGAAATGTCAGTGGCGAATCTTGTCTACCGTAACATTTGCAAATACAAACACAAAATCCAGTACAACGGTCAGTTATCCCACTGTATTACAGGCTCCAAAGGGATGGAATTGTTATGCCCTAAATTTTTGCTATCAATCTTATTGATCATGCCCCAAGTACGTATAAACCTTTGATGGTACCTTTGAGGATCATTCTCATAGTTGAATATAATACCCTGGATGAGTATATCATGAGGAATGCCTCTTTGATCATAACCAAACTAACGTAGAGCTAAAGAAGCGTTGTAAGTGATACCTCCTCTTATGCCAAGGAGTGTCACATTAGGGAATTCCCCATAACGGTCAATAATAGTGATGTCCTCTTGAGATCGAGAACACCAATAGATATCTGAATGAGCGAGTGACATCAACCTTTGAGACCACATCAAACCTTGTTCATTCTTCACCACTAATCGGGGCAGGTGCAAAGTAAACCACCTAGAAAGTAAAGGTACGCAATAGATGATAGTCCCTCGCTTCCTCATAGTACGAGTGTGAAGAGAATGCAAAATATCTCCAAGCAAAGTAGGCACAAGATTACGAGTAAGAAATATTTTGATGGCATTCACATCTATGAGTTGGTCTGGATTAGGGAATAGTACCAAACTATAGATCAACAAAGCCAAAATATCTTCAAAATAAAGAAAACTCATGGCATCTAGGAATAACTGAGCCTTCTCTATTAGAAATTTAGCAAGAAGACCTTTAACTCCACCTTTTGTTTCCCAATTAGATACAATGTCTGACCGTTTCAGACATAAGGCTACTGCAATCCCCCGGTTTTGGAACTTGCTCTAGACTGGTGAAAGGTATATGATCAAGAATAGGCACTCCGAGTAACTTAGAGAAATCTTCCATTGTGGGCACCAACTGATAATCTGGGAAGGTAAACTAATGATGCTTAGGATCAAAGAACTAGAATAGAACACTCATCACGTCTTCTTCAAAATCGGGAGTAACCAAACTGAGTAGATAGCCGTTCCTTTTGGTAAATTGAGAATTTCCGGGAACCTTTGAGACTAATACCTCAAGCTTCAAAGGTACCCTTACAAAGTTTATTCAGATAGTATTTCTACGAGCGGAAGCCATGACTTGCAATAAAGGGATAAGATAAACCCCTAGATCCTTGAAACAGTTAGTGAAAATATTATGATGTTATGATGTCATGATGTTATGTTTATGTTTAAACAAGAAGTAAACACAAACAAATCACACAAGAGCCTTAGGTTTAAAGGCTTGCATGAGGTCCATAGGTAAGTACCCTTTTCTATTAGAGTTAAGTTGGTTCAACCTGTCCTAAAATAGTAACTGGGTTCTAGGGATCTCAATATCACTGATTTTTATCATAGGTTTCGTTTAGTACGGCAACTGCCTTGCCACCAAAAAAAACCCAAGTCGAATCTCAATGAGCATAGAATCGAGTATCAACCAACTTCATATTGTACTAAATCCAGCTATCTCACTACCTTCTAATTACCAAGATAGGTCAATTAAGGTTCTAAAAGTCAGTTACTGCTTATGACACCATGCGGTAGCCCAATGTTATCCTCGACTGTCTCAAGGAACATCAGTACAAACCAAAGTGTCACACTAACGTAGCCATCACTTCAACCATACCAGTCTATGTCGTACAGTTTCCATGATCTATTGCTACTTACCTAAGGCATCCCTAGACCCGGGTGTAAGATCTTTACAAGTAATGAAACCCAAGAAACCCTTAAAGATAAAGCAGATAATGCAAATAAAGCAAATAAAAATTGATCTAAGACTCTAAGGTAACCCCTCTTTTTAATATCATCCTCATCAGAGTCGCCAGTTCTGTAATACGATGGGAGAACTGAATTGTTTAGTGTTTTATCGCAAATGTTGTGGTTAGCAAGAGTCACCATCGAATTTTCTTTTATCCAATGAGGAAAGGTGAAAAGAACAGGAAAAATCTTTGATAGATTTTGAGTTCGGGGGGTAAGTTATGAAAAGGGAAGGTGTTAGCACCCTTTTCATCCGTAGTTATCTACGGGGTCTTAATTTCTTAGCTCACTTTAAACTTGCTTTATGTATGTGTGTGATTTGAAAGTATTTTTAATACCAATTGTGAGGAAGACTCTGTAATAGTTCTTGTATCAGTCCTCAAGAATGTATACAAAGTATTTTTTAAAAAATATTTATTTTGAAACGTTAGGTGTAAAAATGAATTTGTTTATTCGAAACTGTTATGAGCAAGAAATTTGTTGAGTCTTACCCACTAAAGGTCGTTCTTGTTACTTTCATTCTCCGCTAGAGATAGTACTATCCACACTATTAGTTGGTAGGCATCCATATCTATTGGATATGAAGGGACATGCGTAGGGTCGTCGTATGGTCATAGAAGGCAACATGTAAGGATACTTGTAGAAATTTGAAGGGGCTATCATCATTTTTTCCGTAGGATCATCGAAGGGATTAGATCATTTTGTAGGCAACTCGAAGTATCATCGAGGGATTATGATCTTTATTCGATAAGGACCATGATGATATTGTTTAACTGAGGGTCTTTGCTAAAGTATTCCTATTTTCGAGGGACATGACCAATATTTTCTGAAGGCAACAGAGGGAATTACCCTAGATGTGTATGTGCACAAATGGATTCAATTATGTTATCATGGAATTGTTTAAGGTTATCTACCGATTAATTTTATCTTGCCATACGATCCTATTACTACACAGTTATATATATACAAGGCATAAAGTATAAGTGCGGAAAAGTAAAGTCCTACGATATTACAGGGCTTTGGGGGCAGTTACATGATAAAAATATTGTGCGGGAATTTCAACTAGGTTATTACAAACAAAAAATGCACACGACCTATACAATTGTTTCTAGCAATTTAAATGCAAAAGAAAAATAAACAAAAATGAAAGAAAGAATATCCTAAAGTCCTAAAATCTAAAATATTAGAAATTAATTTTTTGTGTAATTTTGGTTTGATTTTATATGTTAATAATAAAAAACTTAATGTCTAATTTATATTACAAATTAATTAATTAAATTGTAAAAACCTAATTCCAAATTAATTAAATTAATTGATAAAAAATACTAAATCTAATATTTGATTTTATAAGTTTTTTCTGATTTTTCATTGGATTAAAAAAAATAATTTAAAAAATGAACTAATGGAAAATTAATTAAGAAAGAAAAAAAGAAAAAGGGTTAAAAATAAATAAGAAAAAGGGTTGTAGGCGCTAGGGATTGAACCTTTGCATGCAATCACATTAACATGTTCTAAACATCATCCTAAACACACATGAACACACAAGATTAGTTAACAATGCGGAAAATAGAAGTTTAAAGTTTTGGAAAAGTTACCCAACCGGTGTTCTTGAGAGAGAACATTCTGGGATGCCTTGAGCTTGTTGAGAGACTGGAAATGATTCCTGGGATCTTCAGGAGTATGTTTGGATGCTTGGTTTTGATAGAAAAAGCATGAAAATAGGATTTCGACTTTGCCCTAAATCTTGATATTTTTGTGATTTCTTGAGACTTGATTTGGAGGAAGAAATTCGTGTGCTCTCTTTACTGATGATGTCCTGTATTATTAAGTCAACAAAAATGAATGGCAATCATGGGGAGTTAAGTGTGAATCAAACATGATAAAACATATTTTCAAGCTTCCAAATTTGAAGATTCTTGCCAAAACCAATTAAAAACCTTCCAAAACAAGTGAAACCTTCCCATATTGAGGCAATATGGTTTTGGCAAGTTGGATATGTGTTCTTGGGCCTTAAATATAATCTAAAACCAAGCCCACATGCCTTGGTCCATCATTTGTTATTTTATTTAATTTATTTTGTATTTAATTGAATAAAAATCAAAATAAATAAAAATAAATAAAAAATCATGGTAAGGTATGAATGAGTTTAGGAATCCTCTATAAGGTCATGAACATGTTTATACCTTAGAAGATAGGTCCACTAGTCCAAAATTGCTCAATTGAGGTTTCATGCATTTCTCAAAAATTTATCAACTTGCCTCAATCATAACTTTCTCATATTTTATCATATGAAGGTCATCTTTTACTTTTTGGAAAGCTCAAGATGTCCCCTACAACTCTTATGTTGGTCATTTTTTACATTTGAAGTCTTTAACCTGATGTAAATTGCTTTGACAAAATTTCTTTTTGTTGACTTTCAAAATGACCTGTAATGTTTTGGCTCATATCTCTTAAATGAAGCATATTTTGGACTTAAGCTTAGAGATACAAAGTTGTAGAGAATTGAAATCCCATAAAAATGGGATTTGGTTGAGAATTTTTTGATGAAGCATGTGAAAGTTATGCTTGGTCAAAGTTCAGTTGACTTCTCATAAAGAAAACCCTAATTTAGCAATTTTTTACTTTTGATTAATTTTGAGTTTTCTTGATGAATCATGATTAAACCTTGATAAAATGATGAATGTGACCTCAAAATATTGATGTTGACCAAAAATATTGAAGTTTGACTGTATGTTGACCATAGTTGACTTTTTATCTAATACAATTGATTTTCAATCATCTGAGCAATTGACTGAGCAAACTTATGATGATGGGCTTGAAACTTGTCATGATGGTACTTTAAAGCATATGAGGAATCATGGAATCCACTTGAGGCATTAGAAGCTCAATTTTCTTTGAGAAACACAAAACCTATTTGTAGGTCAATTGCTTAGGAGAGGTGCATGTATGCTCAAACCCTTGAGTATTCTTGAGAAATTGAGAACCCTAGGAGCATGAGGAGGTGTCTTGAATCAATTGTCTTCAAAAATGGGAGGGAAAATTTTAGGGTAAAACAAAAAGAATAACCTTCTTCTGAACTATAATTTCTAATTTTAGAATTGGAATCAATCTTCTCTTCATATAGTCTCTTCATTCTTTTGTTTAGAATCACCTGTCCGACTTTTGAGAGAGACCTAAGATCAAAGATATTATGTTATTTTATTATCAGAACATTCATCTGTTTGTCAAACTTTCTTTGAACAGAAGCTTATTTTCATAAGGTCAATATTTCATGGACTTCTGAGAAGCTATGTGATAGAGAGAGTTAACTATCATTGCCTAACGTCTTCTGAAAGTTTTGATTCTTTGAAAAAATTGGAAAATTTGTTCAAATCAAAACTTTGACGTTTCTAATTAACAATCTTGTTCTTGCAATGTTGAGCTAACTTACTTAAAGTTAGTCTTTGACCATACATATGATGCATCAATGAGCGTTCTTTTCTCAACAATGTCTAGTCTTTTGCAAAGCTTCCTTTGGCAGAGACAAAGTTTAGTTTTTATGCTTGCTTGAATGAACAACTTTATTATGAAGTTCTTATTTATCATAAGACAACAATCTTTCATCTTTTCAAAAGATTCTTAATGAGATCTTATGATAAAGTCAAGGGTGGACTAATATGTTTTTTGAAAACATCTCATACTCTCAAGGAACTTAAAGAAAAATCACTCAACGGATATGAATTCTTATCTGATGAATCTTTTCTTGTTAGCTTGTTTTCCAATTTTCTGATTTTAGACAGTAGTTGAAAATTGAAAAACTATCACCTTAGAGTATTTCTTCACACAACATCTGGATCTTTTTCTGTCCCTGTTAGGTGTTTGATATCCATCAATAACAGAACCAGACTCTGATACCAATGGAAGGTGTGAAGAAAATGCAAGAAAGAGGGGGGTTTGAATTGGGTTTTCCTTTCTTTAAAAACTTTCGCTTCTAAGCATTATTCATTGAACAATGCTTCTGATTGTTACTTCTAAGTTATGTTTCTAATTAAGTTCAGAAAACATAAACTCTAAAGCATAAGAAAAAGTAAAGAACACACGATATATCCTGGTTCACTTGAGAATCCCCCAAGCTAGTCCAGTCCACCCTTCTAAGGTGATTTCGCGTTGATCTCAAGGACTTAATCCACTATAATCAATTTGATTACAATCGCACGGGAAACCTCCAGTGACTAACATCTAATGACGCTTTCAGAGATCCAGACTGGATATAACATTCATTAACCTAATAGAATTTGATTCACCAGAATCTCCTACCAGGATTTCCTTTCAATGATATCCATCAGTGATCTCAAAAGGATGACCATCACTCAGTCCCCTTTGGGATATGACTATAATTGACCCATTAGAATCCACTACCAGGAATTCATTTATGATGGCCGCAACCAAAGTCTTCTTTAGAATTCCTAACTCAACTGAGTCTCTCAAGGAATCATCAAACAATTGTTTGAATTACATTTGTTTACAATAATAATGCTTCTACACAAGCTGGATGCAAACAGAATTAAGTAAATCAGAAGCATCTAATACACATTAAAATATATTACAATGTATTTAAGCTTGATGTATGGTCTTCTTTTCTTCAAGTAGCTTCTTCTTGGACAACAACCCATATCACTTGAATTGCTAAAGTCTTCTTCTTTATAAGCTTCTGGAAGCTTTGTTGATCTTGATGTTGTAAAGATAAGAACTTCTTTATCTTGATTCACCATAGACCATTTTGGACAGCAACCCTTATTCTATTTTCTTCTATGGTCACTTTAGAGCACAACATTTATGTTGTGGATTTGTAACTGAAGCTTCCATGATCATCTTCATTATCTTCCATGGCTTAGCAAGCTTTGTGCAGCATATGAAATTAAGCACATTGTGAATCAATGATTTAAATATAATCATTAACAACATGATTGAAAAGAATCATTTTAATAACAATTGTTCTTGTTGTTGTTATAGTGGTTGATAAATTTTTGGTTGTGTTTAAAATTTAATAAAAATATTCAATGATGGGACACCGGTATGAAACTCGTCAAACTTCGGGGATTTGATAAATTGTCGGCATGATTTTAAAAGTGAAAATACTTCTCAGTAGAAAATAATGACTTAAAAACCTTTATCTCACACTCTCATGTTATTGAATCTGACTATACTCCTAAACCATAATGCTTTACTTTCGCTGTCTCATTTGAATTTAAAAGTAATTTTTAGAAACCAGTAAATTCTAATCAATCCTAAAGTGCTCCCGTTATGTTTAGAATTAATGTCTAGTTTCTAGTGTCCATTTAAAATATCAAACACTCGTTTTATTGACTGTAACCTTTGTTTTCTTTTTACTCTCGTACAAAACTGTTTTAATTAGAATTAGAAACTAGAACAGAAAATTAGTTTGTAAATATTTACACCAATAAATTTCCAAATCCCATCTGTGCGACTACTTTTACATACTGGTATCAAGGGATTTAGTCGGACATAGTTTCGAATATAAACATTCTATAATAGTAGTTAAACATAAAACTAAACATGATTTATAAAAACATAGACAATAAAAACTAAATTGAAACCTGGAAATAGAAAATGAATTAAATAACTCGAAGTATCTTTGAGTACAATTGAACTTGAATGCAACCTTGAATTAAAATTGGACTTTAAAATCACGATCCTCCGTAAATGTATGTAGGATTCGCTTAACCAAAAGTACTAAATAAGTAAGGAAAATATCCTAATACTAAAGTTGCAATAGTCCCCCGATGTGGAAGAGCTATCACTATTTCAGGTGATTTTCTACCTAGGAACTAAGAACAATACACTACTTGCGACAAAAAAATGGTGGAACCCCTTCAACTATGAAGAACTACCCTTTTATAACCTCTCTTTTAGATTCTCGTAATGTTCATGGAGACAAATCAGGGACTAGTGGTTTCAAGGAGAAATATCTGGGAAACTCAACTCATGGAGAAATATTGGGGGGGGGGGACTAAGCTCGTGAGTCACTGACGTGGAGAAGGCCACAAAAATTAAATATGTGGCTGCAAGTAATTGGGCTATGTCAAGGGCCACACCCTCTGTGGCAAGGGCCACACTTTTTGGTCTTCTGTGGCGAGAGCCTCAGGTTTGAAATATATTTTTCTGCGCTTTTGATAATTTCTTCCATTCTTCTTAGTATCTTGGCCATTTCCCGCCCTTTTACTCATGAAAGTTTTGTGTTAGAAAGTACCTGGAATGAAATAGAAATATCGGCATAACAAGACTAATATAAATGAAAATAGTAACAAAATTCATGCGAGTCAGGCCGAATATACGATATACTTTCGCGTTATCAAAATCCCCTACACTTGAACCTTTGCTTGTCCTCAAGCAAATAACTAGCATGATAATTAAATTAAACTTAATCTTAACATAAATACACGATAAAAATCAAATTATACATGGTTGCGAGGCATTTTGTTAGATGGATAGATACTCAATGTCAACTCTAAGGATACTGTAATGACACGAAACCACAAAACGCGGTCAAAAACTCCCACCCTATGCAAACCAGTCTGAATCATTCTATTATAACTCAACCTATTTCTTTTGTTTTATTTCAGCCACTTTCATTCGAGCACAATCACATTAAGCCATTTATCTGTGCACACACATAATAAGGGAATCAGTTAGTGATTCAGATCCTTAAGCACAGAGCTCTAGTACATAAGTTTGGTAACTCCCTACCAAGTTCAGCACCAAACACCTCTAAACCAACTGACAATAAGTTGTTTTATTACCTTTTTATAGGTTCCACAACTGCTGGATTAAGTCATCGGGTGAGGGTCACCTAACTTAATAGGTGCATTCCATATTTTAAATATATTATGGAAAATAATTTTTTTGAATTTTTGGGATCATTCACTTATATTCATCGACTCTCTACGTAGTTTATACTTAAGATGATGCTGACTTCTAATATAAACTACTCGGGGATAATTTAAAACTCAAACTTAAGATCTCAGCATAATAGGTACTCAAGTTGATCATGCATAATTAGGGGGTTTAGGGTGTCAATGGTATCGGTTTTGTTGAATCTTTCTCAAATCGTTCTAACATAACCTAAGTGCAAAGAAACCTATATACTCTTAAAGTGTCGTGACATGCATCAACCTAATAAAAAAATTGTTCTGGCTCAAGAAAATGGGGAAATCAATTAATAGCAGAAACCACGTATAAAGACTTGACAGCCCGTGAATTTGACTCGACTAAAGCAATTTACAAAGGAAATAAACAATAATCAAATCTACCTAGAAAACAATAAATAAAAGCAGTAAAGCGTCTTCCCCCACACTTAAACTGAGCATTGTCCCAAATGCAATGACCTAAGGTAAGAAAGGAAGGTAGAACCTGAAATGTCTGCTACTGGTGGCCTCGGCCACATGCTCGTCCATGCCCATCAGTACCAGGCTGGTGAGGTGGCGTACTCACATGCTGAATGTATTCCTGCAAGCTCTCCACACATACTATCATACCCGCAATATCGTCAATCATGTCTGACATTTTATGTTCGTTATTGGCACTGCTGTACCCTAAAATTTTCCCTCCCATATTTCTCAAAACATTGTAAGAAAAATCTCTAAGTTGCTCAAGGTTGTTCAAAGATTGACCAGACAAGCTCTCTCCTAAGGCAGTCTACCCCAAACTAGGGTTTCATGTTGCATCAAGATCCTTGAGTCCAGGTGACCCCAAGTACTCACCAATGTACTAATATGTTGTCAAGATCATCCATGTCAAAATTTAAGCCTTGCAGAGGAAGTTTGCTCAATCAATTGCTCAAAGGTCCACAAATCGACAGTGTTAGGGCAAAAGTCAACTGTGACCTACAAATAGTCAAACTTCAATATTTTTTGTCAACATTCTCATTTTGAAGTATATTTCATCATTTGATCAAGGGTTGATCATGATTCATCAAGGATTGCTCAAAATTCATCAAGACTCAAAAGTTGCTAAATTAGGGTTTTGTAGGAAAAGTCAACCCAACTTTGACCAAGCATAACTTTCTCATACTTTATGAGAAATGACCCATACAAAGCTCATTTTGAAGAGGATGAAATTTCATACAATCCATCTTCATACCCCAAGATCAAAATATGCACTCACAAGAAGTTATGAATTTTGACATTATAGGTCATTTTTGAAAGTCAACAAAAACACCTTTTTTGTCAAAGCTTCTAACTTGAGCATGGAATATCAAAATGAGATGAGACCAAAAGGGTTAGTTATAGTACATATCAAGCTTTCTAAAAGACCAAGAACACCTCCAATAGTTAAAAATTGAAGAAGTTATGCATTGTTGAAGTTGGACTTTTTTGCAAAATTGTCAAAAGTCAACTATCCCTAAAACTTCAAATTTTGCCAAATGGGCCCATTCTTTTTCACTTGTTTTGAGTTTGTCTTATTTCCCACGTGCTCCAGCTTTTTCCATGTGTCCATATCTTATTTTTATTATTTAATTTGATTCTTATTTGAATTAATTCATTTTAAATCAAATAAAATCACATAAAATCAAAAACATTGAAACCTAAAGATCTTGTGATCATTTCAGGCTACAATTACAGCTAGCTTTGCAATCCAACTCGTATCAAGGTCATTAGGAACAAGGAGATTTGATTTAGGCCAAGTTTGGAAAGCTTTAATGAAGGATAAAATAAAATCTCAAAATCATAGATAGAAGGGGATTTGAACAACAAATGCTACCCTAATGTATTGTACAATACATAAGCAAGCGAAACACACAAGAATCAGGGTTAGAAATTAATTGTGGAGGCAGAACCAAACTTGCAAAAACCAGAAAAAAGTGACTTTGAAATTAAGGTTAGAGACATTTTCAAGACTTGAGACTTGTCTCAATCTCTTCCTGGCCATCTCCAGAAGCAAAACCAATCCAAGCCACGCGTTTTCAAGCTTCCTAGAGCACTGTAAGTCTCACGCAAGGTAGCCCTGTTCTTGATTTCGTATCTCAGAAATTAGGCATTGTTATAATGAAATAATTGCATATTTGTAATAACCATGACATTTGCAAGCTTTTGACATTAACCAATTTCATTTATGTGACATGTAACGAGACCCACCATTATTAGGGTTTCGTCTTTTGCTTTTGGGGTTTTTTGTGTCAGGAAAAATCAGCATTAATATTGGCCATGGTTGTGATCAGTGGGTTGAGACGAACTCAACCATGTTCTTAGAATGCGTTTATATAGCCTGGAGAACATTTTAGGATGAAGCCACGGTTTTAGCTGCGGATAAAAATCTGCAGGTAAAAGTTGTAGATCCTCAAAGACAGGGACGAACTTGTGTCATCCGTCAATTGGCCGGTTCAAAATAATCGCGCTTTTTTTATTTTTCTGGCATTTGATTTTTTTTTATATAATATATTTTGTTTGTATTATTATAACAAAAACAACAAAGCGCTCCAGTGGTAACCATGTTGGCCTTAAGGCGTTCAGAAGGTAGAGGTCAGGGGTTCGATCCCTGCCTCTAGCAATTTGTATTTTCTTGTTATTTTTCAGGAGATCAAGTGTGCACACTATGCCACAGTCCACCATGCGCCTCACTCCTCAGCATGCCAGATGGCCAGGTGGCCAGATCTGGTGGTCAAGTATTGAAGGTCCACCAAAAGGCTAGTCAATGCATGCGCATAGGATCACCAAAAGTCAATTGGGTCAGCTTAATGGGCCAGCAAATATGCTTTCTACACCTCCAAATCTAAGGCCCAATTTTTCTTTCTCTCATATTTTGTTTTTTTAAATTTAATTATTTTATTTTGTGTTAATTAATTACTAACCATTAAATCAATTTTCTTTTTTATCAAAAAGTCACAAAAATACTTTTTTATCCAATTAAAATTCAGAATTTTATTTTTTTATTAATAAATACTAACTAATTAATTAGGTTTAATTCTAGAATAACTTTAATTTATCTTTGTAAATAAATAAAATTAATTAGATTTCATTAGGTTTTAATTCATTTAATTATTTTTATTTTCTTTCTTAAAATATCAAAAAATATGTCATTAGTTATTTTT
Organism: Vicia faba; assembly: GCA_948472305.1. Lineage (NCBI taxonomy): Eukaryota > Viridiplantae > Streptophyta > Magnoliopsida > Fabales > Fabaceae > Vicia > Vicia faba. Next base: position 1,088,636,122 of record OX451738.1, on the reverse strand, counting down.
CATTAATTAATTTATTTAATAATTAATTTAGTATTTAATTTTAGGATTAATTTATTTTCTTAAATAAAAACAAAAAAATAAGCATTTTCTTTTAAAAGGATCAAAACCCTAATTTCGCATCCGATTTAATTTTGCGTCGCGCTTTATTTATTTTTATCCATATTGATGTATCTGCTTCCGGTATGTAATAGATAATTAGGACCTTTTATTTATTTTACCGCTTTATTTTATTTTCAAAGGGTTGCTTTTGGTGATGTAAATACCCGACGCCTTGTAATTTAATTTCCGCATTTTAATTCCGCATATTATATAACTGCTAGATATTTGATAATAGGATTTGCATGACAAGACTGAATGTTTAGTCTTAAAATCAAATTAGATCACCCTTAACATGTGCAAAGATAAAAATAACTGAAAACGACACACTCGCACATGCGCACTCTTAGGGTACACCCCACTTGGTTGCCTTCGTACACGGACATTGAGTATAGGTCGTTTTAGAGGTCGTCCTCTTGTCTAAAAGATCATAGTCACCTCGAAATGGTTTCCTCGGATATTGTTGCCTCAAACAAATGATCTAAAGACATTAGGGTTACCGCTAAGGTGTCCTAACATTGCTTTAGTGACCGTAGGTCCCTCATTCGAATTGACCCTTAAACTCCAATGACGGTGCTACCTACTCATTAATAGTGGGATAGCATTGTCTAAAGGAAATTAGCATAAAACGATCCATTTTTCGAGTAGGTAGATTAGCTCTTAGATACTTGCTCTTTCAAAACAAAACTTTTTCACACTTACACTCCTTTTCGAACAAAGTTTTCAAAAACACTTCATTACACTCTTAAGGACAGAAGCAAGAGTTAAATTGAAGTTTCAAACAAATTTTTTTTTTCAAACCCGCAAGCACAAAGAAAACAATTTTGAAAACAATGAGCAAGTACCTAAGAGCCCGTGGATAACCACAGATAGAAAGGGTGTTAATACCTTCCCTTTCTATAATCTACCCCTCGAACCCGAGAAATATCTCGAAAAAGGAATTTTTCTATGCTTTTTTCCTTTCCTTGTTGGATAAAATAAAAGTCGGTGGCGACTCTTGCTTACCGCGACATTTTGCGAAAACAAACGCAAAATGCAAATCAGCATTCCAAAAAAACAGTCAATTCTTCCCACCGTATCACAGAACTGGCGACTCTGCTAGGGATTGAATTATAAGTGGGGTGTACCTTAGGAATAGTTCATATTGTTTTCAATTTCTTGATTTGTATGCTTTATCTTTGTGGGTTTGAATCGGAGTTACTATAGATCCTAACCTGGATCTGGGGGACACCCTTTAGGTGAGTAGCAATAAACTGTGAGGGAATTGTACTGCGTAGACCGATACGGTTGAAGCAATAGCTACGTTGGTGTGGCACTTTAGTTTGTACCGATATCCTTTGTGGCGCAACGAGGAGAATATGGGTCTGCTAAGGGGTCATTAAGCACCAACTGACCTTAGAACCTATAATTGACCAACTTGGCCATAGAACAGTAGCAGTATGCTACACTCATTGAGACCAAACTCTCGCGATGATTCCGGCTGTAAGAAAAGGTTGCTAAACTGGAATTATGACCGATCGAGGGTGGTCAGTGATATTCAGGTTCTCTAGAACCCAATTACTATTTCTAGGACAAGTTTGAACTAACTGAACTGAAAGAGGGTAGTACCTAAACTCGTTGCCAGCCTGAAATCTAAGGGCTATCTGTGTGACTTGCTTGCCCTTACCATGTTTGCTATCTATGAATACCTGTGATGTGTTTCTATCATGACATCATGCATCATGACATTGCATGCATATTGCATTGGACTAACCATTTCAAAGACCAACGGGATTCATTTTTGTTCTATTTTGCAGGTCATGGCATATATGCGTAGAAACACTATTCAGATCAACTTTGTACAGATTCCCACTCAGCTTAAGGATTTGGTTGCAAAGGTTCCAGATACTTCCTCCTTTCAAGAGACATGGGCACCTCCTCAGTCTAGTCACCTCCAAGCTGGATGAACAGATGATGAGTGTCTTAGTCCAGTTCTTTGATCCATTGTACCACTGCTTTACTTTTCCGAACTACCAGTTGGTCCCTACCTTTGAAGAGTTCTCTGATCTACTTGGTATCTCCATTCTAGAGCAGACCCCCTTTACAGGTTGGGAGAAAGTTCTTAGATTGGAAGAGATTGCTTCAACCCTCCATCTGACAAAGGCTGAGGTAATGTCTAATTGGGAAACTCGGAGTGGGACAAAAGGCTTCTTGACTAAGTTCTTGGTTGGTCGGGCTAATCAGTTCTGGGACAGTTTAGACTTTCAGGCGTTCGAGGACATCCCGCCTCTTCTTATTTATGGTATGGTTCTGTTTCCCAACTCAGATTCTTTTGTTGACGTGAATGCAGTGAAGATTTTCATATCCCGTAATCCAGTTCCCACTCTCTTGGGTGATATCCTGCACACTCTCTATGCCCGTATTGTTCGAAAACGGGGAACCCTTATGTGCTGTGCACCATTATTGGCGAGGTGGTTTATTTCTCACCTCCCCAAATCAGTTTTGAAGAACAAGGAAGGCATGGGTTGGGCCTATAGGATTATGTCCCTTTCTCACACGGGCATCATTTGGACTACTAAAGGCATGGAAGACGTAGCTATTATTGATCGTTATGGGGAATACCCCAATGTTCCACTGCTAGGAATCAATGGAGGGATCACCTATAATCCTTGTCTGGCCTTACAACAATTTGGGCGAGCTAGGAGGGAAGGACCTCATGAGTTGCTGATGCCAAGCATTGTCTTTGACTTCCAAGGGGATAGTGATGAGCATCGCCACAGATTCATACGAGCCTGGGATAGTGTGCACAGGTCTGATCCGCACGAGCTAGGTGTGAAGACTTCTCTTCCAATGGAACCATATCTCTGGTGGGTTCGTACACGTGCTCAGAAGCTAGGGATGCCCTATGAAGCTGTCTTGCCATTGATAGTTGAACTTGCTGATGAAGAAGGGGTTCCTCCTGCCATCCTCCACCCTTACATTCCTAGTGACATTGGGGCATTAAATAGGTCTTGGATCCAACTAAGGGAAGAGCGAGATACTTACAGAGAAAAGTATCACGAGCAAGAGCGGAAGATCCCGAAGTTGACAAGGCAACTGGAGAACGAGCAAATCCTCAACGACTATGTCAGCACAAACGGAAAACGACCATGGGAGCGTTGATGTCTTTTGTTATTTCTAGTTTTGATTTACTTTTCAGTATTTCTTTTTTGTAACGCCTTAAAGGCATCTGTTGAACATTGAATTCAAGTTTTATCTAATAAAAGTGTGTTTCATTTTGGTTTACGAATTTGAATCTCTAAAGTCTTTGAAATCATATCATACGCATATCATTCCCATGCACCTTATCACAGGTACCCTTACAGGTTTCTCATCTTCTTCGCTGTTTATTTCAGCACATCATGTCTTCCGAAACATCAACTGATCAAGCCATCAAGGCTCTGCAAGCTCAAAACGCCCAGTTCCAGGAAATGTTCATGAACTTGGCCAAGGGTCAGCAAGATCTGAAGACTCTTATCTTGAAGGATAAGAATAAGAAGAAGAAGAAGAAGAAGAAGAAGGTCCTGCTGAATATGGGTCGCAGATTCGGAAACAATTTGCGGGAAGAGGTTGATTTGACTCACTCATCTGGAGGGGGATAGAATCAAGAAGAAAGGAGGGCTCCTATCCCTGTGGTTTCTGACAACGAGACTGACTTTGACGAAGACCAGTATCCTCCAACTGAGGTCAGGTATAAACAACTCGAAGACCGATTGAGCGCAATGGAGGTCCAGAAAGTCCCTGGTCTAGACTTTGGAGATTTGGGTTTGTCATCCGGGGTGGTAATTCCCCACAAGTTTAAAGCACCAGTCTTTGCTAAATACGACAGGGTTTCTTTCCCAAAGCTGCACCTCTGATCGTATGTTAGAAAGATTCAGCCAAACATCGCTGATAAGAACCTCTGGATCGATTTCTTTCAAGACAATCTTTTAGGGACTCGACTTGAATGGTTTTACCAGCTGGAAGGAGCTAGTATCCGTAATTGGGAAGACCTTGCTGCTGCTTTCTACAAACAGTACCAATACAATGCCAACCTCGCTCCCACGCGTACCCAACTTCAGGGTATGTCTATGGGTGCGGGCGAAGGTTTCAAAGACTACACAAAGAAGTAGAGGGACCTTGCTGGAAGAGTACAACCCCCTCTGGCTGACAGGGAGTTAGTAGATATGTTTCTGGGGACCTTGTCTGGTCCGTATTTCAACCATCTGATTGGAAGTTCATCGTCCGGGTTTACTGAGCTGATTATGACCGGGGAAAGAGTTGAAGTCGGTATCAAGAGCGGTAAAATATAGATGGGTGCTTCATCAAGTAGCGAAAAGAAGCCTTTTAAGAAGGAATCTAGCACTATTTACAGCTCAAAGAGCCATAACAAACCTGAACGCCACCAAGCAATTAATGCGGTGGTTATATCAAGACCTGCTGTTGCTCCTCAGCGCAACAATCAGCCAAGGTCCGAGAGACCGTGAAGACAGTACACTCAGCTTCATACTACCCTGTCTCGGATTCTGCCGCAGTTATTGAAGACCAAATTGGTGATTCCGAAGGAAGCCCCGAAGAATCCAAATACAACATCACCCATGTATAATCCGAACACCCGCTGTGCTTTTCACTCTAATAGCCCGGGGCACGATATGAATGATTGTTGGGTCTTGAAGAATAAAGTGCAGGATCTGATCGATGCTAAGGAGATTGAGTTTGAAGCACCTGAAAGGCCTAATGTTATGACTTCTCCTATGCCCAAGCATGGAATAAATGTTGTAGATGAAGACTCGTTTGTGGTTTCTGTTAAAGACATTGCTACTCCATTAATGACTGTGAAGAAGAACCTTCTGTTAGCCGGTTTATTTCCGGCTGTGGCGAAGGTTGCCATCTGTGTGTCGTCCTACCTACTGGTTGCCATCTTTTGAAGTCAGGTGTCCAACGCCTGATGGATAACAAAGAAATTCTATTTGAGAAGACTTTTGTTCCTTTGGTTCCTACTGAAGAAGTTGCTATAATCACCATTTTCGACAATTCTTCCAAGGCTTCCTCGAGAAAGCCTGTTAGAATTACATCTTTTCCGAGAATTGCACCGTTGATCATTACCATTCCTGGGCCTATCACCTATACATCAGATAAAGTTGTCCCTTGGCACTACGGGGATGACGTGTATTATCACAGGGTTAAACAAGACTTGAATGATGAAGAGGCTGATACTGACGTCAACAATATTGTTGGATCTAGTAAAGTCACCCGCAGCGGAAGACTGTTCTCTCCTGAGATCTCTCCACCAACTGATCGGAAGCCTGTTGTTACTACACCTGCCAGTACACCTGCTACTGTTCTTTTTCATGTTCCAATTCTTACCCCTGTCGCCGAGTCATTTGACACTCGGGGCAAAGGGACCATCAGTGAGCCTGCCCGGACAGAGGCACCGAAGAAGATTACTGTTGAAGCCTCTAGACAAGAAATGGAGGAAATTTTGAAGATCATCAAAAAGAGCGACTACAACATAGTCGAGCAGCTGAGGCAAACCCCGTCAAAAATCTCTATGTTATCTTTGTTGCTATGCTCAGAAGCCCGTGCCAAGGCTCTGATTGCTTTCCTGAAAACTGCGCACGTGCCGCAAGAAACATCAGCTGATTAGTTTAAAGATTGTGTGGCTAGTTTAACTGCTGATAATGGTCTGGGTTTCTCCGACGCCGACTTGACTGCCAAGGGGAAGAATCATAATGACGCTCTACATGTTTCAATTGAGTGCAAGGGCACTACCCTGGCTCACGTGTTGGTGGATATTGGGTCCTCGCTGAATGTTTTACCCAAGAAGGCACTAGACCGGTTAGACTATGAAGGGTTGGTGCTGAAACTGAGTAATATTGTAGTCAGGGCCTTTGATGGGTCCAAGAGGATGGTACACGGAGAAGTGGATATTCCAGTCAAGGTTGGTTCTCAGATTTTTGCATCTACATTCTATGTGATAGACATCCGGCCATCTTATTCTTGTTTGTTAGGTCGCCCGTGGATCCACAAAGCTGGGGCAGTAACGTCTACGCTCCACCATATGCTGAAATACCCAGTGAAGGGGAAAATTGTTACAGTACATGGAGAAGAGGAGTTCATGGTGAGCCACCTCAACTCTTTTCGGTATGTGGAAATGGACGGGGAATTCATTGAAACCCCGTGTCAACATTTTGAAGAAGTCCCCCAAACGCAGGCGTCGACTGAAACTGTTACTGAAGATCCTCCAATGAAGATGGCTTCCCTCAAGGATACTCGGGCTATTGTTGAGAAAGGTGGGTGTGCAAATTGGGGCCAACTCCCTGATTTTGCACATAAGACTAACAAGTTTGGTTTGGGTTTCACTGCAGAAGCTCAAAGGGATGTTCAGCATGCGCAAATCGGAGGACCTCCCTTTTTCATCAGCAGTTCAGGAGTGAATGCCATTGAAGACGATGTTGAAGAGTTTGAGTTTGACAGCTGGATTTACCCAACGGCCGATGATGGACTAAGCAATTGGATGGAAAAGGACTTCGTCCCAATTTCTTTTATTACCCAGTAATGAGACTTTTTGTTTTGAATTTGTAACAAACAATTTTTAAACTTTACGGCCCGGTGTCTTACCCGAGGCACCGTGGTTTTGTTTTTGATGGCTTGATATTTGTCATTTCCATATATCATTAATAAAAGCATTGGACGTTTCTTGCATTTCAAATTTTGCGCTCCTTATTTTTCTTTTTCTATCTTGCAAAACAACTATTTTACACACACTCACATATACAGGTCTACATCCATTCGGGATCCCACTGATAACGACTTTGCTAATGCCAGTTATGACTTCGAAATTCCGATCAACTTAGTCGAAGACGAAGGTGAAGATGATTGTGAAGTGCCTGGTGAACTTGCTAGACTGCTACTTCAGGAAGAGAGGGCCATACAACCGCACGAGGAGCCCGTGGAAATAGTAAATCTGGGTACAGAAGAAGACAAGAAAGAGGTCAAGATCGGGGAAAATATGGAGCTTAGTGTGAAGCAACGGTTGATTCAGATGCTGCGTGACTACGTTGAGATCTTTGCCTGGTCCTATGAAGATATGCCTGGGTTGGATACCGATATTGTGGTTCATCGGCTGCCTACCAAGGAAGATTGCCCTCCAGTGAAACAGAAGGTCCGTTGAATGCGCCCCGAGATGTCTTAGAAAATCAAGGCTGAAGTTATGAAACAGTTTGACGCCGGTTTTCTAGCAGTTACTTCCTACCCGCAGTGAGTTGCCAACGTTGTTTCTGTGCCGAAGAAGGATGGTAAGGTTCTAATGTGTGTCGACTATAGGGATCTGAACAGGGCGAGCCCCAAGGATGATTTCCCTCTACCTCATATCGATGTTCTAGTTGACAACACCGCACAGCATAAGGTCTTCTCCTTTATGGATGGTTTCTCCGGTTACAATCAGATCAAAATGGCTCCTGAAGACATGGAGAAGACAACCTTTGTTACGCAGTGGGGTACCTTTTACTACAAAGTCATGCCTTTTGGATTGAAGAATGTTGGGGCAACGTATCAGTGCGCCATGGTCGGTTTGTTCCATGACATGATCCATCATGAGATTGAGGTGTACGTTGACGACATGATTACAAGATCCCAAACTAAAGAAGAACATTTTGACCACCTTCAGAAGTTATTTGACAGGTTGAAGTTGTACAAGCTGAGGTTAAACCCGAACAAATGCACCTTCGGGGTGAGATCCGGTAAGCTGCTGGGTTTCATCGTAAGCGATAAAGGTATTCAAGTAGATCCTGCAAAGGTGAAGGTTATACAAGAAATGCCAGCTCCCCGAACAGAAAAAGAAGTCAGAGGCTTTCTGGGACGTCTGAACTACATTTCCCGATTCATCTCGCACTTGACTGCTACTTGTGAGCCAATCTTCAAACTACTGAAGAAATATCAAGTGGTAAGATGGAATGATGAATGTCAGGCCGCTTTCGAAAGGATCAAAGAATATCTCCAAGAGCCACCCATTCTGATGCCTCCAGTTGAAGGGAGACCTTTGATCCTATACTTGACAGTACTCGATAATTCAACGGGGTGCGTGTTGGGGCAGCATGACGAGTCTGGCCGAAAAGAGCATGTTATTTATTACCTTAGCAAAAAGTTTACCGACTATGAGACCCGATACTCACTGCTCGATAAAACTTGGTGCGCTTTGGCATGGGCTGCTTGCCGATTGAGACAGTATATGCTGACTCACACTACTCTATTGATATCAAAGATGGATCCAATCAAGTATATCTTCGAATAGCCTGCCTTGTCCGGAAGAATAGCAAGATGGAAGATGATCTTGACTGAGTATGACATCCAATACACGACCCAAAAGGAAATTAAGGGAAGTGTGTTGGCAGATCATTTGGCACATCAGGCAGTAGATGATTACCAGTCTATGAACTTTGAATTCCCGGATGAGAATATCATGATAGTGACTGACTGTGAAGAACCTGGACCGGATGAAGGACCTGAGGAGGGATCTCGATGGTCTATGTACTTTGATGGAGCTTCAATCGCTTTGGGTAATGGCATTGGCACCTTGGTCATATCTCCTAAAGTCTCTCATACTCTGTTCACCTCCCGACTATGTTTCAACTGCACCAACAATATGGCGGAGTATGAAGCATGCATCATGGGTCTTCGAGCAGCAATTGACCTAAGAATTAAGTTCTTAAGTGTATTCATAGATTCCGCTCTCGTGATCAGTCAGATCAAAGGCGAGTGAGATATGAAACACACAAATCTTATTCCTTACAAGGAGTATGTATTGACATTGCTTCCCCACTTTGAGGAAATAACCTTTGAACACTTCCCTAGAGAGGAGAATCAGTTGGCGGACGCGCTAGCTACGATGTCTTCTATGTTAAAACTCAATTGGGACAACGAAGATCCCCGGATTACCATTGAGAGGTTGGACGAACCTGCACATTGTTGTGACATTAAGACTGAAGAGGTAACGGATAAACCCTGGTTTCATGAAGTGAAGAGGTATCTTGAGGCTCAGGAATACCCCGTGGGTGCATCTGTTAATGATAAGAAGTTTCTGAGGAGGTTCGCGGCGAAGTTCTTCATCAGTAATGACATCCTCTACAAGCGAAACCATGATTCGACCTTACTGCGATGTGTGGATAAGAACGAGGCAGAAAGGATCATGGAAGATTTACATGAAGGTACTTTCGGAACTCATTCCAGTGGACATACCATGGCAAAGAAAATCCTACGAGCAGGATATTATTGGTCCACAATGGAAGTTGACTGTTACCAGCATTCTCGGACCTGTCACAAGTGCCAAGTCTATGCTGATAAGGTGCACATTCCTCCAGTACCTCTGAACATCTTGAAAACTCCGTGGCCTTTTGCAATGTGGGGCATCGACATGATCGGTGAGATCAGACCTACGGCGTCCAACGGGCATCGTTTCATCCTGGTAGCTATTGATTACTTTACGAAGTGGGTTGAAGCAGCTTCCTTTGCTACTGTAACCAAGAACGTCGTGGAACGATTCATTTGGCACAATCTGATCTATCGATATGGTGTACCAGAGAAGATCATTACAGAAAATGGTACAAATCTCAATAATAATATGATCACTGAGCTCTGCAAGCAGTTCAATATACATCATGACAACTCATCTCCTTACCGGCCGAAGATGAATGGGGCTGTTGAAGCGGCGAATAAGAATATCGAGAAGATTGTGCAGAAGATGACGGTGACATACAAAGACTGGCACGAGATGTTACCGTTCGCTCTTCATGGGTACCGTACCTCAGCACGGATGTCCACAGGGGCAACACCCTATTCCTTGGTTTATGGCATGGAAGTCGTATTGCCCATTGAAGTTCAGATACCATCTCTTCAGATTATGAAGGATGCAGGTTTGAGCGAAGATGACTGGATTCAGACCCGACTTGATCAGCTGAACTTAATCGACGAAAAGAGACTTACTGCTATTTGTCATGGTCAGACGTATCAAAAACGGATGATCAAGGCATTTAACAAGAAAGTTAGACGACAAGAGTATCAAGTTGAGGATCTGGTGATCAAGCACATTATCTTACCTTAAGGTGATCCCAGGGGCAAATGGACCCCTACCTACGAAGGGCCATTTGTGGTTAAGAACATTTTCTCAGGAGGAGCTATGATTCTGACCACCATGGATGGTGACGACCTTCCTCACCCCGTCAATGCAGACATAGTGAAAAAATACTACGCATAATCAAAGACCCGCTAGGTCGACTGGCCTAGGCAAAAATAAGGGCTTCCCAGCGAACCAAAGGGTTAGGGAAAAAATAAAGGATGAAAATAAAAAAAATATGTACACCCGGTAAGTCGAAAACCTGAAAAGGCGGCTTGGGCAAAAAAGGGTATCCCGGTGGACTGAAAACCCGAAAGGGCGGTCCAGGAAAAAAATTAGGGATCAAAGCGTAACACTATGTCTCATTGGATCACCTTGCAACCAGACATCAGTATCAACTATCAAGCTCTGATGGCATTAATCAATCTGATCTACCTTCAACCAAGTGGCAAAGTGATGAGATGCTCGAGGACATAAAGGCGATAACAGAGTTGGAACCCAGTAGGATTATTCACATAACTGTTCTGTTTTTCACAAATTGTGTAAATTCTATTTGTTCGGCGGCGTTCTCTTACTATGACGTCAGCCTCTAGTACAAAAATGCCTATTTACAGGCCAAACTTCAAAATCAATACAATTCATTTTCAGAGAAATTTCAAAATGTTTTTCCTTTTTCTGTTTTGTTTTGCAAAGAACGTCCAATGTTCATTTTTGATATATGCATTTGACATTAATTTCCGCTCATGAATATTTACATGCGAAACAAAAGACGATTACTCGTAATATCAGAGACAGGGGCAAATAAATTTTTCCAAACTGTACAGTTTCTCTATCCACCAGGTACAAGGTAAATTTAGCTGAAGGATATGGCTAAGGTTCATTCACTCCCCGCGGAGTAAGAAAATATAGTAATGTTAACTCTCCCCAGCTGAGACTTGCCACTGTGATTGAATCGGTAATATTCTCCACAGGCAGAGTTTATCTACCATCAGCGCTAAAAAGTCTTATTATCCCCGGTGGAGTATTTATATCCCCAGTGGAGTTTGAAAATTCTCCCCAACGCAGTCTGAAAAAGCTTCCCCCAATGGAGTGTGGAGAATCATCCCTAGTAGACTTTGGAATATTGTCCCCAGAAGAGCCTAAAAGGTCATCCCCAGTGAAGTCGCAACTAAAAGATCATCCCCAGCGGATTTCTTTCCTTTCACAAACAAGAATTCAATCCCCAACAGGATCCAGTATCACCAGCAACGGTAATTCATCCCCAGCTAAATTTATCAGTGGAATCCTCAACAGAATATCTCTTCCCCACAGAGCCACTTTCTCATCAGTTTATTCCCTAACGGAGTTATCCTCTCCTTCAGGTTTATTCTCACAATCATCTTCATCCACTATCTCCAGTGGAAACAAAGAATTCAACTCTTTTCTCCAGCAGCTATCCGGGATTTATTTTCCCCAGCTAAAAACATTACATTTCCATACATCATGACGCATGGATATATGCATCATACAACACAATCTCATTTATTTTGAGAACATCATTGCTTGATACATATCATGCATCACATACAGCTAACCTTTACCTTTCAGGAAGGATGCGGTTAAATTCTCACAAAATTCAAGGCTATGAAGCTTTTACCTCAGTCAAATTATTGACAAGTTCTTAAATCTCAACAGAGTTGTTTTCTCAGTTGAATTACAGACAGGGTCCTAAATCTCGACAAAGTTCCTTCGTCGAATTACAGACGAGTTCCTAAATCTCAATAGAGAAGTTTTCTCAGTTGAATTACGAACGAGTTCTTAAATATCGATGAAGATGTTTCCCCAAGTCGAATTACTGACAAGTTCTTAAATCTCAACAGAGTTTCTCTCAGTTGAATTACAGACAAGGTCCTAAATCTCGACAAAGTTTTCCTCCGTTGAATTACAAACAGGTTCCTAAATCTTAGCAGAGAAGTTTTCTCAGTTGAATTACGGGCGAGTTCTTAAATCTCAATGGAGATGTTTCCCTCAGTCAAATTACTGCCAAGTTCTTAAATCTCAACAAAGTTGTTTTCTCAGTTGAATTACAGACAAGGTCCTAAATCTCGACAAAGTTCCATCGTTGAATTGCAGACGAGTTCCTAAATCTCATCAGAGAAGTTTTCTCAATTGAATTACGGGCAAGTTCTTAAATCTCGATGAAGATGTTTCCTTCCAGTCGAATTAGTGACAAGTTCTTAAATCTCAGCAGAGAAGTTTTCTCAGTTGAATTATAGACAAGGTCCTAAATCTCGACAAAGTTCTTCCGTCGAATTACAGAAAAGTTCTTAAATCTCAGCAGAGAAGTTTTCTTAGTTGAATTACGGGCGAGTTCTTAAATCTCGATGAAGATGTTTCCCTCCAGTCGAATTATTGACAAGTTCTGAAATCTCAACAGAGTTTTTCTCAATTGAATTACAGACAAGGTCCTAAATCTTGACAAAGTTCCTCCGTTGAATTACAGACGAGTTCCTAAATCTCAGCAGAGAAGTTTTCTCAGTTGAGTTATGGGTAAGTTCTTAAATCTCGATGAAGATGTTTCCCTCTAGTCGAATTACTGACAAGTTCTTAAATCTCAGTAGAGAATTTTCTTAGTTGAATTACAGACAAGGTCCTAAATCTCGACAAAGTTCCTCCGTCGAATTACAGACAAGTTCCTAAATCTCAGCAGAGAATTTTTCTCAGTTGAATTACGGGCGAGTTCTTAAATCTCAGTGAAGATGTTTCCCTCAGTCGAATTACTGACAAGTTCTTAAATCTCAACAGAGTTTTTCTCAGTTGAATTAAAGACAAGGTCCTAAATCTCGACAAAGTTCCTCCGTTGAATTACAAACGAGTTCCTAAATCTCAGCAGAGAAGTTTTCTCAGTTGAATTACGGGCGAGTTCTTAAATCTCGATGAAGATCTTTCCCTCCAGTCGAATTACTGACAAGTTCTTAAATATCAATAGTTTTTCTCAGTTGAATTACAGACAAGGTCCTAAATCTCGACGAAGTTCCTCCGTTGAAGTACAGACAGGTTCCTAAATCTCAGCAGAGAAGTTCTCTAAGTTGAATTACGGGCGGGTTCTTAAATATCAACGAAGATGTTTCCCTCAGTCGAATTACTGACAAGTTCTTAAATCTCAACAGAGATGTTTTCTCAATTGAATTACAGACAAGGTCCTAAATCTCGGTAAAGTTCCTCCGTCGAATTACAGATGAGTTCCTAAATCTCAGAAGAGAAGTTTTCTCAGTTGAATTACGGGCGAGTTCTTAAATCTCGACGAAGATGTTTCCCCTCAGTTGAATTATGGGAAAGTTCCTAAATCTCGACACTTCAGTTGAACTACGGGCAAGTTCCTAAATCTCAACAAAGATCAGACTTCCCCAGCGGAATCTTCCTCAAATGACGGGTATATAAGCTCTCGCTAAGGAATGTCTTATGCGGTCGACACTCCTTCAGATGGCATCTTTAAGCCCATCCCCTCGTCACCAATCTCCAAATGGCATCTGTAAGCCCATTCCCTACATCACAAGGTTGATACCACTTCATGCGAGTGCAAATTTCTGGGCACTCTAGTGTTCAATCATCTTCCACCTTCAGATCACGAAAGGCATGAAAGCCAATCTACATCCTCAGGTTTAAGAAGATTGAACAGGGGAAGCTGTTGTACCCCAAAATTTTCCGTCCCGTATTTCTCAAAACATTGCAAGAAAAATCTCCAAGTTGCTCAAGGTTGCTCAAAGATTGACCAGACAAGCTCTCTCCTAAGGCAGTCTACCCCAAACTAGGGTTTCATGTTGCATCAAGATCCTTGAGTCTAGGTGACCCCAAGTTCTCACCAATGTCCTAATATGTTGTCAAGATCATCCATGTCAAATTTCAAGCCTTGCAGAGGAAGTTTGCTCAATCAATTGCTCAAAGGTCCAAAAATCGACTGTGCTAGGGCAAAAGTCAATTGTGACCTACATACAGTCAAACTTCAATATTTTTTGTCAACATTCTCATTTTGAAGTATATATCATCATTTTATCAAGGTTTGATCATGATTCATCAAGGATTGCTCAAAATTCATCAAGACTCAAAAGTTGCTAAGTTGGGGTTTTGTAGGAAAAGTCAATCCAACTTTGACCAAGCATAACTTTCTCATACTTTATGAGAAATGACCCATCCAAAGCTCATTTTGAAGAGGATGCAATTTCCTACAATCCATCTTCATACCCCAAGATCAAAATATGCACTCACAAGAAGTTATGAATTTTGACATTATAGGTCATTTTTGAAAGTCAACAAAAACACCTTTTTTGTCAAAGCTTCTAACTTGACCATAGAATATCAAAATGAGATGATACCGAAAGTGTTGGTTAAAGGACATATCAAGCTTTCTAAAAAGTCCAAGAACACCTCCAAAAGTTCAAAATTGAAGTTATGCATTGTTGAAGTTGGACTTTTTTGCAAAATTGTCAAAAGTCAACTATCCCCAAAACTTCAAATTTTGCCAAATGGGCCCATTCTTTTTCACTTGTTTTGAGTTTACCTTATTTCCCACGTGCTCCATCTTTGGCCATGTGTCCATATCTTATTTTTATTATTTAATTTGATTTTTATTTGAATTAATTCATTTTAAATCAAATCAAATCACATAAAATCAAAAACATTAAAATCTAAAGATCTTGTGATCATTTCAGGCTCCAATTACAGCTAGCTTTGCAATCAAACTCGTATCAAGGTCATTAGGCACAAGGAGATTGGATTTAGGCCAAGTTTGGAAAGCTTTAATGAAGGATAAAATCAAATCTCAAAATCATTGATAGAGGGAGATTTGAACAACAAATGCTACCCTAATGTATTGTACAATACATAAGCAAGCGAAACACACAAGAATCAGGGTTGGAAATCAATTGTGGAGGCAGAACCAAACTTGCAAAAACCAGAAAAAAAGTGTGACTTTTAAATCAAGGTTAGAGACATTTTCAAGACTTGAGACTTGTCTCAATCTCTTCTTGGCCATCTCCAGAAGCAAAACGAATCCAAGCCACGCGTTTTCAAGCTTCCTATAGCACTGTAAGTCTCATGAGAGGTATCCCTGTTCTTGATTTCATATCTCAGAAATTAGGCATTGTTATAATGAAATAATTGCATATTTGTAATCACCATGCCATTTGCAAGCTTTTGACATTAACCAATTTCATTTATGTGACTTGTAACGAGACCCACCATTATTAGGGTTTCATCTTTTGTTTTTGGGGTTTTTTGTGTCAGGAAAAATCAGCATTAATATTGGCCATGGTTGTGATCAGTGGGTTGAGACGAACTCAACCATGTTCTTAGAATGCGTTTATATGGCCTGGAGAAGATTTTAGGATGAAGCCACTGTTTTAGCTTCAGATAAGAATCTGCAGGTAAAAGTTGCAGATCCTCAAAGACAGGGACGAACTCGTGTCATCCGTCCATTGGCCGGTTCAAAATAATCGCGTATTTTTTTATTTTTATGGCATTTGATTTTGTTTTTATATAATATATTTTGTTTGTATTATTATAACAAAAACAACAAAGCTCTCCAGTGGTAACCATGTTGGCCTTAAGGCGTTCAGAAGCTGGAGGTCAGGGGTTCGATCCTTGCCTCCAGCAATTTGTATTTTCTTGTTATTTTTCAGGAGATCTAGTGTGCATACAAGTCCACAGTCCACCATGCGCCTCACTCCTCAGAATGCCAGATGGCCAGGTGGCTAGATCTGGTGGTCAAGTATTGAAGGTCCACCAAAAGGCTAGTCAATGCATGTGCATAGGATCACCAAAAGTCAATTGGGTCAACTTAATAGGCCAGCAAATATGCTTCCTGCACCTCCAAATCTAAGGCCCAATTTTTCTTTCTCTCATATTTTGTTTTTTTTTTAATTTAATTATTTTATTTTGTTTTAATTAATTACTAACCATTAAATCAATTTTCTTTTTTATTAAAAAGTCACAAAAATACTTTTTTATCCAATTAAAATTCAGAATTTTATTTTTTTATTAATAAATACTAACTAATTAATTAGGTTTAATTCTAGAATAACTTTAATTTATCTTTGTAAATAAATAAAATTAATTAGAGTTCATTAGGTTTTAATTCATTTAATTATTTTTATTTTCTTTCTTAAAATATCAAAAAATATGTCATTAGTTATTTTTCATTAATTAATTAATTTAATAATTAATTTAGTATTTAATTTTAGGATTAATTTCTTTTCTTAAATAAAAACAAAAAAAAAGCATTTTCTTTTAAAAGGGTCAAAAGCCTAATTTCGCATCTGACTTAATTTCGCGTCGCGCTTTATTTATTTTTATCCATATTGATGTATCTTCTTCTGGTATGTAATAGATAATTAGGACCTTTAATTTATTTTACCGCTTTATTTTATTTTCAAATGGTTGCTTTTGGCGATGTAAATACCCGACGCCTTGTAATTTAATTTCCGCATTTTAATTCCGCCCATTATATAACTGCTAGATGTTTGATAATAGGATTTGCATGACAAGACTGAATGTTTAATCTTAAAATCAAATTAGATCACCCTTAACATGTGCAAAGATGAAAATAATTGAAAACGACACACTCGCACATGCGCACTCTTAGGGTACACCCCACTTGGTTGCCTTCGTACACGGTCATTGAGTATAGGTCGTTTTAGAAGTCGTCCTCTTGTCTAAAAGATCATAGTCGCCTCGAAATGGTTGCCTCGGATATTGTTGCCTCAAACAAATGATCTAAAGATATTAGGGTTACCGCTAAGGCGTCCTAACATTGCTTTAGTGACCGTAGGTCCCTCATTCGAATTGACCCTTAAACTTCAACGACGGTGATACCTACTCATTAATAGTGGGATAGCATTGTATAAAGGAAATTAGCATAGAACGATCCCTTTTTTCGAGTAGGTAAATTAGTTCTTAGATACTTGCTCTTTCAAAACAAAACTTTTTCACACTTACACTCCTTTTCGAACAAAGTTTTCAAAAACACTTCATTACACTCTTAAGGACAGAAGCAAGAGTTAAATCGAAGTTTCAAACAAAATTTTTTTTCAAACCCACAAGCACAAAGAAAACAATTTTGAAAACAATGAGCAAGTACCTAAGAGCCCGTGGATAACAACAGATAGAAAGGGTGATAATACCTTCCCTTTCTATAATCTACCCCCCGAACCCGAGAAATATCTCGAAAAAGGAATTTTTCTGTGTTTTTTTCCTTTCCTTGTTGGATAAAATAAAAGTCGGTGGAGACTCTTGCTTACCGCGACATTTTGTGAAAACAAACGCAAAACACAAACAATCATTCCAAAAAAATAGTCAGTTCTTCCCACCGTATCACAGGCACCATAGTCACGTTTATCATGTTGAATCTGCTGAATGATCCAATGTGCTACGTTCCCTCATTTCAGCAAGAATGTCATCAAGAGTGGCAAATGCGCTTTCATTACTTCTTTTGGGTCGGCGTCTAGATGATGTACCTGCAACATTTTCAGAAGAAACATGTATGGTGCGTGGGTGTGTATTAGTCTCCGGAGAAACCTGCTCCATATCATAAACTCATCATCAATTTGACCACATTGTTCATCCTATGCAGGAAGGATAGGCTCGGGTGGTCGGATCATAAAGCCAATTATCCAAATTTTCACATCAGTACGAGTGCGACATGGAAAAGTAACGCTCTTAACCTTATTTTTGCTAACCATCAAATGATATTTGCCATCAATCCTAGCCTTGATCATATGTGCAGATCGACATATATCAATGTCAAGAAAAACTGCTGGTATTTGTTGCATTGTGGAAATTTCAGTGCTCAAGCCTAATGAAAGTACTATGAAGGTAACTATTGAAGGTATGAAGAAAACACAAGAAATTGTGTTTGAATTGGGTTTTCCTTTCTTTAAATTTTTTTCTTCTAAGTGTGATACGGTGGGAGAACTGACTTGAGGTTTTGCGTTTGTGTTCGCAAATGTTTCGGTTTAGCAAGAGTCGCCACTGACTTTTTATTTTATCCAAAGGAAAGGTCAAAAAGCACAGGAAAGACCTTTGAGATGTTTTCTTGGGTTCGGGGGGTAGATTATGTAAAGGGAAGGTGCTAGCACCCTTTTCATCCATGGTTTTCCATGGGTTCTTAGTTACTTTTTTAGATCACTTGCTTTTGCTTTTCAATTGTTTGAAATGGTGCTTTGTGTGTAGTTTTGAAAATATTTTGAAAAGAGGCCTTTGTCTAGGAAACCTTTGTAATGATTCTTGTTTGAATATATACAAAGGTGTTTGTCTTTTGAAAAGATGTTTCAATGTTTGAAAGTTTATTTTGGGAAATGTTTTGAAGTTGTGTTGTGAGGTGTGTTTGAAAATAGCAAGGATGTTTTTGCAAGTTTTGATCAAGTAACTAAGAGTTTTCTACCCTATTTTACTCAAAGATTTTTCCTATACGTTTTTAACCCTTTTTTACAGTGTTGTTTTACCATTGTATTTGGTAAACAACCTTGTATTTGGATATTAAACGGGACAGGCGCGGGTCATCGTATGGACCATGATAGCAATTGTGCTAAGTATCTTTAGCAAATTTTTTGAGGGACTAGATCATTTTGTATAGGCAACCAAGATAGCGTCATCGAGGGACTATGATCTTTTATTTTGTTTTTGTTTTGCCAAGATACTCAACATGCATAACATGGCCATTTTAAAGGCAACAAATGGATGAAACCCTAGGGTGCATGTGTGCATTGTGTTGTCAATTTACATGATTTTTGTCTTTGCATTAGTCAAGCTATTTGTTTTGATTTTGGACATTCGCATACAAACCCTAATCTCTAACATGGCATATTTGAAAGTATAAAGTGCATAAAATAAATCTACACTATTACAATATTTGATATGGGAAGGGGGGATACAATTTTGAATGGGGGAATATTTGCAAGAAAATAAAATCCTAATATTTACTATTACATCCAAATTGAATAAATGGTACAAATAAATAAAATAGGCAAGTATTTAAATGGTCAATTAAATAAATATGCAAAATATTATGAATATGCAAAAAATGTTTTTGTTTATTTTTATGTATGTAAAAACAAAATATTTAATGTATTAAAAAGAAATAAAAGATTATTATTTTTTTATTAAGGGTAAAAACCCTAATTTTCTTTAAGAACACATATATATTAGTTATATTGTTTATGTACAATAAAATATAAAATATATACAAATGTCAAAAAATAAAAATATATTAGAAAAATATTATTTAAGTATGTAAATAATAATAATAAAAATATAATATTTTTAATGTATTTTTTCAAGTTTTTATTAAATAAAATAAAAGTATGTACTAATTAATAATTATTTTCATGTTAGAAAAATAAAATGAAATACAAAAATAAATGTGAAAATTTATAAAAATATTTTAGGTAAATTTTTATGTTTAGAGAAAAATAAAATAAAATCAGAAATTAAAACTAAAATAAAAAAATGCAAAAATATAAAGGAATGGGCCAGGGGGTGCAGTTAGCAAGGCAGGGGTGCAAAAAGTGAGCCAGAGCCAAGCCCAGTCCACTGAACTTCATCTTCAACCTTTGTCAACCAAAAACGCGCGCGCCTGACTCAAACATGGAAAACCTGCATGTGTGCTCTAATGCAAAAACTCATAACATCAAAGTTGTAGCATTTTTCAAGACGATTCCAACCATGTAAAGAACTCATTCTAACTCTCAAAGACCGGAGAGAATTTCTCTGGCCCTAAATTCTAACCTAATTTTTTCAGGAAGTTCATGAATCAAATTCTCTTAACACGTTTAACTTAAATGAAAACTGAGCATATGTACAGCTTCATGGCTATGAGTACTACATTTTTTATTCACAAACCTAAGTCTAATGATTCCTACATAGAGATATAGGAAGTTAACAAAAACTTGTTTCAGTTGAACTCGTGTATGGCAATGTGGAGCTTTTCAGTGAGGCCTGAGATGTTTGGGAGCTTGCTTGAACTTCCTCTGACCTTCCCCAATGCCTAGTTTGCCTTGAATGTGCTTGAACAAGCTTATAGAACTCAACCTGCACAAGCGGAAAACAGAAATGGTGAAGCTTGCAAATGGAGTTACAGCTAGTGTCTAATGGTTGGGATAGCTTGGATAGGTTATACGGAAGGTGTTTGAACAGGTTTGGGGCAAAATGCACGAGTGGTTTGTGAGATAGAACTCAAAGTGCAGAAGCTGCCCTGTTTTGCAAGAGGAAGGTGACTTTGTATTTTGGAAGGTTTTAGGGCTCAATGGCTCGTGTTTCTGGCTCAAGGAAATGTGTAAAACTTGTCTCAAATTCTTGCAAGAGTTGGTTCTCTCAGATGTTCAAGATGTGTTGTATTTGACAAGTTTCTTGTATTTTAAGCAAAAGTAAGTCATGATGCAAGACATGCCTGTACAGGCTATCTATAAGCTTGCACTTTGTGATATTGTCCCCCTTAGTTGGTGGATATTGTGTGCTGCACTTGATCTTGTTCAAGGCTCAAGGATTCTATTTGACATAAATCAAATTTGACAAAAATGGCAATGTTGCCTTTTTGCTATTTTAGGATTAATCTTGTGTGCAATCCTCCCATGACCAGAACAAAGCCTAAAACCAATGGATTTTCATTTAATTATTGAGTATGGAATGGTTTTGGGACCTGTAATCAAGTACAAACAAGGCTGATTAGAGTTTGCAACTTGTATCAATATGAAAATGCCATGGATCAAAAGTGATTTTTTTCCAACTTCAAGCCTTCGATTCTCCCTAAACACAAATGATTTTGGAGAGTTCTTGGACATTTTGGAAAGCTTCTAACATGATATACAATCCATCTTTGAAATTCATTTTGAGATTCCAAGTGGAACTAGGTGAAAAATTGCCATGAAGATAGGTCAAAATCCTGCCTAAACTAGGGCAAAATTTCACTAAGTTAAAAGTTTCATGGACCCTTGTTCCAAAACTCATAACTTGAGATACAAGCTTCTTTTGAGAAAACTTTGTCAATCAAAGTTGTAGATTTTGTGGAGTACTACAACTTTGATGTTGGAAGTTTTGTTTGAATCCAATTGCATCATGGTGAAAATATTGGGCAAAGTTGGGAAAAATTAAAGAAATTTCATAACTTAGAAAAATTCTAAGTTATGAAATTTTTCAATCTTAAACCCTAATTTGAAAAATTGGGTTTCTTGATGAACAAGTTTCATGTTTTGACATATCTTGATGAAAAATGACCCTTGGCACTTGATTTTGACCAAAAAGTCAAAGTTTGACTTTTTAGTGTACAGTCAAATTTTGATCAGTTGACTGAAAAATTCATCTGTCAATCTAATGCAATTGAGATCTTTTGAACGTTGTGAATAGGTCAAGATGATTCCATTGAGTCCTTGAATCCATTCTTGGACCCAATTTGCCATTGTCTAGGTCAAAATCCAGAAATTTCCCTTCTGTAGTCAAAACCCTAAAAATGACCATTTTCCCCTTTGAAGATCTGATCAAATTTCTTGAGGAGTTGTGGTCCAAATTTGATCAAATGGTTCATATGAGTTTATAATGTTGATGTGGATCAAAAATTATGAGGCTTGACTGTAAATTGGCCACATTTGACTTTTTCCCAATATAGTTGATTGTTAGGTCAATTGTCCAATTGACTGGGCAAAAATTTGATTCAAGGCTTGAAACTTGGTAGAGGTAATCTTGTAAGTCCAACATGAAGTATGAAAGTCACTTTGAGCATTGAAAGTCCAAAAATCCTAGTGCAAACTCAAACCCTAATTTAGGTCAACAGTACAAGGAGATGTCTTGAGCAGAGCAAAACCCTAATCTGGTCTTGAGTTCAAAGAGTCTTGTGATGAGAAATCTTGATAAAATGAGAGGGGAAATTTTTGTGTACAACACTAAGCATTATTCATTGAAAAATTCTTTTGATTATTACTTCTAAGTAATGCTTCTAATTAAGTTAAGAAAACATAACTCTAAAGCATAAGCAAAAGTAAAGAACACGTGATATGTTTTGGTTCACTTGAGAAGCCCCCAAGCTAGTCCAGTCCACCCTTCTGAGGTGATTTTGCCTTGATCTCAAGGACTTAATCCACTATAATGAATCTAATTACAATCGCTCGGGTAACCGCCGGTGACTAACATCTAATGACGCGTTTAGGGATCCAGATTGGATATAACATTCATTAACCCAATAAAATATGATTCGTCATAATATACTACCAGGATTTCCTTTCAATGATATTTATTAGTGATCTCAGAAGGATGGCCTTCACTCAGTCTCCTTTGAGATATGATTATCATTGACCTAATAGAATCCACTACCAGGATTTCATCTACAATGGCCGCAGCCAAAGTCTTCTTGACAATTCCTTATTCAACCGAGTCTCTCAAATAATCATCAAACAACTGTTTAAATTACATTTGTTTACAATAATAATGCTTCTACACAAGCTGGATGTAAACAGAATTAAGTACATAAGAAGAATCTAATACACACTAAAATATATTACATTATATTGTAGCTTGATGCGTGGTCTTATTTTCTTCAAGTAGCTTCTTCTTACACAATAGCCCAAAGCACTTGAGTTGCTGAAGTCTTCTTCTTTATAAGCTTCTGGAAGCTTTGTTAATCTTGACGTAGTAAAGAGAAGAGCTTATTTATCTTGATTCACCATAGAACATTCTGGACAACATCCCTTGTTCTATTTTCTTCTATGATCACTTTAGAGAAAAAAATTTATGTTGTGTATTTGTAAATAGAGCTTCCATGATCATCTTTATTATCTTCTGCGGCTTAGAAAGCTTTGTGAAACATATGTAATTAAGCACATTGTGAATCAATGATTTCAATGTATTCATTAACAACATGATTGAAGAATCATTTTGATAACAATTGTTCTTGTTGTTGTTATAGTGCTTGATAACTTTTTGGTTGGGTTCCAATTATGACAGCTTTTTTAGCATTTGAACACCAACAACTTGCGACTTGCAACTTTCAGCCTTTTTTGCAACCTGCGGCAAGCTCATCAACTTGTTTAAATATAAGATTATTTTCTTATATAGCTAAGCATATTAGAGGCGTTGGCTATTTGAAAAAGAGTCGTTACAAATAGTACTTCTACGTCCTTATCTCTTCCACACTTCTAGTTAGTGGAGAGTTAATGGAATAAAGCTTTTTCATATTGTGTACTATTTTATCATGTTATCTTTATATTCTTTCCTTTTTCACTTCAGAGTCTTCTGCGAGCATGAGGTTAGAAGTGGGAACATAACATAAGGTCTTCAGAACTTCAAGTCTTCAGAGTCTTCAGAACTGCGTCTTCAGAGTCTTCAGCACTTGGTCGTGAGAACCTATTGTAGCGAATATTTGGATCAGAAGAGCTTCAAGTCTTCAGAGTCTTAAGAACTGTGTCTTTAGAGTCTTTAGCACTTGGTCTTGAGAACCTGTTGCAGATGACCTTGAACCTTTAGAACTTCAAGTATTTGGAATCTTCAGACCTTCTGTCTTTAGAATATTTAGCACTTGGTTCTTTAAGAATCCTTGTCTTCAGAACCTTGTTATTAGAAACACAAAGTCTTCAGAATCCTTGGACTTCAGTTAGAAACATTTTTCTTCAGATCTTTTAACTTTTTCTTCTTTGAAACAAGTTGTCTTTTAGAAACTAGGTTTTTAGCATTTAGAATTTAGTAGAAACTTTGTCTTCAGATCTTCTAACTTTGTTTCTTTGGAACACTCTGTCTTTAGAAGCTTCAGTCTTTAACATCTAGACTTTAGTAGAAACTTGAGTCTTTAGCTCTTCTTACTGGTTTCTTTAGAACAACATCAGAGCTTACACTTCAGAGCCTTCTAGAGTGTCTTTCTACTGTTCAACAGAACTTGTGTAGCGTAAAAGCAGAATCAATTCTCTTCTAATGTTTTGGACATGCCATCCATCAGAAGCATAACCTGTTTGTTAATTACTTAACAATAACAAACATTAGAGTATCAAAATTATTCATACAAACATACTCACTTGTTATCATCAAAACTCAGAGATAATATTTCAAAACCGAATCTTGTCCTTACAACTATCCCGCCAATATAAAAAGGGTTGGATCCTCTTGCACAAATAAACTATATATGTGTCAACAGAAAAGGGGTTGCATTAACTCGTTGGTGTGAAAATATGGCATACGTAAAAAATAGCTCTTTTGAATTCATCTTGCCATTATTTATCCGGCCAAAAATTGTACTTAACAGAACACAGTGAAAATACCGTAGGGCCGGATTATAAATGTGAGGCCTTAAGTCCCTCCTAATCAAGAGTTTTCATACCTGATAATTGCTCCCATAGGCCAAATGTTTCTTCCCGCCACTCTAACTTGTAAGGAGCTCTACAAGCAATACCTTCTCCATGGGGGAAATGTAGGAAATCGCCAAGGGTGTCTTCGGTCAAAGAGTATTCCTTATTGAACATTCTAAACTTGACAGTTCCAGTGAAATGTTGTTCGACTGGAGGTGTATCATAAATGAAAGAACTCAAAAACTCCAAAGTAATTGGTTCATAAGTGGGATGGTTCAAAGTACACAGGTAAGTCATATTTAAACTTTCTAGCATCCACTTAACACTATCTAACAGACCTAATTCACGCAGACTAGATTCGTCAACATACCTAGTTAGAACGACGGAGCATTGTTGAAATTTAAGATATTTCTCTTTCTGTAGTACATCGGCTTCTCCTTTACGAAAGACATTGTTGACAAATCTGGTGGTGGTCGTGACCTTACTATTTTGGGTTGAGTTTTTGGAGGCATGGTGAGAAAATAAGAATTGATTAATGGGTTTCTGTGAATTGGAGTGGAGGTCGGGTGATGAAATAGTGAATGATTATAGGGAGTGAATGGGGTTTTAATAAGTGTTTGATGGAGGAAGTTTGATGGTTGGAGAATGAATGTTTGAGTGGGTTTTAATCGGAGTAATTATTGGAGGAAGAATGGAGGAATGAAAAGAGAGTGAGATGAAACGAGGGGCTGGAATTAAAAATGTTATAAGGTGTGGTGAGGGCCACAAAGGCGTGGCGAGGGCCACAATGTTGGGGATTGCATGGAGAGGGCCACAGAGTTAATTTTCTTAAAAATTTTCAACCCATTCCCCACGTACATAAAGAATAAAAATAAGAAAATAATATTGTTTACAATAAAAATTTAGCATAGAAAAATTGAATAAATTGCCATAATTGAAATGAATAATAAAAATCATTATGTTTTATATAGGTAGCTCGATAAAAATTCGGAAAATGACAAAGTAACGCCTAATCTAGGAAACATTAAATTCTAATTCGAAAATATGGAAATCCTAAAATTTAGAAAGCAATGAAAATCCTAAATATAAAGTCAATCCTTCTCCCACACTTAAATAGAAGTGTCCTTAATATTTGAGTGTGAGGGTCAGAAATGCGGTAAACTCTAGATGCATTAGCCACTAGGAGGAGCAACAGAATAAATATGTTGATAGATGTGTAAGTGTTTGTTTGTTGGCATTTTTTTGGTAAAACCAGATTTGCGAATGTCATGACTGATGTCATAACATTATGGGATAAAGGTACATTCTGCAGAAAAGAATGTCATACAGGAACTACTCAGTATGAGTGTTTAGCATGATCATTAAGCAATGATCATACATATTGTATTCTACCAAATTCAGTGAGCAGGATTCTTGTTGTCATAACCAATGTTAAGACATCCTGTACTGATCTAGCATTTGTGCAGATTTATTATTCCTGAGAATTTTCAGGAATCTGGTATGCTTCTCTGAGTTGATGTATACAGTCCAGATCAGATGCTCACGTGGACATTAGGTTAACCTTGCTTAACCCTAATCTGGTATGATGAAAGCCTAAGACCAAGTCTTTAGGTTAACTTTAGTTAACCCTAGCTATTTTCATGGAAGCCCTAACTGAAGAATAACCTGCCTATATATTCCTCATGAAGATTAATGGTTAAGGACACTTTTTGACAGAAGATTAATAAGGGATTGTATAGTTGTAACTACTGTGAGCCAAGCAATTGTCGTTGTGATAAGTGACTTGGAGTAGGATTTGATTGTAAGGGTTGTGTCTAACTCAAAGCTTTGAAGCACGAGTGTTTGTATCTCTTGATTAAATATTTGAAGAAAAATCAAGTTAGGGTTGTTTATCACTCAAAGCTTTGAAGCACGAGTGATTGTGTCTCTTGATTAAAGCTTTGAAGCAAAATCAAGTGTGTGTATTGAAGAGTGTCTTCATAATTTCATTAATCAATAGTTTAGTATCACTACTGTGATTGAGGGGGAGTGAGTAGGAACTCAGGTTTAAGTTGAACTTAGATTGAAGTTGCATTGGGTAGGTCTTAAGTGAAGGAGATAAACTGGTTGGTTTATTCCTAAATTAATATCTCATATAGTGAATTTCCTTCATGGCTTGGTAGCCCCCAGAGTAGGTGTTGTTACACACTGAACTGGGTTAACAATTGATTGTGTTCTTTACTATTTTTAAATTACTGTCTTGAAGTGTGTCAGATACGGTGTCATAACATTCAATTGGTATCAGAGCAGGCACCCTGCCTGTCTTACTGGGTGATATCTAGGGATATTATTTTCTGGCGTTATGGACAAGTAAGGAGGATTTGGGAACAAACCACCTATTCTGGATGGATCAAATTATGACTACTGGAAGCCTCGTATGATTGCCTTCTTGAATTCACTGGACAAAAAGGCTTGGAGAGCTGCGGACAAAGGATGGAACCATCCCACCATAACTGGGAAAGATGGGACGACCAGTCTGAAACCTGAGGAAGAATGGAGCAAAGAAGAAGATGAGTTAGCCCTGGGTAACTCCAAAGCATTAAATGCCTTGTTAAATGGAATTGATAGAAACATATTCAGACTAGTACATCAATGTGAACTGGCCAAGGATGTTTGGGACACTCCCAAAACTACCCATGAGGGTACATCCAAAGTAAAAATGTCCAGACTTCAGATGCTTACTACAAAATTTGAGAACCTAAGGATGATGGAAGATGAGACCATTCATGAGTTTCACATGAACATCTTGGAAATTTCCAACACCTCAGGAGCATTGGGAGAAAAGATGTCAGAAGAAAAGATGTCAGAAGAAAAGCTGGTGAGAAAGATTCTCAGATCCTTGCCTAAAAGGTTTGCAATGAAGGTGACTGCTATAGAGGAAGCTCAGTATATCTGCAACTTGAAGGTCGATGAACTCATTGGGTCACTTCAGACTTTTGAGATGGGGATCAGTGACAATGTTGACAAGAAAAACAAGAGCATAGCACTTGTATCCAATACTGAAGATGAAAACGAGAAGGGTGATGAAGAGAATATTTCAGAAGCTATAGCTATGCTTGGAAGGCAGTTCAACAAACTCATCAAGAGAATGGACCCAAAGTCAAGGTCAAATGTCAAGAACATTCCCTCTGACATTAGCAGATCCTATGACTCCAGCAGAAGATCTAAGTCTAAAGAAAAGGGAAATCAAAGCAGAGGAATCCAATGCCATGGATGTGAAGGATATGGGCACATTCGAGCTGAATGTCCTACCTTTCTTAAGAAACAAAAGAAAGGAATGTATGTTACTTGGTCTGATTGTGACTCAGAAAGTAACTCTGAAGAAGAATTTGCTAAACTAGTTACTGCACTAGCTGGTATTTGTAACTCTGATAGTGAATCTAGTGATGAGGAAGTGACATTTGAAGAACTTGTTGACTCCTACAAGAAGCTATGTATCAGAAGTGCTGAAGTCTGTCAGCAAAATGAGAAACAGAAAAAACTCATAGTAAAGTTTGAGGCTGGGAAGAAGGCAGACACTGATACCATAAGCCATCTCGAAGGTGAAGTTCAAATGCTAAACTCAAAACTTGATCAGATGACCAAGTCTGTCAAGATGCTGACAAATGGAACTGACAAGTTGGAAGAAATCCTTCAGGCTGGACAAAATGCGGGAAACAAGTCTGGTCTAGGATTTGTGGCTGCAAAGAAATCTATTGTAGACAAGAAGAAGATCAGGCCTGATAAACAAATGTCAAAGAAGATGTCACAACATATCACTCAACATCGAGAACAGAGAGATATGAAGAACAAGTATCAAAGATGGAGATGTCATCATTGTGGAAGGTTTGGTCACATAAAGTCATTCTGCTTCAGATTATATGGATATCTTAATCAGACCCCAGTTGTCAAACCTAAGTCTAACAAGGCACCATATACTTAACAGTGGAAGAAAAAGTCTGCAGCCCTGATAGCTCACACCTCCCTTAGAGTTTCTGCCAAGGAAGACTGGTACTTTGACAGTGGATGCTCTAAACACATGACTGGAATCAAGAATCTTCTGAATAATGTTAAACCTCATACTACTAGTTATGTCACTTTTGGAGATGGTGCTAGAGGAGAAATCAAAGGAGTTGGAAACTTGGACTGCCCTGGAGTTCCAAACCTAAATGAAGTGTTGCTGGTAAATGGCTTGACTGTTAATCTCATAAGTATCAGTCAATTATGTGATCTAGGATTCAAGGTCAACTTCACCAAGTCTGAATGTCTTGTAACTAATAAAAAAACAAGAAGTTGTAATTAGAGGAGTCAGATCAAAAGACAACTGTTACTTATGGGAGTCTGAGAACACTAATTACTCTTCTCTATGCTCTATAGCCAAAGAAGAAAAGGAAGTGAAACTGTGGCACCAAAAACTTGGTCATTTACATCTAAGAGGGATGAAAAAGATCATATCCATGGAGGCAGTCAGAGGGATTCCAAGGCTTCAAATTGATGAAGGGAGAGTCTGTGGTGAATGTCAGGTTGGAAAGCAAACTAGAATGTCACATCCAAAGACAAGACATATGACCACCTCTAAGGTGCTAGAACTTCTACATATGGATCTGATGGGTCCAATGCAGGTGGAAAGTCTTGGAGGAAAGAGATATGCATATGTTGTTGTGGATGATTTTTCCAGATTCACCTGGATTAACTTCATTAGGGAAAAGTCTGATGTATTTGATGTATTTAAGGAACTGTGCAAAAGAATTCAAAGAGAAAAAGAAGGATGCAATGTCAGAATCAGAAGTGATCATGGCAAGGAATTTGAAAACAGTAAGTTTGATGAGTTATGTTCCTCAGAAGGAATCAATCATGAATTCTCTTCACCCATAACTCCTCAACAAAATGGAGTTGTGGAAAGGAAAAACAGGACTATACAAGAATCTGCCAGAGCAATGATACATGCCAAAAGACTTCCTATTCATTTTTGGGCTGAAGCTATGAATACAGCCTGTTATGTTCATAACAGGGTCACCTTGAGAAAGGGAACATCATCAACCATTTATGAACTATGGAAAGGAAGAAAGCCTACAGTGAAGTACTTCCATGTCTTTGGAAGCAAATGCTATATTCTGACAGATCGTGAACAAAGGAGAAAGATGGATCCTAAAAGTGATGAAGGAATATTTCTAGGATACTCTACCAACAGCAGAGCATATAGGGTATTCAATTCCAGGACCAAAGTTATGATGGAATCTATAAATGTCATAGTTGATGATTACCATGAGGAAACAAATGTCCCATATGATGTTGAGACATTCTTTGAGACTTCAACTCAAGTGTCTAAAAAGGATGATGTACCTAAAACTACTTCATCAGAGTCTGAATCAAAGGAAGCTAACAAAGATCCTTCCATCAAAATTCAGAAAGATCATCCGAAGGAACTCATCATAGGAGACCCTAACAGTGGAGTCATTACAAGATCTAGAGAAATCATCACAAACTCTTGCTTTGTATCTAAGATTGAACCAAAAAATGTTAAGGAGGCTTTGACTGATGAATACTGGATTGGAGAAATGCAAGATGAATTGAACCAATTCAAGCAACATGAAGTATGGGAGTTAGTTCCTAGACCAGAAGGAACAAACATCATTGGCACGAAATGGATCTACAAGAACAAATCAGATGCTGAAGGAGTTGTCACCAGGAATAAGGCAAGGCTTGTTGCTCAAGGATACACTCAAGTTGAAGGGGTTGATTTTGATGAGAGTTTTGCTCTTGTAGCCAGACTGGAATCAATCAGACTTCTATTGAGAGTTTCTTGTCTCCTTAAGTTCAAGCTATTTCAGATGGATGTAAAGAGTGCCTTCCTAAATGGGTACTTAAATGAGGAAGTATATGTGGAACAGACTAAAGGATTTGTGGATCCAAACTGTCCTGATCATGTCTACAAATTGAGGAAAGCTTTATATGGTCTGAAACAAGCTCCTAAAGCCTGGTATGGCAGGTTGACAAAATTCCTCACTGACAAAGGATACAGGAAAGGAGGCTTGGATAAAACTTTTTTTGACAAAAATGAAGGAGGAAAGATAATGGTAGCTCAAATTTATGTTGATGACATAGTGTTTTGGGGAATGTCGAATAAAATGGTTAAACATTTTGCTGACCAGATGCAAGCTGAATTTGAAATGAGCCTCATGGGAGAATTGACCTACTTTCTTGGACTGCAAGTCACACAGATGGAAGACTCAATTTTTCTGTCTCAAAGCAAGTATGCAAAGAATATTGTCAAGAAGTTTGGAATGGAGAATGCCAGTCACAAAAGGACTCCTGAACCTACTCATTTAAAGTTGTCCAAAGACACAAGTGGGGAAAATATGGATCAAAGCTTATACAGAAGCATGATAGGAAGTCTGCTATACTTAACAACCAGCAGACCTAACATTGCTTTTGTAGTTGGAGTTTGTGCAAGATACCAGGCTGAACCCAAAGTAAGTCACATCAACCAAGTGAAAAGAATTTTGAAGTATGTGAGTGGAACTTACAACTATGGCATGTTGTACTCTCATGGATGTGAACCAATTCTATCTGGTTATTGTGATGCTGATTTGGCTGGTAGTGCTGATGATAGAAAGAGCACCTCTGGAGGATGCTTCTTTTTTGGAAATAATCTTGTCTCTTGGTTCAGCAAGAAACAGAACTGTGTGTCTCTATCTACTGCTGAAGCTGAATACATAGCAGCTGGTAGCAGCTGTTCTCAAATGATCTGGATGAAACAGATGCTAACTGAGTATAATGTCACACAAGATGTCATGACATTGTACTGTGACAATCTGAGTACTATTAACATTTCCAAGAATCTTATACAACACAACAGGACTAAGCATATTGACATTAGACATCACTTCATCAGAGATCTTGTGGAAGAAAAGGTGATTAAGCTGGAACATGTTGCCACTGAACTACAACTGGCTGACATTTTTACCAAGGCACTTGATGCTAGTCAATTTGAAAATTTGAGGGGCAAGCTGGGTATTTTCCAATATGAAGAGATGTAGAAATTAATTTTGCTTAAAACAAGGGATAAAAGAGATATTTTAGTTAAGTCTATTTTGATTGGGCTAATCATTTGTTTCCCTCTTTCTTTCCAAAATTTTAAGAAGTGGAATAGACATTCATATATCTCCCTCTTCTCGCGTTTCTGCAACAGTCCTCATTCTCTCAAACGAAGATTTCACACTCACTGTTACTTGTTTCCTAAATTGCTCAAGATGTCTCAACAATCCATGTCATCATCTTCATCAAAGGCGACTGCTTCTTCCGCACCCTCTGACACCGAACCTAGGGCAATCACAAACTGCATGGATGCTGATGTTCTTGAGATAAATCCTCTTCGTGAAATGGAAGATGATCCTACTAAGGTCAAGAAGCTGCGAACCAGACATGCAAGAAGATCACAAGCTTCTCCATCTGGTAAATCTTCTCAACCATCATCTTATGTTCCTCTAGAGATAGCAAATAGGGAAGGTTATGCCTATGTACATCAAGCTATTGCCAGACTAGTCACTAGGATTCTTAATGAGAATCACTCTGTTCCTGGAATTTCTGTACCTTTGAACCAAGAAACTGCTAGTCCTAATGTAGAAATGGATCCAGATGTCACTCAGAATGTTGAGACACCTGATGACAACATTAGGAAATCTCCAGAAAAACATGATGATCACCAGAACCCTACTGAGAAGGCTGTTGAACCTCCTGTTATTGATGTTGATGAAGACTTTTCTGATAATGATTTAATTGCTAATATCAACCCTAGCATATCTAGAAGGATGATGAGTAGAAAAGAAAAGCAGAATGCTGCCTAAAGTCCCTCCAAAGACAAGGCTACGGAAGTTGTTCATAAGAAAACTAGGCCTGAGAACAAGGCTA
Source organism: Vicia faba (assembly GCA_948472305.1). NCBI lineage: Eukaryota > Viridiplantae > Streptophyta > Magnoliopsida > Fabales > Fabaceae > Vicia > Vicia faba. The sequence continues at coordinate 1,088,603,695 of OX451738.1, read as the reverse complement.
GAGTAGAAGCTGAGAAGGATCAAAAAGCTGGAACGTCTAAAGGGAAGGGGAAGGTAAAAGCTAGAGTACCTGCTGGTAGTCTCTCAAAACCTTTGAGACAACCTATAGCCAAGAAAAGAAAGGATCCTGAACCATCTGAATCTGATGAGGAATCAGATTTTGATTTTGATGTTGAGAGGAATGTTCCAGACATTCCTCTCAAGAAGAAACCATCCTCTAGCAAACTGCCTAAGGTTTCTGAAGTTGCCATAGACAACATCTCCTTTCACCATCCAGAAAATGCAAGCAGGTGGAAGTATGTGTTTTTGAAAAGGATTGCCTTGGAGAGAGAGCTGAACAGCAGTGCTATTGAGTGTAAGGAAGTTATGGATCTAATCAAAGTTGTTGGCCTAATGAAAACTGTGGTCAAATTTACCAACTGCTATGAGATTCTTGTCAAAGAATTCATAGTAAATTTGTGTGATGGTTGTGCTGATGGAAAGTCATCTGATTTTAAGAGTGTTTATGTGAGAGGAAGGAAGGTCAATTTCTCTCCTTCTGTGATAAACAAGTTCCTAGGAAGATCTGATGATGCTCAACCTGAGCTTGAAGTTTCTGAAAACCAAGTTTGTCAAACCATCACTGCCAAGCAAGTCAAGCACTGGCCTTTGAAAGGGAAGCTAACTGCAAGCAAGTTGAGCATGAAGTTTGCCATACTACACAAAATTGGTGCATCTAACTGGGTTCCCACCAACCACAAATCCACCATTTCCACAGGTTTGGGAAGATTTATCTATACTGTTGGAACCAGAACAAACTTTGATTATGGCAAGTACATCTTTGATCAAACATTGAAACATGCTGGAAGTTGTGCTATTAAAGGCCCTATTGCTTTTCCCTCTCTCCTGTGTGGTATAATCATTGCTCAGTATCCTGATATTCTGGTTGAAAAAGACTCTGTATGCAAAAGAGCCCCTGCACTTGGTTTGCACTATAAGCTGTTTCAGGGAACACATGTCCCTGACATTGTTATGACATCTGCTGAGACATCAAATGTCAAAACTCATTCCAAGAAAACTGATGTTATAGTTGTGCTAAAAGAAACCTGCAGAGAACTTGATACAAGAAAAAGGACTCTTGAAGAGATGATTGCTAGACTAGAACAGGAGGAGAATGAAGAACAAATAAGGGAAGAGGATGCTGATGAAGACCAGCATAATGCTGAAAATAGTGCTTCCTCAGGGGATAACAGTGCCTGAAGGTCAGTGTTGCTGAAAAGATTACTGCTGGAACTTGTTGCTTCCAAATGACTTCTTATTATTTATGTGTTTTTTTTTTAAATTTCCTTTTGGATGACTGTATAACTTAAAAGTACAAGTATCTTTGGCCTCTTTATGGCTAAAAAGGGGGAGAAGAAATTGTGATAATTTTGGTAGAATTAGATATTGGTAGCTGTTATTAAAAATTCTGCTGATTTCTAATCTCTGATTGTTTAGGGGTTTTAGCCAAAAATTTGCCAAAGGGGGAGTTTGTAAGTGTTTGTTTGTTGGAATTTTTTTGGTAAAACCATATTTGCGAATGTCATGACTGATGTCATAACATTCTGGGATAAAGGTACATTCTGCAGAAAAGAATGTCATACAGGAACTACTCAGTATGAGTGTTTAGCATGATCATTAAGCAATGATCATATATATTGTATTCTACCAAAATCAGTGAGCATGATTCTTGTTGTCATAACCAATGTTAAGACATCCTGTACTGATCTAGCATTTGTGCAGATTTATTATTCCTGAGAATTTTCAGGAATCTGGTATGCTTCTCTAAGTTGATGTATACAGTCCAGATCAGATGCTCACGTGGACATTAGGTTAACCTTGCTTAACCCTAATCTGGTATGATGAAAGCCTAAGACCAAGTCTTTAGGTTAACTTTAGTTAACCCTAGCTATTTTCATGGAAGCCCTAACTGAAGAATAGCCTGCCTATATATTCCTCATGAAGATTAATGGTTAAGGACACTTTTTGACAAAAGATTAATAAGGGATTGTATAGTTGTAACTACTGTGAGCCAAGCAATTGTCGTTGTGATAAGTGACTTGGAGTAGGATTTGATTGTAAGGGTTGTGTCTCACTCAAAGCTTTGTAGCACGAGTGTTTGTGTCTCTTGATTAAAGCTTTGAAGCAAAATCAAGTTAGGGTTGTTTATCACTCAAAGCTTTGAAGCACAAGTGATTGTGTCTCTTGATTAAAGCTTTGAAGCAAAATCAAGTGTGTGTATTGAAGAGTGTCTTCATAATTTCATTAATCAATAGTTTAGTATCACGGATGTGATTGAGGGGGAGTGAGTAGGAACTCAGGTTTAAGTTGAACTTAGATTGAAGTTGCATTGGGTAGGTCTTAAGTGAAGGAGATAAACTGGTTGGTTTATTCCTAAATTAATATCTCTTATAGTGAATTTCCTCCCTGGCTTGGTAGCCCCCAGAGTAGGTGTTGTTACACACTGAACTGGGTTAACAATTGATTGTGTTCTTTACTGTTTTTAAATTACTGTCTTGAAGTGTGTTAGATACGGTGTTATAACATTCACTGTGACATTAAGTATCTGTTGCCAGAATTTCAAGATGTAATCAAATTTCTCTGTCACTATGTATGAAATCAATGCGCAAATTTGTCATATTACCTCTAATGTTAGCAATGTCAGTTTGGAGTGCATTGATTGAAGTAGCGTGATCAAAAGGTGGAGCGACCAGAGCAGCAGAGGCACTTGAGTCATCATCAGAGAGATAGGCATCAAAGTGGTCATAGATTTGGGGTGTCTTTGGAGGAGAGGGTGGTGTATCTTGTGGTCCATCCAAATCAAAGATCCAATTGTTTCTTCCATGTACACTAGTTCTCTCATGGTTTGGTAAGGTGAAAAGGTGCACAACTTGATTGTTGATAAGAAAGTAAAACTCATCCAGGCCCAGGTTTCCAATAAAGCCAATGTTAAAACAGAATTGAAGGTGCATGGGTCGGAATCCACCTAAAGGGTTAAGTCTAATAAGTAGTTATATCAATATAATGGAATTGGCAATCATGGTTACTAGGCCTCCTATTAGGATTGGTCCATGGGTAAATTGTGCAAGCCGGTCCATGTTAACTATCATATATGTGGCAGCATTAACATGGCGGCCTTGCGAAGCACAATACATAATGAAGAGCTCATCCCTGGACACTGAGGTGATGTCTTCTTATTTTTTAAATAGGGTGTGAGCAAGGATCTTATGGAAGTAAAAAATTGTAGGGTTGTGGATGTTCTCAGAATGCATGTTATTGGGTTCATGATTGTTGTTTTTGGTAATGCTACCCCAAAAATAGTTTAGTTCAAGGTTCATCATTATATCTCCTTGGGTGATGGTAATGACATCAGGGCCATTTCGGAGTCCTAGAAGTTCAACCATTTCTCTATGGTTATAGAGATAGTCAACACCAAACATCCTAAAAGTGATCAGGCATCTATTGAATCCCAAACCTTGGTTAGGCAGGTAAACAAGGGAGCTTAGGAGTTCAAAGGTTAGCCTACAGTGGGAACTAAATCTTCTTCTGACAGCAAAATGAACCCAACCAATTTGGTTAAGAAAAAACGTAACACTATCTCGGATACCTAACTTAGTCATGGTAAGTCCATCACGGTAGATAGTGAGTGGCATCTCTCTCTGAGCTAAAGCTTCAAATCACCTCCTCTGAGCTCTGCCTCTGAAAATGATATCCACATAGTCTACTTGTTGCATCGTGAAAGTTAGTAGTTAGCAAAAGTTAAGTTAGCCTGAAAGTAAGTAGACAATAGTACTAAGTCAGTAATGGTTACTTATAAAGAATAATATTGCGTAACTTTACGAAAGATAAATAAATGAAAAGTAAGAAATAATAAGGAATAATAGTAGAAAATTTAAAATAAAAAATTCAAAATAAAGGCTAACATGCGGGTTGTCTCCCACCAAGCGCTTTGTTTAATGTCGTAAGCTCGAAAAAATTTTAACAAAATATTAATGTTGGGAATGAGCGGGAAGATCTGCAAGCTTTAGACTAGTGGAATAGTCTATGTTGTCAACATAATGGTAAGGTTTCAAGCGCTTCCCATTTATGATAAATGGTTCACTATATTTTCCCTTTCTCTATTGCTCCATTTGGAAAAACTTTGGTAATTTCAAAGGGACCGGACCACCTAGAACGAAGTTTTCATGGGAAAAGTTTAAGTCAAAAATTAAACAGAAGTACTACGTCACCTTCATTAAACTCTTTCCTCGATATACACTTGTCATGCCACTTTTTAGTTCTTTCTTTATAGATTCGGGCACTCTCGTATGCATCTAATCTAATTTCTTCTAGCTCATGAATATCTAAAATTATCCTCTCGCTTGTGGCAGTATAATTTAAATTAAGGGTCTTAATGGCCCAATAAGCTTTATACTCTAATTGTACTGGCAGATGACACGATTACCATAAACTAACTTAAATGGTATGGTTCCTATTGGGGTCTTATAGGTTATCCTATATGCCCATAGAGCTTCGTGTAACTTTGAAGACCAATCTTTCCTAGAGGTGGCAACTATTTTTTTCCAAGATTTGCTTAATTTCTCTATTTGAGACCTCTACTTACCCAGTTGTTTATGGGTGATAGGGTGTTTCTACACAGTGTCGGACTCCATATTCCAGTAACATCTTTTCAAAGATCTTTGAAATGAAATGGGAGCCACTGTCACTGATGACAAGTCTCGGCACATCGAATCTAGGAAAAATTATATTCTTGAAGAGCTTAATTACTACTCGTGCATCATTTGTTGGAGAAGCAACAACTTCGATCAATTTCGATACATAATCAACAACAACGAGTATGTATTTGTTACCAAAAGAAGATGGAAATGGTCCCATAAAATCTATTCCCGACACGTCAAAGACTTCTACTTCTAAAATTCCTTTTAGTGGCATCTCGTCGCGTCTAGAGATGTTGCCAGCGTGTTGGCACCGGTCGCAATTTATGGCCGCGATATGGACATCTTTCCATAGATTAGGCCAAAAGAGGCCAGCTTGTAAGATCTTAGTGAAAGTCTTTGAAGTGCTTGCGTGTGCACCACAGGGGGAAGAATGACAACGGGAAATTATACTTTCTACTTCATCTTCAAGGACACATCAATGGAAAATACCATCGACACCTCTCTTAAAAAGTAGAGGCTCGTCCCAGTAATACTGTTTAAGATCATGGAATAATTTCTTCTTTTGTTGGTAAGTTAAATCTGGTGGAAGCACTTCAACTGCTAAGTAGTTGACAAATTCAGCATACCATGGCAGTGTGTTTTTTGTATAAATTGTTTCCACAACTTCATTTGTTTCAGTATCATTATAAGTTATGGGTAATTCAACTGTTTTATTTTCCAACTGGGCTATGAGTCGTTTGTAAGGGAAATCATCATTGATAGGCACTCGTTCAGGCTTAATGCCTTCCATTCTTGATAAGTGATTAGATACAACATTTTTAGTGCCTTTCTTATCTTTGATTTCTAAATCAAACTCTTGTAGGAGTAAAATCCACCTTAGAAGTCTTGGTTTGGCATCATTTTTACTTAACGTGTACCTAATTGTGGCATAATCGATATATATAATTATCTTTGCTCCTACTGAGTAAGAACAAAATTTATCCAAAGCGAACTCAATAGCTAAAAGTTCCTTTTTTATGGTGGCGTAGTTCATCTGCACATGATCTAAGGTTCTACTTGCGTAATAAATTGCATGAAGCTTTTTATCCTTTCTTTGTCCTAAGACTGCGCCTACGGAAAAATCACTAGCGTCACACATGATTTCAAACGGTAGTCTCCAATCAGGTGGTTGCATAATAGGTGCAGTAACGAGATCTATTTTTAATTGTTCAAATTCTTTTAATAATTTTTCATCAAAGATGAATTCAGCATCTTTCATTAATAAGCTAGTTAGTTGTTTGGTGATTTTAGAAAAGTCTTTAATGAATCGTCGGTAGAAACCAGCGTGTCCTAAGAAAATTCATATTTCTCTTATGGTTTTCGGAGGTTGAAGGTTTTCTATAACTTCTATTTTAGATTTATTAACTTCAATCCCTTTATCAGACACTATGTATCGAAGCACGATTCCTTGTTAGGCCATGAAATGGCATTTTCCCTATTTAACACGAGATTTACTTTTATGCATCTTTCAAGTCCCATTTCTAGGTTCGATAAGAATCCTTCAAAACTTTGGTCACAAACAGAGAAATCTTCCATAAATACTTCCATGATGTTGTCTATAAAATCGGTGATGATTGACATCATGCATATTTACAATGTTGTGGCAGCGTTACATAGTCCAAAGGAAATTTGTCGATAGGCAAATGTACCATAAGAACAAGTGAAGGTGGTCTTTTCTTGGTCTTCAGGATGAATAGGGATTTGAAAGAATCCTGAATAACCATCTAAATAGCAGAAGTGAGAATGCTTAGCCAATTGTTCGAGCATTTAATCAATAAAAAGTAAAGGAAAGTGATATTTTCAAGTAGCTTTGTTTAATTTCCTATAGTCAATGCACATTCTTCATCTAGTTTAAGTATGTTATGCTACAGATTCGCCCTTTGCATTGCTGACAGCTATAACACCTCCCTTCTTTGTTACAACATGTACTAGGCTAACCCATTTACTGTCAGATATCGGGTATATGATTCCTGCTTCTAATAACTTTTATACTTCTTTCTTGACTATATCCCCCAGAATGAGATTTATTCTTCTCTGATGTTCTTTAGAAGTTTTACAGTCTTCCTCAAGCATAATGCGATACATGGAGATATAGGGACTTACTCCTTTTAGATTTGAGATGTTATAGCCTAAAGTAGTTGTGTATTTTCTTAGGACATGTAATAATTTTTCATTTTCTATTTGTCCTAAATCTGCATTGACAATGACGAGTCGTTCAAGTTCTGTTTCTAGGAATTCATACTTTAGATCTTTGGGTAGTGTGTTTAAGTTCTACATATGGTTTCTTTGAGCAAGGCAAAGGGTCAGTAATTAGTGTCAGACATTCACTTAGACTGTCATCCTGGTATTCATCACACAATTATCATCTTCAAGATTAGGCTGTATTGGGATTTTTTATACCTCGAAATATGTAGTTTGTTGTTTCTCCATTTCTTTAATGCAATCATCAATGACATCTAAGAAACAACATGAATCATCTATAACAGGTGCCTTGAAGAATTGTGAGAGAATAAATTCGACCTTTTCTTCGCCAACCTCAAAAGTTAGTTTTCCCTTTTTTACATCTATAATGGCTCTGGCGATGGCTAGGAATGGTCTTCCTATTATAATAGGGATATTGGAATCCTCCTTAATGTCCATAATTATGAAATCTGTAGGAATATAGAACTTTCTTATACATACTGGAACATTTTCAAGCATACCTAAAGGAAATTACACTGAACGATCAGCTAGTTGCACGAACATTCTTGTTGGTCTCAATTCTCCCATGTTGAGCCTTTTGCAAATTGATAAGGGCATTAGGCTAATATTTGCTCCTAAGTCGCGTAGAGCTTTGTTTATGACAAACTTTCCGATTACACAAGGTATGGAAAAACTACATAGGTCTTTTTAGCATAGGAGGCATGTAGTTTTGGATTATAACGCTACACTCTGCACTAAGCATAACGGTTTCGTTGTCCTCGAGCTTTTTCTTATTGGACAAGATTTATTTAAGGAATTTAGCATAAGTGGACATTTGTGTGATAACTTCTATGAAAGGTATAATGATATTCAATTGTTTCAAAAGTTCAACAAATTTCTTAAACTTCCCTACACTTTTAGACTTAGCTAATCATTGAGGATACGGTATAGGTGGTTTGTATGGTGGCGGAGGCACATAAGGTTTTTATTTCTCTTTGGCCTCTTCGCTTTTATATTCCTTCTCATCTTCTTTTGCTTCATCTTCCTTTTCAGTTTCTTTTCCAGGATTCTGATACATGGCTGGATTTTTTATTCTTGAATCAGTTGGTCCATCTAATTTCGTCCCACTACGAAGTATTATAGAATTAGCATGACCTTTTGGATTTGGTTAAGGTTGTCTAGAAAAAGTTCCAGTTGGAGCAGCGGTAGCTGCTTGCTGTTAAGCCACTTGAGAGATTTGTGTTTCTAGCATTTTGTTATGAGTGGCTAGGGCATCAACCTTGTTTGATAGTTGCTTGAGTTGTTCACTAGTGTATATGTTCTGATTTAGAAAATCCTTATTTTGTTGAGCTTAAGTGGCTACGAAATTTTCTATCATAATTTCTATGTTGGGTTTCCTAGGAACATTTGGAACAATTGGGGCAACTTTCTGATATCCTGGAGGTGTAGCAGGATCTTGGTCAGGTGCATGCAATTCATTGTTGTTTTTGTACGAAAAGTTTGGATGGTTCTTCCAGGAAGGGTTATAGGTATTACCATAAGGGTCCCCTTGAGCATAATTTACTCGATCAACTAGTACTCCTTCCAAAAGTGGACATTCAGGGGAAGCATGTGCGTGAAGTTCGCATAAATCGTAGGTTGGAGCTACTACAACCATGGTGGTTATGGGAGTTGTGGTCAAGCTCTCTATCTTTTGGTTAAGGGCTTCAACCTTGGCGTTAACTTGGTCTAAGCTGCTAACTTTATACATACCGTCTTTCGTTTGAGGTTTCTCCACAATGGTTATATCGCTTCCCATTGGTAATGATTTTGATCCATACTTTCGATAAGCTGATAAGCGTCATGGTAAGGTTTACCCATCATTGCGCCTCCGGCTGCAGTGTCAATTTTCAATCTTTGTTATGCAAGAGACCATTGTAAAAGGTGTGGATGATCAACCATTCTTCTAGACCGCGATGTGGACAAAGTCGCAACATGTCTTTGTATCTTTCCCTTGCTTCGAAAAGAGAATAAATTTCCTTTTGTTTAAAACCATTGATATTGGCTCTTAGCATAGCCGGCTTACTTGGCGAAAAATATCGCGCTAGGAAAACTTTCTTCAACTCATTCCATGTGGTAACAGAACTGGATGGTAGAGACTGGAGCCAAGCTCCAGCTCTATATCTTAATGAGAAAGGGAAAAGACATAGTCTTATTACTTCGAGAAGACACCATTTGTTTTCACTGTGTCTGCATACTACACAAACAAGGATAAATGTAGGTTTTGGTCATCTATAGGACTTCCTGAAAACTGATTTTGTTGGACAGCTTGTAGCAATGAAGGTTTTAACTCGAAATCATTTCGGTTAATGGTGGGGGCAGCAATGTTGTTGTGAGGTTCTTCCTGTGATGGGACAGCATAATCCCAGAGAGGATGATTTTGGGGTCCTTCATCCATTCTTGGCTCTGGTTCAGGAAGAGTAAAGTTGGGAAGATTGAATTCGGGAAGATTGTACTTAATTTGGTATTCTCGGATTCGGTGTCTTATACTAACAAAATGCTAGATCTCGTTGATTGGTTGCTCTAATTACTCGCCTTGAGAGCGAGTGCTTTCCATACAATCAACATATTAAAAGTAATAAAAAAATTGTTTCCTTAGTCTATATTGCGTAACAATGGAATCACAATATTGACTAAATCAATCCTCGACAGTGGCACCAAAAAACTTGATCGTGAATTTAAGAGTCTATTGGGTTTACTGACTGCAAATGCACAGTCTAATCATGTAGTTCTAAAATATATCGAACCCACAAGGAATGATAATCAAACTAATGTAATCTAATGTTACTATGTAAATCTAAGGCTAATGATTAATCTTGGGTTTTAAGGAAAACGGGAAATAAATTCAAATTTAGTAAAAATATTCAATGACGAGACACATGTATGAAACTCATTAAACTTCGGGGATTTTATAAATCTTGGCGTGGTTTTAAAAGTTAAAATACTTCTCAATAGAAAATACTGACTTAAAAGCCTTTATCTCACACTCTCATGTTATTGACTTTGATTATACTCCTAAACCAAAATGCTTCGCTCTCGTTGTCTCATTTTAATTTAAAAGTAATTTAGTAAACCAGTAAATTCTAATCAATCCTAAAGTTCTATCGTTGTGTTTAAAATTAATGTCTAGTTTCAACTATCCGGTTAAAATCTCAAACTCTCGCTTTATTGACCGTAACCTTTGTTTTCTTTTTACTCTCATACAAAATTGTTTTAATTAGAATTAGAAACTAGACCAGAAAAATAGTTTGTAAATATTTACGCCAATAAATTGCTAAATCCCATCTGTGCGACTAATTTTACATACCGGTATCAAGGGATTTAGCCGGACATAGTTTCGAATATAAACATGTTATAACATTAGTTAAACATAAAACTAAACATGATTTCAAAAAACGGAGACAATAAAAACTAAATTGAAACTTGGAAATAAAAACTGAATGAAATAATTGGAAGTATCTTTGAGTACAATTGAACTTGAATGTAACCTTGAATTAAAACTAGACTTTAAAATCACGATCCTCCAAAAAGCCAACATGATTCTCTTAACCAAAAGTACTGAATAAGTAATGAAAATAGCCTAATACTAAAGTTGTAATAGTCTCCCGATGTGGAAGAGCTATCACAATTTCAGGTGATATTCTGCCTAGGAACTAAGAACAATGCACTTCTTGCAATGAAAAATGGTGGAACCCCTTCATCTATGAAGAACTTCCCTTTTATAACCTCTCTGCTAGATTCTCGTAACGTTCGTGGAGACAAATTAGGGACTAGTGGCTTCATAGAGAAATATTTGAGAGACTTAACTCGTGGAGAAATATCAAGGGGACTGGGCTCGTGAGTCATTGACTTGGAGAAGGCCAACAAAATTAAATATGTGGCTGCAAGTAATTGAGTTATGGTGAGGGCCACACCCTTTGTGGCAAGAGCCACACTTTTTTGTCTTCTGCGGTGAGAGCCACGGGTTTCAAATGTTTTTTTCTACGATTTTGATAATTTCTTCCATTCTTCTTAGTATCTTGGCAATTTCCCGCTCTTTTACTCATGGAAGCTTTGTGTTAGAAAGTACCTGAAATGAAATAGAAATATCGGCATAACAAGACAAAAATAAACGAAAACAGTAATAAAATCCATGCGAGATAAGTCGAATATACGATATAATTTTGCTTTATCAGAAATTATCTCTCAGCTCAAACTTTGTTTTGAAGATCCCAACGGTCAAAAGTTAGATATAGGTGTTACAAACATGTCCAATAAAATTTCAGCTTGATTTGATGTCTAATGAATCGTAGATCGTCAAATTAGTGAGACTAGTGTAAAAAAAAAAGAGAATGACTTTCTCTCCTCTTTTCTCTCTTTTGAATCCTTATTTTCTCTCTATTTCTCTCAACCCTAAATTGACACCATCCACTTATATAAGTAAGACAAATGGGCTATTCATATTTGGGTATTTCTCCATATAGGAATGGAGCCCGAGCCCAAAAATATTAAGGTTTTGAGTGAATATGTGGTGTCTCTTTCACTTGTGTGTTGCTCTTGACCCAATGTGTATACTCCCCATGATGACCCTACAGTGGTATCAGAGTCGATGGTTCAATTAAGGGACAAACTCGTTGTATCAAAAATCTTCCTGACAATGTGGTGGTCAGGCGGCGTGTCCCATTGAAGTGACTCAACAGCGGTTCAAGTGTATATGGATGAAAAAACTTCCACTTGAGGGGGAGCATAGTGTATGAACTCACACTTGAGGGGAGATTATTGTGTAAAAGTGTGAGTTTAAAGTCCCACGTTGCTTAGAAAAGTGAAGGTTGGGCACTTTATAAGTGAGATGACCCGTACACCTATCACCTTAATGTTTTGGGTGAATATGAGGTGTCTTTTTCAATTGTATGTTGCTCTTGACCCAATATTGGTACTCCCCATGATGACCCAACACCTACACTCTGCAATTAGATTACCCTACATAGTATCAACTATGCTTGCTTAACATGACAAATTTCAATTTTTCAATATAAAAAAGAATAAAGTTTTTATTAATTAAAATGACAATATTATTGAATATTTTGCTACCCATTTTTTTAAATAATTTGAACTCTTAATTTTAAACTTGTTATAATTATAAAAAGTTTGTCACAATACTAATTATATCCACTTTAAATTCCATTTTTGGATTGGATAAATGTAATTTTGATGGTGCTACACCCATGATAGGCTTCCTCCATGTTATGGTGTTATCTACTGAAATCAAATGAACAATTTCATTCTACCTATTGTAGACTCAGTCACCTGGTCCTATTCTTATCTGGCAGAATTTGTGGTTGTCATTGGAGCTATAGAGATATCTATTTGTTGAATATGGCTCATATTATTGAGATGATTGTATATTGTATAGATAACTATGGATTGTTAAGAGTATAATTCATATTGTTGAGATAATTATGGAATTTTGAGATAACTATAGGTTGTTGAGAGAATAACTCATATTGTTGAGATAATTATGTGTAGAGATAATTGTTTGTTGAGTGAAACTAAGGATTAGGGTTTTAGATAAACTAAAACCTCGTATTATATATATATATATATATATATGGCTTGTAACACTGTAATCTATATGATATTCACAAGACATAAATAAAGGGAACTATAGTTACTCTATAGCCGCAGACGTAGGTAATTTGACTGAACTGCGTGAACAAAGCTTTTGTGTGTTTTTATATACTTTGATATGTATTCGCATTTTTTGTACCTCTAAATTTTCCCTCTCTTTTCTCAAGACATTCCTCACAAAGATCTCCAATGGCTCAAGTTTGCACAAGTGTTGACTAGGTCAAACCATCTCCTAAACATTGATGCCTCAAATTAGGGTTTTGATCTTCATAAGGACAATTGGACTTCTAATCACTCAAATGACTTTCATGGATCATCATAGACCTCCAAGAATATTCATTCCAAGTTTCAAGTCTTGAATCAAAAATTTGCTCAATCAATTGATCAGATGAGTGAAAAATCAATTGTATTGGGTAAAAAGTCAATTATAGTCAACCTACAGTCAAACTTCAAGATTTTTGACCAATATCAACATTTTAAGGTCCTATTCATCATTTGATCAAGTATTGATCATAATTCTTCAAGAAAAACACTCAATTTACCAAAAGGGCAAAATGGTAAAAATTAGGGTTTTGACTACAATTGACTGATCATTGACTTTTGACCTAATACATGATCCAATGGCTTGAAGAATAATCTCAAGGATCCAAATACAACATATTGACCTAATCTCATGGCTCAAATCATCTTTCAAAATCAATGGATTGATAGTTGAATTTTGGGTCAACTGATGAAAAGTAAACTGATGCATAAAAAGTCAAACTTTGACTTTTTGATCAAGACTTGTTTTCAAAGATCACAATTCATCAAGACATTCAAAATATTAAGCTTGATCATCAAGAAACCAAGAAAGTCAAAAGTCAATTTGAAAAGTCAAACTTTTTAAGACTTAGAAATTTTTCTAAGTGTTTTATACATGATAATTTCACTACTTCATGCCAATTTTTCACTAAGATCCAAGATGATTCAAAGAAAATTTTCAAAATGTAAGTTGTAGATCTTTATGATATCTACAACTTTGTATTAGAGGCTTATATCCAAAAAATGCATAGATTTTGAGTTATAGGCCCTTGAAGTCATGCACTTTTTCTTAAAAAACTTAGTGAAATTTTGACCTAGTTTAGGCAGATTTTTTGTCCCAACTTCTTGACCATTTTTCACATAGCTCCAATTTGATTTAGAAAAAGTGTAAAACATGAAATTTGTAGAGGATGTTTAAGGCTTTCCAAAATGTCCAAGAACTTGAAGATATCATTTTTGAGCTAAGAGAATCGAAGAGAGGAAGTTGAGCATCCATTCTTGAATTATAATGCATTTTTGTGATGAACACTTGACCAAATCTCTAACCATGCTGCATAATCTCACTTTGCAAGCCTTCTAACTTGTGTATATATATCTAATCATAATATTACACGAGATTTTGAGCTATGAACCACTTGATTTAAGCATTGTACAATACATCTTGCCATTTAAGAAAGAAAGTTCACATTTCCATTTTGGAAAAGTGACTTTAATCATAAAGTCAACTTGTATGGAGCCTCTAACTTGTTCCCTCTGCACACACTCAACACACAAGGTCATAAAAAACATGTTTAAATCTCTTAGCCACCCTACAGACCTTGTATTATGCATTGGAACAATATTTGTCAAGGTTACTTCAAAAACAAGTCAAAATCCATAAACATGTGATCTTGTACTTCTGATTACCTCAAGCTCTCAAACCTTTTCCTACAAATTGAAGCATTGTTTACAAACCTAGGAAACAAATTCACAACCCCTGAAACTCTCCAAAACTCTCTCTAGCCAGAAATTGCACACAAACTCCATTTTTGTGCAGATTCTGACCTTGCACCTCAAACTCACATTTCCCTCGTGTTTTTCCTCTCTAAACCAATTTTTAATATTACATACATCAAATATAGTTCATCCATGCCCTTGTTCCACAACTGTAACTCCATCTTCATCACCTTCAAAGCTCAAAAACATCCACATGCAACTTGACTTCTCCAAGACAATACAACCACTCTCAATCAAAACTAAGCATTGCATTAGCTTCCTGGAGGTTCATTGAAGCTATCCTAATCATCACAACACCTTGAAAGGTGCTATAAATCAAAATACAAATTTCAGTTTCAAGGTAAGTTTTCTTGACTTTGAAATTTTCATACAAGCATCATTAGTGGTTCCTTTGTGAATAAAAAAGTAGACATCATAGCCCTGAAGTTAACCACGCCCTTAGTTTTCATTTATATTGCCTGAGTGATGTGAATTTTAAGTTTGAAATTGCTGAAAAATTAGGTCATATTTGGTACTAATTAAAATTCATATTCATATTTGATCTAATGTTTAAGTTAGTTACATATTTGAAATCGTGGTGAAATTTCTAACAAGTTTGATGTTTACACTTTTGAGAATGATTGAGAGATGAGAAAATTACAGAGCTCTGGTTATGGCGCGAGGAAGAAGATCAAGTTGTCACTAGAACTTGTTTTATAATATAATGTGTTGGTTTTGTATAAATAAACAGATGTATAGCCACCCCAGTGGTAGAGAGCGCACGCGTAAGGCATACCTATAGAAGGTTCTGGGTTCGAGCCCCAGCGAGACCTTTTGCTTCTTTTTTTTTTCATATTTTCCTTGTTTCCTCTTTTTTGTTTGCAGCACGCGCCTGGACCACTTCAGCAATGGGCCTTCTCATTTTGCTTCCTCTCACCCCCTATTTTCTATAAACATGCAGGCCTATGTTTTTATTTTATTTTATTATTTTTCAGATTGCAAAAAAAAAAAAAACAGGCCTTGGACCTAAACAAAAACAAAACCATTTTTTTACTTTCAGACTTCCCACATTATTTTTCAAACTCCCCTGACTTTCAATTTTTATTTTTATAATTATTTTATTTTATTCTATTTTATTTTAATATTATTATTTTTATTATTTCTTATTAAAAATACAAAAAAATATATTTTATCAAATACTTAGACTAAAAATTATTATTTTTCTCTTTACTTATTTCATAACAAAAAAATCTTAAAAACATTTTTCTTTCTTAAATTAATTAAGATAAATTTTGACTTAGGTTTTCATTTTAATTTTCTCTTTTAATTAAATTAACTTAGACTTTAATTAATTAATTTCTTTTTTTAGTTAATTAGGTTAATCATAAAAATCTTTTTCTATCAAAAAACCAAACAAAAACAATTTTCTTTTTCTCTTTTCTTATTTTTACATTTCTTTATACATTTTATTATTTTGTACATTGTAATATAATTGTCAAAGTCTTGTAATAGTTAGGGTTTATTTATTTGTCATCCCCCATTTGTACTTTGTACTCTCATCCCCTAAATGATGTAATAGCGTAGAATTTTAAATTTCAGTAATTTATCGCTTTCAATATTATTGTTAGTAATTAGGGTTTATATGGAAAGACTTAAAATCAAACAATAGATAACCCTAATTCAAGACAATTTGCATGAAAACAATGCACTTTGCAAACTTGCACCTCTAGGGTTAACCCACACTTGTCGCCTTAGAATAAAAAAACAGTCATGTCCCTCGAACGTGGGATACTTTAGCAAAGACTCTCGATTACAAGATCGTAGTCCCTCGATGATCCTTTGATGTTGCTTTCAGTAAACGATCTTAGACCCTTACGACAAATTGCTAAGGTATCCTACAATGTTGCCTTCTATGACTGTACGACGACCCACGCTCGTCCCTTTACATCTAATGATAGGGCTTCTTACCAATCAATGGTGAGATAGCAATATCTAAAAAAGGATGAGAAAAATAAAGACTTTTTGAGTAGGTAGAACGCTCGTAGTTGTTTGCTTACATCATTTTAAAACATCTCTCAAATACACCAATACTTTCATGAAATATTTTCAAAAGTCAACACTTTGTATACATTCTTATAGAGACGAGAATCATTACAAAGTTCGCCTAAAAAAATGCACTTTTCAAAAATACTTTCAAAACAAACACAAACACATTTTTTGCAAAGCATTTCAAAGTGAGCTAGCAACTAAGAGCCCGTAGATAACTACTAATGAAAAGGGTACTAACACCTTTCCTTTTCATAACCTACTCCCTGAACTCAAGAAAATTCTTAAAAGTTCTTTCCTGTTCTTTTCACCCTTTCCTTTATTGGATAAAAGAAAATTCAATGGCGACTCATGTTATCCGCAATAATTGCGATAAAACACAAAACACCCAAGTCGGTTCTCCCACCGTATTACAGCATTTCTGTTCAAAAAATTGGTATCGGATGACACTTAATGTTGAAGGTGCGAAATTTGAAGTGACTCAGTTCGACGGAACATGCAATTTTGATTTATGGAAAAGGAGGGTTAAGGATTTGTTGGCTCAATAAGGTTTACAAAAGGCGCTTCATGATGAGAAACCAACAGATATTGCAACTATTTATTGGAATAAGATGAAGGAGAAGGTCACGGTTTTGATAAGACTTTGTTTTTCTGATGACATGATGAATCATATCCTGAACCTCACAACCTCGAAGGGTGTATGGAATAAATTGGAAAATCAATATATGTCCAAGATGCTCATGAACAAATTGTTCGCAGAGCAGCGTCTCTATAGCTTGAAGATGCAGGAAGTAGGAAATTTGCATACTCATGTTAAGGCTTTCAACAACATCCTCGTTGATTTGACACAACTTGGTTTGAAGATATACGATGTGTATAAAGCCATTATTTTAATGTGCTCTTTACCAAGCTCTTATGATCACTTGGTGACCACTCTCATATATGGGAAGGAAACAATCACGTTGGATTCTTTTTCTTCTACTCTTTTGTAACATGCACAACATCACCAAAGTGTAGAGGAATGTGGAGGAAGTTCAGGTGAGGGTTTATTTGTGAAGGGAGGTCATGACCAAGGTAGAGGCAAGGGTAAGGAAGTGGACTCTAGAAAGAAAAAGAGGTTCAAGTCCAAGGATAGAAAAACAACATAATGTTATGGTTGCAGGAAAATTGGCCATTAGAAGAGGGACTATCAAAACAAGTCAGTCAACAATAGTTCAACAAATGTAGTTCAATCTGATGGTTCTTGTAGGGAAGAGGATTTGCTTTGTGTATCATATGCAAAGTGCACTGATGCATGGATCCTAGATTGTGTAAGTATTGTGTTCTTGGGAAACAGTGTAGAGTTAGTTTTAAGACCGGGTAACACAAGACCAAGGGAATCTTATACTATGTCCATTCTAATGTTTGAGAGTCTACAAAAGAGCCCTCCATTGGAGGTTTCGGGTACTTAGTGACATTTACTGATAATTTTTGTCGTAAGGTTTAGGTTTATTTTATGAAATATAAATATGAGGTCTTTGCCAAGTTCAAACTGTGGAAGGCAGAGGTTGAGAACCAGACAGGGAGAAAAATAAAGCATTTGCGGTCTAATAATAGAATTGAATACACTGACAAGAAGTTCATGCATTTATGTGAGGAGAATGGGATACACATGCATTTTTCTATGAGGAAGACACCATAACAAAATAATGTTACAGAGAGAATGAACATGACTCTGACAGAGAAGGCAATATGCCTTAGGTTGAATATTGGTCTTTCAAAAGGTTTTTAGATAAAAACACTCAATATGGCATGTCATCTAGTCAACAGATCACCACGAGCTTCATTGGATGGTAAACTTGCAAAGGAAGTGTGGACAGGTAACCCATTGATATGATTAATTTGAAGATTTTTAGATGTCCAGCATATGTGCATATTTCTAGCAAGGATCGGTCTAAACATGACCCCAAGTCAAAATAGTGCATCTTTATTGGCTACAATAAAGGTGTGAAGGGGTACAAGTTATGGGATTCGGTTAAGAGGAAGGTGGTTATCAGTATAGATGTTGTATTTGATGAGCATTCAATGTTGAAACAATAAGATGTGACAGTTGTTCCAGTTAGTGATGTAGAAAATTCCAGTCAAGACAAGATTCCGGCGGACATTGAGGAGCCACCAGTGAGTCCAAGGAAAATTATATTCCAACAGCATGATGAACCTGACTCAAATTCAGGTAGAGTGCAAGATTCAATAGGAGTACAGGACTATACACTTGTGTGTGATAGGGAGCTCCATCATATTACACTCCAGTGAGATATGAGTTTGAAGACTTAGCAACATACGCCATTCTTACCAGTTATGGGGACCCTTCTACTTTTAGATAGGCTATGGCTAGCCAGGAGAAATATAAATGGATGTGTGTTATGGTGGAGGAGATGGAGTCCTGAAAAAAGAATGAGACATGGGATCTTGTTCAACTGCCACATGGAAAGAGAGCAGTTGGTTGCAAGAAGGTGTACAAGAAAAATTCAGCGGTAATAGAAAAAGAAGGGGAAATGTTCAAGGATCTCCTAGTTACAAAAGGGTATTTACAGTAGGAGGGAATTGATTATGACAAAATTTTCAGTTTAGTCATTAGAGACACTTTTATCATAGCGATATTGGCCCTGATATCCAGCAGGGATATGCATTTAGAGCTGGTGGATGTGAATAAAATTTCCTCCATGGTAATCTAGATGAGCAAATCTACATGGAGCATCCAGAGGGATTCAATGATATTCGACATGGCAGACTTGTTTGCAAATTGAAGAGATCTTTGTATGACTTAAAGCAGTCTCCAAGGTCGTGGTACAAGTGTTTTAATTCATACAAGCTTCGAACTGGCTATATAATGTGTGATTATGATTGTTGTGTTTACGTGAAGAGCCTTCGTGATGACTCTTTTATTTTTCTGTTACTTTATTGTTGTCAACCATTTGCATGATGTAAATGAGTTGAAGACCTAGTTGGATAAGAAGTTTGCTATGAAGGATCTGGGTGATACAAAGAAGATTTTTGAGATAAAAATTCACAATGTCAGAGAAACTGATATATTATGATTCTCTTAAAAAAGCTATGTTGACTCATAAAAAAATATTTGATTATGACTTACAAAAAAGATTATTATGAGATATTGAATTGAGAGTTACGTTTAATTTTAATGGAAAGAATAATGGTGGTTTTTTGACCGATTGAATTTATACAAAATTATATAACGAAATTATTCTTTAATCATAATTTTTGTATTCAGTAAAATTAATATCATTACTTATTAATGAGTTCATATTTATCTTGAATTCAAAATACATTTACATTCTTACTTATAATTAATTTCATTAATTCTTATTTATCACGAGAGAAAAAAAAAATTGATATGAATTGACATTTACATTTATTTTTAAATAATTAACTTTTTATGATAAAATTAAATATATCTATTTACTCTAATTTTCATTTTAGTACATTTTTTTTATATAAAATAGAAGAAAGTCATAAAACAATATATTAAACAATAAAATAAATATATTAAACTCAGGCACAAGATCTCACATGTCTAAGAAATCAATTAAACTGTATTACAATGCTAATAACCAATAAAAAATACCAAATAAACTGTATTACAAAAATTGATTCTTCAAATATATAATTGATTAAATAGAAATAAATAATTTTGACATTGAGAATCAATTGATTCTTCAAATATTCCTTTTAAAAGCACGTGAACCACAACAAAACTCTGTTAAACATTATTAAATAAAAATATTCATAAGGAATTCATTTTTACATTACCCTTGAATGAAAAGATTTTAAGTGCATAACGAAATAAAGATCAAATAAAAAATATTCCATTTCGAACCCATAAATTATCATCATATTAAATTAAATTTAATCATTTTTAATAGTCTATAATTATTAGTCAATAACTATTAGCTTTTACACAATTAACTTACTTATTCGTCAACTTTATTTTTAAACTAAATTTCTTGTTTCTTTTGATAAATTTTCTTTGACAATTCAATTAAAATTAAAAAAATAAAATTAGTTTCTGAAGTTTTTATGAAATTTTTTTAATTGACATTCCTTAAAATAAAATAACAAAAAAAATTAAAACAATTAACACAAACAAGAAAATAGAAAAATAAATAAATAAATACTAAGTGTATAGGAAAAATATTGTAAAAAATGAATAATAAAAATAAAATATAAATCAAGAAATTATTAAATACATGGAACAAAATATGTAGTAATGTTTTTCAAAAGAGAGAAACAATGTAAATTGGGTATAGAAACATGAAATGTATATTTGTAAAATAAAAATAGCAAAGATAATTAATAAAAAAATTGTTGATTTGATATAAATTTTAAATAAGTATTGATAATTTCATATAGATTCATATTTTATAATTTATAATGACCATAATTCATATAAAAAATTCTTATCCTGCTATCCAATACTGCAAGAGAAATATAAATAATTTGCATCATTCTTTGGTTGTGAGAGAATATATATGCATGCAGTATCACTACTACTATAAACATTTCCTTCTCGCTGTCCATCAACCAAATAAGTCCATCATAAGATTGTGCCAATAACAAAATTATAAGTGTTCTGGACTGGTTCAATGATTAGAATCGGTTCAAATCTGCTTTCACCTTTAACACGGTTTAATAATGCTGACCCAATATCTCTGATCGACAACGCTCTCGAACGACACGATCAGAAATGTCTGAAATGCACGCCTATCCATGCGGGCATCTACCTTCAAATTTGTTCGACACATGAAGAACGGGCGCCCAGGAAACGCTCATAAACGCTTATTCCCGTCATCTCATCCTTGCTCGACGCAACAACTAGTTACTGGCATGACTGCCGTTTTGACCAAGTCTTGGCAGTTACCTATTTTTTTGGACATGCATATCTAGGCCCAAAAATAGGGACCAATGACTACGCGCCGGGGTGTAATATCGTGGGAGAGCTGACTTTTTTGGTTTTATCCAAATGTGCGGATAATTAGAGTCACCACCGACTTTTCTTTTATACAATATTTAGGAAAGGTGAAAAGAATAGGAAAGACCTTGATAGATTTTGAGTTTGGGGGGTAAGTTATGAAAATGAAAGGTGTTAGCACCATTTTCATCCGTAGTTATCTACGGGCTCTTAATTGCTTAACTCACTTTAAAAACTTGTTTTGTGTGTGTGTGTGTGTGTGTGTGATTTATTTGAAAATATTTTGAAATCGGCAATGTAAGGCTGACTTTGTAATTATTTTTTTATCAGTCCTCAAGAATGCGTATAAAGTACTTTTTAAAAATATTTGTTTTGAAAAGTGTGAAAAAATGTTTGTGAGAAAAGTTGTGAGCAAGCAATTAGGAGTTCTTACCCACTAAAGGTCTTTCTTGTTATTTTCCTTCTCCTTTAGAGATAGTGCTATCCATACCATTAGTTGATAGGTAGTCGTATCCATTGAATGTGAAGGGACAGGAATAGGATCGTCGAATGGTCATCGAAGGCAACATGTAAGGATGCTTTAGCAATTTGTATCGGAGGGGCTAGATCATTTTCGTAGGCAACTTTGAAGGGTCATCGGGGGACTATGATCTTTTGTTCGGAAGGGTCTTTTGCTAAAGCATCCTTACTTTCGAGGGACGTGACCAATTATCGCAAGGCAACAAGGGAGGTTACCCTAGAGGTGAAAGTGTGCGAAGTGTTTGTTTTCAGTTATTTTATCTTGAGAATTAGGGTTTTTCTAGATTCAATTATTAGTCTTGTTATTCAAACCCTAATTACTAGCAATTATAAAGTATACAGAAAATAAAGGTGCAAAAAGTAAAATTCCTACGCTATTACATGGATTTGAGGCAGTTACATAATAGGAGAGTGCGATAAATTAAATCTACAATTATTACAAATTTGAAGCAGATACATAATTAAAAAAACAAGAGAAAATAAACCTAAGCTATTACAATCGAACAGTGCGACCTATACATTTTTAACTAAGAATTAAAATAGAAAAGAAAAGAAAATATGAGAAAAATCTTTTTTTTTAAAGAAAAATATTTTAATATTTTAGAAAATAATTTTAAGCGATAAAAATAATTAATAAAACCTAAATCTCTAATTGATTTTAATATTTTTTTAAATAGGGTTAGTTAATTTAATTAATTAATTAGTAAAAATAAAAGAGAAATTTTAATTATTAATTAAAACCCTAATCCTAGTTTATTAGTATTAAAAATTTTAGGTTAATTGATTGTTAAAGAAATAATTAGGGTTTAATAAAATAATTATGGTTAATTTAAGAAAAAAGAAATTAGGCTAACAAAAAAATAGGAAAAAAGGATTTGCATAGGGTGGGTGTTGAACCCGCACCCTCTAGCTTTACAACTGCATCGCTTGCCACCAGGCCAAGCGTCTACTGGTGTCTGAAGATAAGAGTTGAATATTATATGTGAAACATGCGTTAGTTTGGGAAAATAACAAAAAAAAACATTGTAAAACGCAGGGATCGAATCCACGTCCTTAACGTTACAAGTCTTCGCCTTAACCAACCATGTTGCACTTCCATTCGATTAAATAAATGCAATCAATAAATATAATATAAACAGTGGACCAGAGAGGCGCCAAAGCCCTAGCTCTGGTCATCTTCTTCGGTGAAGCTATTTTTCAACCTGCAAAATTAAAGCGCATTAGAGATCAAGAAGGACCCTATTCCCCTAAATCGACCCTTGTGAATCCAATGGTGGGATTATTTTTGGCTACTTCAACCTGTACAAAGAGATACGACCAAAATAGTGCAAATCGGTTCAATAATGGTAATGGACCATTCTGGCGTCATGGGCCTCACGCAAGGGATCAAACCTGCATTGTTTTGTCTCAGGAACACGTTACAGCTTTTAGTTTAAATTAAAGCATTGTAAAAATCAAAATATAAATTTCACAAAAACATGTAAACTGACGATGTATCATATGTATGTTTTAGGAATCTTTGATCATTGAGAATAATCAAAACTTACTCTATGATACCTCAGGGATTGATTTGGATGGATGGCTTAGCTTGAGGATGGATGGATCTTTGTTTTCGATTTCAACCTTTTTCTTGCAAACTTTAAACTCCAAACCCTTATTTCTTAAGCAATTTTTTCGTGTTCTTTTGGTCTGAATATGAAGTGTATTTATAGGAGAAGATATTAGGTTAAGAGATGGGCTTGGACATCATGTGAAACATATCTTTTGATTTTGTTTGGAAATAGATAGAAATATTACAAAACCATGAAGATTTGATGCTAAAATAGGTCTACACGGTTTTCCATGACCTTGGGCCTCCAAAATAATCAGATTATAAGCCTTTTATGCCTTACACATTTATCTAATATTTATTTGATTTAATTTTAAATTTAAATGAATAAAAATAAAAATAAATTAAATAAAATTTAAAATAATGCATGAAGGAAGTTAGATGTCTTCTAAGGTGTTTTGAACATGTTTAGACCTTAAAAGATAGGTCCATTAGCCTAAAATCAAGTTTGCTTCAAATTGAATTTCATGCATTTTCTCAAAATTGTCCAACTTGTACAAATCATATATCACTCAATTTTCATCATATGAAAGTAATCTTGGACTTTTTGGAAACCTCAAGATGTCTCCTACAACTTTCATGTTGGTCATTTTTACATTTGAAGATTTTAACTTGATGTAGATTGATTTGATAAAAGATGTCTTTTTGTTGATTTTTAAAATGACATGTAATGTTTTGGCCCATATCTCTCAAATTAAGCATTTTTGGCCTTGAGCTTAGAGAGAGAAAGTTGTAGAGAATTGAATTTCCATCAAAATGGGATTTGGTTGAGAATTTTCTTATGAAGCATGTGAAATTTATGCTTAGTCAAAGTTTAGTTGACTTCTCCTATAGAAAACCCTAATTTAGTAACTTTTGACTTTTGATGAATCTTGAGGTTTCTTGATGAATCATGATTAACCCTTAATCAAATGATTAATGTGAGTTAAAAATATTGATGTTGACCAAAAATCTTGAAGTTTGACTGTAAATTGGTCAAAGTTAACTTTTTGCCATTCATAGAGGTGATATAGTGTCGCTGGAGATGGACTTATAGATGCCACCGAATGTAACTGTTGATAGGAGTATAAGAATGAGTGTACGCCTGACTGTATCTAAAGAATGTTTTTTAGAAGGAAAATGCTCGCCATGATTTAGTCTCTAGGGGGAATAATTTTCAGAATGAAGGCCCTGAAGGAGATGTTTTTCAGAATTCGGTCTCTGAAGGGAAAATCATTTGGTCATGTAGATAGTCACCCCGTCCTGTTTCGGGAATTGATCTACAGTCTATTTTTCATTGGTAAATCCATCTTGTTTCGGGAATTCATATTGCCTGGTCATATAGATAGTTGCCCTGTCCTGTTTCGGGAATTAATCTATGACCTGTTTTTTGTTGGTAAACTCGTCCTGTTTTGGGGATTCATACCGCTTGGTCATATATATAGTTGTCCCGTCCTGTTTCAGGAATTAATCTGCGGCCTATTTTTTGTTGGTAAACCCGTCCAGTTTGGGGAATTCATGCCGCTTGGTCATATAGATAGTTGTCCCGTCTTGTTTTGGGAATTAATCTACAACCTGTTTTTTGTTGGTAAACTCGTCCTATTTTGGGATTTCATACTTCCCGGCCATATATATAGTTGCCCCGTCTTGTTTTAGGAATTAATTTGTGACCTATTTTTCGTTGGTAAACTCGTCATGTTTCGGGAATTCATACTGCCTGGTCATATAGATAGTTTCCCCGTCTTGTTTCGGGAATTAATTTGCAACTTGTTTTTGTTGGTAAACTCGTCCTGTTTCGGGAATTCATACCGCCTGGTCATATAGATAGTTTCCCCGTCTTGTTTTGGGAATTAATTTGCGACCTATTTTTCATTGGTAAACATGTCCTGTTTCGAGAATTCATACCGCCTAGTCATATAGATAGTTTCCCCGTCCTGTTTCAGGAATTAATCTCTGACCTGTTCGAAATTTTTTGATGATATTCGTCTATTTGCAAACTTTACCTAAAAATACAAAGTTAGCTTTATACAATGTCCTGGTGTATGTAATGCATTGCGTAATGAAGCTCTCAAAATAAATGAGAATTTTATATGCGTCTTGGTATGCATATGCTATAATGTATTGTGAAATGATGCATGGACGCAATGTGTCGTTGAAGAGTATCGATAGCTCCTCGTAACAACTCTGGCTGGGGAAAATAAATCACTGATTGTTGCTAGGGATGAAGAGAGTAATTATTTAACTTTCGCTGGGAATAATTTGCTGGAAATTCCTGTTTTCTGTCTGAAGATATTCCGCTGGGGATCTTTGACTTTTGCTTGATGATAGAGGAATTCAAGGAGAGTTGGTCATTTGTCATTCTTTTTGTTGAAGGAACATACCCTGACTGGGGATAAAAGAGATGGATATTCCTCCGGTGTACTGTTTGTCCAGGTTTCAGATACCGTAGTGAATCTCCTAGGGATAACAACTTTGTTTAAACCCTGCTAGAGAAGAGAATTTTGTTAGGATTTTACAGTGTTGGAGTAATAAACTCCACTGGAGAATTAAAATCCTGTAAACTATGTCAAGGAAATAAACTCTAATGGGGATTGGAATTTTATAGGCTGCGTTGAGGAAGTCTCCAGTGCATGCTGGGTGTAATGATCAAACTTCCTTATCCGCTAAGGGACCTATTGGAGATGATGATCAGGTCAAGCTATCCATTAGGAATATGAAGGTGAACTATTGTGGGATGCCTCAATTTCTTCCCGAGGGCATATTAGACTTGTTGGGGAATATATCTCTGTTGGGGACGAACTTGTGAAGATAGATTTGTAGAGATAATTCCGTAGAGATTGCTCTGTGGGGATTTGTGGATGACTTGAAGATTATCCCAACTCCTAGAGTCTTTATTAAATGCTAATCAGAGTGATGAAGAAGTGATGAGATAATGGGACATAGCTATATGCTTTAATCCCTAACTTTTTCCTGGACTGTCTTTTCAGATTTTTAGTCCACCAGGATACCCTTTTTCGACTTGCCAGCTTTACAATTTTATTTATATGTCCCTAATTTTTCCCCGAACCCTTTTGGTTCGTCGGGACGCCCTTATTTTTGCCTAGTCCATTCAACCTAGCGGGTCTCTTTTTCATGTGTAGTATTTTTTACTATGTCCGCGTTCATAGGACGCGGGGAATTTTCACCGTCCATGGTAATAAGTGTTGTAGCACTACCAGAAAATATTTTCTTGATCATACGTGGCCCTTCGTATATGGGAGTCCATTTGCCCCTGGGATTAGTCTGGTGCACCCAATGTTTGAAATTATTGATCAACCATTGATTACTAGGTTTTTGGTAGTCTTAACCCTCCTCAGTATTTTTCTAAGGACTGTCGCGGCAGAATGACACCATTTGATACTGTTGACATAGATAAGCAATTTGGTGATACCGAAGATTCAATTTTCAAAGCGGCTTTTACTAAAACTCATGATCAATGTAACATGCCCCAAGTGATTCAGATGGAGATCTACCTCTGGCTATTCAGCACTTTTGAGAGATTCTTTGAATCTTGACTGCCACAGATGAGTTGGACAATAACATGTCATGCCCCTTGATTTATAACCAATTTTTTCCACGAAAGGCCTGCTACTGGAAGTGTCTTTCTCTTTGACCCATCCTATGAAGTAATTATGTCCATTGGGAGTATTTTCATTCATTAAATATTCATCATGCAAATTTCTCTACTGTCAAACACTTAGTCATATGCAAATAGTGGTATTAAAATGCAAAGCTTAAGTTTGTCTTGAAGTTTTTAAAAAAATCATTTTTTTTGTAAAAAAAAATTTTTAAGAATGTGATATCAACTCAGGATTTATAGTAAGTCTTACAGGAGTCGGGATACTTTTTTGTAACAGTATGTTTTCGAACTAACCCATGATTTAGTTAGGACTTTGAAGGGTTGTAACATGGCCTGGTTCATGATTTAAGAAACAAAGGGTAAATGCTCAAAGTTTATTTGTACCCAACCCATTCTCCATGATGTCCTTCAGTCCTATACTCATTTAATTATACATTTAGGTTCCAATAGAGTTTGGAATTATAGCACTGATACTTGGTCATGGTTCAGAAACCAAAAGTTTATTTGAGAAGGCAATCATTTTTTCTTGTAACGTCTTTATTTTACTGAGGATTTGTAGTGACCTATTTTTAATTTTATTATCCCTAACTTTTTCCTGAACTGTTTTGTTTGAGATTACAATCAGCGGGATGCCCAAGTTTTCCCCCTAAGTCTCCTTCATAGGTTTCGACTTAGCGGGCTTTTATTTTGGAAGATAATGACTATCCAACTTAATGATTACGGGGAACCATCACCAAATTTTGATTTGGAAGGATGTCTTTGATACTACCTGATGTGTACGAAGGAAAAGTTTGCGATTGAATGCACAATTGAATTAACTAAGAAACTACCACGTACCAGGTTATGATTAAGGATTTCAATTTGCGTGAAAAGGTAAACTCCTACTTCTTAGGCTAAAAGGGGTTGACTAGGGATTAACTTCCTTATATCTTCATTGTTTAGAAATTGAAGCAACGCCTGTACATCGTCAGCAAGGTCTGTTTAAAATCATACTATATGAGATTATGGTATCATTTTCGTCATCCTCCCTCTAAAAGCTTATAGCTTTTAATGAGAGTTGAATATCACAAAAAGTAAGTAAAAAGAACAGTTTAAATATAGTGAAAATGAATGGATTAATTCAACACAAGCATATGCAATGCATTATTGGAAAAAAAAAAGTTTAACATAAAGATAAGTGTTCGAACAAACAAAAGAAATTACAATTAAAAATTCAAATGAACTGGACACTCTCAATTTTAGTCATAATTTGGCATGGTAGCAGTGATCACATTAGGAGTCTCGGGAGGGTCAAACTCAATCTACTTAGCATTAATCATATCTTGAATATTGTTCTTCAACACCCAACAACCATTCGTATCATGTCCAGGACTATTAGAATGGTATGCACACCTTGCATTGGGATGATAACTAGGAGAGAAAGTATTGGGATTCCGAGGAGGATCCTTCAATGTAATCAGATATGCCTTCAATATGTGTTGCAATGCTTAAGCCAGTGACATGTTGATTTTGGTAAAATTGTCTTTTAGGTATATCATGCTTACGCCGATTACCCTATTGTCGTTGTTGCACTAGTGCAGAATTAGAGATCAGTACTATCCCCACAAATTGGTTATGGTCTCTCTTATTATGACCCTTCTGGTTGTACATGTTAGAACAATGTTTGAATCTAGTACCCTATATTTGAGTTTTGATGATAACAAAGTGAAAAGATATAGTATTTAAATGTTTCATGATTGAATTATATGCTGCCTAAAAATACTATGCTCTGACTTGCAGATATGCTGATTAAAATATGCAAGATCACTTCATCAGCATCAGAACTTGATTTGATACACCAGCATCAGAAGTTGCTGAATCAGAACGTGAAGATCAGATGATCAAGTCACGTACATGCTGAAGCTTGATGAACAGAACTGCGCGTAAACACTCTGATACAGAATCAATAGTTCATCAGCAGCGAAGCAGAATCAGAATGAGCCAAGCCAGAACGTGCATTGAAGAAGCAACGGTACTGTGCATTGAACGCTAATCAATTCCAACGGCTTCATTCCAGACAAGATCTGCTCAAAAAGGAAAGCTTGTTATTAGCATTGAATCAAGAATATTTGCTTCAACGTTCATCTTCTCAAGTGCTATATAAACCAAGCTTCGAAGATTATAATGGCTAATGCTTCCAAACTCTCTACACGCACAAAGCTGAACAATAATCTTCATCTACCAGTTTTGCTAAACCAACAAACTCTGATACTCCATTAGCGTTTAGCATTCTAAGTTTCTAAGCTTCATTTGTGTAAACATCACAGTTGTGATATAGTTTTGTAGAAAACATTCACACACATTATTTTATACCTTTGTAAGAAAGTGTTGCCTTGACAAACCGGATTGTGGTTTGAATCAAGAAGGCTTTAGCAGTTGTTAAATCAGATTTGTATTCAGTTGAATATAGTGAATTAAGACCTCGTTGGAGAGAGGCGAAATCACCTTGACGGGTGGACTGGAGTAGTTTGAGATCAAACGAACCAGGATAAAAATATCTTGTCATTTGCTTTAAGTTTCCAGTTTTACAATTCAACCCCCCCTTCTTGTGTTTTTCACCCCTTCAATTGGCATCAGAGCGCCTGGTTCTGAGCTAAAACACTTAACCGTGTCAGTACAAGATCCAGCGTCAGAAAAACACAATGGCAGGAAACAACTCTCATTTCAGCAATGACAACAATGAGGATAGAGACAGATTCAGCGGCAAACCTCCAGTCTTTGATGGAGAAAACTTTGACTACTGGAAAGACAGAATTGAAAGCTTCTTTCTAGCACATGATGCTGATCTGTGGGATATGGTGACAGATGGATACACGCACCCTGTGAATGCAACTGGTCATAAGATTGAAAGAAAATCAATGACTGATCAACAAAAGCGTGATTTCAAGAATCACCATAAGGCCAGAACCATCCTCCTCAGTGCCATCTCATATACTGAGTATGAGAAGATCTCCAACAGAGACACAGCTAAGAACATATTTGATTCTCTCAGAATGACGCATGAGGGCAACGTTCAAGTCAAAGAAACAAAAGCTCTGGCGCTCATTCAGAAGTATGAGGCGTTTAAAATGGAAGAATCTGAATCCATTGAAACTATGTTCTCTAGATTCCAGATTCTGGTAGCTGGTCTCAAAGTTCTGGACAAAGGATACTCTACTACTGACCATGTCAAGAAGAAAAGTCTCATGGCCACATGGGATGACTCTGACTCGTCTGAAGCTGACTCAGAATCAGATGATGAAAGGGCGAACATAGCGCTCATGGCTAGCATTCCAGATGACAGTGAAGCTTCTGACTCAGACTCAGAATCAGACACAGAAGAGGTATTCCCTAACTTCGCTGTTAATTTTACAAAGGCTGAACTTGCTGAAAGCCTCAATGAAATTCTGGAACGTTATCAGCAGATTAGAGCTAAATTCAGAGACCTGAAAAGGACTCTTGAATCTGACTCTAATAAGTCTGAGAGTCTCAAATTGGAAAACTCTGAGCTGAGAGATAAAATTTTAAAATTAGAAAACTCTTTACAAAACTCTCAGAAGGTACCAATTTCTGAAACTCCCAGCAACGCTGATGAGATCATCAAGGAGTATGATCATAGTTTCCAGAAGTTCCTTGCTAAAAGCATAGATAGAAGCAGAATGGCTTCAATGATCTATGGAGTTAGCGGAAACGGCAGGAAAGGAATAGGATACCAAGGTAAGGTTCCTACACCTAAGAATGTCATGGATTTAGTTATTAAACACACTCCTCTAAATTCACACTTTGTGTATGGTCACACACATGACATCAAATATACTAGTAGTAAGCACTCTGTGAAACCAAAATTCAACCAGAGTTTTGGTAAAACTAACAAATCAGGACCCAAGAAGATCTGGGTACCTAAGGATAAAATAATACATGTTGCAGATATCTTTAGCAGCAAGTCAGAAACACCAGTCATGGTACCTGGACTCTGGCTGCTCACGACACATGACGGGAAGAAGGCATATGTTCCAAAGCCTGGAACTTAAGCCTGGAGGCCACGTTGGCTTTGGAGGCAATCAGAGGGGAAAGATTATTGGCTCTGGAACTGTAGGTAACGGAAATCTTCCCTCTATTAATAATGTTCTGCTAGTTGATGGATTGATGCATAATCTGTTATCCATAAGTCAATTAAGTGATAACGGTTATGATATAATCTTTAATCAAAAATCATGTAAAGCTGTTAGTCAGAAAGATGGGACTATCCTATTTAATGGTAAGAGGAAAAACAACATTTACAAAATCAAACTTTCTGAACTAAAGAGTCAGAACGTAAAATGTCTTCTGTCTGTTAACAACGAGCAGTGGATCTGGCACAGAAGATTGGGGCATGTTAGTATGAGAAGAATATCTCAGATTAACAAACTCAATCTGGTCAGAGGACTTCCAAATTTGAAGTTCAATTCAGATGCTCTGTGTGAAGCATGTTAGAAAGGCAAATTTGCAAAACCTTCTTTTAAATCCAAAAATGTTGTTTCTACCTCTAAGCCATTAGAACTTCTGCACATTGACTTATTTGGACCAGTTAAAACTGCTTCAGTCAGTGGCAAGAAGTATGGGTTAGTAATCGTAGATGACTATAGCAGATGGACATGGGTAAAGTTCTTAAGACACAAGGACGAGTCACACTCTGTGTTTGTTACCTTCTGTAACCAAGTTCAGAATGAAAAAGATCTTAGAATCGTTAAAGTCAGAAGTGATCATGGTGGAGAATTTGAAAATAAAGATTTTGAGTCATTCTTTAATGACAAAGGCATTCTGCATGATTTCTCTTGTCCTAGAACTCCCCAACAAAATGGAGTTGTAGAACGAAAGAACAGAACATTGCAAGAAATGGCCAGAACCATGATCAATGAGACAGACGTTGCTAAGACTTTCTGGGCAGAGGCAATAAACACAGCGTGCTACATTCAGAATAGAATCTCAATAAGACCTATTCTGGAAAAGACTCCATATGAATTGTGGAAGAACAGAAAGCCCAACATTTCATATTTTCATCCATTTGGATGTACTTGCTATATGTTAAATACTAAGAATTATTTGAACAAGTTTGATTCTAAGGCACAGAAGTGTATTATGTTAGGATACTTTGAACGCTCAAGAGGGTACAGAGTATACAATACAGAAACACAGATTGTGGAAGAATCAATCAGTGTTCGTTTTGATGACAAGCTTGACTCTGAAAAGTCAAAGCAGAATGAAAATCTTGCAGGTATAGAAATTGAATTTGCAGGTTCTGAAGACAAGTCATCAGAAGCTCTCAACACAGACATACCTTCAACGTCTGAAAGAAGCAATGCTAGAAATCCTTCATCTGCTGCTGATCAACCTCAGAAGAGAGTACCCAGAAGCAGTTTGGATCACCCAGAAGAGACTATTCTAGGAAGAAAGGAAGATCCAATCAGAACAAGAGCAAGCTTCAGAAACTCTGAAGAAACTCTTATGGGACTTGTGTCTCTGATTGAACCTTCTTCTATTGATGAAGCACTTCTGGACAATGACTGGATTCTGGCAATGCAAGAAGAGCTGAATCAATTCACCAGAAACGACGTATGGGATCTCGTTCCAAGACCAAAAGGATTCAACGTCATTGGAACAAGATGGGTGTTCAGAAACAAGCTCAATGAACAAGGTGAAGTCGTCAGAAACAAGGCACGACTGGTTGCACAAGGTTATAGTCAGCAAGAGGGGATAGACTATACAGAAACCTTTGCCCCAGTCGCCAGGTTAGAATCTATCAGACTTTTAATCTCATTTGCTGTTAATAGAGGCATCACTCTGTATCAGATGGATGTCAAAAGTGCATTCTTAAATGGTTATATAGAAGAAGAAGTTTATGTTCACCAACCCCCAGGTTTTGAAAATACAAAACATCCAGAACATGTTTTCAAACTGAAAAAGTCACTGTATGGTCTGAAACAAGCTCCCAGAGCTTGGTATGAAAGGCTAAGTAACTTTCTGCTTGAAAATGAATTCACCAGAGGGAAAGTGGACACTACTCTATTCTGTAAAACAGTTAAGAGTGACATTTTAGTCTGTCAAATTTATGTTGATGATATTATTTTTGGTTCTACTAATCCTTCTCTTGGAAGAAAATTTGCTAAGTGTATGCAGGCAGAATTTGAGATGAGCCTCATGGGGGAACTGAAATTCTTTCTAGGAATTCAGATCAATCAAACTCCAGAGGGAACTTACATTCATCAGAGCAAATACATCAGAGATCTTCTGAAGAAATTTGACCTCTCAGAATGTAAGCCATCAAAGATTCCAATGCATCCCACGTACATTCTGGAAAGAGAAGAGGTAAGCAAAAGCGTAGAACAGAAGGTCTACAGAGGTATGATTGGTTCTCTCCTTTATCTGACTGCTTCAAGACCTGATATTTTATTCAGCGTATGCATTTGTGCTAGATTCCAATCAGATCCTAGAGAATCTCACTTAACAGCTGTTAAGCGAATTTTCAAGTATCTGAAAGTTACTACTAATCTGGGTTTGTTTTATAGAAAATCTAGTGATTACAGCTTAGTAGGCTACTGTGATGCTGATTTTGCTGGAGACAGAGTGGAACGTAAAAGTACTTCTGGAAGCTGCCAGTTTCTGGGAGAAAATCTGATCTCGTGGTCCAGCAAAAGGCAATCAACAATTGCTCTGTCAACAGCAGAAGCTGAGTACATAGCAGCAGCTGGATGTAGCACACAGATGCTCTGGATGAAAAGTCAGCTTGAAGACTTCCAGATTTTTGAGAGTAACATTCCTATTCTTTGTGATAATACTTCTGCTATTTGCTTAAGTAAGAATCCTATTTTACATTCTAGAGCTAAGCATATAGAAATAAAACATCATTTCATTAGGGACTATATTCAGAAAGGTATTTTAAACTTGAAATTTATAGATACAGACCATCAATGGGCTGATATCTTTACTAAACCCCTTTCAGAAGATAAGTTTAATTTCATTCTGAAACATCTCAGCATGAAAGTATGCCCAGAATGAAAATGTTTTAATTCCATATATTTATCTTCAGAATGTAATTATATTACTGTGAACTTCTGATCAATCTTCTTTCAGAAAGATAGAACATGCAGATTGTATCAGATGCAAGTCTAAAGATCTGAGAGTCTAATCTCAAACACAGACGTGCTGATCACTACATCAAACAAGTGTCATCCAATCATCAGCAAATCCCTGAAGCAGAACGCGTGCACGCCTCTGAGAAAGGAAAGCGCTGATTGGGTGCATTGAGACACATGTCTGGTAACCGTTTTTAAGTATCTTTCTCAAATCCCCCCAAATCAGCAAGCATTTAATGCAGAGTAATCACGCTTGTTAATGGCAATCATTATTTTTTTCTCTCTCTTAAAAACGTTTAATTTTTCAAAATAATTTTTGAAAACTTTATTTAAGCACATTATTCTTCATTCTTACTCTTTACGCTTTCTCATAATCTCTCAAGAACTTTCTGCATATTTCTGAGTTTATCTCCTTCAAAACCCTTTTCTCTCAAATCATTCTAAAATCTTTGTTGTGTGAGAACAATGGCATCCTCCAGCATTTCTGCAGGGAATCAGAAGAAAGAAACTTCTGAGCAATATCAGGTGCCTACCAGAACTCTTCTCACACCGGTAAAGAATCTTGAGGTTCTCTCTGAATTAATCATCGATTTCGAAAGCTTGAAGGAAAATGGATTTGACCTAACTGAAGAAGTTAGGGCTCAAAAGTGGGAGAGGTATTTCGATAGGTTGGTTGGACCAACTTTCCCAGAGCTTGTCAAGGAATTTTGGATTCATGCCAAGATTCATAAACATCTAGTCATCTCTTTTGTCATGGGAAAGAAGATAATAATTTCTGAAGACCTCATTGCTAGGTTAATTGGTCAAAGTGGTGGTGGAGTCCGTTGTGTGGACATGGCTGACAGATGCCCTGATATAGGTGTGGTAGCAAACTGCATTT
The DNA here is from genome assembly GCA_948472305.1 of Vicia faba. Lineage (NCBI taxonomy): Eukaryota > Viridiplantae > Streptophyta > Magnoliopsida > Fabales > Fabaceae > Vicia > Vicia faba. The sequence continues at coordinate 1,088,568,630 of OX451738.1, read as the reverse complement.
TCACTCTTGGTTTTCCCAGCAGCAAAATTAAGGATCTGAAGGATCACTGTAGAGTATGGGCCAAGATTGTTCTGGGCTGTTTCAATCACAGGAAGCCAACAAGCTCTCCTGATTATATAAACGTGGATCAGCAATTTCTGATCTACTTTATTGATCAGAGGGTGAAGATCAATCTGGCACACTTCCTGTTCAACCATCTGAAGACTAGTGTGAAAGAGACTAGAGAAGAAGAAAGGACCAAAAGGGACTGGATACCGTTTGGAAGGCTCATATCAGATATTCTGACAGAGAATAAGCTGATAGATTATCTGAGCGAAGCTCAAGTGCTGGGCACTATGGAACCAACTGTTGGAAAACCGCTGAACGCTAAGAACCTGAAAAAGATGAAGCTGATAGAAAATATCAGGAAGGAACCCAGAGCTTCTTCAACTGCTGACATCTCCAGAAGAAGAGTGCCTCTGAGTAATTTCCCAAGATTTTCTGAAATGGAATCCCAACCTGATATGTTTCTCAAGTATCCAGATTCATACAAGGAAGAAGATGCAGGTTCAAAGCTGAAGATCAAAGATCTGAGTCAAGTTCAACCTGAAGTGACTCAGAAGAAGACAAAGAAGAGGAAAGCAGAAGGATCATCTCATCAGACTCCAAAGAAACGAGGTAATACATCTGCTGCTCCTATTTCAATTTCATCTACTATTCCAACATCTGCTGCCCCTCCTCAAACCTCTCACAGAATATCCATCCCAATCCCTTCTATTGATGAAACCATACCAGAAGACCCTTCTGAGGCCTTACTACTCAGAAGACCCAGAATCAAAATTACCAAACAACCAACTGTTTCAACAACACCAGCACTTGATAGAGTGCTAGCTGATATTGAGCGTGAACATACTTCTGCTCAACCAAATTCTGAACTACCAAATATTCCTCCTCCACAACCCGAACCAGAAACACAACCTGAACCAGAAATACAACAACAACCAGAACCAGAACCAGAATCAGAACCACAACAACAACCACATACAGAAGAACCTCTGATTCCTGAGCAATCAGAGATTCCACCTCCTCAACCAGAAAATAATTCACCTTCACCACAAACAGAGTTTCACCGCTATGAAACCCCATCTCCTCATCATTCTGATCCCCACTCACCTCAACCTTCACCGCTGGCAATCCAGTTGCCATGTGGAACCACTATTATCAGGCCCCAGTTGCCATCATCAGAGGAATCAACACCTCCAAAAACTCCAACCACTCCAATAGAAATATCCTCTGATTCTGATAACCCTCCTCCAAAACAATCAGCCCCTCAGCAAACATCTGAAAACCCCAGCAGAACTTTCATTGACTTAACAAGTCTTGAACGTCTTGCTGATCTTAGACACAAAATTGCCATACCCAAACCAAAGCAACCAGATGTTGGCTCTGGTATTTTGAATTTTGAAACAGGTATGCTGCAATGGATTGCTTCGTTGAAGCAAGTTTGTCCGGGGATGATCGACCCAGCTGCCTCTGATCAGCTCTGGTCACAGTTCAGAGTATGGGTTCGTGCTGAAGCCCTCCAGCTGCAGGACGTCAACTATGAGCAGGCTCAACAGAACTTTAGCAAGCTGCTGAAGGAAGTTGAGAGTCAGCTGCCTCAAGAAGTTGTGCTCCCTCTGGACAGTGAATCATGGTCTGAGAAAGAGCAAGCTGCACAGGTGCAACCATCAGAAGAAGACAAGACCCTTCAGGAAGAAAATCCAGCAGAAGATGTAGCTGAAAGTTCTGAGAAGCTTCCTCCTGCTGAAAGTTCTCAAGCTGCCTTGGACAGGCAGGCTCTGGAAGAATTAAGGCTGAATGACTTGCGTCTACAGCAGCGGATGGAAGAGAATGATCAGAAGATGGAAGCAAGAATGAATGTACAAGACAGCAAGATTGACACTGTTGTCAATATGGTTCAGAAGCAAAATGAAACTTCTGAAAAGATTCAAGCAATGCTGGAAAGCCTGTTCTCACGCATGCCCCCACAACCTTAAATTTTTTTTCATGCATGACATTCTCTATGTTTTCTTCATTTTCTGATGTCTTGTTTTGACTATGTTTTGTAACGCTATTTTGCTCTGATCATGAACTATTTTTATATAATTTGTTTTTCTGATCTAAATCGTTTTAGCACATCACCAGCACTTTTTGATTGCTGACAAAAAGGGGGAGAACAAGAATGATATTTAAAATCAATAACGGCTAACTAGACAGAAATTCTCAAACATTCTAACTCTCTATTACTTGAAATGTTTTTCTGTTTTGTTTTTAAGTCTACAGGCACAATGAAGACTAGAAGCTAGATGCTCTGATCAAAATGTAGAAGCTCATGTTGCTCTGATCAAATATGAAGTTCTGATATATGAAGCTCTGATCGTCCTAACACTCTGATCCGAAGCAAAGCTCTGACAGGAAAAGCTCTGAAGCTCTGCTCTCTGATAAGTCAAAGACTCTTATTCTGATGTTCAAAGATAGAAAAAGATCTGATCCTGAAGAACACGCATATCAAAGGGAAGTAACAAACTCAGGGGGAGTATCTCTTAACTCTGATTTCTTCTTACTTCTTAACTCTGAAACATTTCCTAGATACCTTTTCACGTTATTATTTATTTAAAATATCTAGTTTTTGTCATCATCAAAAAGGGGGAGATTGTTAGAACAATGTTTGAATCTAGTACCCTATATTTGAGTTTTGATGATAACAAAGTGAAAAGATATAGTATTTAAATGTTTCATGATTGAATTATATGCTGCCTAAAAATACTATGCTCTGACTTGCAGATATGCTGATTAAAATATGCAAGATCACTTCATCAGCATCAGAACTTGATTTGATACACCAGCATCAGAAGTTGCTGAATCAGAACGTGAAGATCAGATGATCAACTCACGTACATGCTGAAGCTTGATGAACAGAACTGCGCGTAAACACTCTGATACAGAATCAATAGTTCATCAGCAGCGAAGCAGAATCAGAATGAGCCAAGCCAGAACGTGCATTGAAGAAGCAACGGTACTGTGCATTGAACGCTAATCAATTCCAACGGCTTCATTCCAGACAAGATCTGCTCAAAAAGGAAAGCTTGTTATTAGCATTGAATCAAGAATATTTGCTTCAACGTTCATCTTCTCAAGTGCTATATAAACCAAGCTTCGAAGATTATAATGGCTAATGCTTCCAAACTCTCTACACGCACAAAGCTGAACAATAATCTTCATCTACCAGTTTTGCTAAACCAACAAACTCTGATACTCCATTAGCGTTTAGCATTCTAAGTTTCTAAGCTTCATTTGTGTAAACATCACAGTTGTGATATAGTTTTGTAGAAAACATTCACACACATTATTTTATACCTTTGTAAGAAAGTGTTGCCTTGACAAACCGGATTGTGGTTTGAATCAAGAAGGCTTTAGCAGTTGTTAAAGCAGATTTGTATTCAGTTGAATATAGTGAATTAAGACCTCGTTGGAGAGAGGCGAAATCACCTTGACGGGTGGACTGGAGTAGTTTGAGATCAAACGAACCAGGATAAAAATATCTTGTCATTTGCTTTAAGTTTCCAGTTTTACAATTCAACCCCCCCTTCTTGTGTTTTTCACCCCTTCAGTACACAGCATTGGACTCTGCCTTCCCGTTGTATGACTTTTTTTGAGTATTGGAAGAGGTAGGCACCTGGATTTTACCACTTCTGATTCCATTCTCAACATGTTCCCCTGTCAATATCAATTCAGTGAAACCGGTTGAATAATTTCCAAGTAGGTGATTATAGAAAGGACCTGCCAACGTGCTTATGAACATGTCAACCAATTCCATGTCAGCTAAAGGAGGTTGAACCCTACCTGTAAGATCTCTCTATTTTTTGGCATACTCTTTGAAGCTTTTATTAGAGCCCATGGAAATACTCTACAATTGCATACGAGTTGGTGCAAGATTAGGATTGTACTGGTATTATTTGTAAAAAGCAGCAGCCAAGTCTTCCCAAGAACGGATATTAGTCCCCTCAAGTTGATAGAACAATTCCAACTGTGTTCCCGACAAGCTCTCTTAAAAGAAATGTACCCATTATTTTTTGTCGTTATTGTGGGGTTGGATCTTCTGGACATAAGACCTCAAATGAAGCTTAGGACAAGAAACACCATCATACTTCACAAAAGTAGGAACCTTGAATTTGTAAGGAATAACAACCCCTGAGACTAATCCCAGCTCTTCAAAATTTAGCCCAGGCACTTTCTAGATCTCCATGACATTCACACGATCTTCCAGTTGTTTGTATTTTTCATCAACAGGGGGGGTATTGTTCATTAAAATAATTCTCCTCCTCTTCTTCAGAGTATTTGGAAGAACAATGGTTACTTTTTTCAGTTTCACCACTCTTATCATCCTTATCATGTTCATCGTCTTCTTCTAATGGAGTATCGGGATCCTGAACTCGCTTGACTGGTCCTCTGAACCTTCTTCCCATGTTAAGGATTCCAGTTGGTTTCTTTGTCTTTCTCTTCTTCTCTTTTGTGATGAGTACTTTCAGTTCTTCCTTCCCCTTGGCTAGGTTCAGGAACATCTGCTGGAACATGGCATTCTAAACTTGAAGATCTTTGACAGTTTGCTCAAGAGCCATTTTTATTGAAGTAAATAGCAAGAAGATGAGAAAACTTGTCTTGGGAGTAACTGTTATGAAATAATATGGTATGTAAATGCATATGCAATGTTTTCAAGGACCTTGTGGGATTTAAATTTGTTAAAAAAAAAGGAAACAAAGAAACTTAGTAGTAAGTTCAAATTATAATTGTCTTCTAGGCTTACAATGAAAACAAGATAGTTAAATTATAAAATTCTTAAGGCCTAATGTATTAATCCTCCCATGGACGCTTCCTCTTTGTGTTGACATATGCATTAAGGCTCTTCTCTTCATGGAGTCGCTTCGTCATCTCCAATACTTTCTTCTCACTAGCATAGAACTGAGTCTCAAAGGTATCCCTTTCTTCCTTGAGTTGAATACAAGACTTTTGTAGTTCCTCAAAGTCAGTAGGTATATCAGGGTGAAGAATGGTATGAGGAACATCTCCTTTAGCAGCGGGCTCTATGATCACTGGTAGGATAGCAGGATATGGCATCATAAGATTTTGAGCACGAGACTGCACCCATCTAAGGTAAGGTTCCAAAGCAATGGAGTTCATATGCCTCAAAGTCTTGCTATCAATCTTATTGATCATTCCCCAAGCACATATAAACCTTTGACAATAGCTTTGAGGGTCATTCTCATAGTCGAATACAATACTCTAGATTAGCATATATTGAGGACCGTCTCTTCGAGCATAACCAAACTGACATAGAGCTAGAGAATGGTCGTAAGTAATTCCTCATCTTATGCCGAGGAGTGGTACATTTAGGAATTCCCCCCAGCGGTCAATAATGGTGATATCTTCCTGAGATCGAGAACACCAATGGATATCTGAATGAGCAAGTGACATCAACCTTTGAGACCACCTCAAAACTTGTTCATTCTTCATCACTGATCGGGGAAGGTGTGAAATAAACCACCTGGAAAGTAAAGGTATGAAACACATGAGAGTCCCTTGTTTCCTCATAGTACAAGTGTGAAGAGAATGTTGAATATCTCCAAGCAAATTAGGCACAGGATTATGGGTAAGAAATATTTTGATGGCATTCACATCTCTGAGTTGGTCCGGATTAGGGAACTGCACCAAACCATAGATCAGCAAAGCTAAAATATCCTCAAAAGCACGAAAAGTCGTGGCATCTAGAAATAATAGAGCCTTCTCTACCATAAATTTAGGAAGAAGACCCTTAACTCCATTTCTTGTTTCCCAATTAGAAGCAATGTCTGACCATTTCACATGTAAGGTTGCTGCAATGTCTTCAGGTTTTGGAACTTGCTCTAGACCAGTGAAAGGTATCTGATTAAGAATAGGAACTCCGAGTAACTTAGAGAATTCTTCCATTGTGGGAACCAACTGATAATCCGGGAAGGTAAAATAATGATGCTTAGGATCAAAGAACTGGAACAGAACACTCATCATGTATTCTTTGAAACTGGGAGTAACCAAACTGAGTAGATGGCCATGTCTTTTGGTGAATTGATAATTTTCGGGAACCTTTGAGACTAACTCCTCAATCTTTGAAAGTACCCTTACGAAGTTGATTCGAATAGTATTTCTTGATAGGAAGCCATGACCTACAACAAAGGACAAAGATAAATCCCTAGATCCTTGAAATGGTTAGTGAAAATGTTATGATGTTATGATGTCATGATGTTACGTTCATGTTTGGATAAGAGGTAAACACAAACAAATCACACAAGAGCCTTAGGTTTAAAGTCTTGCATGAGGTCCATAGGTAAGTACCATTTTCTATTAGAGTTAAGTTGGCTCAACCTATCCTAAAATAGTAACCGAGTTCTAGGGATCTTGTGATACGGTGGGAGAACTGACTGTATTTTTGCGTTCGTATTCGCACTTGTGCGGTTGAGCAAGAGTCGCCATCGACTTTTTATTTTATCCTAAAGGAAAGGTTAAAAAAGCACAGCAAAACCTTTTGAGATATTTCGTGGGTCCGGGGGGTAGATTATGAAAAGGGAAGGTATTAGCACCCTTTTCATCCATGGTTATCCATGGGCTCTTAGTTACTTGGTTTTTTAGATCACTTGCCTTGATTTTCGATTGCTTGAAATTGTGGTGTGTGTATGTGTTTTGAAAATGGGCAAGTGTTTTTGCAAGTTGATCTCAAGTAACTAAGAGTTTTGTCTACCCTATTGTACTCAAAGGTTTTCTCTATGTTTTCAACCCTTTTTAACAATTTTGTTCCACCATTGAATTTGGTGGACAATCTTGCATTTAGGAAGTTTGTTCGGGACGGGCGCGGGTCATCGTATGGACCATGAATGCAATGGTGCCAAGTGTCTTTGGCAATTCGCTTTGAAGGGACTATGATCATTCCGTTTTAGGCAACATTCGAAAGCGTCATCGTGGGACTTATGATCATTTTGAATTTGTTTTGCCAAAGAAACTCGACGTGCAAGCATGGCCCATTTTGGAAGGCAACATGTGGGATTACCCTAGAGGGTGCAAGTGTGATTGTGTATTGATTTCATGTATTTGTCTTTGTATTAGGTTATCTAGCGTTTGATTTTTATGTACATGCAAACCCTAGGTCTAATCATGGTATAATTGAAAGCGGTAAATTGCGAAAATATAAAATCTACGCTATTACAAAATAAGTATCCGGGAGTGGGGGTACAATATTCACAAATGGGGATGAGACTTATAGTATCCAATAAGTTACAACCAAATCGAATTTGCGATCAAATGTAAATAACGCATATCAATGTATGGAAATAACAATTGTATATGTGTCAAGTGTATAATGTGAAATGTATTGTAAGTGTAATTATTTACAGGTGCGACAATGTGAAATTAATGTGTATTAAGTATTGTTTAACTTAAAGAAAAATTAAATGTTTATTTAATTTAATTAATGATCTTGTATTTTTTTTATATGCATAAAAAAGATAATTTTAAGGAAATATTCTAAGTTTGAGAGTTATTATTTTACATTTGATATATAAAAAAGGTATCTTTGTATTATTAATAAGAAAATTTGAATTAAAAAAGAAGTGTTTTCAATTTTAATTATATGGTGTAAGAAAATGTATTTTTATGTATATGTGTTTAATATATATATTCAAAAGTGTTTTAAATTAATTAAATTAGGTATATAGAAAAGTGTATTGATTAAGTATAAGAAAATATTTTAATTATATGTTTAAAGAAAAAAATGTATTTTCAATTAATTAAGTATTGAACAAATGTATTTTATTAATAATAAAAAGAATTATTGTAAAGAAAAATGTGTGAAAAATATGTTTGTTTAAGTTTTCATTAAGAAGAGGATAAAGGAATTAAAAGAGCAGATGTGTTGGGCTTTGTATTGGAAACGGGTTAGGCCCAGAATTGAGACAAAGGTTTTTTTTGTTAGGGTTTCGTTGATTTGTTTTCAGTTGGGAATTGCTTTAGGGTTTGCAGCGCCGTCTAGGGGTTCGTTCATTTTCTTTGCCATGGATTCAGAGAGTCGTCCCCTTCGCCTAAGCCATCAGCGCCTCAGCCTTCCTCCTCCACAGTTCAATGAAGCGAAATGAACGGTAATTGCCCTTACTTCGTCTTTGTCTAACGTGTTGTTTAGAGTTTCGTTATTTGCATGTTTATGGTTTACTGCTTCTCCTTGACTAAGGCATTTTGATTTTGTTTGTTTTAACGAGGTTGAAAAAAGGGAAGAGAAGAGAAGTTTACTACCTTTTGTTTGGGGAAGGAGGCGGGCGCGGAGGTGCTCGGAGGCTTAGTGGTGAAGGGGATCGCTCGATGGGCTCGATGCTAGCTTTGCAAGGATAACTGGTACCTTTTTGTCTCACTCTTGGTTTGATGATGATGTTGAACTGAAAACCTAATTTTTTTGATGTTCACTTCTTTCTTCTTCTCTTCCTTGGTTGTATGCTTGTTGCCTTTGATGCTTTTCTGACTTTCTTCTTCTCTTTTGCCTTGCCTTTGAACGTTTTGCCTTTTGATTGTTGAGCTTGATAGTTGCCTTTGCCTTTGAACGTTTTGCCTTTTTATTGTTGAGCTTGATAGTTGCCTTTGCCCAATGATGTATTCACTGAGGGTTTTCGTTTCCTTTGTGTTGCCTCTTGATTGCCTTTGAACGTATTTTGTTTCTTGCCCAATGAAGAGCCTAAGGTTCTGAGGGCCTGTGGTTCTTTGAGCTCCCTTCCATTGCCTTGAATATGCTTCTTTCGTCCCCCCCCCTGAGTTGCCTTGAATACGCTTTATTTATTGCCCAATGATGAGTGTTCTGAGGGCTTTTAGCTTGATGGTTTATGTTGAACGCAGGGTATACAGGTTTGTATGTTTTTATGGTTATGAGGTCTTGATGAACTGGTTATTGGCTTGGTTATTCAGGTTAGGCCTTGATAGATTTCTTACAGGTTTTAGGTTTATTGCAAGCTTAAGGCAGGTTTGACTGGTTTTATGTCCTTAACAGTTTTTGCTTCTGGGACTGGTTTATGCTTTTTCTGGTTTTGACAGTAGGTTTTGAAAGTGGTTTTGCTTCAGGTTTAAGGTTGGAAGAAACTTGGGTCAGCCTTGGGTTTATGTTTGTTCTATTGTTTTTGACAGTAGGTTTATGGTTTAAGGAAAATGGTTTCAGGCCAAGGTTGTGGTTCTGGCATGGTTTACAGGTTTGTGAGGATTTAGAAAGCTTTAGGCTTGGCCTTGACAGGTTATCCTTGTGACTTACTTGCTTCAGGCAGGTTTTGTATGGTTTCAGGCTTGAGGCCTAGAAGGTTATGTGTTTGGAGGTTATGCTGGTTTATGCTTGTGACTGGTATGGTTAGGATATCAGGCCAGGTTTTTGAATGGCTTGGGCCAGGTTTGTATGGTTTGACAGTAGAGTGGGTTTTTTTGTGTTGGCCTCCTTGTTCTTCTCTTCACTATACTGTCTTTTCTTCTTTTGTATTAGTTTTCTTCCTGCCTAAAAGCCTAAAAACCTGCTTACTTTTCTCTTCTTTTTCTCTCTCAGTACAGTTGAATATTAAACTATGCTTTTTTTCTGTACTTTTTCTGAAAGGGCCATTGGGAAATGATGAAAAGTGAATAACTTGCTTGCATAATAGTTTTCCTCTGCATCTTTTATCTTTTCTTTTGACAGATTTTGTACCTTTGAAACTTCTTTGATATCTTTGCCAAATCCTCTTCTTGACAGCTTTGAATAGACTCTTTGGCATTTTTGACAGCAAGTTGTACTTTTTGGATTTTTTGACAGAAAGTTGCAATTTGATTTTTAGTTGGGTTTGAACTGTGCAGTTTGAGATTTTGAACTTATGCATTTTGACAGTTTGCATTTTTGCATTCATGATTAGCAAATAAAATTCTTCCCTCTTTGTGAACCGGGAGAAATCCCGTGATTTGCAGAGAGGGTCAACTGATCCCAATCAGTGGCCCTTAATGATGAATTTCCTTTATCTGTCTTTATTTATTTATCAGTCACTGACTTTTCTCCTTTCTTTTTGCAGATGAATAATTGAATGGAGGGGAGCAAAGTGAAGAATGAAGAATTGGGGACTTAGAAAATATTTAGAAAAATAGGATAGTTTTATTTTCAATTTAATTATTGTAAACTATTATTATTATAAATACTTCGTAAATGAATACTTGTATCTAAATAATAATTGTAACAAATGTTTAAATATGAAATAAAAATTCTATTGATCCATTTAATTCTTTTTATCCCTTTTCAATTATTTACTTATTATTTATAGTTCCTTAAATTAAAATAAATGAAAATTAAATTTCAGATATTTAATCCTTAGAATAATAAATAATCAACTAAACATTGATTCCACGTTGATCAAAATAAATGAACTTGGTGCCTCCATCATTCAAAGCAACGCACAGTCAAACGCTATAACTGATCAGACGCATTCCTTTCTTACTGATTTCTTACCAAGCTCTGTAAATCCAAACTGCATATATCTTTTGACTGGTTCAATCAAACGAACGTGAATTCAAACCAACTGCAGTCTTTTACTGATTAAATCAAATAATGCGAATTCAACCCAAATCTCGGAATGTCTTGCAAAACACTGTAGAATTTAGATCTTTCTGAGAACGCGCGCACAAACCCTAATTCCTGATTAAATGCCCAAAGAGCATTCGCCTGATCAAAGTTGAGCCGAAATCAACCAAAACCCTAAGCCAACTGTGTAAAAAAATCAAGAGCCCTGAAAAATCAATAAAACCCTAATTTTTGTTTGACTGACGAGAAAAGTCCGTTTGTCCGATTCTTGAGCCAATCTGAAAAAATCAAGAAACGCCTGAAGCTGTGATTTCTTGTGGAAAAATGCAAGGGAAAATTTTGGGGTACAACAGTTGCCCCTGTTCAATCTTCTTGAACCTGAAGAGTTAGATTGGCAAGTTTGCCTTTCGCGACTTGAAGGTAAAAGAAGATTGGACACTAAAGTGCCCAGAAAATTTGCACTCGTCGATGTGATGGTAGAGGTGAATGGGCTTAAAGATGCCATTTGGTGATGGGCTTAAAGATGCCATCTGGTGCGATAGAATCTTGTCGGGGAATGGGCTTAGAGATGCCATCTGATAATGGGCTTAAAGATGCCATTTGGAAGTGTTGAACTGTATGTCAATGGTGACTGGACGAGTATCAGAAAGGCATCCATGTTTTGGAACATCTCTGAATTGGGGGTCCGAATGAGCAATAGATTGACATCCATGTCTGGAGAATCTGTAAACTATTTTCAGGAGTTGAGATTGAATAAGCAATAGAGCAACATCCGTTGTTGGGAGGCGTCTGTAAACTGTTTTCAAAAGTTGAGAAGAGTCTGAACAAGTGATAGGTTAACATCCGTTACTGGAGAACCCGTGAACTGTTTTCAGAAGTCTTGAAGTTGAATAAGCAATAGAGCAGCATCCGTTGTTGGGAAGCGTCCGTAAACTGTTTTCAAAAGTTGAGAAGAGTCTGGACAAGTTGGTAGATTAACATCCGTTGTTGGGAAGAATCCGTAAACTGTTTTCAGAAATCTTGAAGAAGAATAAGCAATAGAGCAGCATCCGTTGTTGGGAAGCGTCCGTAAACTGTTTTCAAAAATCGCATCTGAACAAGTTGGTAGATTAACATCCGTTGTTGGGAAGAATCCGTAAACTGTTTTCAGAAGTCTTGAAGTTGAAGAGGAACCGGTGTAGGGTTTCCTGATGATGAGCTCGTGTAAAGCTGCATTTGGATGAATCTGGAATAAGTATCAGAATGTCGCCGTGTCCGGGTCACATCTGAGTAAACTTGGAAGATGATCTTTGTCTGCCGACTGATCTTACCTGAAAAGGTAAAGGGTTAGTTGTATGCAATGTCATGATGCATGATGCAATGTATGTGACATCAATGTTTATGACATGAATGCGCATGTAAGCTGAAGAGCTGTCTCGCTGAGGATAAATGAATCTTGACTGCTGCAGATAAAAGAATCTTGATTGCTGTTGGGGAAAATAAATCCTTGGCTGCTGTTGTGAAGGGCAAAAGTCTTCAAATGTTGAAAACGAGAAGTCTTGGGACCACTGTTGGGAGAATCAGAAGCTTGGGTTGTATGCCAAACTACTGAGGTCTTCCTGTTTTGAGTATATCTGTGTAGGATTTCCTGACGATGTGTCCGTGTAAAACTGCATCGGGTTTTTGAACACTTTTGACATTCGAATGCCCCAAGTGGTGATGTAGATAAATTCCTGGCTTGTTACAGGTGTTGGTCTACAATCGGTCGTCCACGGATGTTTTCCTGGCTTGTTACAGGTGTTCATCTGGAATTCTTCAGACGTGCCCTGGCTGGATACAGGAGTCGAGTCTGGAAATAGTCGTCAACAGATATGCCCTGGCTGGATACAGGAATCGAGTCTGGAAATGTTGTAGTTGATAGATGTGCCCTGGCTGGATACAGGAATCGAATCTGGAATTGTGACAGTTGATAGATATGCCCTGGCTGGATACAGGAATCGAATCTTCAAACTCTTCAGACGTGCCCTGGCTAGATACAGGAATCGAGTCTGGAAATAAGGTCAACAGATATGCCCTGGCTGGATACAGGAGTCGAATCTGGAATTGTGACAATTGATAGATATGCCCTGGCTGGATACAGGAATCAAATCTTCAAACTCTTCAGACGTGCCCTGGCTAGATACAGGAATCGAATCTGGAATTGTGACAGTTGATAGATATGCCCTGGCTGGATACAGGAATCGAATCTGGAATTGTGACAGTTGATAGATATGCCGTGGCTGGATACAGGAATCGAATCTTCAAACTCTTCAGACGTGCCCTGGCTAGATACAGGAATCGAATCTGGAATTGTGATAGTTGATTTGTTGAACACTTTTGACATTCGAATGCCCCAAGTGGTGATGTAGGAATCTTGAATCGGATTACTCTGCATATTGAGAGATTTCTTGAAATCTTGACTGGACTGCCCCAGGTTAACTGAATTTTGAAAGATCTGTTGGACCTTGACTGGACTGCCCCAGGTTAATTGAATTGTGACAGATCTGTTGGAACATCGACTAGACTGCCCCAGGTTAATTGGATGGTGACATGTCATGACCCTTGTTGATAGGAGATTTGTAAAGGAAGTGCCGCCCTTTTGAAGTAATTTTGCTCACTAAGAGAGTTTTCGTTCCTCCGAACATTCGTTGTATGAAATTCTTCGCTGTCAAACAAAAACCAAGTGTAGACAGTGATATTCAAACAATGCAAAGTTTATGTTTGTCTCGAAGTTTTTGCAAAAATGCGTTTTTTAGCAGAAAACTTTTTATAAGACAAATCAACACAAGATTTAGAGCAAAGCCCTACAGGAGTCAGGATACCTTTTGTAACAGTATGCTTTCGAACTAACCCATGCTTCAATTAGGACTTTTGAAGGGTTGTAACGTGGCCTGGTTCACGGTTTAAGAAACAAAGGATAAAGGTTCAAAATATATTTGTACCCACCCGCTCTTCGTGATGTCCTTCAACCTAAGCTCAGTTAATTGTGCGTCACACTCTGCTTTGAGTTTTGAACGACTTTTGGGCGATGGTTCACCAGTTGAATTTGGGGAGACAGTCATCATCTCCTTTTTCTTTTTCAACATTTTTCATGTTGTTGAGGATTTTGTAATGACCTCACTATTTTGATTTTGATTTGTTATCCCTAACTTTTGCCTGACTGTTACCGTTTTCCGGGATTACCGTCAGCGGGATGCCCCAACTTTCTTAAGCCTCCTTTACAGGTTTTGGCTCATTGGGCTTTTCTCTTTTGAGAGATTGACTGTCTATGTGATAGGGAACCACCCTCGTCTTTTGATTCCAACGGAATGCTTCCTTTTTTTTTGACATCGTTCGTTGTATTAAGAACTGAGAGTTTGCGACTTCAATGCGCGCTTTCTCTTGAATTAACTGAGATACTACCCTGCCCCAGGTTTATATCAAAGGTTTTGATTGTTTAGAACAGAAAACTCCTACTTCTTTGGCTCGAAGGGGTTGACTAGGGATTGACTTCCTTATAACTCCAGTGTTTGGGGATTGAAAGAAATGCCTGTACATCATCAGCAAGGTCTGTTCAAAAGCATACTGTATAAGATCATGGTATTGTTTCGTCATCCTCCCTCTAAAGGCTTGCAGCTTTTTATCAAGAGTCAAATATCATAAAGAAAAGCATAAGAGTAGTGAAACGAATGGATGAATTCAAGACAAACATATGCAATGCATTAATGAAAACAGAGTTTAACATCAACAGATAATTGTTTGACAGCAAAAGAAATTACAACTTTGAAAATTCAAAAAGAAGCAAAAGTCTTTCAGCTTGAGCTTTGTCATTTCAAGTGGGGAACCCTTTAACGGAAGATTTTCATCTCGCCGTCTGGCATGAATTCTAGCACCCCAATGTCGATCAGATCTTGAATCTTGTTCTTCAAGGCCCAACAGTCGTTGGTGTCGTGTCCCGGGCTGTAGGAGTGGTAAACACAGAATGCGTCGGGATGATAGTTAGGAGAGGAGGTATTGAGCTTCTGAGGAGGGTCCTTTACGGTAAGCAAGTTGACCTCCAACAGGCGCTTCAGTATGAAGAAAGATGGTATTTCAGTCTCCGTGAACTGTCTTCCCGACATTTCTTGCTTACGCCGATTACCCCGTTGACGCTGGCGAGGTTGTTGAAGGGCTTGTGACCCTGAAGCGAGCAAAGGAGATTTCCCCTTGTCTTCTTGAGTGGATGGAGGCTGAGCGGTGACTTGCTCTTCAACCTCAGATGTTTGCCCCAGTTGGTTGTTTGGAAGTAGTTGGCGGACAAGAACTCTGAGTTCTTCTTGTCTTTGAGATAGGTTTTAGATGAGAGCCATCTGGCCCACCAACTGTCCCATTACATGGGTCCTTAAGGTTGTCAGATCAAACTGCAGCTCCGCAAGCTGATCACTCCTGGCATTGTTGGAGTTCTCCAAGCCCTTTGTGAGGAGAGCTTTCATCTCTTCTTGCCCCAAAGACAAGTTCAGGAACAACTCCTGCAGCTGAGCAGTCTGGTCTTGGATGTCTTTGACAGACCTTTCTAGAGCCATCTCTTGCTGAAATAAACAGCAGGAGAGTAAGGAGACCTGAAAAAGGAAAGAGTGTCAAAATGCAATGCATGATATATGGATGCATGCTTTCAAGGATCTCTTGGGGTAAACACAAGAAAATGTTAGAGGTTGAACTTTGCTCTTGGATTGGAGATCTCCGCATCGGTGGGTGTCTTTCCACGAGAATCAAGCTCACCATGTCAAGTGGGTCATAGCCACTGATTCAAGTTGTTGTATTTGAACTTTGACTGGAGAACTTTGTATCGGTGGATGTCTTTCCACGAGAATCAAGCTCACCATGTCGAGTGGGTCATAGCCACTGATTCAAGTTGTTGTACTTGAACTTTGACTGAAGAACTTTGTTTAGAGGAGAAACCTCTTACCCCTTGGCAGACGTCTGGTTCAACGCAACCCTGCATTCAAAGAACCCTCGAGATCCTTGAAATGGTTATTGAAAAATGCTATGGTATGATGTTATGATGTTATGTACATGTATGCGAAAAGCAAGTGAGTGTATATACAGGCAAACATATTCACACAAAGCAAACAAGTCCTTAGGTTTAGGCTTGCATGGGGTTCAGGTACTACCATCTTTCAGTTCGTTGGTTAAAACATGTCCTATCAAAAGTAACCGGGTTCTAGAGGATCTCAAATCATTGGCTACCCTCGATCGGTCATAACTCCAACATCACTATCTTTTCTTGCGGCCAGAACCATCGCGAGAGTTTAGCCTCAATGAGTGTAGCATACTGCTACCGTTCTAATGGCCAAGTTGGGTCAATTTAGGGTTCTAAGGTCGGTTGGTGCTTAATGACTCCTTGGAAGACCCATATTCTCCCCGTTTCAACACGAGGGATATCGGTACAGACCAAGGCGCCACACCAACGTAGCCACTGCTTCACCCATGTCGGTATACCCCGGACAGGTCCCTCGCAGATTATGCTACCTAAAAAAGGTTTCCCCCATATCCGGGTTAGGATCTATGAAACTCCGATACAAAACCCACAAATGTAAAAGCAAACAAAGAAATCAATTGAAAATAAAGGTGATCTAAACCCTAAGGTAACCCCACTTTAAAAATTCTCCCCAGCAGAGTCGCCAGTTCTGTGATACGGTGGGAGAACTGACTGTGTTTTTGCGTTCGTATTCGCACTTGTGCGGTTGAGCAAGAGTCGCCACCGACTTTTTATTTTATCCTAAAGGAAAGGTTAAAAAAGCACAGAAAAAACCTTTTGAGATATTTCGTGGGTCCGGGGGGTAGATTATGAAAAGGGAAGGTATTAGCACCCTTTTCATCCATGGTTATCCATGGGCTCTTAGTTACTTGGTTTTTTAGATCACTTGCCTTGATTTTCGATTGCTTGAAATTGTGGTGTGTGTATGTGTTTTGAAAATGGGCAAGTGTTTTTGCAAGTTGATCTCAAGTAACTAAGAGTTTTGTCTACCCTATTGTACTCAAAGGTTTTCTCTATGTTTTCAACCCTTTTTAACAATTTTGTTCCACCATTGAATTTGGTGGACAATCTTGCATTTAGGAAGTTTGTTCGGGACGGGCGCGGGTCATCGTATGGACCATGAATGCAATGGTGCCAAGTGTCTTTGGCAATTCGCTTTGAAGGGACTATGATCATTCCGTTTTAGGCAACATTCGAAAGCGTCATCGTGGGACTTATGATCATTTTGAATTTGTTTTGCCAAAGAAACTCGACGTGCAAGCATGGCCCGTTTTGGAAGGCAACATGTGGGATTACCCTAGAGGGTGCAAGTGTGATTGTGTATTGATTTCATGTATTTGTCTTTGTATTAGGTTATCTAGCGTTTGATTTTTATGTACATGCAAACCCTAGGTCTAATCATGGTATAATTGAAAGCGGTAAATTGCGAAAATGTAAAATCTACGCTATTACAAAATAAGTATCTGGGAGTGGGGGTACAATATTCACAAATGGGGATGAGACTTATAGTATCCAATAAGTTACAACCAAATCGAATTTGCGATCAAATGTAAATAACGCATATCAATGTATGGAAATAACAATTGTATATGTGTCAAGTGTATAATGTGAAATGTATTGTAAGTGTAATTATTTACAGGTGCGACAATGTGAAATTAATGTGTATTAAGTATTGTTTAACTTAAAGAAAAATTAAATGTTTATTTAATTTAATTAATGATCTTGTATTTTTTTTATATGCATAAAAAAGATAATTTTAAGGAAATATTCTAAGTTTGAGAGTTATTATTTTACATTTGATATATAAAAAAGGTATCTTTGTATTATTAATAAGAAAATTTGAATTAAAAAAGAAGTGTTTTCAATTTTAATTATATGGTGTAAGAAAATGTATTTTTATGTATATGTGTTTAATATATATATTCAAAAGTGTTTTAAATTAATTAAATTAGGTATATAGAAAAGTGTATTGATTAAGTATAAGAAAATATTTTAATTATATGTTTAAAGAAAAAAAAGTATTTTCAATTAATTAAGTATTGAACAAATGTATTTTATTAATAATAAAAAGAATTATTGTAAAGAAAAATGTGTGAAAAATGTGTTTGTTTAAGTTTTCATTAAGAAGAGGATAAAGGAATTAAAAGAGCAGATGCGTTGGGCTTTGTATTGGAAACGGGTTAGGCCCAGAATTGAGACAAATGTTTTTTTTGTTAGGGTTTCGTTGATTTGTTTTCAGTTGGGAATTGCTTTAGGGTTTGCAGCGCCGTCTAGGGGTTCGTTCATTTTCTTTGCCATGGATTCAGAGAGTCGTCCCCTTCGCCTAAGCCATCAGCGCCTCAGCCTTCCTCCTCCATAGTTCAATGAAGCGAAATGAACGGTAATTACCCTTACTTCGTATTTGTCTAACGTGTTGTTTAGAGTTTCGTTATTTGCATGTTTATGGTTTACTGCTTCTCCTTGACTAAGGCATTTTGATTTTGTTTGTTTTAACGAGGTTGAAAAAAGGGAAGAGAAGAGAAGTTTACTACCTTTCGTTTGGGGAAGGAGGCGGGCGCGGAGGTGCTCGGAGGCTTAGTGGTGAAGGGGATCGCTCGATGGGCTCGATGCTAGCTTTGCAAGGATAACTGGTACCTTTTTGTCTCACTCTTGGTTTGATGATGATGTTGAACTGAAAACCTATTTTTTTTTATGTTCACTTCTTTCTTCTTCTCTTCCTTGGTTGTATGCATGTTGCCTTTGATGCTTTTCTGACTTTCTTCTTCTCTTTTGCCTTGCCTTTGAACGTTTTTCCTTTTGATTGTTGAGCTTGATAGTTGCCTTTGCCTTTGAACGTTTTTCCTTTTGATTGTTGAGCTTGATAGTTGCCTTTGCCCAATGATGTATTCACTGAGGGTTTTCGTTGCCTTTGTGTTGCCTCTTGATTGCCTTTGAACGTATTTTGTTTCTTTCCCAATGAAGAGCCTAGGGTTCTGAGGGCCTGTGGTTCTTTGAGCTCCCTTCCATTGCCTTGAATATGCTTCTTTCGTCCCCCCCCCCCTGAGTTGCCTTGAGTACGCTTTATTTATTGCCCAATGATGAGTGTTCTGAGGGCTTTTAGCTTGATGGTTTATGTTGAACGCAGGGTATACAGGTTTATATGTTTTTATGGTTATGAGGTCTTGATGAACTGGTTATTGGCTTGGTTATTCAGGTTAGGCCTTGATAGATTTCTTACAGATTTTAGGTTTATTGCAAGCTTAAGGCAGGTTTGACTGGTTTTATGTCCTTAACAGTTTTTGCTTCTGGGACTGGTTTATGCTTTTTCTGGTTTTGACAGTAGGTTTTGAAAGTGGTTTTGCCTCAGGTTTAAGGTTGGAAGAAACTTGGGTCAGCCTTGGGTTTATGTTTGTTCTATTGTTTTTGACAGTAGGTTTATGGTTTAAGGAAAATGGTTTCAGGCCAAGATTGTGGTTCTGGCATGGTTTACAGGTTTGTGAGGATTTAGCAAGCTTTAGGCTTGGCCTTGACAGGTTATCCTTGTGACTTACTTGCTTCAGGCAGGTTTTGTATGGTTTCAGGCTTGAGGCCTAGAAGGTTATGTGTTTGGAGGTTATGCTGGTTTATGCTTGTGACTGGTATGGTTAGGATATCAGGCCAGGTTTTTGAATGGCTTGGGCCAGGTTTGTATGGTTTGACAGTAGAGTGGGTTTTTTTGTGTTGGCCTCCTTGTTCTTCTCTTCACTATACTGTCTTTTCTTCTTTTGTATTAGTTTTCTTCCTGCCTAAAAGCCTAAAAACCTGCTTACTTTTCTCTTCTTTTTCTCTCTCAGTACAATTGAATATTAAACTATGCTTTTTTTCTGTACTTTTTCTGAAAGGGCCATTGGGAAATGATGAAAAGTGAATAACTTGCTTGCATAATAGTTTTCCTATGCATCTTTTATCTTTTCTTTTGACAGATTTTGTACCTTTGGAACTTCTTTGATATCTTTGCCAAATCCTCTTCTTGACAGCTTTGAATAGACTCTTTGGCATTTTTGACAGCAAGTTGTACTTTTTGGATTTTTTGACAGAAAGTTGCAATTTGATTTTTAGTTGGGTTTGAACTGTGCAGTTTGAGATTTTGAACTTATGCATTTTGACACTTTGCATTTTTGCATTCATGATTAGCAAATAAAATTCTTCCCTCTTTGTGAACCGGGAGAAATCCCGTGATTTGCAGAGAGGGTCAACTGATCCCAATCAGTGGCCCTTAATGATGAATTTCCTTTATCTGTCTTTATTTATTTATCAGTCACTGACTTTTCTCCTTTCTTTTTGCAGATGAATAATTGAATGGAGGGGAGCAAAGTGAAGAATGAAGAATTGGGGACTTAGAAAATATTTAGAAAAATAGGATAGTTTTATTTTCAATTTAATCATTGTAAACTATTATTATTATAAATACTTCGTAAATGAATACTTGTATCTAAATAATAATTGTAACAAATGTTTAAATATGAAATAAAAATTCTATTGATCCATTTAATTCTTTTTATCCCTTTTCAATTATTTACTTATTATTTATAGTTCCTTAAATTAAAATAAATGAAAATTAAATTTCAGATATTTAATCCTTAGAATAATAAATAATCAACTAAACATTGATTCCACGTTGATCAAAATAAATGAACTTGGCGCCTCCATCATTCAAAGCAACGCACAGTCAAACGCAATAACTGATCAGACGCATTCCTTTCTTACTGATTTCTTACCAAGCACTGTAAATCCAAACTGTATATATCTTTTGACTGGTTCAATCAAACGAACGTGAATTCAAACCAACTGCAGTCTTTTACTGATTAAATCAAATAATGCGAATTCAACCCAAATCTCGGAATGTCTTGCAAAACACTGTAGAATTTAGATCTTTCTGAGAACGCGCGCACAAACCCTAATTCCTAATTAAATGCCCAAAGAGCATTCGCCTGATCAAAGTTGAGCCGAAATCAACCAAAACCCTAAGCCAACTGTGTGAAAAAATCCAGAGCCCTGAAAAATCAATAAAACCCTAATTTTTGTTTGACTGACGAGAAAAGTCCGTTTGTCCGATTCTTGAGCCAATATGAAAAAATCAGGAAACGCCTGAAGCTGTGATTTCTTATGGAAAAATGCAAGGGCAAATTTTGGGGTACAACAGATCTCAACATCATTGATTTTTCTCACATGTTTTGTTTAGCACGACAACTGACTTGCCACCACAAAAAAACTCGAGAGTCGAATCTCAATGAGCGTAGCGTCGAGTATCAACCAACTTCGGACTACACCAAAGCCGGCTATCTCACTACCTTCTAATGGCCAAGATGGGTCAATTAAGGTTATAAAAGATAGTTAGTGCTAATGACACCATGCGGAAGCCCAACGTTATCCTCGACTAACTCAAGGAACATAGGTAAAAACCAAAGTGTCGCACTAACGTAGCCATCACTTCAACCATATTGGTCTATCTCGTACAGTTTCCATGATCTATTGCTACTTACCTAAGGCATCCCTAGATCTGGTGTAGGATCTTACAAGTAACTAAACCCAAGCAAACCCTTAAAGTTAAAGCAGACAAAGCACACAATTTAAGCAAGTAAAATGATCTAAACTTTTAAGGTAACCCCTCTTTAAGTAATCCTCAGCTGAGTCGCCAGTTTATTAATACAGTGGTAGAACTGACTTGTTTAGCGTTTTATCATAAATATTGTGGTTAGCAAGAGTCGTCACCTACTTTTCTTTTACTCAATATTTAGGAAAGGGTGAAAAGAACAGGAAAGACCTTGATAGATTTTGAGTTCAGGGGATAAGTTATGAAAAGGGAAGGTGTTAGCACCCTTTTCATCCGTAGTTATCTACGGTCTCTTAATCCCTAGCTCACTTTTTGAAATTTTCTTTGTGTGTGTGATTTGAAAATATTTTTGAAAAGCCAAAGTACGGCTTACTTTGTAATGATTCTTGTATTAGTCCTCAAGAACACGTACAAAGTGTTTGAATATATTTTTTGTCTGAAAAGTGTGATGTGTAAAAATGATTTATTTATGAGCAAGAAATTTGTTGAGTCTTACCCACTGAAGGTCGTTCTTGTTATTTTCCCTATCTGTTAGAGATAGTGTTATCAGTACCATTAGTTATTAGGAATCCCTATCATTGGATGTAAAGGGACATGTGTAGGGTCATCGTACAGTCATCGAAGGCAACTTGTAAGGATGCTTTGGCAGTTTCGTAAGGGACTATATCATTTTTAGAAAGGCAACATCGAAGGGTCATTGAGGGACTATGATCTTTTGTTCGAGCATATTTTCTAAAGCATCTCTATACTCGAGGGACATGACCATTGTTTTCCGAAGGCAACAGAGGAGGTTACTCTAGAGGTGTATGTGTACAAAGTGAGTTCAGTTCAGTTATGTCATCTTGGAATTGCTTAAGGTTATCTACCATTTAATTTTATCTTGTCATACAAGTCTATTACTACACAATTATATATATACAAGACATAAAGAATAAGTGCGGAAAAGTAAAGTCCTACACTATTACAGGGCCTTGGGGGAAGTTACATGATAAAGAAGTTGTGCGAGAATTTAAACTAGCTTATTGCAAAATTTGTACATCCTATACAATTTGTCTAATAAAACAAATAGCAAAATAAAATAAAATGTTAGTAAATTATTTTTAATGTCCTAATATCTAAAATATTAGAATTATTTTTTTATGCATTTTTTGGTTTGATTTGAATGATAAAATAAATAGATTTTAAACCTAAATTAAACACTTAATTAATTATAAAAATAAAACCTATGTCTAATTAACTAATAAAGAAAAATATTGTCAAAAATTAAATTAACCTATTAGAAGTCTAAATCTGATTTTATTATACTTTTTATGAATTTTTTTGATTTAATAGAAATTAATTAAATGAGTAAGAAAAAGTAAAGAAAGAAAGTTAGAAATAAGTGGAACTGAAAAATCCATAGGGTGGGAATCGGTTCATCAATGGCCAACCTGAATTTGGATGCTATAAACTCCATGTAATGTCTGCGACCTATTCTAAACATCATCATAAACATACATGAACACACAAGATTAGTTAATAATGCATAAAATAGAAGTTTGGGATTTTGGATAAGTTACCCAACTAATGTTCTTGAGAGAGCACATTCTGGGATGTCTTGAGCTTTTTGAAAAACTGGAAATAACTCTTGGGATCTTCAGGAGTGTAATGGAATGCTTGGAATTGCTTGGGAGAGGCTGCAAATAAGGTTTCACGCTTGCCCTAGTTCTTGAGAATTTTTTTGTGATTCTTAGAGCTTGCTCTTGAGGTAGCAATTCGTGGTCTTGTTCACTGATGTTATGTGTATTAATAGAGGAAGAAACTAGATCAAGACAAAAGAGAAAAAGACCAAGTATTAATTCCTTACAAAACACAAAAAAAAACATGTTTTCAAACATTCCATTTTGAGAAGATTATGTCCCAATCTTGCCTCCCACGGTTTTGGCAAGTTGGATATGTGTTCTTAGGCCTCAAATTTGATCCAAAACCAAGCCCGCATGCCTTGGTCTATCATTTGTTATTTTATTTTATTTATTTTGTATTTAATTTAATAAAAATCAAAATAAATGTAAAAAAATAAAAAATTCATGGTAAGGTATGAATGAGTTTAAGCGTCCTCTATAAGGTCATGAACATGTTTAGATCTTAGAAGATAGGTCCACTAGTCCAAAATTTCAAAATTGCTCAATTGAGGTTTCATGCATTTCTCAAAATTTTCTCAACTTGCACCAATCATATCTCACTCAATATTTCATTTGAAGTCTTTATCTTGATGTAAATAACTTTGACAAAAGATGACTTTTTGTTGATTTTCAAAGTGACTTGTAATATATTGGCTCATATTTCTCAAATGAAGCATTTTTAGGACTTAAGATTAGAGAGACAAGGTTGTAGAGAATTGAATTTACTTCAAGATAGGCTTTGGTTGAGAATTTTCCGATGAAGCATGTCAATGTTATGCTTGGTCAAAGTTCAATTGGCTTCTCCTTAAGAAAACCCTTATTTAGTGACTTTTCACTTTTGATGAATCTTGAGTTTTCTTGAGGAATCATGATCAACCCTTGATCAAATGATGAATTTGACCTCAAAATCTTGATGTTGACTAAAAATCTTGAAGTTTAACTTTATGTTGACAACATTTGACTTTTTGTTCAATATAGTTGACTTTCACACATGTGAGCAATTGACTGAGCAAACTTGTGATGCAAGACTTGAAACTTGACATGATGATTCTTTGAAGCATATGAGGAACCATGAAACTCACTTGAGGCATTAGAAGCTCAATTTTCTTTCTGAAAACCAAAACCCTATTTGTAGGCCATTGCTTAGGAGAGGTGCTTGTATGCTTAAACCCTTGAGTATTCTTGAGCAATTGAGAATCCTAGGAGCATGAGGAGATGTCTTGAATCAATTTTCTTCTAAAATGGGAGAGCAAATTTTGGGGTACAACAGAAGCTCCATCAACAACATAGTCCATCGGGATCCTGGTTCAGGTCCTTCATATGGTCCAAGTTCTTCATGATCAGTAACTAGCATAATATTCTAAACCGAGAACTCAAAATTCATAGACTGGTAGCCATCTACAGCCTGATGAGCTAAATGATCTTCCAATACACTTCCTTTGATTTCCTTCTGAGTAGTGTACTGAATGTCTTATTCGGTCAAGACCATTTGCCATCTTTCTATTCTTCCAGAGAGAGCGGGTTTCTCGAATATGTATTTTATTGGACCCATCTTAGAGATCAACAAAGTAGTAGGAGTTAACATATACTATCTTAGTCGGCGAGCAGCCCATGCCAAAACCTAGAAAGTATTCTCGAGCAGTGAGTACCTTGTTTCATAATTGGTAAACTTTTTTCTAAGGTAGTATATTGCATGCTCTTTTCGACCAGACTTGTCATGTTACCCCAATACACACCCATTGAGTTCTCTAATATTGTCAAGTACATGATCATAGGTCTTCCTTCAACCGGTGGCATCAGAGTTGGAGGTTTCTGGAGGTACTCCTTAATTTTGTCAAAGGCTATCTGACAATCGTTGTTCCACTTCACTACTTCATCTTTCTTCAGCAATTTAGAGATTGGCTCACAAGTAGCAGTCAAATGGGAAATAAGTCTAGCAATATAGTTTAATTATCCCAAGAAACCTCTGACTTCCTTCTCAGTACAGGGAGATGGCATTTCTAGAATGGCTTTAACCTTGGCAGGATCAACTTCAATACCTTTACCACTGACGATAAAACCTAGGATTTTACCGAATCTTACCTTAAAAGTGAACTTGTTTGGATCCAACCTCAATTTTTATTTCTTTAATCTCTCAAACAGCTTGTGCAGGTGGTCAAGGTGTTCTTCTTCAGTCTGGGATTTGGCTATCATGTCATCAACGTAAACCTCTATCTCGTGATGGATCATATTATGGAACAAAGCTACCATAGTACACTGACATGTTGCACCGAAATTCTTCAAACCAAAAGGATTAATTGTGTAATAGAAAATACCCCACTATATGACCAAAGTAGTCATCTCCATGTCTTCAGGTTCCATCTTTATTTGATTATAAACGGAGAAACCATCCATGAAGGAAAATACTTTGTGCTGAGCGGTGCTGTCAACCAGAACATCACTATGCGGAAGCGGAAAGTCATCTTTGGGGCCTTCCCTATTAAAATACATGTAGTCTACACACGTACGCACCTTACCATCCTTCTTATGTACTGGCATCACATTCGTAACCCACTGAGGATAGGACGTAACAGCTAAGAAATCTGCATTGAATTGCTTCTTAACTTCAGTTTTGATCTTTTCAAACATCTCAGGGTGCATACGATGAATCTTCTGCTTTATAGGAGGACAACCTTCCTTCATCGGTAGACGATGAACCACAATGTCGGTATCAAGCCCTGGCATGTCTTCTACAACCAAGCAAATATCTCAACATAGTCACGCAACACCTGGATTAACCTCTTTTTGACATTGTCTTCTAGGTTGGCACCTATCTTGACCTCTTTCTTGTCCTCTTCGGTACCCAAGTTCACAACCTTGACTGGCTCTTCATATGGTCATATGGATCTTTCTTCTTGCATTAATATCCTATCAATCTCTCCAGGTATTTCACAATGGGATCCAGAGTGGATATGGATCTGTAATTTGTTGTGTGGGTGAGTGTAAGAATACATAGCTATTTTGAAAACAATAAAGTAAAAGAAATACAAAGAGCACAAAATTTGAATGCAAACGTCTAATGATTTATTAAATGAAAATATGCTGATGAATAATGACAACCCTAACAAATAGACCGTTGTGCCTCGGGTAAGGCACAAGGCACAAGGCTTAAAGTTTATTGTTTAAATTACATAATCAAAAAACTTGAAAGTAAGAAAACAAAAAATAGAATTTACTTCTGACTAAAGGAGATTGATATAAAGTCTTTAGTCTTCCAATTATTGAGCCCACTTCCAATAGTAGGGAAAATCCAATTGTCTATGTCGCATTCGTTATCAATGTCTTCCACAGTGTTGACATGATTGTTGTGAACTCCATTGTTGTTAATGCAGAATGGTGGTCTCCCAGAACTAGCACGAGCACGACGGACAGCCCTCTGTGCCTGTAAGGTGAAACCCAGACCAAATTTGTCATACTTATAAGGAATGTCGGGAAGTTTACCCCAAACAGTGCTACCACCGTCTTCAACCACAACCTTAGCGACTTTCAGAGAAGCCATTTTTGGTGGAATCTTGGTAACCTTAGGAACAGCAGCAAAAAATTTATCAACAACTTCAAAGGTCTGGAAAGGGGTCTCGAAGAATTCACCATCCATCTCAACATACTTGAAAGATTTCAAATGGCTCAGCATGTATTCTTCTTCACCGTAAACTATAACAATTTTTTCTTTAACGGGATACTTCAACTTTTGGTGTAAAGTAGAAGTAACAACGCGTTCCCCATGAATCCAAGGGCATCCAAGCAAACAGGAATAGGCTGGATGAATGTCCATCACATAGAAAGTAGAGTTAAAGACCTGGGAACCCATTTTGATTGGAAGATCAACCTCTCCATGCACTATTCTCTTTGAACCATCAAAAGCTCTCACCATATTGTCACTGGGTTTTAGCACAATCCTCTCACAGTCAAGTTTGTCTAAAGCATATTTTGGTAATATGTTCAATGAGGAACATGTGTCCACTAACACATGAGATAAGATAGTGCCCCTACACTCAATAGAGACATGCAGGGTCTTATTATGGTTCCTTCCTACGGGAGTCAAATCAGCATCAGGATTATTAGTATTTAGATTAGCAACACAATTTTCAAACTGATCAACAGAGATTTCCTGCGGTACATGAGCACTTTTTTAGGAATTTTACTAAAGCCCGAGCATGGGCTTCAGAGCACAACAACAGAGATAGCATAGATATTTTGGAGGGGGTCTTCCCCAACTGTTCAACAATCTTATAGTCACTCTTTCAAACAATCTTCATTATTTCCTCCATCTCTTGCTTGGAGGTGTCTTCAGCAGTAACCTCTATTGGTGCCTCAGTCTGGGCAGGCTCAGTCATATGTTCTTTACCTCGAGTCTCGGTAGTTGATTCAGTACTAGTGATATGAGCTGGTGTAGTAACAGCCTTCGGAGCGATCTCTAGAGAGAAAACCCTTCCACTTTTGGTAACCTTACTAGTCCCAGCAATATTGCCAATGTTGGGATCAATAACTTTAGAACTTTCATCTTCAATGATCAATGGTTCTTGCTTGATGCCATGGTAATAGACATCATATTCATAATTCCAAGGAATAGCCTTATCAGAGGAATATGGAATTGGCCCAGGTGTAGTAATAATCAGAGGAGCAACTCTAGGTTCGGAAGTAATCTTCACAGAACCCTTAGAAGTGATCCTTATAGGAGTACTAGAAATTGTAGACACGTCTTCAAGCTTAAGGTCTTGGGATATACTTTCCACAGAAGCAGTCTTCTCTAAAGGAATCTTCTCAAATATAATCACACGGTCATCCATCAAACACTTAATACCTTTTTTCAGCAGTGCATAACCATTGGATTGGGATGTACAATAGTGGTAGTTTTCGATGCAACCTGGAAACAAATCGGCTTGCAGCAGCTTCTTCTTAACAATCATCAGAAGAGTAGTTAAGTCATTCACAGTACGGACACAAGAAACATCATCAATAGCATTAACGCCCTTGTCATGATTAGGCATATGGGCAGTGATCACATTAGGAGTCTCAGGAGGATCAAATTCAATTTCCTTAAAGTTAATCATGTCTTGAATCTTATTCTTCAGAGCCTAGAAATTTCTGGTGTCAAGCCCAGGACTATCAGAATGATATGCACACCTTACATTGGGATTGTAATGGGGAGAGGAAGTATTGGGATTCTGAGGTGGTTCTTTCAATGTAATCAGCCCTGCCTTCAACATATGTTGTAATGCTTGAGCCAATGGCATGTTGATTCTTGTAAATTATCTCCTAGGTGCATCTTGCCTACGATGATTATTATGTTGTTGTTGTTGTTGCACTAGCGCATAAATCAGCACTGCCCCCACATATTTGTTGCGATCACTCTTACTACGACCCTTCTAGCCGTACACAACATTGGATTCTTTCTTACCATTATAGGGCTTCTTCAAAGTATTTTAAGATGTAGCCACATGAATCTTACCACTTATTATTCCATTTTTAACATGTTCCCCTGTCAAAATCAGTTCAATGAAACTAGCTGAAAAACTTCCTAGCAGATGATTATAGAAGGGACCAGTTAGCATGCTCATGAACATGTCAACCAATTCCTTGTCAGCCAAAGGAGGTTAAACTCTGCCTACAAGATCTCTCCATTTCTGCGCATACTCCTTGAAGCCTTCTTCAGAACCCATGGACATACTTTGTAGTTGCATGCGGGTTTGTACCAGATCAGAATTGTATTGATATTGTTTGTATAAAGTTGCAGCCAAATATTCCCAAGTATGGATATTGGCACCTTAAAGTTGATAATACCATTCCAGTTATGTTCCAGAAAAACTTTGTTGAAAGAAATGCAACCATAATTTCTTGTCAGCAATGTGTGGTTGAATTTTCCGAATATATGACCTCAAGTGCAGCTTCGGGAAGGAAATGCCATCATACTTGGCAAAGGTAGGAGTTTTGAATTTAGGAGGAATGGGGACTCTTGAAACCAAACCTAAATCATCAAAGTTCAATCCAGGAACCTTCTAGATCTCCATAGCTCTCAGACGCTCTTCCAGCAGCTTATATTTCTCATCAGTATGGGGATATTGCTCATCTAAATAATCATCTTCCTCTTTATTAGGAAATTTGTCAGAATCAGGATTGCTTCTTTCAGTTTTCACACTCTTACCATCTTCATCATGTTTGTCATCTTCATCTGATGGGATATCAAGATCTCGAGCTTGCTTGATTGGAACTCTGAACCTCCTCCCCATGTTAAGGACGCCGATTGGTTTCTATGTTTTCTTCTTCTTCCCATTGGTGACCAGTGCCTTCAATTCTTCTTGCCCCTTGGCCAAATTCAAGAACATTTGTTGGAACTGGGCATTCTGAAATTGGAGATCTTTGACTGTCTGTTCAAGAGCCATTTTTCTACTGAAATAAATAGCAAGAGGATGAGCAAATGTGTCTTGAGACCACCTATTATATAATGATATGCAAGACATGTAGATGTATATGAAATGTTTTCATGTATATCGTGGGATTTAAATTTTAAATTGAATCTAGTTGCAGCTTTGTCTGGAGAACTTTGAGTCTTCATCTTTGAACATCCTTCTATAAGAATCAAGCTCACCATATCAAGTGGGTCATAAACTCTGACTCAAGAGAATGTACTTTGATCTTGACGAAATCCGGTTAAAGGAAAATAAATCCTCTTGCCTCTTTCTAAAAATTTGGCTTGTGATAATCCTGCACCAAAGATCCTCTAAGATCCTTGAAATGGTTAGTAAAAATGGCATGTTCTTGTTAAATAAGCAAACACAAACAAGTTACACAAGAGAGTTAGGTTTAAATGCTTGCATGAAGTCCAAAGGTAACTACCCTCACCCATTAAAGTTAAGTTGGCTCAACCTGTCCTAAAATAGTAACTGGGTTCTAGGAAATCTCATATCACTTATCTTTCTTGCAGGCTTTATTTTAGCACGGCAACTGGCTTGCCACTAAAACATCCCGAAATTCGAATCTCAATGAGTGTAGCTTCGAGTATCGACCAACCTTGGACTGCACCAAAGCCGGCCATCTCACTACTTGCTAATGGCCAAGATGGGTCAATTTAGGTTCTAAAAGTAAGTTAGTGCTAAGGACACCACGCGGAAGCCTAATGTTTACCTTGACTGGCTCATGGAACATCAGTACAAACCAAAGTGTCGCACTAACCATAGCCATCATTTTAACCATAACGGTCTACACCGTAAAGTCTCGATGATTTATTGCTACTTACCTAAAGCAACCCTAGATCTGAGTATAGGATCTTTCACAAATTGTAATACCCAAACAAACCCTAAAAGTAAAGCAAATAATTCAGACAAATAAAGCAAGTAAAAGTGACCTAAACTCTAAGGTAACCCCTCTTTTTTAAGTTTTCCCCAGCATAGATGCCATTTCTGTAATACGGTGGGAGAACTGACTTTTTTGGTTTTATCCAAATGTACGGATAGCTAGATTCGCCACTAACTTTTCTTTTATCCAATATTTAGGAAAGGTGAAAAGAACAGGAAAGACCTTGATAATTTTGAGTTCGGGGGGTAAGTTATGAAAAGGGAAGATGTTAGCACCCTTTTCATCTGTAGTTATCTACAGGCTCTTAATTTCTTAGCGCACTTTGAAAACTTGCTTTGTCTCTGTGTGATTTATTTGAAAATATTTTGAAATCGCCAATGTAAGGTTGACTTTGTAATGATTCTTGTATCAGTCCTCAAGAATGCATACAAAGTATTTTTTGGAAGTATTTGTTTTGAAAAGTGTGAAAAAATGTTTGTGAGAAAAATTGTCAGCAAGCAATTAGTAGTTCTCACCCACTAAAGGTCTTTCTTGTTATTTTCCTTCTCCTTTAGAGATTGTGCTATCCATACCATTAGTTGGTAGGTAGCCATATCCATTGGATGTGAAGGGACATGCGTAGGGTCATTAAATGGTCATCGAAGACAACATGTAAGGATGCTTTAGCAATTTGTATCGAAGGGACTAGATCATTTTCGTAGGCAACTTCGAAGGGTCATCGAGGGACTATGATCTTTTGTTCAGAAAGGTCTTTTGATAAAGCATCCCTACTTTTGAGGCGTGACCAATTAACGTAAGGTAACAATGGAGGTTACCCTAGAGGTGCATGTGTGTGAAGTGTTTCTTTTCAGTTATTTTATCTTGAGAATTAGGGTTTTTCTAGATTCATTTATTAGTCTTGCCATACAAACTCTAATTACTAGCAGTTATAAAGTATACCGAAAACAAAGGTGCAGCAAGTAAAATTCCTATGCTATTACATGGCTTTGGGGAAGTTACATAATAGGAGAGTGCGAGAAATTAAATCTACAACTATTACATCCTTGGAGCAGATACATAATTAGAAAAACACGAGAAAATAAACCTAAGTTATTACAATCGAACGGTGTGACCTATACATTTTTATCTAAGAATTAAAATAGAAAAGAAAAAAAAATATGAGAAAAAAAATTTTTAAAAGAAAATATTTTAGTAAATAACTTTAAGCGATAAAAATAATTAATAAAACCTAAATCTCTAATTGATTTTAATATTTTTTTAAAAAAAATATTATTTAATTTAATTAATTAATTAGTAAAAATAAAAGACAAAATTTAATTATTAATTAAAATCCTAATCCTAGTTTATTAGTATTAACAAATTAGGTTAATTGATTGTTAAATAAATAATTAGGGTTTAATAAAATAATTAGGGTTAATTTAAGAAAAAAGAAATTAGGTTAACAAAAAA
Organism: Vicia faba; assembly: GCA_948472305.1. Classification (NCBI taxonomy): domain Eukaryota; kingdom Viridiplantae; phylum Streptophyta; class Magnoliopsida; order Fabales; family Fabaceae; genus Vicia; species Vicia faba. Next base: position 1,088,536,996 of record OX451738.1, on the reverse strand, counting down.
TATGGAAAAAGGATTTGCATGGGGTGGATGTTGAATCCACTCCTTCTAGCTTTACAACTGCGTCGCTTCCCACCAGTCCAAGCGCATGTTGGTGTTTGAAGATAGGAGTTGAATATTATATGTGAAACATGCGTTAGTTTGGAAAAATAACAAAAAAAATATTGTAAAACGTAGGGATCGAACCCACTCCCTTAATATTGCAAGCCTTCGCCTCAACTAACCGCGTTGCACTTCCATTCAGTTATACAAATGTAATCAATAAATATAATATAAATAATGGACCAGAGAGGATCCTCAGCCCTAACTTCGGCGTCTTCTCCGGTAAAGCTATTTTTCAACCTACAAAATTAAAGCGCGTTAGAAATCAAGAAGGACCCTATCCCCCTAAATCGACCCATGTGAATCCAATGGTGGCATTATTTTTAGCTAATTCAACCTGTACAAAGAGATACGACCAAAATAGTGCAAATCGGTTCAATAATGGTGATGGACCATTCTGGCATCACGAGCCTCATGCAAGGGATCAAACCTGCACTTTTTTGTCTCAAGAACACGTAAGAGTTGTTAGTTTAAATTAAAGCATCATAAAAATCAAAATATGAATTTCACAAAAACATGTAAACTGGCGATGCATCATATGTGTTGTACCCCAAAATTTTCCCTCTCATTTCCCAAAGGATCATCCAGAACTCTCAGGTTTGCTCTTATCAAGTCCCAAATCTTGAATTACAACTTTTCAAGAAAGTTGCCCACAAGGGCAAAATGGTCATTTTCACGCTAAAAAAAGTCAAACTTTGACTTTTTGACCAAAACCAAGTTTCAAGAGTCATATCTCATCAAGACATGTTGAAATATGAAGTTTGTTTCATCAAGAAAATCAAAAGTCAATTTATTAAGGGAAGAATCAAAATTTTAAATACTTTGAACTTTTCTAAGTGTTTAAGAAGCATGACAAAACTCAGAACTTCTGGCCAGATTTTCACCTTGATGCAAGTTGATTCTGGATCAGCCTCTAACACAAGAGTTATAGACACCCATAAGATCTAGAATTTTGCTGAACAAAGCTTCTCCTAGAAACTCTAGAATTTCAAGTTATAACTCCTCAGAGACACGTCCTTGAAACTGAAATACTCAGCAAATTCTGGACACTTTCAAGACGCGGTTTGGTCAGAACTTCTGGGCAAGTTTGCACGAAGCCTCAGCCAGAGTATGCAAGGGTAAATCAAAGAAGTTTATGAAGCGTGATACAAAGCTTCCTGGAAAGTCTAAAAGCTCCTTCAGAACATGCTGGAGCCAGAAGATAAGAAGATCAGAAGTTGGATGTTTGTTCTAGGTTATGCTGAAATGGAACTTCTGATCCAGAATTAAGCAATGATGCAAAATCTCACATTACAGGATTTCTGATTTTTTGACAAATCTCATCATTTAATGCTCATTTAATGCTCACAACCAATTTTGAGTCTTTATCCAAAGGATCTCCCCACGTGTGGCATAGAAATACCCTTGTTATCCTTAAAAGCAACTTTTGTAGAGGAATATGGGAGGTTCCATGCGTTACTTTTTGCTTGAGGGTTTACTTTTCCTTAATCCCTGCTTGCTAATCCAGTCTAGGCTAAAAAACTTTCAACTATCACACCTTTTTTGAACTTGCTTCAAGAACAAGTCAGCATCTAGCGTATGATGTTGGCGTTACTGGACCTCTCAAAAACTACAAAATCTTTGCCTATAAATAGAACACCTTTGGCCATTGAAAAGAGGTCGAAAAATTTGAGACAGAAAAGCCTTGAACCCCTGCCAAAATCCCTAGAGTTCCAAGAATTGTAAACATAACACACAAGACCTGCTAACTTTTGATTACTTGCATTCAAACTCCATTTGTTCTCAAATATTTCTTGACTAAAACCATCCACACAGTTTCTGATTCACATATTAAAAACTTCCCTAACTCTTGTATTTATACTACCTCACATTCTCCATCCATCTACTCAAAGAAATCAGAACATCACCTCTTTGTTGTATCAGAAGTTGAGAACCTCCATCCTGCTGAGTACGTGAAGAAGTTGCTCAGAACCTCACTAGAATTCAGGACCAACCTCTATTCCAGAGAATCTTTTCAGCTGCAAGGTGAGCTTCTGCTGACTCTTATCACGTTACTTAAAGCATTACCAGATTTACATGCTCATAAATACAATGTAGATATCATGCTTCTGATGATGTACATATTCTGAGATTTCATGCATCTGCCTGCCTAAGTAGGGAATAAATCAGTTCAGAACTTCTTAAAGAAATTAGAACTCGGAATTAGGGTCTGCAAATTCATACTTGCTTCTGATTTATAGTTCTGATATTTTCTTATTTCTGAAACACTATGACACTGGCTATAACTGTCCTATGCATATCTTCTGTTTTGTGGAGAAATGACCAAGTTGCAGATGTTCTGACTAGCATAGAGAGAGAGACTAAGCTTTGCCAGTGGTATCATAACTTCTGGAGTCTGTTTTGTTGCCAGTAGTATCAGAACTTTTGAAAACTACTGCGTTCCCAGTGGGCTCAGAACTTCTGACTTTACATATTTTCACTAACAGGATTTCTATTTTGCAGTATGCCAGAGTCAGAACTTCTGACCTCATTTAATCAGCAATACACTGATTCTTTTTTCCTTTTCTCATTATTTTTACTATCAATTTCTATTCCATTACTCAACAAACATCAAAAACATTTCTTTCACACTTTATTTTATTTCTTAAAAAAACAAAAGATCGAAAGTATTTTCTTAAAATAAAACAAGTTCATTTCACATTTTCTTGTACATTCTTATACATTTCAATATGGTTGTAATAGTAACTTAGGACGTATTTTCACTTGTAAATCCCCATTTGTAAATATGTACCCCCATCCCCTAAATATTGTAATAGCGTAGGAATTTACATTTTTGCGTTTTTTTTATTACTTTCATATATTATTAGTAATTGGGTTGTGTATGGCAGGATAAAACCAACAAGTAGACCACTAAAAATCAAAGACAAATGCATGCCATCAAACACACTTGCACACATGCACCCCTAGGGTAATCTCACTTGTGGCCTATCGGAAAATAGTTGAAATTCTGGCAACAGATACTTAATGTCATAGTGAATGTTATGACACCATATCTGATAAATTGTACACAAACCAAACAGTAATTTAAAAGACAGTAAAGAACACAATCAATTGTTAACCCAATTCAGTGTATAACAACACCTACATCTGGGGGCTACCAAGCCAGGGAGGAAATTCACTATAAGAGGTATTAATTTAGGAATAAACCAACCAGTTTATCTCCTTCACTTAAGACCTATCCAATGCAACTTCAATCTAAGTCCTACTTAAACCTGGGTTCCTACTCACTCCCCTTTAATCACAGCAGTGATACTAATCTACTGATTAATAAGATTATGAAGACATTCTTCAATACACACGCTTGATTTTGCTTCAAAGCTTTAATCAAGAGACGCAACACTCGTGCTTCAAAGCTTTGAGTGATAAACAACCCTTACAACCAAAACCTACTCCAAGTCACTTATCAAGTGATAATTGCTTGGCTCACAGTAATTACTAAAACTAGTACAACTACAAAATGCCTTATTGATCTTCTATATGAGCGTTGCACACCATTAGAATTTGTGAGAAATATATATGCATTCTATTCTTCATTTTGGGCTTCCATAAAAATAGCTAGGGTTAACCAAAGTTAACCTAAAGACTTGGTCTTGGGCTTTCATCATAACAGATTAGGGTTAAGCAAGGTTAACCTAATATCCACGTGAGCATCTGATCTAGTCAACATACTTCAACTCAGAATAGCACACCAGATTCCTGAAAATTCTCAGCAACAATAAATCTGCACAACAACTTGATCAGTACAGGATATCTTAACATTGGTTATGACATTGGTTATGACATCATGTATCCTGCTCACTGATTTTGGTAGAATTCAGTACATATGATCATAGCTTAATCATCATGATATTCACTCATACTGAGTTGTTCCTGTAGAACATTCCTTCTGCAGAATTTGTCTTTATCCCAGAATGTTATGACATCAGTCATGACATTCGCAAATCTGGTTTTACCAAAAATTAATTCCAACAAGCAAACACTTACAACCCCCCCCCCCCCCCCCCCCCTTTGGCAAATTTTTGGCTAAAACCCCTAAGCAATCAGAGATTAGAATGCAGAAGCAACATGCAACAGAATTTTTAATAACAGCTAATCTAACTCCCAATATCCAATTCTACCAAAAATACCACAATTACTTCTCCCCCTTTTTAGCCATAAAGAGGCCAAAGGATTTAGTACTTCAAGTTATACAGTCATCAAACGGAAATCCAAAAAAAAATACAGAAACAGAGAGAGGGTATCAAATAGCATCATCAAGTTCCAGAAGCACTATTTTCAACAGCATCTTCTGGTGAGCTTCTTGCAGAACCATCATGTTGTTCTTCATCAGCATCCTCTTCCCTCATTTGTTCTTCATTCTCCTCTTGTTCCAGACTAGTAATCAGTTCTTCAAGAGTCCTTTTTCTTGCATCAAGCTCTCTGCAGGTTTCTTTTAGAACAGTTATAACATCAGCTTTCTTGGAATGAGCTTTGACATTTGATGTCTCAGCAGATGTCATAATAATGTCAGGGACATGTGTTCCCTGAAACAACTTATAGTGAAAACCAAGTGCAGGGGCTCTTTTGCATACAAAGTTCTTTTTAACCAGAATATCAGGATGTTGATCAATGATTATACCACACAGGAGAGAGGGAAAAGCAATAGGGCCTTTAATAGCACATCTCTCATCATGTTTCATTGTTTGATCAAAGATGTAGTTGCCATAATAAAGTTTGTTCTTGTTCCAACAACATAGATAAATCTTCCCAGACCAGTGGAGATGGTGGATTTGTGGTTGGTGGGAACCCAGTTAGCTGCGCCAATTTTGTGCAGTATGGCAAATTTCACACTCAATTTGCTTGCAGTTAGCTTCCCTTTCAAGGGCCAGTGCTTGACTTGCTTGGCAGTGATGGTTTGACAAACCTTCCTTCCTCTCACATAAACACTCTTAAAATCAGCTGACTTTCCAGCACATCCACCAGACAAATTTACTATGAATTTTTTGACAAGAATCTCATAGCAGTTGGAAAACTTGATTAAAATATCTATTTCAAACCTTGTATTAAGCAAAATTAATTGCTACATCTCTTCATATTGGAAAATACCCAGCTTTCCCCTTAAATTCTCAAACTGACTAGCATCAAGTGCCTTGGTAAAAATATCAGCCAGTTGTAGTTCAGTGGAAACATGTTCCAGCTTAAACACCTCCTCCTCCACAAGATCTCTGATGAAGTGATGTCTAATGTCAATATGCTTAGTCCTGCTGTGCTGTATAGGATTCTTGGATATGTTAATAGTAATCAAATTGTCACAGTACAATGTCATGACATCTTGTGTCACATTATACTCAGTCAGCATCTGTTTCATCCAGATCATTTGAGAACAGCTGCTACCAGCTGCTATGTATTCAGCTTCAGCAGTAGATAGAGACACACAGTTTTGTTTCTTGCTGAACCAAGAAACAAGATTATTTCCCAAAAAGAAGCATCCTCCAAAGGTTCTCTTTCTATCATCAGCACTACCAGCCCAATCAGCATCACAATAACCAGACAGAATTGGTTCACATCCATGAGAGTACAACATGCCATGATTGTAAGTTCCACTTACATACTTCAGAATTCTCTTCACCTGGTTGATGTGACTTACTTTGGGTTCAGCCTGGTATCTTGCACATACTCCAACTGCAAAGGTAATGTCAGGTCTGCTGGCTGTTAAGTATAGCAGACTTCCTATCATGCTTCTGTACAAGCTTTGATCCACATTTGCCCCACTTGTGTCTTTGGACAACTTTAAATGAGTAGGTGCAGGAGTCCTTTTATGACTGGCATTCTCCATCCTAAACTTCTTGACAATATTCTTTGTATACTTGCTTTGAGACAGAAAAATTGAGTCTTCCATCTGTGTGACTTGTAGTCCAAGAAAGTAGGTCAATTCTCCCATGAGGCTCATTTCAAATTCAGCTTGCATCTGGTTAGCAAAATGTTTAACCATTTTATCTGACATTCCTCCAAACACTATGTAATCAAAATAAATTTGAGCTACCATTATCTTTCTTCCTTCATCCTTGACAAAAAGAGTTTTATCCAAACCTCCTTTCCTGTATCCTTTGTCAGTGAGGAACTTTGTCAAACTTTCATACCAAGCTCTAGGATCTTGTTTCAGACCATATAATGCTTTCCTCAATTTGTAGACATGATCAGGACAGTTTGGATCCACAAATCCTTTAGGTTGTTCCACATACACTTCCTCATTTAAGTACCCATTTAGGAAGGCACTCTTCACATCCATCTGAAACAGCCTGAACTTAAGGAGACAAGCAACTCCCAAGAGAAGTCTGATTGATTCCAGTCTGGAAACAGGAGCAAAAGTCTCATCAAAATAAACCCCTTCAACTTGAGTGTATCCTTGAGCAACAAGCCTTGCCTTATTCCTGGTGACAACTCCTTCAGCATCTGACTTATTCTTGTAGATCCACTTTGTGCCAATGATGTTTGTTCCTTCTGGTCTAGGAACTAACTCCCATACTTCATGTTGCTTGAACTGGTTCAATTCATCTTGCATTACTCCAATCCAGTATTCATCAGTCAAAGCCTCTTTAACATTTTTTGGTTCAATCTTAGACACAAAACAAGAGTTTGTGGTGATTTTTCTAGATCTTGTAGTGACTCCACTGTTAGGATCTCCTATGATGAGTTCCTTAGGATGATCTTTCTGAATTCTGATGGAAGGATCTTTGTTAGCTTCCTTTGATTCAGACTCTGATGGAGTAGGATTAGGCACATCATCCTTTTTAGACACTTGTGTTGAAGTCTCAAAGAATGTCTCAACATCATATGGGACATTTGTTTCCTCATGGTGATCATCGACTATGAAATTTATAGACTCCATCATAACTTTGGTCCTGGAATTGAACACCCTATATGCTCTGCTGTTGGTAGAGTATCCTAGGAATATTCCTTCATCACTTTTAGGGTCCATCTTTCTCCTTTGTTCACGATCTGTCAGAATATAGCATTTGCTCCCAAAGACATGGAATTACTTCACTATAGGCTTTCTTCCTTTCCATAGTTCATAAAGAGTGGATGATGTTCCCTTTCTCAAGGTAACCCTGTTGTGGACATAACATGCTGTACTCATAGCTTCAGCCCAAAAATGAATAGGAAGCTTCTTGGCATGTATCATTTCTCTGGAAGATTCCTGTATAGTCTTGTTTTTCCTTTCCACAACTCCATTTTGTTGAGGATTTATAGGTGAAGAGAACTCATGATTGATTCCTTCTGAGGAACAGAACTCATCAAACTTACTATTTTCAAATTCCTTGCCATGATCACTTCTGATTCTGACAATGCATCCTTCTTTTTCTCTCTGAATTCTTTTGCACAATTCCTGCATGGGACCCATCAGATTCATATGTAGAAGTTCTAGCACTTTAGAGGTGGTCAGATGTCTTGTCTTTGGATGTGACATTCTAGTTTGCTTTCCAACCTGACATTCACCACAGACTCTCCCTTCATCAATCTGAAGCCTTGGAATCCCTCTGACAGCCTCCATATATATGATCTTTTTCATCCCTCTAAGATGTAAATGACCAAGTTTTTGGTGCCACAGTTTCACTTCCTTTTCTTCTTTGGCTATAGAGCACACATAAGAGTAGTTAGTGTTCTCAGACTCCCATAAGTAACAGTTGTCTTTTGATCTGACTCCTCTCATTACAACTTCTTGTTTTTCATTAGTTACAAGACATTCATACTTGGTGAAGTTGACCTTGAATCCTAGATCACATAATTGACTGATACTTATGAGATTAGCAGTCAAACCATTTACCAGCAACACTTCATTTAGGTTTGGAACTCTAGGGCAGTCCAAGTTTCCAACTCCTTTGATTTTTCCTCTAGCACCATCTCCAAAAGTGACATAACTAGTAGTATGAGGTTTGACATCATTCAGCAGATTCTTGATTCCAGTCATGTGTTTAGAGAATCCACTGTCAAAGTACCAGTCTTCCTTGGCATAAACTCTAAGGGAGGTGTGAGCTATCATGGCTGCAGTCTTTTTCTTCCATTGTTGAGTATATGGTTCCTTGTTAGTCTTAGGTTTGACATATGGGGTCTGATTAGGATATCCATATAATCTGAAGCAGAATGGCTTTATGTGACCAAACCTCCCACAATAATGACATCTCCATCTTTTATACTCTTTCTTCATATTTCTCTGTTCTTGATGTTGAGTCATATGTTGTGACATATGCTTTGACATTTGTTTATCAGGCCTGGTCTTCTTCTCGTCAACAGCAGATTTCTTTGCAGCCACAAATCCTAGACCAGACATGTTTCCTGCATTTTGTCCAGCCTGAAGGATTTCTTCCAACTTGTCAGTTCCAGTTGTTAACATCTTGACAGACTTAGTCATCTGATCAAGTTTGGAGTTCAACATTAGAACTTCACCTTTGAGATGGCTTATAGTAGCAGTGTCTGCCTTCTTCTCAGCCTCCAACTTCACTATGAGCTTTTTCTGTTTCTCATTTTGCTGACATACTTCAGCACTTATGATACATAGCTTCTTGTAGGTGTCAGCAAGTTCTTCAAATGTCACTTCCTCATCACTAGAATCATTATCAGAGTTACAAACACCATATAGTGCAGTAACTAGTTTAGCAGATTCTTCTTCAGAGTCACTTTCTGAGTCACCATCAGACCAAGTAACAGACATTCCTTTCTTTTGTTTCTTTAGAAAGGTAGGACATTCAGCTCAAATGTGCCCATATCATTCACATCCATGGCATTGGATTCCTCTGCTTTGATTTCCCTTTTCTTCAGACTTAGTTCTTCTGCTGGAGTCATAGGATCTGCTAATGTCAGAGGAAATGTTCTTGACATTTGACCTTGACTTTGGGTCCATTCTCTTGATGAGTTTGTTGAACTTCCTTCCAAGCATAGCTATAGCTTCTGAGATATTCTCTTCATCACTCTCCTTGCTTTCATCTTCAGTATTGGATACAAGGGCTATGCTCTTATTTTTCTTGTCAACATTGTCACTGATCCCCATCTCAAATGTCTGAAGTGACCCAATGAGTTCATCAACCTTCAAGTTGCAGATATCCTGAGCTTCCTCTATAGAAGTCACTTTCATTGCAAACCTTTTAGGCAAGGTTCTGAGAATCTTTCTCACCAGCGTTTCTTCTGACATCTTTTCTCCCAATGCTCCTGAGGTGTTGGCAATTTCCAGGATGTTCATGTGAAACTCATGAATGGTCTCATATTCCTTCATCCTTAGATTCTCAAATTTGGTAGTGAGCATCTGAAGTCTTGACATTTTTACTTTGGATGTACCCTCATGGGTGGTTTTAAGAGTGTCCCAAATATCCTTGTCCAGTTCACATTGATGTACTAGTCTGAATATGTTTCTATCAATTCCATTGAACAAGGCATTCAATGCTTTAGAGTTACCCAGGGCTAACTCTTCTTCTTCTTTGCTCCATTCTTCCTCAGGTTTCAGACTAGTCGTCCCATCTTTCCCAGTTATGGTGGGATGGTTCCATCCTTTGTCAGCAGCTCTCCAAGCTTTATTGTCCAGTGACTTTAAGAAGGCAATCATACAAGGTTTCAAGTAGTCATAGTTTGATCCATCCAGAATAGGTGGTCGTTCCCAAATCCTCATTCCTTGTCCATAGCGCTAGAAAATAGTATCCCTAGATCTCACCCAGAAAGACAGGCAGGGTGCCTGCTCTGATGCCAATTGAAATTCTGGCAACAGATACTTAATGTCACAGTGAATGTTATGACACCGTATCTGAAAAATTGTACACAAACCAAACAGTAATTTAAAAGACAGTAAAGAACACAATCAATTGTTAACCCAGTTTAGTGTATAACAACACCTACATCTGGGGGCTACCAAGCCAGGGAGGAAATTCACTATAAGAGGTATTAATTTAGAAATAAACTAACCAGTTTATCTCCTCCACTTAAGACCTACCCAATGCAACTTCAATCTAAGTCCTACTTAAACCTGAGTTCCTACTCACTCCCCCTCAATCACAGAAGTGATACTAATCTACTAATTAATAAGATTATGAAGACATTCTTCAATACACACGCTTGATTTTGCTTCAAAGCTTTAATCAAGAGACACAACACTCGTGCTTCAAAGCTTTGAGTGATAAACAACCCTTACAACCAAAACCTACTCCAAGTCACTTATCAAGTGATAATTTCTTGGCTCACAGTAATTACTAAAACTAGTACAACTACAAAATGCCTTATTGATCTTCTATATGAGCACTGCACACCATTAGAATTCGTGAGAAATATATATGCAGTCTATTCTTCATTTTGGGCTTCCATAAAAATAGCTAGGGTTAACCAAAGTTAACCTAAAGACTTGGTCTTGGGATTTCATCATAACAGATTAGGGTTAAGCAAGGTTAACCTAATATCCACGTGAGCATCTGATCTAGTCAACATACTTCAACTCAGAATAGCACATCAGATTCCTGAAAATTCTCAGCAACAATAAATCTGCACAACAACTTGATCAGTACAGGATGTCTTAACATTGGTTATGACATTGGTTATGACATCATGTATCCTGCTCACTGATTTTGGTAGAATTCAGTACATATTATCATAGCTTAATCATCATGATATTCACTCATACTGAGTTGTTCCTGTAGAACATTCCTTCTGCAGAATTTGTCTTTATCCCAGAATGTTATGACATCAGTCATGACATTCACAAATCTGGTTTTACCAAAAATTAATGCCAACAAGCAAACACTTACAATAGTCATGTCCCTCGAAACATGGGCATTTTAGAAAAGGCCCTCGATAAAAGATCGTAGTCCCTCGATGACCCTCGATGTTGCCTTCGGTAAACGATCTAGTCCCTAAAATGACATTGCTAAAACATTCCATGAGTTGCCTTCTATGACTATTCAAAAGTCCCAACACTCGTCCCTTCACATCCAATGATAGGGCCTCTTACCAAATCAATGGTAAAATAGCAACATCTAAAGGAGGAGAAAAAACACATCTAAGACCTTTTCAGTAGGTAGATTACTTTTAGTTACCTGCTCACTCTCAAAACAAATATCCTTGCTATTTTCAAAACAATCACACACACTTTCCAAACATCTTCCAATCTTGAAACATTTTCAAAAGCTCAACACTTTGTATACGTTCTTACGAACGAGAACTATTACAAAGTTTGCCTAAACGATGACGCATTCTCAAAATACTTTCAAAAACCACAAAAAGCACAATTTCAAACAAAAGCAAGTGATATAGCAAGTAACTAAGAGCCCATGGAAAACCATGAATGAAAAGGGTGCTAATACCTTCCCTTTTCATAATCTACCCCCCGAACTCAAGAAATAATCTCAGAGGTCTTTCCTGTGCTTTTTCACCTTTCCTTTTGGATAAAAGAAAAGTCGGTGGTGACTCTTTCTAACCGCAATATTTGCTATCAAACGCAAACACCTCAAGTCAGTTCTCCCACCGTATCACAGAACTGGTGACTCTTTTGGAGAATCTAAAAGTGGGGCTACTTTAGGGTTAGATCACATTTATTTGCTTTCTTTGTTTAACTTGTATGCTTTACATTTTTGGTTCTTTGCTTGGGTTTGAATCCTCCACCCGAATTTGGGATACCTTATAGGTAAGTAGCAATACGTTATGGAAACTGTATGGGGTATACCGACACGGTCTAAGCAATAGCTACGTTAGTGTGACATATTTGTGGGTACCGGTAGCCCTTGAGTAGTCAAGGAGAATACGGGGCCGCTGAGTGATGTCATGAAGCACTAAACTACTTTTAGAACCTTTACTTGACCAACTTGGCCATTAGGACGTAGTGAGATGACCGACTTTGGTGCAGTCCGAAGTTGGTAGATACTCGATACTACACTCATCGAGGTTTGTTTTTTGGGATATTTTGGTCGCCATTAAAGAGGCTTACGCTGAAGCAATGCCCGAGAAAACAAACCAGTGATATTGAGCTCCTTAGAACCCGGATACTATTACTAGGACAGGTTTGAGCCAACTAAACTTCAAGAGGGTACTTACCTATGAGACTCCATGAAAGCCTAAACCTAAGGACTTGTTTGCTTTGTTTGTATATATATATTTGTACATAAACATCATGAACATCATAAGCATTCTCATTAACCATTTCAAGGAATTTTGCAATTCATCTTTGTTCTATTTTGTAGGACATGGCTTCCGCTCGTATGAACACTATCCAAGTCAGTCTCGTGAGGATACCTCCACAACTCAAGGATTTAGTATCAAGGGTCCCTGAAGATTCTCCATTCACCAAAAGACATGGTCGGATCCTTAGTTTGGTTACCTCAAGAATTGAAGAAGATATGGTAAAGGTGCTTGTCCAATTCTTCGACCCATTGCATCATTGCTTCACTTTTCTCGATTACCAACTTGTGCCCACTTTGGAAGAATTTTCTCAACTCATGGGGACCCCTATTCTTGATCAGTTACCTTTCAACGGTATTGAAAGAAACCCTAAACTTGAGGAAATTTCTCGAGCTCTACATTTGCAACCATCTGACATAGTAGCAAATTGGGTAACAAGGAGTGGTGTCAAAGGGTTCCTAGCAAAGTTTTTATTGGAGAAGGCTCAAGAGTGTTGGAATAATTTGGATCTACAAGCCTTTGAGGAGATTTTGGCTCTTCTCGTCTATGGGTTGGTACTATTTCCCAATCCTGACCAACTTATAGATATAAATGCGATCAAAGTTTTCATATCTCGTAATCTGGTGCCGACATTGCTTGGAGACATCTTGCATTCTCTTTACTCTTGCACTTTGAAGAAAAGAGGGACTTTGATGTGTTGCGCTCCTCTTTTGGCTAGGTGGTTTATTTCGCACCTACCTCGATCCATGATGAAGAATGAACAATGTATGAGGTGGTCTAAAAGATTGATGTCACTTTCACATGCTGATATTTGTTGGTATTATCGCTCTTTGAAGACATTACCATCATTGATCGCTGTGGGGAATTCCCTAATGTCCCTCTACTTAGCATTAGGGGAGGCATTACTTACAACCCTTGTTTAGCTTTACGACAATTTGGATACGCTAGGAGAGATGGCCCTCATGAGGTACTCATCCAAGGAATTGCGTTTGACTACGAAAGCGATACCCAAGGTTACCGTCAAAGATTTATACGAGCTTGGGGTATGGTTAACAAAGTTGATAGCAAGACGTTGGGGCGTAAGAATTCCATTCCTTTGGAACCTTATCTTAAATGGGTGCGGGTTCGCGCTCAAATTCTTAAGATTCCTTATGAAGTCGTCTTACCTGTTATCATGGAGCCAGTAGTTGAGGGAGACATTCCACATACTATCCTCTATCCTGATATACCTACTTCTCTTGAAGATTTGCAAAACATTTGGATTCAGCTAAGAGGAGAGCGGGACACCTTTGAAGCTAAGTTCTATAAGGGCGAGAAGAAGATATTAGAGCTTACAAGGGAGCTTCATTAAGAAAGGAGTTTAAACACCTACATTGCGCCAAAGAGGATGCCCACAACTTTTCTGTCTTAGGAGTTTACTTTATGCTTATTTCTGTTGTAAGCCCAAGAGGTGTGTTTGTATTCAAATCAGAACTCTTTAATGTAAGTTAATGTTTGTTCACTCTTTGTCTATACAAATTTTAATTCTTTAAATCCTTGAAATGATTCGCATATACATATTCATGCATCATATCATAAGCAAGCTTTTCACAACAAGTTTCCTCATCTTTCTACTATTTATTTCAGTAAGGATGGATCTCGAACAAACAGTGAAGGAATTGCAAGCTCAGGACATTCAGTTCCAAGTCACCTTGATGACCTTGGCCAAAGGGAAGCAAGAGCTAATGACAGCATCGACCACCAAAAAGAAGAAAAAGAAGGCCCTCATCAATATGGGGAAGAGATTCAAAGAACCAATTCTCCAAGTGCAAGTAGTCGAAGACTCGTATGAGGAGGATGAGAACCAAGTGGAAGAGGCAAGAAGCACCCGTGCTTAGGGTGTGAATGATCAAGCTTCCGAAGTTAAGGATCACTTTGATGAACAATACCCACCTGTTGGTGAGGAAAAGTACAAAGAATTGGAGGATAGGCTAAAGGCAGTTGAAATTCAAGTTGTGCCTGGCTTGGATTTTAGTGATTTGGGCCTAGTTCCTGGGGTCGTCATTCCTTATAAGTTCAAGACACCAGTCTTCGCCAAGTATGATGGGGTCTCCTGTCCCAAACTACATCTAAGATCTTATATATGCAAAATGCAACCACACACTGCTGACAGAAAATTGTGGATTCACTTTTTCCAGAAGAGTCTAGTTGGAACTCAGTTATAGTGGTTTTATCAATTAGAAGGTTCCCGCGTCCATACGTGGGAGGATTTGGCCACTGCCTTTTATCATCAGTATTAATACAACACCGACTTGGCACCAACGAGAGTTCAGCTTCAGAATATGACCATGGGAAGTGACGAGGGTTTAAAGTATATGCCCAAAAGTGGAGGGACCTTGCCAGTAGGGTCCAGCAACCTTTGTTCGAAAGAGAGCTATTTGATATGTTTATGGGTACGTTAACTGGTCCATTCTTCAACTTGTTAATTGGAAGTTCTTCGTCCAAATTCACCATGTTAATTTTAACTGGTGAAAGGATTGAAAGCGGTATTAGAAGCAGCAAAATTCCTATGGCATCTGGTTCCACATCCAACTTCGTCAGAAGGCCCTTCACTGGAAAAAAGGAAGCAAATGATGTGTATGTGGCAAGAGCCCATACCAAGAAGGACCATCATTCATCTGTAAACGCTGTATTAATTTTCAACCCTCAACCTACTCAAAGGCAACCCTCCAACAATCGGAGACCTAAAGTTCCCGACGATAATTTACAAGAATAAGCATGTCATTATCACAAGCCTTACAACATCTGCTAAAGGCCAATTTGGTAACTCTGCGCAATCCACCATCCAACCCTGATGTTTCCTCACCTAATTATAACCCGAATGCAAAATGCGCATACCATTCCAATAGCCCCGGCCATGAGACCGATCAGTGTTGGGCATTGGAAAACAAAATTCAAGATCTAATAAATAACAAGATAATTGAGTTTGATCCACCTGCTACTCCAAACGTGATAACCGCTCCAATGCCAAAACATGGAAAAGGGGTTAATGCCATTGATGATGTTACTTTTATCGCTTCTGTCGAAGATTTAACAACTCCCTTGACCATTGTGAAAGCTAATTTTCTAAAAGCCGGTGTGTTCCCTGGATGTTCCAAAAATTGTGCCTATTGTGATCAACGAGAAAATGGATGCGAGCTACTGAAGAAAGGTGTGCAACGCCTGATAAATAGCTGCGAGATTCTATTCGAAAATATTCCCACCATCAAAAATTCAATCGACAAAGATGAAGATTTGGCCATCATAACAATTTCAAACAAACCTCTTAGGATCTTGTCCAAAGGTCCTGTCAGGATTTCGAACGAACCGATCATTGCTCCTCTCATAATCACTACTGTCGGACCTGTTCCATACACCTTTGATAAAGCGGTACCATGGAATTACGGTGCTGAAGTTTATTACCATGGGGTAAAACAAGATTCTTGTATTGATGATAATGAAGCTGGTGTTACTAATATTACCGGTTCTATTAAGGTCACAAGAACAGGAAGGGCCTTTTCCCCTGTTATCTCACCACCAACCACTACCACAGTTCCAGTCTGCATAACCAATGGCAATTCTGGTGCCAGTACTAAGGGGAAAGGGAAAGAAGGTGAGCCTTCTAGGGAAGAGGCACCTGCTAAAAAGTTTGTTATGGAAGAACCATCCACTCAAGAGATGGAGGAGATTCTGAAGATCATCAAGAAAAACGACTTCAAAATAGTAGAGCAGTTGGGGAAAACCCCTTCTAAAATATCAATGTTATCCTTATTGATATGTTCCAACGCCCATGCACAAGCTTTGATTAAGTTTTTGAAAAAGGCTCATGTGCCTCAAGAAACTACAGCCGATTAATTTGAGAACTGCGTAGCAAGTCTGACAGCTGACAATGGTCTAGGGTTCTCCGACGCAGATTTAACTCCCATGGGAAAGAATCACAATAAATCCTTGCATGTTTCTGTTGAATGTAAGGGGACCACTCTGGCACATGTTTTGGTTTACACAGGCTCATCTTTAAATGTGTTACCTAAAGGCGCTTTAGATCGGCTAGACTGTGAAGGTTTGGTTTTGAAGCCAAGTGATATTGTTGTGAGGGAATTTGATGGGTCGAGAAGGACGGTTCATGGAGAGGTGGATCTCCCAATTAAGGTTGGTTCACAGATTTTCAACTACACATTATATATAATGGACATACGGCCTGCATATTCTTGCTTGCTTGGGCGCCCATGGATCCATGGGGCAGGTGCGGTCACTTCTACTCTCCACCAGAAGTTAAAATATCCAGTTCAAGGGAAGGTTGTCACTGTTTGCGGCGAGGAAGAATTTATGGTAAGCCATCTCAATTCTTTCAAATACATAGAAATGGATGGCGAATTCATAGAAACTCCTTGCTAGACGTTTGAAGTTGTGGCCTCCACCAAAATCTCTTTCGACACTCCAAGAGCTGATAAAGTTATTCCCAAGATGGTTTCTCTTAAGGATGCCCGTGCTATGGTAGAAGAAGGAAACAATGTGATGTGGGGTCAACTCCTCGACATCCCGTTCAAGGCAAACAATTTTGGGTTAGGTTTCACCTCCCAAGCTCAGAAAGAAGTTAGAAGTGCTCGTGCTGGAAAGCCGCCTCTCCACCTCAAAAATCATAAAGTGAACGTTGTAGAAGACTCCGATGATGAGTGTGCTTTTGAAGACTGGATCTACCCAACAACCAAAGGGAAGCTCAACAATTGGCATGAAAAGGATTTCGTTCCTGTTTCTTTCATTGAGGAGTAATTATTGTTTACTTTTTCTATCAATTCGAGAACTCTATGTCTATAATATTATTTCCAATCAACAACTTTTAAGCCATGTGCCTTGCCCGGGGCACTTTGGTCCATTTGTTAAGGGTTTTGCTCATGTTTCATCTATCATATGATCATTTAATATAAACCATTGGACCTCTTTGCATTCAAATTTTATGTTCATTGTCTTTCATTTCCTTTATTACTTTTTTCAATAGCCATGTATCTTACATTTGCACACACACACACACATTTGCAGATCATCATCCACTCTGGATCTTATTGTCAACAACTCTACTATTGCCAAATATGATTTCAAACATCCAATTCACCAAGCCGAAGACGAAGGCGAGGAAGATTATGAAATACCAGGGGAACTAGCCAGACTTTTAATACAAGAAGAGAAATCTATCCAACCTCATGAAAATCCAATTGAAGTCATCAACTTATGTACTGAGACAGACAGGAGAGAGATCAAGATAGGCGCCAACCTAGAAGACAGTGTCAAAAGCATATTGGTTCAGATGCTACATGACTACATGGAAGTATTTGCCTGGTCATATAAGGATATGCCAGGGTTGGATATCAATATTGTGGTTCATCGTCTGCCTACGAAGGAAGATTGCCCTCCTGTTAAACAAAAGGTTCTTCGGATGCGGTCGGATATGTCTGAGAAGATAAAGGCTGAGGGAATGAAGCAGTTCGATACAGGTTTTCTGGTTGTCACATCTTATCCTCAATGGGTTGCAAATGTGGTTCCTGTGCCAAAGAAAGATGGAAAGGTCTGCATGTGTGTAGATTATAGGGATCTGAAGAGGGCAAGCCCCAAGGATGACTTCCCTCTACCTCATATTGACGTCTTGGTTGATAATACCGCTCAACACAAGGTCTTTTCCTTTATGGATGGATTTTATGGCTACAACCAAATCAGGATGGCTCCCGAAGACATGGAGAAGACAACTTTCATTACGCAATGGGGCACCTTTTGCTACAAAGTCATGCCGTTTGGATTGAAGAATGCAGGGGTAACATATCAAAGAGCTATGGTAGCTCTGCTTCATGATATGATCCATCATGAAATAGAGGCCTATGTGGATGATATGATTGCAAGGTCTCAAACTGAAGAAAAACATCTCGATCACTTGCAAAAGCTATTTGAGAGGATGAAGAAATACAAGTTGAGATTGAACCCTAATAAGTGTACATTCGGAGTAAGATCTGGGAGGCTCTTGGGTTTTATCGTCAGTGATAAAGGCATCAAAGTTGATCCTTCCAAAGTAAAAGCCATTCAAGAAATGCATGTTCCTCGTTCTAAAAATGAGGTTAGAGGATTCCTGGGCCGCCTTAACTACATCGTCTGTTTCATATCCCACCTGACCGCTACTTGTGAACCGATCTTTAAACTCTTGAAGAAAGACCAAGTAATCAAGTGGAATGACGATTGTCAAGTTGCCTTTGATAAAATCAAAGAGTATTTGCAATAACCTCCTATTCTGATGCCTCCAGTGGAAGGAAGACCATTGATCATGTATTTGATGGTACTAGAGAACTCTATAGGGTGTGTATTGGGTCAGTATGACGAGTCTGGCCGAAAAGAGCATGCAATTTACTACCTAAGAAAAAAGTTTACCGACTGTAAAACCAGATATTCACTGCTCGAGAAAACTTGTTGTGCTTTAGCGTGGGCTGCTCGCCGGCTAAGGCAATATATGCTGACTCACACTACTATGTTGATTTCTAAGATGGACCCTATCAAATACATCTTTGAGAAAATATCCCTATCCGGAAGAATAACTAAGTGGAAAATGATTCTGACCGAATACGATATTCAATATACAACACATAAGGCCATCAAAGGAAGCATATTGGCAGATCATTTGGCTCACCAAGCTGTTGATGATTATCAATCTATGAATTTTGACTTCCCGGATGAAGACATTATGTTGGTGACCGACTGTGCAAAACCTGGACCATATGACGGACCTAAACCAGGATCCCGATGGACCATGGTTTTTGATGGGGCTTCCAATGCTCTGGGAAATGGAATAGGTGTTGTAATTATCTCTCCTGAGGGTTTCCATACTCCCTTCACAGCCATATTATGCTTTGATTGTACGAATAACATGGAGGAATACGAAGCATGCATCCTGGGATTGAAAGCTGCCATTGATTTGAGAATCAACCACTTGAGTGTTTTTGGAAACTCTGCTTTAGTGATTAGCCAAGTAAATGGGGAATGGGACACTAAGCATCCTAACCTCATTCCTTACAAGGAACTTGTGTTGACTCTGATACCATACTTCGAAGGGATCACTTTTGAACATTTTCCTAGAGAAGAGAATCAATTGGCTGATGCTTTGGCCACTATGTCTTCCATGTTCAAAGTCAGGTGGGATAATGAAGCTCCCATGATTATGATTGAAATATTTGATGAACCTACACATTGCAACGATCTCGACACCGACAAAGAAAAACCATGGTATCATGAGGTGAGGAGGTATCTTGAGGTACAAGAATATCTCGAGGGGGCTTCCATCAATGATAAAAAAGTTCTTGCGAAGATTTGCGGCTAAATTCTTTCTAAGCAACGGAATTCTATACAAACGCAACCACGATTCTACTCTACTCTGATGTGTGGATAAGAAAGAGTCAGAGGAAATTATGGAAGATATGCATAACGGCCTCTTTGGGACCCATTCCAGTGGACATACTATGGCCAAGAAAATCCTAAGAGCTGGTTATTATTGGTCTACCTTGGAAACCGATTTCCATCAACACTCTAGGACTTGCCACAAGTGCCAAATCTAAGCTGACAAGGTCCATGTACCTCATATTCCTCTCAATGTCATGAAGGCTCCATGGCTATTCGCGATGTGGGGCATTGATATGATCGGGGATATCAAATCAACTGCTTCCAACAGACACCATTTCATCCTTGTCGCCATCGACTATTTTACCAAATGAGTCGAAGCTGCCTCATATGCCTCGGTAACCAAGAATGTGGTAGCCAGGTTTATCAAACATAACCCCATCTGCCGTTACGGTATTCCTGAAAGGATTATTACCGACAATGGGACTAACCTCAACAATGCTATGATTACTGAGCTTTGCACCCAGTTCAAAATCAAGCATCACAATTCTTCTCCGTATAGACCCAAGATGAACGGCGCAGTGGTAGCTGCCAACAAAAATATCAAGAAGATTGTGAAAAAGATGGTGGTAACATACAAAGACTGGCATGAGATGTTACTATTTTCCCTCCACGGCTACCGCACTTCGGCTCGAACATCAATCGGGGCAACTCATTTCTCTCTGGTTTATGGCATGGAAGTTGTCTTAGCCATAGAGGTTCAGATTCCTTCCCTAAGGATCATAAAAGAAGCTGACTTGGGTGAAGACGAGTGGATTCAAACGAGGTTGGATCAGTTGAATTTGATTGACGAGAAAAGACTGGCTGCTGTCTGTCATGGTCAAGCGTATCAAAAACGTATGATCAAGTCATTCAACAAAAAGATTAAGCCTAGAGTATACCAAATTGGGGACCTGGTGATAAAGCGCATCATTTTACCGCAAGGCGATCCTAGGGGCAAGTGGACTCCTACTTACGAGGGACCATTTGTCATAAAGAAAGTTTTCTCTGGTGGAGCCATGATGCTGACTACCATGGATGGCGAAGATTTCCCGTATCCGGTAAACACGGACATAGTCAAAAAATACTACGCATAAAGTGACCCGCTAGGTTGACATACCTAGGAAAAATAAGGGCATCCCGGCGAACCAAAAGGTTCGGGAAAAAATTAGGGATATATGCAAAAGATTATACACCCGGAAAGTCGAAAACCTGAAAGGGTGGATTGGAAAAAAAATGGTATCCTGGTGGGCTGAAAACCCGAAAGGGCGGTCCAAGCAAAATTTAGGATTAAAAGCGTATAACTATGTCCCGTCGAATCTTTACAAATCAGCTTTGTCACCAAAGTTCAAACTCATTTGATCCAAGATCAGTCTAATCAACTTCTGTCAACAACAAGGGATGAAGTTTGAAGACATAGGGGCAATAGTAGGGTTGGAGTTCAATAAAATCACTTCCACATAGCTATCATCTTTGTCTTCACTTTGTATAATTTCCATTCTTTTGGCAATTTCCTCTTACTAGGATTCCAGTCTCTTTGTATAAAAGCCTATTCATGGGCAAAATATCAATGCAAATATCTTTTGAAGTGCAAACTTTTATTTTCCCTGTTTTAAATGCAAAATGGTCCAATGACTAAAATTGAATGAACATATGCATATAAACATGATTAAACTTTCAACGAATGTGACGGACATCTGAAATATCCTCACAGAGTTACTTCTCCAAGTTACTGAAACCTGGACCCGATTGAATAACAGTTAATCTCATCTTTAAGTTACTAAAGCCTGGACCCGACTAGATATTAGTTTAACTTCTTCAAAATTGCTTAAATCTGGACCCGACCAGTAGACAGCCCAAGTTACTGAAACTTGAACCCGATCGAATAACAGTTAATCTCATATTTAAGTTACTAAAGCATGGACCCGACTAAATATTAGTTTAACTTCATCAAAATTGCTTAAACCTGGACCCGACTAAATATTAGTTTAACTTCATCAAAATTTCTTAAACTTGGACCCGACCAGTAGACAACCCATGTTACTAAAACCTGGACCCGACCGGATAACAGTTAATCTCATCTTTAAGTTTCTGAAGCCTAGACCCGACCAGATAACAGTTTTTGAAGCTTGGACCCGACCCTTGAACAGTTCGAGACACTGAATCCTGGACCCGACCAGATAATAGTTTGATATCTTTAATTAATGAAACCTGGACCCGACCAGACAACAGTAAACCTCAATTTCAAGTGGTTAAAACCTGGACCCGACCAAATAATAGTTTAAACACTAGTAAAATTCCTCTTCCCCATTAGAATTTTCTATAATCCTCAGTAAGTTACTGCAAAGCCTGGAACCCGACCAGATAACAGTTAAATTCCTTATCCCCAGCAAGTTGGTGAGAAACCTGGAATCTTACTAGATAACAATTAACTTCCTTATCCCCAGCAAGTTGGTGAGAAACCTGGAATCTGACTAGATAACAACTAACTTTCAAAGATAATTTCCCAGTAGAGCAACAGACAACTAAAATTCCTAAACTCTTCCCCCCAAGCAGAGATCAACGCTCACCAAATAGTTTTCTTCTCCTCAAAATCAATACTCCCCAGCGAAAGTATTCTGTTAACAAAATTTGAAGGCATGCATATTCTTCATCTCTAACCATAACCAGGGATTCAGCTTCCCAAAGAACTTCTCAGCCGCAGTCAGGGATTTATTTTCCCGGATAAACATGCATCCCACGTTCATATATCATAGCATATACATACGAGATACATTTATCACAATTTCATTCATCTTGCAACATCATGCATACATTTGCATTTTAACTAACCCCTCTCCCACAGGTAAAACACCAGGTTTTAGTATAAATCGTCCGAAGATTTGTGATGATATTTTTCTAGTGTTTACCATCGTCCGTCCAAATGGCATCTATAAGCCCATTCCCATTTCATCTTCAAGTGCAAATTTCTGGGCACTCTAGTGTTGAACCATCTTCTACCTTCAGGTCACGAATGGCGGATCCGCCAATATAACTCTTCAGGTTTAAGAAGGTTGAACAGGGGCAGATGTTGTACCCCAAAATTTGCCCTATCATTTCCCAAAGGATCATCCAGAACTCTCAGGTTTTCTCCTATCAAGTCCCAAATCTTGAATTACAACTTTTGAAGAAAGTTGCCCACAAGGGAAAAATGGTCATTTTCACGCTAAAAAAGTCAAACTTTGGCTTTTTGACCAAAACCAAGTTTCAAGAATCATATCTCACCAAGACATGTTGAAATATGAAGTTTGTTTCATCAAGAAAATCAAAAGTAAATTTATTAAGGGAAGAATCAAAATTTTAAATACTTAGAACTTTTCTAAGTGTTTAAGAAGCATGACAAAACTCAGAACTTCTGGCCAGATTTTCACCTTGATGCAAGTTGATTATGGATCAGCCTCTGACACAAGAGTTATAGACGCCCACAAGATCTATAATGTTGCTAAACAAAGCTTCTCCTAGAAACGCTGGAATTTCAAGTTATAACTCCTCAGAGACACGTCCTTAAAACTGAAATACTCAACAAATTCTGGACACTTTCAAGACGGAGTTTGGTCAGAACTTCTGGGCAAGTTTGCACGAAGCCTCAGCCAGAGTCTGCAAGGGTAAATCAAAGAAGTTTATGAAGCGTGATGCAAAGCTTCCTGGAAAGTCTGAAAGCTCCTTCAGAACATGCTGGAGCCAGAAGATAAGAAGATCGGAAGTTGGATGTTTGTTCTAGATTACGCTGAAATGGAACTTATGATCCAGAATTAAGCAATGATGCAAAATCTCATATTACAGGATTTCTGATTTTTTGACATATCTCATCATCATTTAATGCTCACAACCACTTTTGAATCTTTATCCAAAGGATCTCCCCACGTGTGACATAGAAATACCCTTGTTATCCTTAAAAGCAACTTTTATACAGGAATATGGGAGGGTCCATGCGTTACTTTTTTGCTTGAGGGTTTACTTTTCCTTAATCCCTGCTTGCTAATCCAGTCTAGGCTAAAAAAATGTCAATTATCACACCTTTTTTGAACTTGCTTCAAGAACAAGTCAGCATCTAGCGTATGATGTTGGCGCTACTGGACCTCTCAAAAACTACAAAATCTTTGCCTATAAATAGAACACATTTTCCCATTGAAAAGAGGTCAAAAAATTTGAGAAAGAAAAGCCTTGAACCCCTGCCAAAATCCCAAGAGTTCTAAGAGCTGTAAACATAACACACAAGACATGCTAACTTTTGATTCCTTGCATTCAAACTCCATTTGTTCTCAAATATTTCTTGACTAAAACCATCCACACAGTTTATGATTCACATATTAAAAACTGCCCTAACTCATGTATTTATACTACCTCACATTCTCCATCCATCTACTCAAAGAAATCAGAACATCGCCTCTTTGTTGTACCAGAGGTTGAGAACCTTCATCCTGCTGAGTACGTGAAGAAGTTGCTCAGAACCTCACCAGAATTCAGGACCAACCTCTATTCCAGAGAATCTTTTCAGCTGCAAGGTAAGCTTCTGCTGACTCTTATCACGTTACTTAAAGCATTACCAGATTTACATGCTCAAAAATACAATGTAGATATCATGTTTCTGATGATGTACATATTCTGAGATTTCATGCATCTGCCTTCCTAAGTAGGGAATAAATCAGTTCAGAACTTCTTGAAGAAATTAGAACTCAGAATTAGGGTCTGCAAATTCATACTTGCTTCTGATTTATAGTTATGATATTTTCTTATTTCTGAAACACTATGACACTGGCTATAACTGTCCTATGCATATCTTCTGTTTTATGGAGAAATGACCAAGTTGCAGATGTTCTGACTAGCATAGAGAGAGAGAGAGACTAAGCTCTTCCAGTGGTATCAAAACTTCTAGAGTCTTTTTTGTTGCCAGTAGTATCAGAACTTCTGAAAACTACTGCGTTCCCAGTGGGCTCAGAACTTATGACTTTACATATTTTCACTAACAGGATTTCTATTTTGCAGTATGCCAGAGTCAGAACTTCTGACCTCATTTAATTAGCAATGCGCTGATTCTTTTTTCCTTTTCTCATTATTTTTACTATCAATTTTTATTCCATTAATCAACAAACATCAAAAACATTTCTTTCAAACTTTATTTTATTTCTTAAAAAAACAAATGATCAAAAGTATTTTCTTAAAATAAAACAAGTTCATTTCACATTTTCTTGTACATTCTTATACATTTCAATATGGTTGTAATAGTAAATTAGGACGTATTTTCACTTGTAAATCCCCATTTGTAAATATGTACCCCCATCCCCAAAATATTGTAATAGCGTAGGACTTTATATTTTTTCGTTTTTTTATTACTTTCATATATTGTTAGTAATTGGGTTGTGTATGGCAGGATAAAACCAACAAGTAGACCACTAAAAATCAAAGATAAATGCATGCCATCAAACACACTTGCACACATGCACCCCTAGGGTAATCTCACTTGTGGCCTATCGGAAAATAGTCATGTCCTTCGGAACATGGGCGTTTTAGTAAAGGCCCTCGATAAAAGATCGTAGTCCCTCGATGACCCTCGATTTTGCCTTCGGTAAACGATCTAGTCCCAAAAACGACATTGCTAAAACGTTCCATGAGTTGCCTTCTATGACTATTCAAACGTCCCAACACTCGTCCCTTCACATCCAATGATAGGGCTTCTTACCAAATCAATGGTAAGATAGCAACATCTAAAGGTGGAGGAAAAGCACATCTAAGACCTTTTGAGTAGGTAGATTACTTTTAGTTACCTTCTCACTCTCAAAACAAATATGCTTGCTATTTTCAAAACAATCACATACACTTTCCAAACATCTTCCAATCTTGAAACATTTTCATAAGCTCAATACTTTGTATACGTTCTTACGAACAAGAACTATTACAAATTTTGCCTAAATGATGGTGCCTTCTCAAAATACTTTCAAAAACCACACAAAGCACAATTTCAAACAAAAGCAAGTGATCTAGCAAGTAACTAAGAGTCCATGTAAAACCATTGATGAAAAGGGTGCTAATACCTTCCCTTTTCATAATCTACCCCCCGAACTCAAGAAATAATCTCAAAGGTCTTTCATGTGCTTTTTCACCTTTCCTTTTGGATAAAAGAAAAGTCGGTGGCGACTCTTGCTAACCACAACATTTGCGATCAAACGCAAACACCTCAAGTCAGTTCACCCACCGTATCACAATATGCATGTGTTGTACCCCAAAATTTTCTCTCTCATTTTTTTCCAAGATTTCCTCTTGCATAGTTGGTTACAAACCTTTCCCTAAAGAAAAGGAAATTTTTCAAATGATGATTAAGTATCCTTCGATTGGCATCTGCAAAAGATCCTTCGATTGAAATCTGCAAAAGGTCCTTCGATTAGCATCTACAAAAGGTCCTTCAATTGGCATATGCAAAAGGTCCTTCGATTGGTATCTGCAAGAGGTCTTTCGATTGGTATAAGGTCTTTCAATGGGCATTTCCAACAAGGCAGTTTCGTCGGGCATCTCAAATAAGGTTGTTTTTCATTAGAGCGTGCAAAGTGCCTTTCGACATGCATGTTAACCAAGTGATGTTTCGATTGGTATATCAACAGGGAGATATTCTGATTGTCCAAGTTAGAGAAAATGAGATAAAAAAGAGCAAGATTTGAGAGGGTTCCAGAAGCTCAGATGATGGGCATTCGAATTCATGTAGATTGAAAAGGATAACTCTGAGCCTTTCTGCAGACTATGGTTCAAACGTAGAAGCTCGGATGCTGAGAATATGAGAAATTCGAATCAAGATGAAGAGCCATCGAAGGGAGAAAGGCTTAATATTTAATCAAAGGAGCCGTGATAACGAAGTTGGTGCAATTCGAATTCAGAGCCTTCGAAAGAAAACAAATGTTCTGATGAGGGAAGTTTTGAGCAATTTGAATCAGGACTTAGAGCATCAAGGAGTGTAGAACAACACTTCGATTAGTCAATAAGATAACGTTTCGATTGGACCAAGTTCAAAGCCATCGAAGAGACCAAAACTTGATATTTAATCGAAGGAACCATGATGAAAGCCTTAAGCCAAATTCGAACAAAACACCTACCCTAACCTGTCCAGGTTCACCCGAAGTTCAAAATGGCATGTTTTGCTTGCAAATATGGCAAGAATTCAATGTTGATCGTGGATTCAATTCCCGAGTTAAAGGCCAGATTCTTGCCTTGTTTATTCCTAACTCCACAAGAGTTGATTCGACCAGGGTGATTCTCTTCAAATCAAGCAATCGAAGCAGAGGGTGGCTCAATCGAAGGAGCCATGACATCGAAGCTGGTGCAATTCGAATTAGAGTTTAGAGCTTTCGAAGGAAACAATGCTCTGATGAGGAAAGCTCTGAGTAATTCAAATTGGAGCTTAGAGCCTTCGAAGAGAGCAAACTCGAAGGGAAATGGATCTGCAGGGGCAGGCCAGCTTTCGATTTTCATCATATTGGAGGCCCAAACAACTCACAACAGGCTGGTAGTAATGCATGAAAATAGATTGGCACATGATTGAATCAAATATAGCAAGTTTTTATGAAGAAATCAAATCAAATCTCTTCATCATAATGGACCAATATTTGATACACAAATGTTGACCTAAAATCTCTTGTCTATATAAACCTCATAATCTCATAAAGGACACACATATATTGCCTCGAAAAAAACACAGCCTGCCCCACGAAGGTCCAGAAAATAGCATCAAATTCCAAAGTTGTCAAAACTCCATACCATTGCAGGCACCTTCCGTCCAGATTTACACTCCGGTCGTGTTCTTGGAGTTCACAAGATGTACACTCGCTCGTGCCTCAGCCATCTCACACCCAGGACTGCAGATCCCGACGGCTCCAGTGGTAAAAATGTTCAATCCCACTTAATCTTAAATTACACTCATGATTGCATGTTCATAGTTTTGGTTGTTATTTGTGAGTGATTTAACAAAATGTATGCAAGTTTTAGTGTCCACACGTTCGAACACCATGGATTGAGTTTTTCGAAGCTGGTTACCTTTGAAACCCATGATACC
Organism: Vicia faba; assembly: GCA_948472305.1. Classification (NCBI taxonomy): domain Eukaryota; kingdom Viridiplantae; phylum Streptophyta; class Magnoliopsida; order Fabales; family Fabaceae; genus Vicia; species Vicia faba. The sequence goes on along the minus strand of OX451738.1, from coordinate 1,088,509,209 downwards.
AGTTGTGGCAAACCGAAACAAACCCAGATTCGGGTTCAGTGATTGATTTCGAATGGGATGTTTTTTGTTTTGTTTAGTTTTTAAATAACTAATTTGCAGGACCAAAAGTAGGTGTCATGTATTTCGAATAAGCAAGCAAGTCAGGTGGTGAAAGGGAATTCGTAATTGAAGGGACCAGGGTTCAAATCCCAGGCCTTTCATTTTCAATTTCTAACGAATTTTCTTGCAGATCTAGCACCCCCAAGACCCTCGAACGAGGTCTTCGATCATCCCTCTGGATCGAAAGGCAACTCGGGCTCTTTTCGATCCAGGCTTACCTTTTTTCAAAATTGCACCCTTTTATTCACTGCTTGTTCCCTCAATTGCGTTGTTTTACTTACATTATGTATACTAGCCTTTTTTTGTTGTAAACATAACATCAAAAATAAAAAAGATCACAAAAAAAAATAGACTTAGGTTTTTCTAATTAATTTAATTTTTGGTAATTAATTTAATTATTTCACTTGTTCCCTTAATTAAAATCAATTAGAATTAGGTTTATTCACTTCAAATCTTTTTTTCAATAAAAATATTTAAAAAAATATTTTTAGTCAATTAGATTTTCAGGTTCTCATCTTAATCTCCGCACGCTTATTATTTTTTGTTTTATTATTTTTCAATTTATTATAATTGTTTCCCGGTTTGTAATAGTTTTAATTAGGTTTAAAATTCTGCATTTATATTTTTTTCTTGTGCTATTTATGTAACCGTCCTAAGGCCTTGTAATAACTTAGGAGTTTATATTTTCCTGCAATTTATTTTCCGCACTATTAACTGCTTAGATTAATAGGATTGTATGGCAAGAACTAATCAATTAATCTTAGATCACCTAACATCAAGATAAAATATATGAAAAAAGCACACTATTGCACACTTGCACCCTTAAGGTATTTCCCAGTTTGGTTGCCTTCAGAAATGGTCATGTCCCTCGAACGTAGGGATACTCTTAGCAAAGACCCTCAGTTTAAAGTCATCATAAAGATCATAGTCTCTAAATGTCCCTCGAGTTGCCTACGAGAAATGATATTGTCCCTCGATGTTGCCTACGAATATATGACGATGACAGTCCCTTCGAAATGCTAAGGTATCCTTACATGTTGCCTTCAATGGCCATAAACGTCCCTTAGGATAGTCCCTCAAACATCCAATGAGGGCTACCTACTCATTAATAGTAGTATAGTGATATCTAAAGGAAAGGAGGAAAATAACGCCCTTTTCAAGTAGGTAGATAGTTCTGAAGTACTTTCTCAAATTTAATTCATTTTCACATCAAACTTTCAAAACTACTTTCAAAAATGCTTCATCACACTCTTGAGGACTGATACAAGAGTTATCATAAAGCAAGCAAACTTTTCAAAACACACAAACACAAAAGCAATTTTAAAAAATGAGCAAGTACCTAAGAGCCCGTGGAGAACCACGGATGGAAACGGTGCTAACACCTTCCCTTTCCATAATCTACCCCCGTTACTCAGAAAAATCTAGAAAAAGGTCTTTTTCTGTTATTTTCACCCTTTCCTTTGTTGGATAAAAGAAAAGTCAGTGGAGACTCTTGCTTACGGCAACATTTGCGAACATAAACGCAAAACCAGTATAACAGTCACTTCTGCCACCGTATCACAACATGTTTTAGGCATCTTTGATCATTGAGAATGATCAAAACTTACTCTATGATACCTCAGAGATTGATTTGAATGGATGGCTTGGCTTGAGGGTGGCTGGATCTTTGTTTTTGATTTCAACCTTTTTCTTGCAAACTTCAAACTCCAAACCCTTGTTTCTTGAGCAATGTTTTCGTGTCCTTTTGGTCTGAATATGAATTGTATTTATAAGAGAAGAGATTATGTTAAGAGATGGGTTTGGACATCATGTGAAACATATATTTTTATTTTGTTTGTAAATAGATTAAAATATTACAAAACTATGAAGATTTGGTTCTCAAATAGGTCTACATGGTTTTTTTCCATGTCCTTGGGCCTTCAAAATAATCAGATCATAAGCCTTTTATGCCTTACACATTTATCTAATATTTATTTGACTTAATTTTGAATTTAAATGAATAAAAATAAAAATAAATGAAATTAAAATTAAAATAATTCATGAAGGGGCTTAGAGGTCTTCTAAGGTCTTATGAACATGTTTAGACCTTAAAAGATAGGTTCATTGGCCCAAAAGTCAAGTTTTCTTCAAATTGAATTACATGCATTTTCTCAAAATTACCTAACTTGCACAAATCATATCTCACTCAATTTTCATAATATGAAAGTGATCTTGGACTTTTTGGAAACCTCAAGATGTCTCCTACAACTCTCATGTTGGTAATTTTTCCATTTGAAGATTTAAACTTGATGTAGATTGCTTTGCCAAAAGATGTCTTTTTGTTGACTTTTGAAATGACATGTAATGTTTTGGCCCATATCTATCAAATGAAGCATTTTTGGCCTTGATCTTAGAGAGAAAAAGTTGTAGAGAATTTAATTTCCATCAAAATAGGCTTTGGTTGAGAATTTTGTGATGAAGCATGTGAAAGTTATGCTTGGTCAAAGTTTAGTTGACTTCTCCTATAGAAAATCCTAATTTAGTAACTTTTGACTTTTGATTAATCTTGAGGTTTATTAATGAATCATGATTAATCCTTGATAAAATGATGAATGTGAGTTCAAAATATTGATGTTGACCAAAAATCTTAAAGTTTGACTTTAAATTGTCAAAGTTGACTTTTTGCCCAATATAGTTGATTTTCAATCATCTGGCTAATTGACTGAGCAAACTTGTGTTGCAAGGCTTGAAATTTGGTATGAAGATACCTTGAAGCATATGAGAAACCATAAAGTCCACTTGAGGCATTATAAGTCAAATCTTCCTTGAGAAAAACAAAACCCTAGTTGTAGGTCACTACGTAGGAGGGATTCATCTTATCAATCTTTGAGTAGTCTTGAGTGTTTTAGACCCTTAAGAGCAAGAAAATATATCTTGAATCAATTTGTCTTGAAAAATGGTTGGGAAAATTTTGGGTTACAACACGGGGGCATTATATAAACCCTCACTCTTGTGAAGGCCAAGTATCTAATATTCATACTAAAAACCCTAATATCTTTCTTGTATCTCTTTGTGCTCCTACCGACTTTGGCATTGGAGTGCCTTGTAGGTACACTCCCCTCCTCTCCTTATATTTCCAGCCAAGCAGACGCCATCATCCTTCATCCCACTTCCAGTTTCTGATCAATCGGTAATATCAATAAGGTTAGTGTTTATTTTCCCAATATTATATTTTATCAATGTCAACTATTGCATATTATTATAGGAAAATCAACTAAAGAAGTTCAAATAGAAAGATGAAAATTAGTGAATTAATCAAACTCGTATACTTCTTGTAAGAAATTTGCAATGCATTACCTCTCAAAACACTTGAATCCCTTTTATTCGAAGAAATCAAGTACATTCTTGTTTAAAGTGTAATTCCTTGTGTCGAAAGCAACATGTTGCTCAACACAAGGTGTGTCGAAATAGCCTAAGTGTGTGTGTCGAATTATTTATCGAGTTGTGTATGTCGAAGTGTCGAAGCAGGTTGCTTCACATAGGTGTTGTACCCCAAAATTTTCCCTCTCACTTATCAAGAATCTTCTCACAAGATCTCCTTTGGATCAAGACTGCATTAGGGTTGATCAGCTAAAGACACCTTCTCAAGCACTGATGACCAAAATTAGGGTTTGAGTTTGCACAAGGATTTTTGAACTTCCAATGCCCCATATGACTTTCATGGATCATTATGGACCCCCAATACTACTCATGTCAAGTTTCAAGCATTGGATCACTCTTTTGCTCAATCAATTGAACAATTGACCTAAAAATCAATTGTATTGGGAAAAAAGTCAACTATGGCCAATTTAAAGTCAAACTTCATAATTTTTTATCCACATCAACATTTTAGACTCATATGTATCATTTGATCAAGCTTGGACCATAATTCCTCAAGAAATTTGATCAAATCTCCAAAAGGGCAAAATGGTCAAAATTAGGGTTTTGATTGGGAAAGGGAAATTTCTGATTTTTGACCTAGCAAATGATCAATTGGTTTAAGGCATGATATCAAGAGTATAATTGCACCATTTTTACCTAATGAAATGGTCAAAACATTGCTCAAGATCAATTGATTGACAGATGAATTTTCAGTCAACTGGTTAATTGTACACTAAAAAGTCAAACTTTGACTTTTTGGTCAAATTCAAGTGCCAAACATCAAAATTCATCAAAAAATGTCAAAATATGAAACTTATTCATCAAGAAATCAAAAAATCAAGATTTCATTTTGAAAAGTCAAAATTTCTAAACTTAGAAATTTTTCTAAGTGTCAAAAATTTCTTATTTTTTCATAATTTTGAGCAATTTTTTCATTATGATGCAAGATGATTCAAGAGAAACTTCCAACATGAAAGTTATAGATATCCATGAGATCTACAACTTCGCTCCACACAACTTCTTCCAAAAGTTCTTGGATCTCAAGTTATAATTTTGTGAACATAATAGGGTCATGAAACTAAACACTTAGTGAAAATTTACCCTAATTTGGGTAGGATTTTGACCTAACTTCATGGCACTTTTGATATACTTCCAAGGGGAATCTTCAAAAGAAATTCAAAGATGGGTTGTAAAGCACATTCCAAACTTTCCAAAATGTCCAATAACTCCTTGAGATCATTCTTGAGTAGGGAGAATTGAAGAGATGAATTTGGTGTTTTGTCACTTGAATTACAAGGCATTTTATGATCAACAAAAATCCAATTTCAAACCTATGCTTCACAATCTTGTTTTTCAGGCTTCTAAACCTCAAGATCTCTCCATAATCAGAAGATTACACTTGCTTTTGAGCTATTATCCAAGTGTTCCAAGCATTATCCAAGCCAATTTACCATTTTTGGAAGAAAGTTACCATTCCACTCTTGAAAAGTTGCTTTAATCACAAAGTCAACTTGTCTTGAGCTCCTAACTTGTTCTTTCTGCACACACAACCCATATAATCCAAAAGCAAGGTGTCTAAGGCCTGAAGAAGCTCAGGACATGCTTGTACAACATTTGAGATTTGTAATTTCACTTTTCTTCAAAAGCGAGTTATAGAGCCATAACCCTATAACTCAGAAGCCTGGAATGATTTTGTGCTGAGATCTTTTCCTTACATATTAATAAGTCAATTGCAACACAACACACATTTTCATAAGTCCTAAAACACTCCCAAGCATCTTGCTGCAAAGAACTGCCCAAACTTGACAGTTTTGAGCAAAAACTCACCATTTCCATTTCCAGTCGTGCGTTTTGAAAACTAATCATCCAAACACCTTCCATACATCATATCAAAGTGATCCAGGCCCTCATTTCCTAATTGTAACTCCTCCATCATCATCCACCATTTTCAAAACTGATGCTTGCAACTTAACTTGAGTAGGGAGTTCCAGCCATCCTCAAAGCAAAGTAGGAGTTGGAACACATTAAAGGAGGTCCAGGAAAGCTATAGAAATCATCAGGCCATCACAAAGGTTGCTCAAACTCTATACACGACTCCAGCTGCAAGAGGTAAGTTTTCAAACTTCTATCTCTTCATACGGGCATCATTTGAGTTTGATTTGTGAAGATAAAATGTAGATACCATTACCACGAAGTTGTACATATCCATAGTTTACATTTATATGGCCTGAGCTTAGAGAATTTTAGGGTTGAAGTTTTCTGCAATTTTTAAGTTTTGAATTAGGGATAGAAAAATTCTCATTCATCTTTGATTGTTAGCTTAAGTTGTTTATATGTTTGGATTCGTGGGAAAAAATGCCACAACTTTCATGTTTGAACTTTTCATTTTTGTTGAGAGATGAAGAAGATACAGGTCCTTTGGCTGGAGGCTGAAGATGAAGTCTTTAGAACACGTTTTGCCTTACATATTTATTGTTTCATTTGTATTAACAGATGTATAGCCACCTCAGTGGTAAGGCAGCGCGCTGGTAATCAGAAGGTCATGGGTTCGAGCCTCAGCGCGCGCTGCTTTTTGCTTTTTTCTCATTTTTACATTTTTTTGTTCTTTCCAGCGCATGGGCCTTCCTCCTTCTGGGCCTGATTTTTTTCTAACATTCCTCCCCCCTGTTTCATATATGTACCCCTGACCCAACTTTATTTTATTTTTCTTATTTTCTTTTTATTTGTTTTTCTTAATTATTTTCTCTAATATTAAAAATCATAAAAAATACAAAAATATTAGATTTTCATTTTGATATAGTTTATTCATTTTTTCTCATAAAAATTATTTTTTATTTAATAAATACTTTATCCATTTCACTAAATATCTTGTAAATTTAATTCAAATTAGGTTTTTATTTATTTTCTTTTACACCAATTTAAATATATTATTTTAACATTAAAAAGGTTTAAAATATTTTATAACACTATAATTATTTTCAAGACAAAAATACCAAAAATACTTTTCTTACAAACTTATTTTCTTTTAATCAATTAATAGATTTAGGGTTTTATTTAAAATCTTTACTTAATAAATTTAAGTTTAATTCATTATTTTCTTTTAATTAATTAGGTTAAAACAAATCCCTTTTCTCTAAAAAATCCAAATAAAAATATTCATTTTCTTTACATTTACATTCTTGCATATTTATCCATCTTGTACATTATCTATTTCAATTCTTGTACAAATTCAATTTGGTTGTAATAGATTAATTAGGTTTATATTCTTGCAATCCCAATTCACAATTTGTATACCCCCCTCCCACATGTATTGTAATAGCGTAGTAACTTTAAATTCTGTAATTTATCGCTTTATATACAAATGCTAGTAATTAGGGTTTGTATGGAAAGACTAAAACCAATACTTAGAAAACCCTAATTCAAGACAAAATCAAGCATGAAAATAATACACTTGTACACAAGCACCCCTAGGGTTATCCTACTTGGTTGCCTTATACAAAATGACCATATTACGCATGTAAGGTATCTTAGACAAAAACAAGCAAAAATACAAGATCACGGACCCTCGATGACGCTATCTAAGTTGTCTTTCAAAATGATCTTAGCCCCTAAAGATAAATGTTAATATACCTTGCAATATTTCTAATCATGGTTATACGATGACCCACGCCCGTCCCATTTACATCCAAAGATAGGGTTGCTTACCAAATCAATGGTAAGACAACAATGTCAAAGGAAAAGAAAATGAACAAGAAAGACATTTGAGTAGGTAGATTGCTCCTAATTACTTGCTCCATTTCAAAACAAACATCCTTGATATTTTCAAAACAATCACATACACTTTCAAACATCTTGCAAAATTGAAAACATTTTCAAAAGATCAAACATCTTTGTATACATTCTTACGAACGAGAATCATTACAAAGATTTCCTAAACAATGGCCTCTTTAGAAAATACTTTCAAAAACCACACAAAGCACAATTTCAAACAAAAAGCAAGTGATATAGCAAGTAACTAAGAGCCCATGGAAAACCATGGATGAAAAGGGTGCTAATACCTTACCTTTTCATAATCTACCCCCCGAACTCAAGAAATAATCTCAAAGGTCTTTCCTGTGCTTTTTCACCTTTCCTTTTGGATAAAAGAAAAGTCAGTGGAGACTCTGGCTAACCGCAACATTTGCGATCAAAGGCAAAACACCAAAGTCAGTTCTCCCACCGTATCACAGAATTGGCGACTATGTTGGAGAAAATTCTAAAAGTGGGGTTACCTTAGGGATAGATCACATTTATTTGCTTACATTGCTTGACTTGTATGCTTTACATTATGGTTCTTTGTTTGGGTTTGAATCCTCTACCCGGATTTGGGATACATTATAGGTAAGTAGCAATACGTTGTGGAAACTGTGTGGGGTATACCGACATGGTCTAAGCAATAGCTATGTTAGTGCAACATATTTGTGGGTTCCGGTATCCTTTGAGTTAATCAAAGATAATACGGGGCCGCTGAGTGATGTCATGAAGCGCCAATGAACTTTTAGAACCTTTACTTGACCAACTTGGCCTTTAGGATGTAGTGAGATGACCGGCTTTGGTGCAGTCCGAAGTTGGTAGATACTCGATACTACACTCATTGAGGTTTGGTTTCTTGGGATATTTAGGTCACCATTAAAGAGGCTTGTGCTGAAACAATGACCAAGGAAACAAACCAGTGATATTGAGCTCCTTGGAACCCGGTTACTATTACTAGGACAAGTTTAAGCCAACTAAAGTTTAAGAGGGTACTTACCTATAAAACTCCATGCAAGCCTAAACCTAAGAATTTTATTGTTTTGTTTGTATATGCATACTTGTACGTAACATCATGAACATCATATACATCCACTAACCATTTCAAGGATTTTGGGATTCATCTTTGTTCTTGTTTTGTAGGATGTGGATTCACTTCGCAGGAAAATTATTCAAGTCAATCTTGTAAGGATCCCTCCACAACTCAAGGAGCTAGCTTCAAGGATTCCTGAAAACTCTCCATTTACCGAGAGACATGGTCGCCTACTCAACTTGGTCACTTCTAACACAGATGAGGATGTGATGAAGGTGATCTTTCAGTTCTTTGATCCTTTACACCATTGCTTCACATTTCCTGATTATCAACTTGTGCCAACTTTGGAAGAATTCTCCCAACTCTTGAGGATTCCCATTCTCAATCAACTACCTTTCAAAGGTATGGAAAGAGACCCAAAGCCAGAAGAGATTGCTCAAGCTCTACACTTACACTCATCTGATGTCACAACTCATTGGGAAACAAGGAGTGGTGTCAAGGGTTTCCTAGAAAAGTTCTTGTTTGAGAAAGCCCAAAATTGTTTGAATTCCTTGGACTTGCAAGCCTTTGAGGAAATTGTGGCTCTCCTCATCTATGAGATGGTTTTGTTTCCAAATCCTGACCAACTCATAGATGTCAACACCGTCAAAATCTTCATATCCCGCAACCCGGTGCCTACATTGCTAGGAGATATCCTACACTCTTTTCACACTCGCACAATGAGGAAAAGAGGTGTCCTTATGTGTTACACTCTTCTCTTGGAAAGATGGTTTATTTCGCATCTTCCCCAATCTGTATTAAAAAATGAGCAAGGTTCAAGGTGGTCACAAAGGTTGATGACGCTCAAACATTCGGACATTCATTGGTGCTCCCGATCCAAAGAGAATGTTATCATTATCGACCATTGTGGAGAATTCCCTAATGTCCCTTTACTTGGCATTAGGGGAGGAATCACCTACAACCCCTGCTTAGCCTTAAGACAGTTTGGTTATTCCCAAAGGGATGGTCCGCACGAGATGCTGATTCAAGGTTTGGTATTTGACTATGACAACAATGATCAAGGTTTTCGCCAGAGATTTATTCGAGCTTGAAGGATGTTAAACAAGGTGGATAGCAAGACTTTGGGGCATAAAAATTCCTTCCCTCTTGAGCCTTACCTCAAATGGGTACGAACTCGTGCTCAAAGTCTTATGATGCCTTACCCATGCATTCTCCCGGTAATCATTGAGCCTGTCATGGAAGGAGATGTTCCATACACTCAAGGGAGAGTGAGATGCCTTCGAAGCCCAATTCTACGCGAGCAAAAAGAAGGTTTTGGAACTCACTAGGCTACTTCATGAGGAGTAAGCTCTCAATGCCTACATCGCGCCAAAGAGGATGCACACTACCTTTTTATCTTAGAGCTTTTGTATTTCCTTATAAGCCCAAGAGGTATTGATATACTCAAGCTTTAACTTATTAATATAATGTGTGTTTCCTTTTTGTATAAAACAAATTTTAATCTTTGAAATCATTACATATGCATATACCATTCATCATAACATAAGCAGGTCTTTTGCAACAAGTCTCCTCATCTCTCTACTGTTTATTTCAGTAAGATGGACCTCGAGAAAATAGTGAAGGACCTCCAAGCTCAGAATACACAGGTTCAACAGTTGCTCTTGACCCTAGCCAAAGGACAAGAAGAGTTGAAGACTTTGCTGGCTGAGGAGAAGAAAAAGAAGACAAAGAAGGTAACCGGAGTCCTAAACATGGGAATAAGAATTCATGGGCAGACAAGAAGGGCCTTAGACTTTGCAACGACATCTGGTGAGAGAGATAATCAAGACGGGAAAGGCAAGGAAACATTTGTCCTGTCAGAATCAGAAGAGGAAGAGGAAGAAGAAGACTATTCTGAAGAACAATACCCTCCAGCTGATGACAAGTATAAACATCTCGAAGAGCGGTTGAGTGCGATGGAAATCCAAAAAGTGTTTGGCTTAGACTTTGAGGAATTGGGGTTAGTGTTAGGGATTGTCATCCCAAATTCAAAGCACCTGTGTTCGCCAAGTATGACAGAGTCTCATGCCCTAAAATGCATCTCCGGTCCTATGTGAGGAAAACCTAACCTCATACCGCTGACAAAGACTTATGGGTACACTTCTTTCAAGACAGCCTGTCTGGAACTCAACTTGATTGGTTTTACTAGTTAGAAAGAGCCAATGTTCATAACTGGGAAGATCTTGTTGCAGCCTTCTACAAACAATACCAATACAATCCTGATCTTGCGTCTACCCGTACTCAACTCCAGAGTATGTCCATGGTTTCAAATGAAGGTTTCAAGGACTATGCACAGAAATGGAGAGACTTGGCTAGAAGAGTTCAACCTCCCCTATCTGAAAGAGAATTAGTGGACATGTTTTTAGGCACCTTGTCTGGTCCCTTCTTCAATAACCTAATTGGGAGTTCATCGATGGGTTTTACTGAACTGATATTGACCGGAGAAAGGGTAGAAGACGAGATAAAGAGTGGAAAGATTTAGAAAGATACATCCTCTGCTGCTATAAGGAAGTCATTTATTGGAAAGAAAGAAGTGGTTGTCGTTTATCCTCATAGAAATCAAGATAGGGCCGAATGCCGTCCAATGGTGGGGGTGTTATGATTCCTAAGCATACGCCTGATCAGCAAAGAAACAACCAACCAAGGATGGAAAGACCAGTCAGACAATTCACCAGAATTAACATGACCCTATCTCAGGTATTGCCACATCGGTTAAGATCCAACATAGTGACCTTGAAAGAAGCTCCAAAGAACCCTAACACAACATTTCCTCACTATCATCCCAATGCCCGTTGCACATATCACTCTGAAAGTCCCGGCCATGACACTAATAACTGTTGGGCTCTAAAGAACAAAATACAAGACCTCATTGAAGCAAAAGAGATTGAATTCGATGCGGTCAAAAAGCCAAATGTCATTTCTTCCCTTATGCCCAAACATGGCCATAATACCAATGCCATTGAATAAGAAATGTTTATTACTTCAGTTGATAAACTTATGACCCCACTCCTGACTATTAAAATGAACTTGTTGAATGCCAGTGTGTTCCCGGGCTGTGAGGAAGGCTGTCATTTCTGTTTGTCCTCACCAACCAACTGTCCTTTGTTGAAAACAGGCGTTCAGTGCCTAATAGATAACAAAGAAATTTTGTTTGAAAAGACTTTTGTTCCACCTGTTCCTTTTAAAGATGTTTCTATCATTACCATTTCCACCAATTCTTCCAGGGTCTCCACCAAAAGACCCGTTAGAATTACATCATTTCCGAAAGCAACCCCTTTAATAATCACAATGCCTGGACCAGTCCCATATTCGTCAGACAAAACCATACCATGGAATTATGGAGGGGATGTCTACTACCACGGTATCAAGCAGGATTGGACAGCCGTAGAAGATTCAAGTTCTGAGAAAGTCAACTCTGATATCAGTAATATTACAGGAACTAGCAAGATTACCCGAAGCAGAAGGATATTCTCTCCAGAAATTGCTCCCCCAAAAGTAGTTTCTGGACCCGTAATCATTCCTGTTGTTGCTCCCCCGAAAGCTATTCCTAGTCCTACAATCGTCTCCACTAATACTCCAACTGACAAAGCTGTTACAATCCCTGTTATCATTCCTACTGACACTCCTGCTGCCAAGTTAACCGAAACTCGAGGAAAAGATGTTCTGGTTGAGTTTGTCAACGTGAAGACACAATCATTGGCTATCCCCGAGACCTCCCAGAAGGAGATGGAGGAAATTCTGAAGATCATAAAAAGAAGCGACTACGATGTAGTTGAACAACTGAGGAAAACTCCCTCTAAAATTTCCATGCCGGCATTACTACTATGTTCTGAGGCGCATGCAAAAGCCTTGGTAAAATTCCTGAAAACTGCCCATGTACCCCAAGAGACATATGTCGATCAGTTTCAAGACTACGTAGCCAGCTTGACTGCAGATAATGGTCTAGGTTTTTCGGATGCTGATTTAACGCCAATAGGAAGGAAGCATAATGAGGCACTGCATGTCTCAGTTGAATGTAGGGGCACAACGCTGGCTCATATTTTGGTGGACACTGGCTCATCTCTGAATGTATTGCCTAAAAAAGCTCTTGATAGGCTTGACTGTGAGGGATTGACATTGAAGCCAAGTAACATAGTAGTAAGGGCTTTTGACGGAAAAAAGGATGGTATATGGGGAGGTAGACATTCCCATAAAAGTTGGAACACAAACATTTGATTCAACTTTTTACGTAATGGATATTCGCCCCTCATATTCCTGCTTGCTAGGCCGATCATGGATTCACAATGTTGGCGTTGTCACTTCTACGTTGCACCAAATGTTGAAGTATCCAATTCAAGGGAAGATTATCACCGTTCATGGAGAAGAAGAGCATATGATCATCCATCTCAATTCCTTCAGATATGTGGAATTAGATGGTGAATTTATTGAAACTCCATTCCAACACTTTGAAGAGGTCCCTCAAGATGTAGCAGTGGCCAAGACCGTGTCTCGGGTTCCCAAGATTACAAGGCCTCCACTCCGGATGTCATCTCTGAAGGATGCCCAGGCAGTAATAGAAGAAGGTGGGTGCACTATCTGGGGACAACTCTCAGATATCCCATATAAGTCTGACAAGTTTGGCCTGGGTTTCACTTCAGGTGCCCAGAAGGCTGTGCGTCACGCTCGTGCCGGAGGACCACCTCTGAAGATCAGCAACCGTGAGGTCAAATTTGTAGAAGATGATGAAGATAGATGTAACTTTGAGTACTGGATATTCCCAACTGTCAGTGGAGGGCTCAGTAACTAGGAGGCTAGAGATTTTGTCCCGATCACTTTTATCCCACAGTAATCTGTCTTTACATTTTGTTGGATCTGTAATATTAAAACAATTTGCACTCTTAAAACCTTGTGTCTTACCCGAGGCACAATGGTCCATTTGTAAGGCTTATCATCTCATTTTCATATGACATCAATGAATCCTGGACGTTTTCGCATACAAACTTTTGTGCTCATTGTTTTTCTTTTTACATTTTTATTTCTTTCAAGGATAGTTATACCCTTACACACACTCACACTCACAATGCAGATATACATCCATTCGGGATCCCATGGGTAACGATACTGCTATGGCCTTTTGTGACTCTGAGAATCTAATCTACCAAGGCAAAGACGAAGGTGAGGAAGATTGTGAAGTACCAGGGGAACTTGCCAGACTACTACAACAAGAAGAGAGAACCATTCAGCCTCACGAGGAACCCGTGGATACAATTGACATAGGTACCGAAGAAGACAAAAAAGAGCTCAATATGGGTGCCAACCTGGAACCCGTTGTCAAGGAGCGTCTGATTCAGTTGTTACGCGATTATGTTGAAGTCTTTTCCTGGTCATATGAAGATATGTCGGGACTTGATGCAGACATTATGGTACATCGTCTGCCTACAAGAGAGGATTGTCCGCCAGTAAAGCAAAAGGTTCGCCGCATGAGGCCTGATATTTCAGAAAATATTAAAGCATAAGTCATGAAGCAATTTAACGCTGGATTCTTGGTTGTCACCTCTTATCCCCAATGGGTTGCCAATGTTGTTCCCGTGCCTAAAAAGGACGGCAAAGTGCAAATGTGTGTGGACTACAGAGATTTGAATAGGGCAAGCCCTAAGGATGATTTTCCACTCCCCCACATTGATATTATAGTTGATAATATGGCATAACACAAATTGTTTTCTTTCATGGACGGTTTCTCAGGCTACAACCAAATCAAAATGGCACCTGAGGACATGGAGAAAACAACATTTGTCACGCAGTGGGGCATATTCTGCTACAAGGTGATACCATTCGGACTGAAGAATGTTGGGGCAACCTATCAGCGTGCCATGGTAGCTCTATTTCATGACATGATACATCACAAAATAGAGGTCTATGCGGATGACATGATAGCCAGATCTCATACAGAAGAAGAGCATCTTGATCACTTACAAAAATTGTTTGAGAGACTGAAGAAGTACAAGATGAGGTTGAATCCAAACAAATGCACATTTGGGGCACGGTCCGGTAAACTCCTAGGCTTTGTCGTCAACAACAAAGGTATTGAGGTCGATCCTGCCAAAGTTAAAGCGATACAAGAGATGCCTGCTCCTCATACTGAGAAGGAAGTCAGAGGACTCTCGGGGCATTTGAACTACATTGCCATATTCATCTCTCACCTGACAGCTACTTGTGAACCAATCTTCAAATTATTGAAGAAAGATCAAGTAGTCAGATGGAATGACGAGTGCCAAGTTGCTTTTGACAAAATCAAAGAATACCAACAAGAGCCTCTTGTGTTGATGCCACCAGTCGAGGGAAGACCATTGATCATGTATCTGACTGTTTTAGAAAACTCAATGGGGTGTGTATTGGGGCAGCATGACGAGTCTGGCCGAAAAGAGCATGCTATTTATTACCTAAGCAAAAAATTTACCGACTGTGAAACCAGATATTCACTGCTCGAGAAAACTTGCTGCACTCTGGCATGGGATGCTCGCCGACTAAGACCGTATATGCTAACTCATACTACTTTGTTGATATCTAAAATGGATCTGATAAAATACATCTTTGAGAAGCCTGCTCTTTCTGGGAAAATAGCGAGATGGAAGATGATCCTGACGGAATATGACATACAATATACTACCCAGAAAGCTATAAAGGGCATTATACTAGCTGATCACCTTGCTCACCAAGCTGTGGAAAACTACCAGTCCATGAAGTTTGAATTCCCAGATGAAGACATCATGACGGTAAATAACTGTGAAGAATTCAGGCCATATGATGGACCTGAACAAGGATCCTTATGGACCTTGTTCTTTGATGGGCATCTAATGCAATTGGAAATGGTATCGGTGCTGTACTCATATCTCTGGAAGGGTGTCATACTCCCTTTACCGTAAGACTCTGCTTCAATTTTACAAACAACATGGCAGAATACGAAGCATGCATCTTTGGTCTCAGAGATGCCATAGACTTGGGGATCAAATCCTTGGATGTATTCGGAGATTCAGCTTTGGTTGTCAGTCAGATCAAAGGGGAATGGGACACCAAACACCCTAACCTTATCCCTTATAAA
This sequence comes from Vicia faba, assembly GCA_948472305.1. NCBI lineage: Eukaryota > Viridiplantae > Streptophyta > Magnoliopsida > Fabales > Fabaceae > Vicia > Vicia faba. The sequence goes on along the minus strand of OX451738.1, from coordinate 1,088,493,772 downwards.
GAACATGCTTTGATGTTGCTACCACATTTTGAGAAGATTACCTACGAGCATTTCCCGCGAGAAGAAAATCAGCTAGCAGATGCTCTAGCCATAATGTCATCTACGTTTAAACTTAATTAGGATAACGAGTCTCCCCAGATCAGCATCGAACGAATGGAGGAACCAGCACACTGTCACGAGATTAATACTGAAGAAGTAGTGGACCAGCCTTGGTTTCACGAAGTCAAGAATTATCTTGAGGCTCAAGAATATCCAGAAGGAGCTTCAATCAATGATAAGAAGTTCTTAAGGAGATTCTCTGCTAAACTCTTCCTTAGTAATGGCATTCTTTATAAACGCAACCATGACTCTGTGTTACTTCGATGCGTAGATAAGGTTGAAGCTGAAAGGATCATGTCTGAATTACATGAAGGCACTTTTGGCACCCATTCCAGTGGGCATACGATGATAAATAAAATCCTACGGGCAGGCTATTACTGGTCTGCCATGGAAGAAAATTGTTATCAACACTCTCGAACCTGCCATAAATGTCAGGTGTATGCTGACAAGGTGCACGTACCTCCGGTTCCTCTAAATGTCTTGACGTCTCCTTGGCCCTTTCCTATGTGGGGATTGATATGATTGGGGAAATCAAGCCAACAGCCACCAATGGACAACGCTTCATCCTAGTAGCCATTGACTATTTTACAAAGTGGGTGGAGGAAGCTTCCTTCGCTTCCGTTACCAAGAATGTTGTCGCCCGGTTCATCAAGCAGAATCTCATATGTTGTTACGGTATCCCGGAGAAGATCGTTACAGACAATGGTACAAACTTGAACAATACAATGATCACCGCCTTGTGCGGGCAATTCAAGATCCAGCATCACAATTCTTCCCCTTACCGGCCGAATATGAATGGTGTTGTTAAAGCCGCAAATAAGAACATTAAAAAGATCATACAGAAAATGACAGTCACATACAAATACTGGCATGAGATGCTACCATTCGCTCTCCACGGTTATCGTACCATAGCTCACACATCAACCGAGGCAACACCCTATTCTCTGGTTTACGGCATGGAGGTTGTGTTGCCTATCGAGGTCCAGATCCCCTCTCTGAGGATTATGAAGGATGCAGGGCTGAACAAAGACAATTGGATCCAGACTCGACTTGATCAATTGAACTTGATTGATGAGAAAAGACTTACTGCTGTCTGCCATGGTCAAATTTATCAAAAACGGATGATCAAGGCTTTCAACAAGAAGGTCATACGCCAAGTGTATCAAGTTGGGGATCTAGTGATCAAACGCATCATACTGCCACAAGGTGATCCCAGGGGAAAATGGACTCCTACCTATGAAGGACCATTTGTAATCAAAAACATTTTCTTTGGTGGGGAAATGATCTTGACCACCATGGATGGCGACTACCTGCCGCATCCTGCGAACATGGACATAGTCAAAAGATATTACGTATAAGAGACCCGCTAGGTTGACATACCTAGGAAAAACAAGGGCATCCCGGCGAACCAAAAAGGTTCGAGCAAAAAATAGGGATAAAACAAAAAAACATTGTACACCCAGCAAGTTGAAAACCCGAAAGGGCAGTTGGGGAAAAAAAGGGTTTCCCATTGGACTGAAAACCCAAAAAGGCGGTCCAGGCAAAAGTTAGGGAATTAAAGCGTATAACTATGTCCCGTTGGATCACTTTGAGGACAACCTTTGGCTTCAACTTGTGAACTCGACATTTTCGACCAATTCAATCATCTTCTGACAAGGCAACAAATAGACAAAATGCTCAGAGATATAAAGGCTATAGAAGAATGGGAACCCCATGGGATAAATACACATAGCTATCTTTTCTTTGTATTAAAATTTTCATTTTTCTTACGACGGTGTTCTCCTACTAGAATGTTTGTCTCACTGTACAAAAATACTTACTCAAAGTCAATACACATATATTCCTTTGAAAGTGCAAAACTATCTGTTTTTCTTTACTCTTGTGTTTTGTTTACAAAACTGTCCAATGATTCATTGTTGAACATATGCGTTTGAACATAATTACTATTTACAAATAAACAAAATAAAAGACAATTACTAATGGCTTTAAGAGGTAGAGAAATCTCTCTAATCTATTTCCATAAATCCCCCATAATTTGCAGTTTAATTCCCAATGGAACAAGTTTCCAATTATCAATCCCCAGTAGAAGTCGTTCAATTTCTCAGGATTACCCAATAGGATTTTACAAGAAGTACACGGCATTTCTCTTACAACATAGTTTATTTCTCTAAGCAGAAATTCATCAACACTTAGACTTCACAACATGAAGACTTATGCTCCATATCCTTAGCAGCGGACAGGGATTTATTTTCCCCAGTCCAATAGTAGTACAGCAGAATTAGCTCACATGCGCGTACATCGCATCCATATATCATAAACATTGATGACACGAATGCATTACACTATGCATCTCATACAACATGACTTTACGTTTTAGCTAACATTTTACCCTTTTCAGGATAAGGTTAACAGCTACCATTAACAATGTTCAAAGTTTTCAGATACAGCACAGATACGCTCCAGACAGGGAAGCCATTCTAATACTCATACATAGCCTCTTCTAGATATAGTTCAGATACGCTCCAGACACGGATTCCATTCTGATACTCATTCATATCCAACTTTCAGATACAATTCAGATACACTCTAGACACGGATGACATTCTGATACTCATTCAGATCCAACTTTCAGATACAATTCAGATACGCTTCAGACACAGATGCCAATCTGATACTCATTCAGATCCAACTTTCAGATACAGTTCAGATACGCTCTAGACACGGATGCCATTCTGATACTTATTCATATTCAACTTCTCAGATACAGTTCAGATACGCTCCAGACACGGATGCCATTCTGGTACTTATTCAGATTCAACTCTCATATATAGTTCAAATACGCTCCAGAAACGGATGCCATTCTGACACTCATTCAAAACTAGCTTTCAAATACAGTTCAGATATGCTCCATACACGGATGCCATTATGATAATCATTCAAAATCAGCTCCCAGATACAGTTTGGATACGCTCCAGACACGGACGCCATTCTGATACTCATTCTTTCAGCTTACAAATTACAATACAAACAATCACTTTTAGATGGAATATTTAAGCCCATCTCCTAAAACTTTCTATCACCTCTCCAAATGGCATCTTTAAGCCCATTCCCTCTACCACCACATTGTTGAGTGCAAATTTCTGGGCACTCTAGTGTCCAATCATCTTCCACCTTCGAGTCACGAATGGCAAGACATGCCCATCTAAATCTTCAGGCTTAAGAAGATTGGAAAGGGGAATCTATTTTACCCCAAAATTTTCCCTCTCTCTTATCAAGAATCTTCTCACAAGATCTCCTTTGGATCAAGACTGGATTAGGGTTGATCAGCTCAAGACACCTTCTCAAGCACTGATGACCAAAATTAGGGTTTGAGTTTTCACAAGGATTTTTGAACTTCCAATTCCCCATATGACTTTAATGGATCATTATGGTCCCCCAAGACTACTCATGCCAAGTTTCAAGCCTTGGATCACTCTTTTGCTCAGTCAATTGAACAATTGACCTAAAAATCAGTCGTATTGGGAAAAAAATCAACTATGGCCAATTTACAGTCAAACTTCATAATTTTTTATCCAAATCAACATTTTAGACTCATATATATCATTTGATCAAGTTTGGACCATAATTCCTCAAGAAATTTGATCAAATCTCCAAAAGGGCAAAATGGTCAAAATTAGGGTTTTGATTGGGAAAGGGCAATTTCTGATTTTTGACCTAGCAAATGATCAATTGGTTTAAGTCATGATCTCAAGAGTACAATTGCACCATTTTGACCTAATGACATGGTTCAAAACATTGCTCAAGATCAATTGATTGATAGATGAATTTTCAGTCAACTGGTCAAAAGTCAACTTTACACTAAAAAGTCAACCTTTGACTTTTTGGTCAAATTCAAGTGCCAAAGATCACAATTCATTAAAACATGTTAAAATATGAAACTTATTCATCAATAAATCAAAAAATCAAGATTTCATTTTGAAAAGTCAAATTTTCTAAACTTTAGAAATTTTTCAAGTGTCAAAAATTTCTTATTTTTTCATAACTTTGAGCCATTTTTTCATTATGATGCAAGATGATTCAAGATAAACTTCCAACATGAAAGTTGTATATATCCATGAAATCTACAACTTTGCTTCACACAACTTCTTCCAAAAGTGTTTGGATCTCAAGTTACAATTTTGTGAACATAGGGTCATGAAACTAAACACTTAGTGAAATTTTGCCCTAATTTGGCCAGGATTTTGACCTAACTTCATGGCACTTTTTCATATATTTCCAAGGGCAATCTTCAAAAGAAATTCAAATATTTGTTGTAGAGCATATTTCAATATTTCTAAAATGTCCAAGTACTCCTTGAGATCATTCTTGAATAGGGAGAATCGAAGAGATGAAGTTGGTGTTTTGTCACTTGAATTACAAGGCATTTTGTGATGAACAAAAATCCAATTTCAAACCTATGCTGCACAATCTTGTTTTGTAGGCTTCTAAACCTCAAAATCTCTCCATAATCAGAATATTACACTTGCTTTTGAGCTATTATCCAAGTGTTCCTAGCATTGTCCAAGCCAATTTGCCATTTTTGGAAGAAAGTTACCATTCCACTCTTGAAAAGTTGCTTTAATCACAAAGTCAACTTGTCTTGAGCTTCTAACTTGTTCTTTCTACACACACAATCCCTATAATCCAAAAGAAAGGTGTCTAAGGCCTGAAGAAGCTCAGGACATTCTTGTACAACATTTGAGATTTGTCATTTCACTTTTCTTCAAAAGCAAGTTATAGAGCAATAACCCTATAACTCAGAAGCCTGGAATAATTTTATGTTGATATCTTTTCCTTACATATTAACAAGTCAATTGCAACACAACACATGTTTTCACAAGTCCTAAAACACTCCCAAGCATCTTGCTGCACAGAACTTCCCAAACTTGACAGTTTTGAGCAAAAACTCACCATCTCCATTTCCACTCGTGCGTTTTGAAAACTAATCATCCAAACACCTTCTATACATCATATCAAAGTGAGCCAGGCCCTCATTTCCTAACTATAACTCCTCCATCATCATCCACCATTTTCAAAACTGAAGCTTGTAACTTGACTTGAGTAGGGGGTTCCAGCCATCCTCAAAGCAAAGTAGGAGTTGGAACATATTCAAGGAGGTCCAGGCAAGCTATAGAAATCATCAGGCCATCACAAAGGTTGCTCAAACTCCATACACAACTCCAGATGCAAGAGGTAAGTTTTAAAACTTATATCTCTTCATACAAGCATCATTTGGGTTTGATTTATGATGATAAAATGTAGATACCATTACCACGAAGCTGTACATATCCATAGTTTACATTTATATGGCTTGAGCTTAGAGAATTTTAGGGTTGAAGTTTTCTGCAATTTTTAGGTTTTGAATTAGGGATAGAAAAATTCTCATTCATCTTTGGTTGTTAGCTTAAGTTGTTTATAAGTTTGGATTCGTGGGAAAAAATGTCACAACTTTCATGTTTGAACTTTTCATTTTTGTTGAGAGATGAAGAAGATACAGGTCCTTTGGCTGGAGGTTGAAGATGAAGTCTTCAGAACATATTTTGCCTTACATATTTATTGTTTCATTTGTATTAACGGATGTATAGCAACCCCAGTGGTAAGGCAGCGAGCTGGTAATCAGGAGGTCATGGATTCGAGCCTCAGTGCGCGTTGCCTTTTGCTTTTTTCTCATTTTTACATTTTTCATTCTTTCCAGCGCATGGGCCTTCCTCCTCCTGGGCCTGATTTTTTTCTAACATTCCTCCCCCCTGGCCCAACTTTATTTTATTTTTCTTATTTTCTTTTTATTTATTTTTTCTTAATTATTTTCTCTAATATTAAAAATCATAAAAAATACAAAAATATTAGTTTTCATTTTGACATAGTTTATTCATTTTTTCTCATAAAAGTTATTTTTTATTTAATAAATACTTTATCCATTTCACTAAATATCTTGTAAATTTGATTCAAATAATAGGTTTTTATTTATTTTATTTTACACCAATTTAAATATATTATTTTAACATTAAAAAGGTTAAAAATATTTTATAACACTAATTATTTTCAAGACAAAAATACCAAAAATACTTTTCTTACAAACTTATTTTCTTTTAATCAATTAATAGATTTAGGGTTTTATTTAAAATCTTTTCTTAATAAATTTAGGTTTAATTAATTATTTTATTTTAATTAATTAGGTTAAAACAAATCCCTTTTCTCTAAAGAATCCAAATAAAAATATTCATTTTCTTCACATTTATATTCTTGCATATTTATCCATCTTGTACATTATTTATTTCAATTCTTGTATAAATTCAATTTGGTTGTAATAGATTAATTAGGTTTATATTCTTGCAATCCCCATTCACAATTTTTATACCCCCCCCCCCCCCCCCCTCCATAATTTATCGCTTTATATATAAATGCTAGTAATTAGGGTTTGTATGGAAAGACTAAAACCAATACTTAGAAAACCATAATTCAAGACAAAATCAAGCATGAAAATAATACACTTGCACACAAGCACCCCTAGGGTTATCCCACTTAGTTGCCTTATACAAAATGACCATATTACGAATGTAAGGTATCTTAGCCAAAAACAAGCAAAAATACAAGATCATAGACCCTCGATGACGTTATCTAAGTTGCCTTTCAAAATGATCTTAGCCCCTAAAGAAAAATGCTAAGATACCTTGCAATATTTCTAAGCATGGTTATACGATGACCCACACCCGTCCCGTTTACATCCAAAGATAGGGTTGCTTACCAAATCAATGGTAAGACAACAATGTCAAAGGAAAAGAAAATGAACAAGAAATACATTTGAGTAGGTAGATTGCTCCTAATTACTTGCTCCATTTCAAAACAAACATCCTTGATATTTTCAAAACAATCACATACACTTTCAAACATCTTGCAAAATTGAAAACATTTTCAAAAGATCAAACATCTTTGTATACATTCTTACGAACGAGAATCATTACAAAGATTGCCTAAGCAATGGCCTCTTTACAAAATACTTTCAAAAATCACACAAAGCACAATTTCAAACAAAAAGCAAGTGATCTAGTAAGTAACTAAGAGCCCATGGAAAACCATGGATGAAAAGGGTGTTAATACCTTTCCTTTTCATAATCTACCCCATGAAATCAAGAAATAATCTCAAAGGTCTTTCCTGTGCTTTTTCACCTTTCTTTTTGGATAAAAGAAAAGTCGGTGGCGACTCTTGCTAACCGCAACATTTGCAATCAAACGCAAAACACCCAAGTCAGTTCTCCCACTGTATCACAATAGGATTTCGACTTAGGTCTAAAATAGGTATTTTGGGCTTTTATAGTTTTTGGATTTGGCTTAGGTAGCAATCTAGATCAATTATAAATAGAGGGAGTAACCCCTATTTTGAAATAACTCATAACTTGTATTCTCAGAGTTTGTAGTTGCAAGTAAATAAATATTTTCCACAGTTTGTGAGCAGAGAGAAACTCTAGAGAAACCTAAATCTCTTTTCTTCTTTAATTTTATTTTCTTTTCATCATTGTTATGTAGTGATAACAATCTTATTCATAAAGATTGATAAAGATTCTCCTTGATTTTAGTGGATTTCCAACATCTGGTATCAAGAGCTCTGATTGAGTGATCAAGGGGAGAAGAAGAAAATCACAATGGCGGTGAATTATGCGAATGAGAATTTTCCAGCAAGTCTTCCAAATATGAAAGTTAATAAATATGAGAATTGGTGCAAACAGATGAAGGTTATGTTTTGTTATCAAGGTCTTTGGGATCTTGTAAAAGATGGGTTAGAATCGCTTGATGAAGATCCTTCAGATGATGAAGAGACTGAACATAAACAATTGGATAGGAAGAAGTATAAAGCTCCCTTTATAATTCACCATTGTGTTAGTCCATAAAATTTTGAAAAGGTTGGTGATGTAGAATCTGAAAAAGAAGCTTGGGAGATTCGTGAGAAATCTTTTGGAAGTGCAGAAAAGGTGAAAGAGGTGAGATTACAAACTCACAAAACAATGTATGAATTTCTTTAGATGGAATATAGAGAGAACATATATGATTTCTTCACTAGGATTACGAAACTAGTGAATCAAACTAATGTATATGGAGAAATGTTAACAACGAGAGCAGTTGTTGCAAATATCTTGGGATCTTTGGCCCCTAAGTCCGACCACGTGGTGGTGGCTATAGAAGAGGGGAAAGATTTTTTTAAATTAACAAAGGAAGAACTTAAAGGGACACTTGAAGCTCATGAACAAAGAATTGGTCAGAGAGTTGTAGGCAAGTCTAAGAGTAATATGGATTTGTAGGCACATTCAGCAAAAGAAAGTAAAGGAAAATGAAAGTGGTTCAATAAAGGAAGAGGTGGCTACAATAATTCGACTGGTAGAGGAAACCAACATGAAGGAATTGTGTCAAATCATAGAATACCCTCATACCAAGGCAACCAAAGATGTGATGTTAGAGGTAGAGCAAGAGGTGGTGGTCAAAAACCTGACAAGATTCACATTCATGGTTACAATTGTCAGAAGTATGGTCATTATTCTAGTGACTGTCTAGAAAAGAAAAAGAATTAAGAAAGTGATGCAAAGTTTGCAAAGTATGAAGAATAAGAGATGATGTTGATGTTTACAATAAGATATGAAGAGAAATTCAAGGACCAATGGTACTTACTCATCACGTATGTCTGTAAGGAAATATTGGTTTGTCAACCTAAAACCCTCAATGAAGAATATGGTAAAATTTGCAAATGACAATTGTGATGCGGTGGGAAGAACTAACTGTTTTTTGGAATGTTGGTTTGCGTTTTGCGTTTGTTTTGGAAAAATGTCGCGATAAGCAAGAGTCGCCACCGACTTTTATTTTATCCAACAAGGAAAGGAAAAAAGCACAGAAAAATTCCTTCTTCGAGATATTTCTCGGGTTCGGGGGGTAGATTATAGAAAGGGAAGGTGTTAGCACCCTTTCTATTCGTGGTTATCCACGGGCTCTTAGGTACTTGCTCAATTGTTTTCAAAATATTGCTTTCTTTGTGCTTGTGGGTTTGAAAAAGTTTTTGTTTGAAAACTTCGATTTAACTCTTGCTTCTGTCCTCAAGAGCGTATGAAGTGTTTTTGAAAACTTTGTTCTAAAAGTGTAAGTGTAAAAAGATTTTGTTTTTGAAAGAGAAAGTACTTAAGAACCATCTACCTACTCGAAAAAGGAATCGTTCTATGCTATCTTCCTTTAGAAAATGATATCCCACTATTAATGAGTAGGTAGCATCGTCGTTGGAGTTTAAGGGTCAATTCGAATAAGGGACATGCGGTCACTAAAGCAATGTTAGGACGCCTTAGCGGTAACCCTAATGTCTTAGATCATTTGTTTGAGGCAACAATATCCGAGGCAACCGTTTCGAGGCGACTATGATCTTTGAACAAGAGGATGACCTCTAAAACTACCTATACTCAATGACCGCGTACGAAGGCAACCAAGTGGGGTGTACCCTAGGAGTGCGCATGTGGGAGTGTGTCGTTTTCAGTTAATTTTATCTTTGTACATGTTAATGGTGATCTATGTTGATTTTAGGTTAAAACATTCAGTCTTATCATGCATCCTATTATCAAACATCTAACAGTTATATTTGCGGAAAATAAATTGCGGAATTTAAATTACAAGGCGTCGGGTATTTACATCGCCAAAGACAAACCCTTTAAAAGTAAATAAAGAAATAAAAAGGTCCTATTTAAATATTACAAACCGGAGGCAAGTACATTATGATATAAAAGAAAATAAATCGCGTGCGAGAAATTAAATCGAGCACAAGTAGGGTTTTGACCCTTTTTTCATTAAAGAAGTGATTTTTTTGTTTGTTGTTTTTGAATTAAGAAAGAAATTACCTAAGTTAATTATTAAATTAATAAATTATTTAATTAATAAAGATAAATATTTTTGGGTTTTTGGTATTTAAAGAAAGAAAGTAAAATTAATTAATGTTAGTAAAAACCTAATTAAGTCCAATTAATTTTAATTATTTACAAAAATATATTAAAGTTATTCTAATTAAAGCATAAATTAATTAAATTAGTATTTATTAATAAAAATTAAAATTAAAATTTGATTTTATGAAGAAAATATTTTTGTGGTTTAATTTTATAGAAAAAAGAATTTTTGATTAGTTAATAATTAAATAAAAACAATAAAATAAATAATTAAAACAAAATAAATAGAATGTAGAGAGAGAGGAGTATGGGCCTGTTTTGGGGGTCAGAATAGCAAGCTGAAGGCCCATTAGGCACTGGCCTTGTTGACCTTCCTGGATCAGATGTATGCGCATTGACTGGATCTATGATGGACCCTCACTCCTGGATCACCAGATTTGGCCTTGGGCCATCTGGCACTTTGATATGTGAAGGAGTATGGTACACTACGCGCCTGGATCTGCATGTGATTACTTGAAGAAAAAATAAATTGAGAAAGTGGAGGACTTGGGATTCGAACCCAGGTCCAATTGGCGTTTGGAGTGCTTGCATTGCCACTGGGACGCTTTGTTTCATTTGTAAAGATGTTACACAAAAATAATAATAAAAGAAAACAATTCATATGCCAGAAAAGACAAAAACAAAACGCGCCATTATTTGAATTGGCCATTGGAAAAGTGACATTCCATCGTCCCCTACCTCCAGCCACAGTAATTTTACCTGCGGATTTGAATTCGCAGCTAAAAGCGCAGCTCGATCCAAAAATCAACTCACCAGGCCATAAAAACGACCTTCTAAGACATGGTTAGGTTCGTCTCCCTCTCCTGAGTGCAACCATGCCTATTATAGGAATCAATTTCACCTGAAACAAAACCCCCTAAAAACTAAAACGTAACCCTAGCCATGGCATTTTGAGGTTACAGTCCATATAAACCAAATTGAATATTGCCAAAAGTTCAGAAATGCTATAAGGATTATAAATATGCCAAGAATTTGTTCAAATGATGCAAGAATAGAGAGATATGATTTCGAATACAGGGCTAAGAAACGTGATACTTACAGTGTGATTGGGCGTGTATGGGAGTTTGTTTTTGATCGGTTTCAATTCAGTGAACCTCCAGGAATCGATTGGGATCGCTTTGGGCTTCTCAAAACCTCTCTTGCTATGATTTCGAATTCCAACTTTTTGTCACCTTTTTTCAAACTTGGTTCTGCTTGTTCTTACTGCTTCTCACCCTATTTTTCGTGCCTTTGCCTTCCTTATGTATTGTGGAATGTGCTAGGGTAACAAATATGGCTTGAATCTTCCACATCAATGCATTGCATATTTGATTTGATTCACTTTTGAAAGCTTGCCAAATTTGTCAAAAGTCCATCCTTTTGCACATGATCTTGTGTGATACGAATTTGATGCTCTTAATGATAATGATTTAATCCTGAAATAGCCAAAAGATATCATGTAAACAAAGCTTTGGATTTTTTATGATTTAATTTGATTTAAAATGAAATAATTCAATAAAAAATCAAATAAAATAATAAAAATAAGATATGAGCTCATGGCTGGATCTAGGACACGTGGGAAATGATACAAGCTCAAATCAAGTGGAAAAGAATGGGCCCATTTGACAAAATTTGAAGTTTAGGGGATAGTTGACTTTTGGCAATTTTGCAAAAATGCCCAACTTCAACAATGTATAACTTCTTCAATTATGAACTTTTGGAAGTGTTATTAGACTTTTTAGAAATCTTGAGATGTCCTCTAACCAACCCTTTTGGTCTCATATCATTTTGATTTTCCATTCTCAAGTTATAAGCTTTGGAAAAAAGGTGTTTTTGTTGACTTTCAAAAATGACCTATAATGTCCAAATTTATAACTTCTTGTAAGTGCATTTTCTGATCTTTGAGTATGAATATGGATTGTAGGAAATTTCATCCTCTTTAAAATGAACTCTTGATGGGTCATTTCTCATAAAGTATGAGAAAGTTATGCTTGGTCAAAGTTGAGTTGACTTTTCCTACAAAACCCTAATTTAGCAACTTTTGAGTCTTGATGAATTTTGAGTAATCCTTGATGAGTCATGATCAACCCTTGATTAAATGATGAAATATCCTTCAAAATGAGAATGTTGACCAAAAATATTGAAGTTTGACTGTTTATAGGTCACAATTGACTTTTGCCCTAACACAGTCAATTTTTGGCCCCTTTGAGCAATTGACTGAGCAAACTTCCTCTGCAAGGCTTTAAATTTGACATGGATGATCTTGATAACATATTAGTACATTGGGGAGAACTTGAGGTCATTTGGACTCAAGGATATTGATGTAACACAAAACCCTAATTTGGGGTTGACTGCCTTAGGAGATAACTTGTCTGACCAACTCTTGAGCAACCTTGAGCCACTTGGAGATTTTTCTTGCAATGTTTTGAGAAATATGAGAGGGAAAATTTTGGGGTACAACAGCTGCCCCTGTTCAATCTTCTTAATCCTGAGGATGTAGATTGGCTTTCGTGCCTTTCGTGATCCGAAGGTGGAAGATGATTGAACACTAGAGTGCCCAGAAATTTGCACTCGCATGAAGTGGTATCAGCCTGGTGATGTCGGGAATGGGTTTACAGATGCCATTTGGAGATTTCTGGCGGGAGGATGGGCTTAAAGATGCCATCTACGGGAGCGTCGATCGCATAAGAGATTCCTTAGCGAGAACTTGCATACCTGTTGTTGTAGAAGATTCCGCTGGGGAAGTCTAACTTTTATTGAGATTTAGGAACTTGCCTGCACCTTAGCTGAGAGGACATCTCTGCTGAGTTTTAAGAACTTGTCCATAATTCAACTGGGGGAAACATCTTCATCAAGATCTAGGAACTGTCTGGTCTTCAACGGAGTATAATTTTGTTTAGATTGTAGAACTCATCCACACTTTGACGGAGGAACATTGTCGAGATTCAGAACCTTATCTGTAATTCAACCGAGAATAATTCATTTGAGATTTAAGAACCGGCCAGGTCTTCGACTGAGGGAAACATCTTCATCAAGATCTAGGAACTGTCTTGTCTTCAACGGAGTATAATTCTGTTGAGATTGTAGAACTCGTCCACACTTTGACGGAGGAACATTGTCGAGATTGAGAACCTTATCTGTAATTCAACCGAGAATAATTCAGTTGAGATTTAAGAACCGGTCAGGTCTTCGACTGAGGGAAACATCTTCATCAAGATCTAGGAACTGTCTGGTCTTCAACGGAGTATAATTCTGTTGAGATTGTAGAACTCGTCCACACTTCGACGGAGGAAAATTGTCGAGATTGAGAACCTTATATGAAATTAAACCGGGGATAATTCAGTTGAGATTTAAGAACCGGTCAGGTCTTCGACTGAGGGAAACATCTTCATCAAGATCTTGGAATTGTCTGGTCTTCAACGGAGTATAATTTTGTTGAGATTGTAGAACTCGTCCACACTTTTACAGAGGAACATTGTCGAGATTGAGAACCTTATCTGTAATTCAACCGAGAATAATTCAGTTGAGATTTAAGAACCGGTCAGGTATTCGACATAGCTGGGAACTTTAACTGTATCTTTCCTGAAAGGTAAAGGTTGGTCGTATGCAATGCATGATATATATCAAGCAATGATGTTCCCAAAATAAATGAGATTGTGTTGTATGATGTGTATATGCATGTGTCATGATGTATGGAAATGTAATGTTTTTAGTTGGGGAATATAAATACCGGATAACTGCTGGAGAATAGAGTTGGATTCTTCATTTCCGTTGGTGATAGCGGATGACGATGATTGATGAGAATAAACCTGCATGGGAGGATAACTCCGTTGGAGGATAAACTTGATGAGGAGATTACTCTGTGGGGAAGAGATGCTCTGCTGAGGATTCCACTGATAAATTCCGTTGGGGACGAATTACCGTTACTGGTGATACTGAATCCTGTTGGGGATTGAGTTCCTATTTGTGAAAGGAAAGAACTCCGATGGGGATGGTCTTTCAGTTGCGAATTCACTGGGGATGACCTTTAGGCTCTAATGGGGATAATCCTTTGAGCTTTGTTGAGGACAATCTTCCTTTGAACTCGGATGGGGATATTTATTTCTATACTCCGCCGGGGACGAACTTCCAGAGTCTACTGGGGATGATTCTTCAACTCCACTGGGGAAGCTTTTTCAGACTGCACCGGGAAAATTTTAACTCCACTAGGGATATCTTGTATTCTTATACTCCGTTGGGGAATATTAAGACTATCGGGGATATTAAGCCTTTTCAGTGTTGATGGTGGATAAACTCTGCTTGGGGGAGAATATCACTGATTCATGCACGGTTGCAAGTCTCAGCTGGGGAGAGCTATCATTATTGTCCTACTATGCGGGGAGTGAAAGTATCTTAGCCATATTCTTCAGCTGAATCTACCTTTGTACCATGGTGAATAGAGCAACTGCAAAGCTTGGACAATTTTTATTGCCCTTTTTTTTTATATTACCAGTAATCGTCTTTTGTTTCGCATGTAAATATTTATGAGCAGCAATTAATGTCAAGGGCATATATCAAAAATGAACATTGGACGTTCTTTGCAAAACGAAACAGATAAAGGAAAAATAGTTGGAAATTTCTTTGAAGATGAATTGTATTGATTTTGAAGTTTGGCCTGTAAATAGGCGTTTTTGTACAAGAGGCTGACGTCTTAGTAAGAGAACGCCGCCGAGTAATAGAATTTACACAATTTGTGAAAAACTAAACAAAACAGCTATGTGAATAATCCCACTGGGTTCCAACTCTGCTATTGCCTTTATGTCCTCGAGCATCTCATCACTTTGCTACTTGGTTGAAGATAAATCAGATTGATTAGTGTCGTCTAAGCTTGATAGTTGATACCGACGTCTGGTTGCCAGGTGATCCGATGAGACATAGTGTTACGCTTTGATCCCTAATTTTTGCCTGGACCGTCCTTTCGGGTTTTCAGTCCACCGGGATACCCTTTTTTGCCCAAGCCGCCTTTTCAGGTTTTCGACTTGCCGGGTGTATAGATTTTTCATTTTTCATCCCTTATTTTTGCCCGAACCCTTTTAGTTCTCCGGGAAGCCCTTATTTTTGCCTAGGCCAGTCAACCTAGCGGGTTTTTTATTATGCGTAGTATCTTTTCACTATGTCTGCATTGACGGGGTGAGGAAGGTCGTCACCATCCATGGTGGTTAGAATCATGGCTCCTCCTGAGAAAATGTTCTTAACCACAAATGGCCCTTTGTAAGTATGGGTCCATTTGCCCCTGGGATCACCTTGAGGTAGTATGATGCGCTTGATTACCAGATCCCCAACTTGATACTCTTGTCGTCTAACTTTCTTATTAAATGCCTTGATCATCCGTTTTTGATACGTCTGACCATGACAAATAGCAGTAAGTCTCTTTTTGTTGATTAGGTTCAACTGATCAAGCCGGGTCTGAATCCAGTCATCTTCGCTCAAACCTGCATCCTTCATAATCCGAAGAGAGGGTATCTGAACTTCAATGGGCAAGACTGCCTCCATGCCATATACCAAGGAATAGGGGGTTGCCCCTGTTGACGTCCGTGCTGAGGTACGGTACCCATGAAGAGCAAATGGTAACATCTTGTGCCAGTCTTTGTATGTCACCGTCATTTTCTACACAATCTTCTTAATGTTCTTATTAGCCGCTTTCACAGCCCCATTCATCTTTGTCCGGTAGGGAGAAGAGTTATGATGTTGTATCTTGAACTACTTGCAGAGTTCGGTGATCATCTTATTGTTGAGATTGGTACCATTGTCCGTAATGATCCTCTCTGGTACACCGTATCGACAAATCAGATTGTGTCGAATGAACCGTGCCACAACGTTCTTGGTCACTGTAGCAAAGGAAGTTGCTTCAACCCACTTCGTAAAGTAATCAATTGCTATCAGGATGAAACGATGCATGTTGGAAGCCGTAGGTCTGATCGCACCGATCATATCAATGCCCCACATTGCAAAAGGCCACAGAGTTGTCAAGACTTTCAGAGGTACTGGAGGTATATGCACCTTATCAGCATAGACTTGGCACTTGTGACATGTCCGAGAATGCTGATAACAGTCGGCTTCCATTGTGGACCAAAAATATCCTGCCCGTAGGATTTTCTTTGCCATGGTATGTCCACTAGAATGAGTTCCGAAAGTACCTTCATGTAAATCTGCCATGATCTTTTCTGCCTTGTTCTTATCCACACACTGCAGTAAGGTCGAATCATAGTTACGCTTGTAAAGAATGCCATTGCTGATGAAGAATTTCGCCGTGAACCTCCTCAGAAACTTCTTATCATTAACAGATGCACCCTCGGGGTATTCCTGAGCCTCAAGGTATCTCTTCACCTCATGAAACCAGGGTTTTTCTGTTACCTCTTCAGTTTCAATGTCATAGCAATGTGCAGGTTCGTCCAACCTTTCAATGATAATCCGGGGAGCTTCGTTTTCCAAATTGAATTTGAACATAGAAGACATCGTAGATAGCGCGTCCGCCAACTGATTCTCCTCTCTAGGGAAGTGTTCGAAGGTTATTTCCTCGAAATGGGGAAGCAACGTCAGTACATACTCCTTGTAAGGAATAAGATTTGGGTGTTACATATCCCACTCTCCCTTGATCTGACTGATCACGAGAGCGGAATCTCCGAAAACACTTAGAAACTTAACCCTTAGGTCAATTGCTGCTAGAAGACCCATGATACATGCTTCATATTCCGCCATATTGTTGGTGCAGTTGAAACATAGTCGGGCGGTGAACGGAGTATGAGAGCCTTTAGGAGATATGATCACGGAGCCAATGCCGTTACCCAAAGCGTTCGAAGCTCCATCAAAGTACATAGACCATCGAGATCCTTCCTCAGGTCCTTCATCCGGTCCAAGTTCTTCACAATCGGTCACTACCATGATATTCTCATCCAGAAACTCGAAGTTCATAGACTGGTAATCATCCACTGCCTGATGTGCCAAATGGTCTGCCAACACACTTCCCTTGATTGCCTTTTGGGTCATATATTGGATGTCATACTCAATCAAAATCATCTGCCATCTTGCTATTCTTTCGGACAAGGCAGGCTTTTCGAAGATATACTTGATTGGATCCATCTTCGATATCAATAGAGTGGTGTGAGTCAGCATATATTGTCTCAGCCGGCGAGCAGCCCATGCCAAAGCGCAGCAAGTTTTCTCGAGCAACGAGTATCGGGTCTCGCAGTCGGTAAACTTTTTGCTAAGGTAATAAATAGCATGCTCTTTTCGGCCAGACTCGTCATGTTGACCCAGCACACACCCCATTGAGTTATCGAGCACTGTCAAGTATAAGATCAAAGGTCTCCCTTCAACTGGAGGCATCATAATGGGTGGCTCTTGGAGATATTCTTTGATCCTTTCAAAAGCAGCCTACCATTCATCATTCCATCTTACCACTTGATCTTTCTTCAGTAGCTTGAAGATTGGCTCACAAGTAGCAGTCAGGTGCGAAATAAATCGGGCAATATAGTTCAAACGTCCCAGGAAGCCTCTGACTTCTTTTTCTATTCTCGGGGCTGGCATTTCCTGTATAGCCTTCACCTTGGCAGAATCCACTTGAATACCTTTATCGCTTACGACGAAACCCATCAGCTTACCAGATCTCACCCCGAAGGTGCACTTGTTCGGGTTTAACCTTAACTTGTACAACTTCAACCTGTCAAATAGCTTGTGAAGGTGGTCCAGATGTTCTTCTTCAGTTTGGGATCTTGCAATCATGTCATCGACGTATACCTCGATCTCATGATGGATCATGTCATGGAACAAAGCGACCATGGCGCGCTGATATGTTGCCACAGCGTTCTTCAATCCAAAAGGCATGACTTTGTAGCAAAAGGTACCCCATTGAGTAACAAAGGTTGTCTTCTCCATGTCTTCGGGAGCCACTTTAATCTGATTATAACCAGAGAAACCATCCATAAAGGAAAAGACCTTATGCTGAGCAGTGTTATCAACCAGGACGTCGATATGAGGCAGAGGGAAATCATCCTTGGGGCTTGCCCTGTTCAGATCCCTATAGTCAACACACATTCGAACCTTACCATCCTTCTTCGGCACTGGAACCACGTCGGCCACCCACTGTGGGTAAGAAGTAACTGCTAGAAAACCGGCATCAAATTGTTTCATAACCTCAACCTTGATTTTCTCAGACATATCTGGGCGCATTCGGCGGACCTTCTGTTTCACTGGAGGACAGTATTTCTTGGTAGGCAGGCGGTGAACCACAATATCGGTATCCAACCCAGGCATATCTTCGTAAGACCAGACAAAGATCTTAACATAGTCACGCAGCATCTGAATCAACTGTTGCTTCACACTAGCTTCCAGATTTGCACCGATCTTAACTTCTTTCTTGTCTATCTCTGTACCCAGATTCACTGTTTCCACGGACTCTTCATGTGGCTGTATAGCCCTCTCTTCTTGAAGTAGAAGTCTAGCAAGTTCAACAGGCACTTGGCAATCATCTTCACCTTTGTCTTCGGCTAAGTTGATCGGACTTTCGAAGTCATAACTGGCAGTAGCAGAGTCGTTACCAGTAAGATCTAGAGTGGATGTAGACTTGTATATGTGAGTGTGTGTAAAATAGCTGTTTTGCAATATATAATAAAAGAAAGACAAGGAGCGCAAAATTTTGAAATGCAAGAAAATGTTCAATGCTTTTATTAATGATATATGTAGATGACGCACATAAAGCCCTCACAAATGAAGCCACGGTGCCCCAGGTAAGACACCGGGCCGTAAAGTTTAAAACATTGTCTGTTACGAATTTAAAACAAAAGTCTCATTACTGGGTAACAAAAGAAATTGGGATGAAGTCCTTTGCTATCCAGTTACTTAGTCCACCATCAGTAGTAGGATAGATCCAACTGTCGAACTCAGAATCTTCAACATCGTCTTCAATGGCATTCACTCCTGAATTGTTGATGAAAGGGGGAGGTCTTCCGATCCGTGCATTCCGAACAGCCCTTTGAGCTTCTGCAGTGAAACCCAAACCAAACTTGTTAGTCTTCTGTGCAAAATCAGGGAGTTGGCCCCAATTTTGACACCCACCTTTCTCGACAACATCCCGGGCATCCTTGAAGGAAGCCATCTTCATAGGAGGATCTTCAACAACAGTCTCGGTTGATGACAGCGTCTAGGGAACCTCTTCAAAATGCTGAAATGGGGTTTCAATGAACTCCCCATCCATTTCTACATATCGGAAAGAGTTGAGGTGGCTCACCATGTACTCCTCTTCTCCTTGTACTGTCACAATTTTCCCTTTCACTGGGTACTTCAGCTTCTGGTGGAGCGTTGAGGTTACTGCCCCAGCTTTGTGGATCCATGGACGACCCAACAAACAAGAATAAGATGGTCGAATTTCCATCACATAGAATGTAGAGGTCAAAACCTGAGAACCAACCTTAATCGGAATATCCATTTCTCCATGCACCATCCTCTTAGACCCATCAAAGTCCCTGATGACAATGTTGCTTGGTTTCAGCTCCAACCCTTCACAGTCCAACCGATCTAGAGCTTTCTTAGGAAAAACGTTCAATGAGGAACCAGTATCCACCAATACATGAGCAAGAGTGGTGCCCCTGCATTCAATGGAGACATGCAGGGCATCATTGTGATTCTTCCCCTTAACAGTCAAGTCGGCATCCGAGAATCCCAACTCGTTATCAGCAGTCAGACTAGCCACGCAGTCTTTAAACCGATCAGCTGATGTTTCTTGCGGTACATGTGCAGTCTTCAGGAAAGCAATCAGGGCCTTGGCATGGGCTTCTGAGCATAGCAACAAAGATAACATAGAGATTTTGGACGGGGTTTTCCCCAGATGCTCGACTACATTGTAGTCACTCTTTTTGATGATCTTCAAAATTACCTCCATCTCTTGTCTAAAGGCTTCAACAGTAATCTTCTTTGGTGCCTCCGTCTGGGCAGGCTCACCGGTAGTCCCTTTGCCCCGAGTATCAGATGATTCGGCAACAGGGGTAAGAATGGGAATTTGACCAGGAATAGTAGCAGGTACACTGGCAGGTGTAATAACAACAGGTTTCCGGGCAGTTGGTGGAGAGATGTCAGGGGAGAAAAGTCTTCTGTTGCGGGTGACTTTGGCAGGTCCAACAATATTGCTGACGTCAGTATCAGCATCTAAATCTTGTTTAACCCTGTGATAGTAAACATCGGCCCCATAATGCCAAGGGACAGCTTTATCAGATGTATAGGGGATAGGCCCTGGAACAGTGATGATCAACGGTGCGATTCTTGGAACAGATGTAATTCTAACAGGATTTCTTGTGGAAACCTTAGAAGAATTATCGAAAATGGTGATAATATCAACTTCTTCAGCAGGGACCAAAGGAACAACAGTCTTCTCAAACAGAATTTCTTTGTTATCCATCAGGCGTTGGACACCTGACTTCAAAAGATGGAAACCGGTAGGTAGGACAGAACACATACGGCAACCTTCGTCGCAGCCCGGAAATAAACCGGCTAACAAAAGGTTCTTCTTTACAGTCATTAAAGGGGTAACAATGTCGTTCACAGAAACCACAAATGAGTCTTCATCTACAACATTTACTCCATGCTTGGGCATGGGAGCAGTCACAACATTAGGTCTTTCAGGCGCCTCGAACTCAATCTCCTTAGCATCAATCAAGTCCTGTATTTTATTCTTCAAAACCCAAAAATCATTTGTATCATGTCCCGGGCTATAAAAGTGAAAAGCACAGCGGGCACTAGGGTTGTACTTTGGTGATGTAGTGTTGGGATTCTGCGGGGCCTCCCTTGGAATCACTAGATTGGTTTTTAATAACTGTGGCAGAATCTGAGATAAGGTCATGTTGAGCTGAGTGAATTGTCTTTGAGGCTTCTCGGCCATTGGCTGATTGTTGCGCTGAGGAGCACCAGCAGGTCTTGAAATAACAACCGCATTAACATCTTAGCGGCGTTCAGGTCTATTCTGGATTTTCGAACTGTAAACAGCACTGGACTCCTTCTTAAAAGGCTTCTTCTCGGTGCCTGATGAAGCACCCTTCTGTATTTTACCAGACTTAATACCAACCTCAATCCTTTCCCCGGTCATGATTAGCTCTATAAACCCGGATGATGAACTTCCAATCAGATGGTTGAAATACGGACCAGACAAGGTCCCCAGAAACATATCCACAAGCTCCCGATCAGCCAAGGGTGGCTGCACTCTTCCAGCGAGGTCCCTCCACTTCTGAGCATAATCTTTGAAACCTTCACTCGTACCCATTGACATACCCTGGAGTTAGGTACGCGTGGAAGAGAGGACGGCATTTTATTGGTAGTGCTTGTAGAAATCAGCAGCCAAATCTTCCCAATTACGGATACTAGCTCCTTCTAACTGGTAAAACCATTTAAGCTGAGTCCCTGAAAGACTGTCTTGAAAGAAATGGATCCATAGTTTCTTGTCAGCGGTGTATGGCTGAATTTTCCTAACATACGAACGGAGGTGCAGTTTTGGGAAAGAAACCCCGTCGTATTTAGCAAAGGCGGGTGCTTTAAATTTGTGGGGAATCACCACCCCAGATGACAGACCCAGATCACCAAAGTCCAAACCCAGTACTTTCTGAACTTCCATCGCACTCAAACGATCTTCCAGTTGTTTTTATTTATCCTCGGCCGGAGGATACTGGTCTTCGTCGAAGTCAGTCTCGTTGTCTGAAACCACAGGGCTAGGAGCCCTCCTTTCTTCCTGATTATCCTTCCCTCCAGATGAGGGGGTCAAATCAACCTCTTCTCGCAAGTCGTTTCTGAATCAGCGACCCATATTGAACAGGATCGTCTTCTTCTTCTTCTTCTTCTTCTCTTTTAGGATAAGGGTCTTCATATCTTGTTGACCCTTAGCTAAACTCATGAACAATTCCTGGAACTGGGCGTTTTGAGCCTGTAGAGCCTTGATTGATTGTTCAGTTGATGTTTCGGAAGACATGATGTTGAAATAAACAGCGAAGAGGATGAGAAAAACCTGTAAGGGTACCTGTTATGAGGTGCATGGAATGAAATGCGTATGATATGATTTCAAAGACATCGAGAGATTCAAATTTGTAAACAAAAGATGAAACACACTTTTATTAGATAAACTTTGAAATTAATTGTTCAACATATGCCTTTAAGGCATTACAAGGAAGAAAAACTGAAAGGTAAATCAAAACTAGAAATAATCAAAAGCCAATTAATGCTCCCATGGTTGTTTCTTGTCGGTGCGGACATAGTCATTAAGGATCCGCTCGTTCTCCAGCTTCCTTGTCAACTTCTAAATCTTCTGCTCTTGCTCGTGATACTTTTCTCGGTAAGTATCCCGCTCTTCTCTCAACTGCATCCATGATCTCTTTAATGCCCCTATGTCAGTAGACATGTAAGGGTGAAGGATGGTAGGATGTACCCCTTCTTCATCAGCAACTTCAACAATGATAGGCAAGATAGCCTCATACAGCATTCCCAGCTTTTGGGCACGGATACGAACCCATCGGAGATACGGCTCTATTGGTAGAGAAGTCTTTGCACCCAGCTCGTGCGGATCAGACCTGTGCACTCTATCCCAAGCTCTTATGAACCTGCGGCGTTGCTCGTCACTGTCCCCTGGAAGTCAAAGACAAAAACTCGGCATTAGTAACTCATGAGGTCTTTTTCTTCTAGCTCGCCCAAACTGACGTAGGGCCAAGCACGAATTATAAGTGATTCCTCCATTGGTCCCTATCAGTGGAACATTGGGGTATTCCCCACAGCGATCAATAATAGCCACCTCGTCCATGCCCTTGATAGTCCAAATTATATCATTATGGGAGAGAGACATAATCCTATAGGCCCAGCCCATGCCTTCCTTATTCTTCAGAACTGATTTGGGGAGGTGAGAAATAAACCACCTTGCCAATAATGGAGCACAGCACATCAGGGTTCCTCGCTTCCGAGCATTACGGGCATAAAGCTGATGAAGAATGTCACCCAAGAGAGTGGGTACAGGGTTACCAGACATAAAAATCTTTACCGCATTCACGTCGACGAAAGCATCTGAGTTAAGAAACAATACCAAACCATATATGAGAAGAGCCAGAATATCTTTGAAGGCCTGGAAGTCTAGACTATCCCAAAAATGATTTGCGTTACCAACCAAAAACTTAGTCAAAAAGCCCTTTGCTCCACTTCTAATCTCCCAATTAGACCTCACTTCAGCCTTTGTCAGATGGAGGGCTGAAGCAATCTCTTCTGGCCTAAAGATATTTTCCCAACCTGTGAACGGGGTCTGCTCCAGAATAGAGATACCAAGCAGATCAGAGAACTCTTCCAAGGTAGGGACCAACTGGTAGTCCTGAAAAGTAAAGCAATGGTACAGTGGATCATAGAACTGGACTAGGGCACTCATCATCTGCTCGTCCAATTTGGAAGTGACCAAACCCAGGAGGTGACCATGTCTTCTGATAAAGGAGGTAGTATCTGAAATCTTTGCAACCAATTCCTTGAGCTGAGTGGGAACCTGGACAAAGTTGATCCGGATGGTGTTCCTACGCATGGGTGCCATGACCTACAAAACAGAACAAAGATGAATCCCTCTTGTCTTTGAAATAGGTTAGTCCAATGCAAGATGCATGCAATGTTATGATGTCCTGATGTCATGATAGAAAACACACCACAGGTATCCACAAATAGCAAACATGGTAAAGGCACACAAGTCACACAGAGAGCCCTTAGATTTCAGGCTGTCAAGGAGTCTAGGTACTACCCTCTTTCAGTTTAGTTGGTTTAAACTTGTCCTAAAAATAGTAACTGGGTTCTAGAGGATCTCAATATCATTGACTACCCTCGATCGGTCATAATTCCAGTTTAGCAACCTTTTCTTGCGGCCAGAATCATCGCGAGAGTTTAATCTCAATGAGTGTAGCATACTGCTACTGTTCTATGGCCAAGTTGGTCAATTTAAAGGTTCTAAGCTCAGTTGGTGCTTAATGACCCCTTAGCAGACCCATATTCTCCTCGTTGCGCCACAAGGGATATTGGTACATACTAAAGTGCCACACCAACGTAGCTACTGCTTCAACTGTATCGGTCTACTTCGTACAGTTCCCTCATAGTTTATTGCTACTTACCTAAAGGGTGTCCCTCAGATCGGGGTTAGGATCTATAGTAACTCCGATACAAATCTCATAAAGATAAAGCAAACGAATCAAACAATTGAAAACAATATGATGAACTAATCCTAAGGTACACCCCACTTATTAATTCCCCAGCAGAGTCGCCAGTTCTGTAATACGGTGGGAAAAACTGACTGTTTTTTGGAATGATGGTTTGCGTTTTGCGTTTGTTTTTGCAAAATTTCGCAGTAAGCAAGAGTCGCCACTGACTTTTATTTTATCCAACAAGGAAAGGAAAAAAGCACAGAAAAATTCCTTCTTCGAGATATTTCTCGGGTTCGGGGGGTAGATTATAGAAAGGGAAGGTGTTAGCACCCTTTCTATCTGTGGTTATCCACGGGCTCTTAGGTACTTGCTCAATTGTTTTCAAAATATTGCTTTCTTTGTGCTTGTGGGTTTGAAAAAGTTTTTGTTTGAAAACTTCGATTTAACTCTTGCTTCTGTCCTCAAGAGCGTATGAAGTGTTTTTGAAAACTTTGTTCGAAAAGTGTAAGTGTAAAAAGATTTTATTTTTGAAAGAGAAAGTACTTAAGAACCATCTACCTACTCGAAAAAGGAATCATTCTATGTTATCTTCCTTTAGACAATGATATCCCACTATTGATGAGTAGGTAGCATCGTCGTTGGAGTTTAAGGGTCAATTCGAATAAGGGACATGCAGTCACTAAAGCAATGTTAGGACGCCTTAGCGGTAACCCTAATGTCTTAGATCATTTGTTTGAGGCAACAATATCTCAGGCAACCGTTTCGAGGCGACTATGATCTTTGGACAAGAGGACGACCTCTAAAACTACCTATACTCAATGACCGCGTACGAAGGCAACCAAGTGGGGTGTACCCTATGAGTGCGCATGTGTGAGTGTGTCAATTTCAGTTAATTTTATCTTTGTACATGTTAATGGTGATCTATGTTGATTTTAGGTTAAAACATTCATTCTTATCATGCATCCTATTATCAAACATTTAACAGTTATATTTGCAGAAAATAAATTGCGGAATTTAAATTACAAGGCGTCGGGTATTTACATCGTCAAAGACAAACCCTTTAAAAGTAAATAAAGAAATAAAAAGGTCCTATTTAAATATTACAAACCGGAGGCAAGTACATTATGATATAAAAGAAAATAAATCGCGTGCGAGAAATTAAATCGAGTGCAAGTAGGGTTTTGACCCTTTTTTCATTAAAGAAGTGATTTTTTTGTTTGTTGTTTTTGAATTAAGAAAGAAATTACCTAAGTTAATTATTAAATTAATAAATTAATTAATTAATAAAGATAAATATTTTTGGGTTTTTGGTATTTAAAGAAAGAAAGTAAAATTAATTAATGTTAGTAAAAACCTAATTAAGTCCAATTAATTTTAATTATTTACAAAAATATATTAAAGTTATTCTAATTAAAGCATAAATTAATTAAATTAGTATTTATTAATAAAAATTAAAATTAAAATTTGATTTTATGAAGAAAATACTTTTGTGGTTTTAATTTTATAGAAAAAAAGAATTTTTGATTGGTTAATAATTAAATAAAAACAATAAAATAAATAATTAAAACAAAATAAATAGAATCTAGAGAGAGAGGAGTATGGGCCTGTTTTGGGGGTCAGAATAACAAGTTGAAGGCCCATTAAGCGTTGGCCTTGTTGACCTTCCTGGATCTGATGTATGCGCATTGACTGGATCTATGATGGACCCTCACTCTTGGATCACCAGATTTGGCCTTGGGCCATCTGGCACTTTGATATGTGAAGGAGTATGGTACACTACGCGCCTGGATCTGCATGTGATTACCTGAAGAAAAAATATATTGAGAAAGTGGAGGACCTGGGATTCGAACCCAGGTCCTATAGGCGTTTGGAGTGCTTGCTTTGCCACTGGGACGCTTTGTTTCATTTGTAAAGATGTTACACAATAATAATAATAAAAGAAAACAATTCATATGCCAGAAAAGACAAAAACAAAACGTGCCATTATTTGAATTGGCCATTGGAAAAGCGACACGCCATCGTCCCCTACCTCCAGCCACTGTAATTTTACCTGCGGATTTGAATCCGCAGCTAAAAGCGCAGCTCGATCCAAAAATCAACTCCAGGCCATAAAAACGACCTTCTAAGACATGGTTAGGTTCGTCTCCCTCTCCTGAGTGCAACCATGCCTATTATAGGAATCAATTTCACGTGAAACAAAACTCCCTAAAAACTAAAACGTAACCCTAGCCATGGCATTTTGAGGTTACAGTCCATATAAACCAAATTGAATATTACCAAAAGTTCAGAAATGCTATAAGGATTATAAATATGCCAAGAATTTGTTCAAATGATGCAAGAATAGAGATCTATGATTTAGAATACAGGGCTAAGAAACGTGATACTTACAGAGCGTTTGGGCGCGTATGGGAGTTTGTTTTTGATCGGTTTCAATTCAGTGAACCTCCAGGAATCGATTGGGATCACTTTGGGCTTCTGAAAACCTCTCTTGCTATGATTTCGAATTCCAACTTTTTGTCACCTTTTTTCAAACTTGGTTCTGCTTGTTCTTTCCGCTTCTCACCTTATTTTTCGTGCCTTTGCCTTCCTTATGTATTGTGGAATGTGCTAGGGTAACAAATATGACTTGAATCTTCCACATCAATGCATTGCATATTTGATTTGATTCACTTTTGAAAGCTTGCCAAATTTGTCAAAAGTCCATCCTTTTGCACATGATCTTGTGTGATACGAATTTGATGCTCTTAATGATGATGATTCAATCCTGAAATAGCCAAAAGATATCATGTGATCAAAGCTTTGGATTTTTTATGATTTAATTTGATTTAAAATGAAATAATTCAATAAAAAATCAAATAAAATAATAAAAATAAGATATGAGCTCATGGCTGGAGCTAGGACACGTGGGCAATGATGCAAGCTCAAATCAAGTGGAAAAGAATGGGCCCATTTGACAAAATTTGAAGTTTAGGGGATAGTTGACTTTTGGCAATTTTGCAAAAATGCCCAACTTCAACAATGCATAACTTCTTCAATTATGAACTTTTGGAATTTTTATTGGATGTTTTAGAAAGCTTGAGATGTCCTATAACCAACCCTTTTTGTCTCATATCATTTTGATTTTCCATGCTCAAGCTATAAGCTTTGGAAAAAAGGTGTTTTTGTTGACTTTCAAAAATGACTTATAATGTCCAAATTTATAACTTCTTGTGAGTGCATTTTCTGATCTTGGAGTATGAAGATGGATTATAGGAAATTTCATTTTCTTCAAAATGAGTTATGGATGGGTCATTTATCATAAATTATGAGAAAGTTATGCTTGTTCAAAGTTGAGTTGACTTTTCCTGCAAAACCCTAATTTAGCAACTTTTGAGTCTTGATGAACTTGAGTAATCCTTGATGAATCATGATCAACCCTTGATAAAATGATGAAATATCCTTCAAAATGAGAATGTTGACAAAAAATATTGAAGTTTGACTGTTTATAGGTCACAGTTGACTTTTGCCCTAGCACAGTCGATTTTTGGCCCCTTTGAGCAATTGACTAAGCAAACATCCTCTGCAAGGCTTGAAATTTGACATGGATGATCTTGATAACATATTAGGACATTGGGGAGAACTTTAGGTCATTTTGAATCAAGGATATTGATGCAACACAAAACCCTAATTTGGGGTTGACTGTCTTAGGAGATAACTTGTCTGACCAACTCTTGAGCAACCTTGAGCCACTTGGAGATTTTTCCTGCAACGTTTTGAGAAATATGAGAGGGCAAATTTTGGGGTACAACAGCTGCCCCTGTTCAATCTTCTTAATCCTGAGGATGTAGATTGGCTTTCGTGCCTTTCGTGATCCGAAGGTGGAAGATGATTGAACACTAGAGTGCCCAGAAATTTGCACTCGCGTGAAGTGGAATCAGCCTGGTGATGTCGGGAATGGGCTTACAGATTCCATTTGGAGATTGCTGGCGGGAGGATGGGCTTAAAGATGCCATCTACAGGAGCGTCGATCGCATAAGAGATTCCTTAGCGAGAACTTGCATACCTGTTATTGTAGAAGATTCCGCTGGGGAAGTCTATCTTTTATTGAGATTTAGGAACTTGGTGCACCTTAGCTGAGAGGACATCTCTGCTGAGTTTTAAGAACTTGTCCATAATTCAACTGGGGGAAACATCTTCATCAAGATCGAGGAACTGTCTGGTCTTCAATGGAGTATAATTCTGTTGAGATTGTAGAACTCGTCTACACTTTGACGGAGGAACATTATCGAGATTGAGAACCTTATCTGTAATTCAACCGAGAATAATTCATTTGAGATTTAAGAACCGGTCAAGTCTTCGAATGAGGGAAACATCTTCATCAAGATCTAGGAACTGTCTGGTCTTCAACGGAGTATAATTCTGTTGAGATTGTAGAACTCGTCCACACTTTGACGGAGGAACATTGTCGAGATTGAGAACCTTATCTGTAATTCAACCGAGAATAATTCAGTTGAGATTTAAGAACGGGTCAGGTCTTCGACTGAGGGAAACATCTTCATCAAGATCTAGGAACTGTCTGGTCTTCAACGGAGTATAATTCTGTTGAGATTGTAGAACTCGTCCACACTTCGATGGAGGAAAATTGTCGAGATTGAGAACCTTATCTGAAATTCAACCGAGGATAATTTAGTTGAGATTTAAGAACCAGTCAGGTCTTCGACTGAGGGAAACATCTTCATCAAGATCTTGGAACTGTCTGGTCTTCAACGGAGTATAATTCTGTTGAGATTGTAGAACTCGTCCACACTTTTACGGAGGAACATTGTCGAGATTGAGAACCTTATTTGTAATTCAACCGAGAATAATTCAGTTGAGATTTAAGAACCAGTCAGGTCTTCGACATAGCTGGGAACTTTAACTGTATCTTTCCTGAAAGGTAAAGGTTAGTCGTATGCAATGCATGATATATATCAAGCAATGATGTTCCCAAAATAAATGAGATTGTGTTGTATGATGCGTATATGCATGTGTCATGATGTATGGAAATGTAATGTTTTTAGCTGGGGAATATAACTCCCGGATAACTGTTGGAGAATAGAGTTGGATTCTTCATTTCCGTTGGTGATAGCGGACGACGATGATTGATGAGAATAAACCTGCAAGGGAGGATAACTCTGTTGGAGGATAAACTTGATGAGGAGATTACTTTGTGGGGAAGAGATGCTCTACTGAGGATTCCACTGATAAATTCCGTTGGGGACGAATTACCGTTGCTGGTGATACTGAATCCTGTTGGGGATTGAATTCCTGTTTGTGAAAGGAAAGAACTCCGCTGGGGATGGTCTTTCAGTTGCGACTTCACTGGGGATGACCTTTAGGCTCTAATGGGGATAACCCTTTGAGCTTTGTTGGGGACAATCTTCCTTTGAACTCGGATGGGGATATTTATTTCTATACTCCGCCGGGGACGAACTTCCAGAGTCTATTGGGGATGATTCTTCAACTCCACTGGGGAGGCTTTTTCAGACTGCGCAGGGAAAATTTTAACTCCACTAGGGATATCTTGTATTCTGCCGGGGAATATTCTTATACTCCGTTGGGGAATATTAAGACTACCGGGGATATTAAGCCCTTTCAGTGTTGATGGTGGATAAACTCTGCTTGGGGGAGAATATCACCGATTCATTCACGGTTGCATGTCTCAACTGGGGAGAGCTATCATTACTGTCCTACTCTGCGGGGAGTGAAAGTATCTTAGCCATATTCTTCAGCTGAATCTACCTTTGTACCATGGTGAATAGAGAAACTGCAAAGCTTGGACAATTTTTATTGACCCTGTTTCTGATATTACCAGTAATCGTCTTTTGTTTCGCATGTAAATATTTATGAGCAGCAATTAATGTCAAGGGCATATATCAAAAATAAACATTGGACGTTCTTTGCAAAACGAAACAGATAAAGGAAAAATAGTTGGAAATTTCTTTGAAGATGAATTGTATTGATTTTGAAGTTTTGCCTGTAAATAGGCGTTTTTGTACAAGAGGCTGACGTCTTAGTAAGAGAACGCCGCTGAGTAATAGAATTTACACAATTTGTGAAAAACTAAACAAAACAGCTATGTGAATAATCCCACTGGGTTCCAACTCTGTTATTGCCTTTATGTCCTCGAGCATCTCATCACTTTGCTACTTGGTTGAAGATGAATCAGATTGATTAGTGTCGTCTAAGCTTGATAGTTGATACCGACGTCTGGTTGCCAGGTGATCCGATGAGACATAGTGTTACGCTTTGATCCCTAATTTTTGCCTGGACCGTCCTTTCGGGTTTTCAGTCCACCGGGATACCCTTTTTTGCCCAAGCCGCCTTTTCAGGTTTTCGACTTTCTGGGTGTACAGATTTTTCATTTTCATCCCTTATTTTTGCCCGAACCCTTTTAGTTCGCCGGGAAGCCCTTATTTTTGCCTAGGCCAGTCAACCTAGCGGGTTTTTGATTATGCGTAGTATCTTTTCACTATGTCTGCATTGACGGGGTGAGGAAGGTCGTCACCATCCATGGTGGTTAGAATCATGGCTCCTCATGAGAAAATGTTCTTAACCATAAATGGCCCTTCGTAAGTAGGGGTCCATTTGCCCTTGGGATCACCTTGAGGTAGTATGATGCGCTTGATTACCAGATCCCCAACTTGATACTCTTGTCGTCTAACATTCTTGTTAAATGCCTTGATCATCCATTTTTTATACGTCTGACCATGACAAATAGCAGTAAGTCTCTTTTCGTCGATTAGGTTCAACTGATCAAGCCGGGTGTGAATCCAATCATCTTCGCTCAAACCTGCATCCTTCATAATCCAAAGAGAGGGTATCTGAACTTCAATGGGCAAGACTGCCTCCATGCCATATACCAAGGAATAGGGGGTTGCCCCTGTTGACGTCCGTGCTGAGGTACGGTACCCATGAAGAGCAAATGGTAACATCTCGTGCCAGTCTTTGTATGTCACCGTCATTTTCTACACAATCTTCTTAATGTTCTTATTAGCCGCTTCCACAACCCCATTCATCTTCGTCCGGTAGGGAGAAGAGTTATGATGCTGTATCTTGAACTGCTTGCAGAGTTTGGTGATCATCTTATTGTTGAGATTGGTACCATTGTCCGTAATGATCCTCTCTGGTACACCGTATTGACAAATCAGATTGTGTCGAATGAACCGTGCCACGACGTTCTTGGTCACTGTAGCAAAGGAAGCTGCTTCAACCCACTTCGTAAAGTAATCAATTGCTATCAGGATGAAACGATGCATGTTGGAAGCCATAGGTCTGATCTCGCCGATCATATCAATACCCCACATTGCAAAAGGCCACAGAGTTGTCAAGACGTTCAGAGGTACTGGAGGTATGTGCACCTTATCAGCATAGACTTGGCACTTGTGACATGTCTGAGAATGCTGATAACAGTCGGCTTCCATTGTGGACCAAAAATATCCTGCTCGTAGGATTTGCTTTGCCATGGTATGTCCACTGGAATGAGTTCCGAAAGTACCTTCATGTAAATCTGCCATGATCTTTTCTGCCTCGTTCTTATCCACACACCGCAGTAAGGTCGAATCATAGTTACGCTTGTAAAGAATGCCATTGCTGATGAAGAACTTCGCCGCGAACCTCCTCAGAAACTTCTTATCATTAACAGATGCACCCTCGGGGTATTCCTGAGCCTCAAGGTATCTCTTCACCTCATGAAACCAGGGTTTTTCTGTTACCTCTTCAGTTTCAATGTCATAGCAATGTGCAGGTTCGTCCAACCTTTCAATGATAATCCGGGGAGCTTCATTGTCCAAATTGACTTTGAACATAGAAGACATCGTAGCTAGCGCGTCCGCCAACTGATTCTCCTCTCTAGGGAAGTGTTCGAAGGTTATTTCCTCGAAATGGGGAAGCAATGTCAGTACATACTCCTTGTAAGGAATAAGATTTTGGTGTTTCATATCCCACTCGCCCTTGATCTGACTGATCACGAGAGCGGAATCTCCGAAAACACGTAGAAACTTAACCCTTAGGTCAATTGCTGCTCGAAGACCCATGATGCATGCTTCATATTCCGCCATATTGTTGGTGCAGTTGAAACATAGTCGGGCGGTGAACGGAGTATGAGAGCCTTTAGGAGATATGATTACGGCGCCAATACCGTTACCCAAAGCGTTCGAAGCTCCATCAAAGTACATAGACCATCGGGATCCTTCCTCAGGTCCTTCATCCAGTCCAGGTTCTTCACAGTCGGTCACTACCATGATATTCTCATCCGGAAACTCGAAGTTCATAGACTGGTAATCATCCACTGTCTGATGTGCCAAATGGTCTGCCAACACACTTCCCTTGATTGCCTTTTGGGTCGTATATTGGATGTCATACTCAATCAAAATCATCTGCCATCTTGCTATTCTTCCGGACAAGGCAGGCTTTTTGAAGATATACTTGATTGGATCCATCTTCAATATCAATAGAGTGGTGTGAGTCAGCATATATTGTCTCAGCCGGCGAGCAGCCCATGCCAAAGCGCATTAAGTTTTCTCGAGCAACGAGTATCGGGTCTCGCAGTCGGTAAACTTTTTGCTAAGGTAATAAATAGCATGCTCTTTTCGGCCAGACTCGTCATGTTGACCCAACACACACCCCATTGAGTTATCGAGCACTGTCAAGTATAAGATAAAAGGTCTCCCTTCAACTGGAGGCATCAGAATGGGTGGCTCTTGGAGATATTCTTTGATCCTTTCGAAAGCAGCCTAACATTCATCATTTCATCTTACCACTTGATCTTTCTTCAGTAGCTTGAAGATTGGCTCACAAGTAGCAGTCAGGTGCGAAATAAATCGGGCAATATAGTTCAAACGTCCCAGGAAGCCTCTGACTTCTTTTTCTGTTCTCGGGGCTGGCATTTCCTGTATAGCCTTCACCTTGGCAGGATCCACTTGAATACCTTTATCGCTTACAACGAAACCCAGCATCTTACCAGATCTCACCCCGAAGGTGCACTTGTTCGGGTTTAACCTTAACTTGTACAACTTCAACCTGTCAAATAGCTTGTAAAGGTGGTCCAGGTGTTCTTCTTCAGTTTGGGATCTTGCAATCATGTCATCGACGTATACCTCGATCTCATGATGGATCATGTCATGGAACAAAGCGACCACGGCACGTTGATATGTTGCCCCAACGTTCTTCAATCCAAAAGGCATGACCTTGTAGCAAAAGGTACCCCATTGAGTAACAAAGGTTGTCTTCTCCATGTCTTCGGGAGCCATTTTAATCTGATTATAACCGGAGAAACCATCCATAAAGGAAAACACCTTATGCTGAGCAGTGTTGTCAACCAGGACGTTGATATGAGGCAGA
The DNA here is from genome assembly GCA_948472305.1 of Vicia faba. NCBI lineage: Eukaryota > Viridiplantae > Streptophyta > Magnoliopsida > Fabales > Fabaceae > Vicia > Vicia faba. The sequence continues at coordinate 1,088,460,162 of OX451738.1, read as the reverse complement.
GGGAAATCATCCTTGGGGCTTACCCTGTTCAGATCCCTATAGTCAACACACATTCGAACCTTACCATCCTTCTTCGGCACTGGAACCACGTCGGCCACCCACTGTGGGTAAGAAGTAACTGCTAGAAAACCGGCATCAAACTGTTTCATAACCTCGGCCTTGATTTTCTCAGACATATCTGGGCGCATTCGACGGACCTTCTGTTTCACTGAAGGACAGTATTTCTTGGTAGGCAGGCGGTGAACCACAATATCGGTATCCAACCCAGGCATATCTTTATAAGACCAGGCAAAATCTCAACATAGTCACGCAGCATCTGAATCAACCGTTGCTTCACACTAGCTTCCAGATTTGCACCGATCTTAACTTCTTTCTTGTCTATCTCTGTACCCAGATTCACTGTTTCCATGGACTCTTCATGTGGCTGTATAGCCCTCTCTTCTTGAAGTAGCAGTCTAGCAAGTTCAACAGGCACTTCGCAATCATCTTCACCTTCGTCTTCGGCTAAGTTGATCGGACTTTCAAAGTCATAACTGGCAGTAGCAGAGTCGTTACCAGTGAGATCCAGAGTGGATGTAGACCTGTATATGTGAGTGTGTGTAAAATAGTTGTTTTGCAATATATAATAAAAGAAAGACAAGGAGCGCAAAATTTTGAAATGCAAGAAAATGTTCAATGCTTTTATTAATGATATATGTAGATGACGCACATAAAGCCCTCACAAATGAAGCCACGGTGCCCCGGGTAAGACACCGGGCCGTAAAGTTTAAAACATTGTCTGTTACGACTTTAAAACAAAAGTCTCATTACTGGGTAACAAAAGAAATTGGGATGAAGTCCTTTGTTGTCCAGTTGCTTAGTCCACCATCAATAGTAGGATAGATCCAACTGTCGAACTCAGAATCTTCAACATCGTCTTCAATGGCATTCACTCCTGAATTGTTGATGAAAAGGGGAGGTCTTCCGATCCGTGCATTCCGAACAGCCTTTTGAGCTTCTGCAGTGAAACCCAAACCAAACTTGTTAGTCTTTTGTGCAAAATAAGGGAGTTGGCCCCAATTTGCACACCCACCTTTCTCGACAACAGCCCGGGCATCCTTGAAGGAAGCCATCTTCATAGGAGGATCTTCAACAACAGTCTCAGTTGATGACAGCGTCTAGGGAACCTCTTCAAAATGCTGAAATGGGGTTTCAATGAACTCCTCATCCATTTCTACATATCGGAAAGAGTTGAGGTGGCTCACCATGTACTCCTCTTCTCCTTGTACTGTCACAATTTTCCCTTTCACTGGGTACTTCAGCTTCTGGTGGAGCGTTGAGGTTACTGCCCCAGATTTGTGGATCCATCGACGACCCAAAAAACAAGAATAAGATAGTCGAATGTCCATCACATAGAATGTAGAGGTGAAAACCTGAGAACCAACCTTAATCGGAATATCCACTTCTCCATGCACCATCCTCTTAGACCCATCAAAGGCCCCGACGACAATGTTGCTTGGTTTCAGCTCCAACCCTTCACAGTCCAACCGGTCTAGAGCTTTCTTAGGCAAAACGTTCAATGAGGAACCAGTATCCACCAATACATGAGCAAGAGTGGTGCCCCTGCATTCAATGGAGACATGCAGGGCATCGTTGTGATTCTTCCCCTTAATAGTCAAGTCGACATCCGAGAATCCCGACTCGTTATCAGCAGTCAGACTAGCCACGCAGTCTTTAAACTGATCAGTTGATGTTTCTTGCGGTACATGTGCAGTCTTCAGGAAAGCAATCAGGGCCTTGGCATGGGCTTCTGAGCATAGCAACAAAGATAACATAGAGATTTTGGACGGGGTTTGCCCCAGCTGCTCGACTACATTATAGTCACTCTTTTTGATGATCTTCAAAATTTCCTCCATCTCTTGTCTAGAGGCTTCAACAATAATCTTCTTTGGTGCCTCCGTCTGGGCAGGCTCACCGGTAGTCCCTTTGCCCCGAGTATCAGATGATTCGGCAATAGGGGTAAGAATGGGAATTTGAGCAGGAATAGTAGCAGGTACACTGGCAGGTGTAATAACAACAGGTTTCTGGGCAGTTGGTGGAAAGATGTCAGGGGAGAAAAGTCTTCCACTGCGGGTGACTTTGGCAGGTCCAACAATATTGCTAACGTCAGTATCAGCATCCAAATATTGTTTAACCCCGTGATAGTTAACATCGGCTCCGTAATGCCAAGGGACAACTTTATCATATGTATAGGGGATAGGCCCTGGAACAGTGATGATCAACAGTGTGATTCTTGGAACAGGTGTAATTCTAACAGGCTTTCTTGTGGAAACCTTAGAAGAATTATCGAAAATGGTGATAATAGCAACTTCTTCAGCAGGGACCAAAGGAACAACAGTCTTCTCAAACAGAATTTCTTTGTTATCCATCAGGCGTTGGACACCTGACTTCAAAAGATGGCAACCGGTAGGTAGGACAGAACACATACGGCAACCTTCGTCGCAGCCCGGAAATAAACCGGCTAACAAAAGGTTATTCTTTACAGTCATTAAAGGGGTAACAATGTCGTTCATAGAAACCACAAACGAGTATTCATCTACAACATTTACTCCATGCTTGGGCATGGGAGCAGTCACAACATTAGGTCTTTCAGGCGCCTCGAACTCAATCTCCTTAGCATCAATCAAGTCCTGTATTTTATTCTTCAAAACCCAACAATCATCTGTATCATATCCCGGGCTATCAGAGTGAAAAGCACAGCGGGCACTAGGGTTATACTTTGGTGATGTAGTATTGGGATTCTGCGGGGCCTCCCTTGGAATCACTAGATTGGTTTTCAATAACTATGGCAGAATCTGAGATAAAGTCATGTTGAGCTGAGTGAATTGTCTTCGAGGCTTCTCGGCCCTTGGCTGATTGTTGCGCTGAGGAGCACCAGTGGATCTTGAAATAACAACCGCATTAACAGCTTGGCGGCGTTCAGGTCACTTCTGGCTATTCAAACTGTAAACAGCACTGGACTCCTTCTTAAAAGGCTTCTTCTTGGTGCCTGATGAAGCACCCTTCTGTATTTTACCAGACTTAATACCAGCCTCAATCCTTTCCCCGGTCATGATCAGCTCTGTAAACCCGGATGATGAACTTCCAATCAGATGGTTGAAATACGGACTAGACAAGGTCCCCAGAAACATATCCACAAGCTCCCGATCAGCCAAGGGTGGCTGCACTCTTCCAACGAGGTCCCTCCACTTCTGAGCATAATCTTTGAAACCTTCACCCATACCCATTGACATACCCTGGAGTTAGGTACGCGTGGGAGCAAGGTCGGCATTGTATTGGTAGTGCTTGTAGAAAGCAGCAGCCAAATCTTCCCAATTATGGATACTAGCTCGTTCTAACTGGTAAAACCATTCAAGCTGAGTCCCTGAAAGACTGTCTTGAAAGAAATGGATCCATAGGTTCTTGTCAGCGGTGTATGGTTGAATTCTCCTAACATACGAACGGAGGTGCAGTTTTGGGCAAGAAACCCCGTCGTGTTTAGCAAAGGCTGGTGCTTTAAATTTGTGGGGAATCACCACCCCAGATGACAGACCCAGATCACCAAAGTCCAGACCCAGTACTTTCTGAACTTCCATCGCACTCAAACGATCTTCCAGTTGTTTGTATCTATCCTCAGCCGGAGGATACTGGTCTTCGTCAAAGTCAGTCTCGTTGTCTGAAACCACAGGGCTAGGAGCCCTCCTTTCTTCCTGATTATCCTTACCTCCAAATGAGGGGGTCAAATCAACCTCTTCTCGCAAGTCGTTTCCGAATCGGCGACCCATATTGAACAGGATCGTCTTCTTCTTCTTCTTCTTCTTCTCTTTCAGGATAAGGGTCTTCATATCTTGTTGACCCTTAGCTAAACTCATGAACAATTCCTGGAACTGGGCGTTTTGAGCCTGTAGAGCCTTGATTGCTTGTTCAGTTGATGTTTCGGAAGACATGATGCTGAAATAAACAGCGAAGAGGATGAGAAAAACCTGTAAGGGTACCTGTTATGAGGTGCATGGAATGAAATGCGTATGATATGATTTCAAAGACGTCGAGAGATTCAAATTTGTAAACAAAAGATGAAACACACTTTTATTAGATAAACTTTGAAATTAATTGTTCAACAGATGCCTTTAAGGCGTTACAAGGAAGAAAAACTTAAAGGTAAATCAAAACTAGAAATAATCAAAAGCCAATTAATGCTCCCATGGTCGTTTCTTGTCGGTGCGAACATAGTCATTGAGGATCCGCTCGTTCTCCATCTGCCTTGTCAACTTCTGAATCTTCTGCTCTTGCTCGTGATACTTTTCTCGGTAAGTATCCCTCTCTTCTCTCAGCTGCATCTATGATCTCTTTAATGCCCCTATGTCAGTAGACATGTAAGGGTGTAGGATGGTAGGAGGTACCCCTTCTTCATCAGCAACTTCAACAATGATAGGCAAGACAACCTCATACGGCATTCCCAGCTTTTGGGCACGGATACGAACCCATCGGAGATATGGCTCTATTGGTAGAGAAGTCTTTGCACCCAGCTCGTGCGGATCAGACCTGTGCACTCTATCCCAAGCTCTTATGAATCTGCGGCGTTGCTCGTCACTGTCCCCCTGGAAGTCAAAGACAAAACTCGGCATTAGTAACTCATGAGGTCCTTCTCTTTTAGCTCGCCCAAACTGACGTAGGGCCAAGCACGGATTATAAGTGATTCCTCCATTGGTCCCTATCAGTGGAACATTGGGGTATTCCCCACAGCGATCAATAATAGCCACCTCATCCATGCCCTTGATAGTCCAAATTATATCATTATGGGAGAGAGACATAATCCTATAGGCCCAGCCCATGCCTTCCTTATTCTTCAGAACTGATTTTGGAAGGTGAGAAATAAACCACCTCGCCAATAATGGAGCATAGCACATCAGGGTTCCTCGCTTCTGAGCAGTACGGGCATAAAGCTGATGAAGAATGTCACCCAAGAGAGTGGGTACAGGGTTACCAGACATAAAAATATTTACCACATTCACGTCGACGAAAGCATCTGAGTTAAGAAACAATACCAAACCATATATGAGAAGAGCCAGAATGTCTTTGAAGGCCTGGAAGTCTAGACTATCCCAGAAATGATTTGCTTTACCAACCAAAAACTTAGTCAAAAAGCCCTTTGCTCCACTTCTAGTCTCCCAATTAGACATCACTTCAGCCTTTGTCAGATGGAGGGCTGAAGCAATCTCTTCTGGCCTAAAGATCTTTTCCCAACCTGTGAACGGGGTCTGCTCCAGAATAGAGATACCAAGCAGATCAGAGAACTCTTCCAAGGTAGGGACCAACTGGTAGTCCTGAAAAGTAAAGCAATGGTACAGTGGATCAAAGAACTGGACTAGGGCACTCATCATCTGCTCGTCCAATTTGGAAGTGACCAAACCCAGGAGGTGACCATGTCTTTTTATATAGGAGGTAGTTTCTGAAATCTTTGCAACCAATTCCTTCAACTGAGTGGGAACCTGGACAAAGTTGATTCGGATGGTGTTCCTACGCATGGGTGCCATGACCTACAAATCAGAACAAAGATGAATCCCTCCTGTCTTTGAAATAAGTTAGTCCAATGCAAGATGCATGCAATGTTATGATGTCATGATGTCATGATAGAAAACACACCACAAGTATCCACAAATAGCAAACACGGTAAAGGCACACAAGTCACACAGAGAGCCCTTAGATTTCAGGCTGGCAAGGAGTCTAGGTACTACCCTCTTTCAGTTCAGTTGGTTTAAACTTGTCCTGAAAATAGTAACCGGGTTCTAGAGGATCTCAATATCACTGACTACCCTCGATCGGTTATAATTCCAGTTTAGCAACCTTTTCTTGCGGCCGGAATCATCGCGAGAGTTTAGTCTCAATGAGTGTAGCATACTGCTACTGTTCTATGGCCAAGTTGGTCAATTTAAAGGTTCTAAGGTCAGTTGGTGCTTAATGACCCCTTAGCAGACCCATATTCTCCTCGTTGCGCCACAAGGGATATCAATACATACTAAAGTTCCACACCAACGTAGCTACTGCTTCAACCGTATCGGTCTACGTCGTACAGTTCCCTCATAGTTTATTGCTACTTACCTAAAGGGTGTCCCTCAGATTCGGGTTAGGATCTATAGTAACTCCGATACAAATCCCACAAAGATAAAGCAAACAAATCAAACAATTGAAAACAATATGATGAACTAATCCTAAGGTACACCCCACTTATTAATTCCTCAGCAGAGTCGCCAGTTCTGTGATACGGTGGGAAGAACTGACTGTTTTTTGGAATGCTGGTTTGCATTTTGCGTTTGTTTTTGCAAAATGTCGCGGTAAGCAAGAGTCGCCACCGACTTTTATTTTATCCAACAAGGAAAGGAAAAAAGCACAGAAAAATTCCTTCTTCGAGATATTTCTCGGGTTCGGGGGGTAGATTATAGAAAGGGAAGGTGTTAGCACCCTTTCTATCCGTGGTTATCCACGGGCTCTTAGGTACTTGCTCAATTGTTTTCAAAATATTGCTTTCTTTGTGCTAGTGGGTTTGAAAAAGTTTTTGTTTGAAAACTTCGATTTAACTCTTGCTTTTGTCCTCAAGAGCGTATGAAGTGTTTTTGAAAACTTTGTTCGAAAAGTGTAAGTGTAAAAATATTTTGTTTTTGAAAGAGCAAGTACTTAAGAACCATCTACCTACTCGAAAAAGGAATCGTTCTATGCTATCTTCCTTTAGACAATGATATCCCACTATTGATGAGTAGGTAGCATCGTCGTTGGAGTTTAAGGGTCAATTCGAATAAGGGACATGCAGTCACTAAAGCAATGTTAGGAAGCCTTAGCGGTAACCCTAATGTCTTAGATCATTTGTTTGAGGCAATAATATCCGAGGCAACCGTTTCGAGGCGACTATGATCTTTGGACAAGAGGACGACCTCTAAAACTACCTATACTCAATGACCGTGTACGAAGGCAACCAAGTGGGGTGTACCCTAGGAGTGCGCATGTGCAAGTGTGTCGTTTTCAGTTAATTTTATATTTGTACATGTTAATGGTGATCTATGTTGATTTTAGGTTAAAACATTCAGTCTTATCATGCATCCTATTATCAAACATCTAACAGTTATATTTGCGGAAAATAAATTGCGGAATTTAAATTACAAGGCGTCGGGTATTTACATCGCCAAAGACAAACCCTTTAAAAGTAAATAAAGAAATAAAAAGGTCCTATTTAAATATTACAAACCGGAGGCAAGTACATTATGATATAAAAGAAAATAAATCGCGTGCGACAAATTAAATCGAGCGCAAGTAGGGTTTTGACCCTTTTTTCATTAAAGAAGTGATTTTTTTGTTTGTTGTTTTTGAATTAAGAAAGAAATTACCTAAGTTAATTATTAAATTAATAAATTATATAATTATAAAGATAAATATTTTGGGTTTTTGGTATTTAAAGAAAGAAAGTAAAATTAATTAATGTTAGTAAAAACCTAATTAAGTCCAATTAATTTTAATTAGTTACAAAAATATATTAAAGTAATTCTAATTAAAGCATAAATTAATTAAATTAGTATTTATTAATAAAAATTAAAATTAAAATTTGATTTTATGAAGAAAATATTTTTGTGGTTTTAATTTTAAAGAAAAAAGAATTTTTGATTGGTTAATAATTAAATAAAAACAATAAAATAAATAAAACAAAATAAATAGAATGTAGAGAGAGGAGTATGTGCCTGTTTTGGGGGTCAGAATAGCAAGCTGAAGGCCCATTAAGCATTGGCCTTGTTGACCTTCCTGGATCTGATGTATGCGCATTGACTGGATCTATGATGGACCCTCACTCCTGGATCACCATATTTGGCCTTGGGCCATCTGGCACTTTGATATGTGAAGGAGTATGGTACACTACGCGCCTGAATCTTCATGTGATTACCTGAAGAAAAATATATTGAGAAAGTGGAGGACCTGGGATTCGAACCCAGGTCCTATAGGCGTTTGGAGTGCTTGCTTTGCCATTGGGACGCTTTGTTTCATTTGTAAAGATGTTACACAAAAATAATAATAAAAGAAAACAATTCATATGCCAGAAAAGACAAAAACAAAACGCGCCATTATTTGAATTGGCCATTGGGGAAGCGACACGGCATCGTCCCCTATCTCCAGCCACTGTAATTTTACCTGCAGATTTGAATTCGCAGCTAAAAGCGCAGCTCGATCCAAAAATCAACTCCAGGCCATAAAAACGACCTCTAAGACATGGTTAGGTTCGTCTCCCTCTCCTGAGTGCAACCATGCCTATTATAGGAATCAATTTCACCTAAAATAAAACCCTCTAAAAACCAAAACGTAACCCTAGCCATGGCATTTTGAGGTTACAGTCCATATAAACCAAATTGGATATTGCCAAAAGTTCATAAATGCTATAAGGATTATAAATATACCAAGAATTTGTTCAAATGATGCAAGAATATAGAGCTATGATTTCGAATACAGGGATAAGAAACGTGATACTTACAGTGTGTTTGGGAGTGTATAGGAGTTTGTTTTTGATCGATTTCAACTCAGTGAACCTCCAGGAATCGATTGGGATCGCTTTGGGCTTCTGAAAACCTCTCTTGCTATGATTTCGAATTCCAACTTTTTGTCACCTTTTTTCAAACGTGGTTCTGCTTGTTCTTGCCGCTTCTCACCCTATTTTTCGTTCCTTTGCCTTCCTTATGTATTGTGGAATGTGCTAGGGTAACAAATATGGCTTGAATCTTCCACATCAATGCAATGCATATTTGATTTGATTCACTTTTGAAAGCTTGCCAAATTTGTCAAAAGTCCATCCTTTTGCACATGATCTTGTGTGATACGAATTTGATGCTCTTAATGATGATGATTCAATCCTGAAATAGCCAAAAGATATCATGTAATCAAAGCTTTGGATTTTTTATGATTTAATTTGATTTAAAATGAAATAATTCAATAAAAATCAAATAAAATAATAAAAATAAGATATGAGCTCATGGCCGAAGATAGGACACGTGGGCAATTATGCAAGCTCAAATCAAGTGGAAAAGAATGGGCCCATTTGACAAAATTTGAAGTTTAGGGGATAGTTGACTTTTGGCAATTTTGTAAAACTGCCCAACTTCAACAATGCATAACTTCTTTAATTTTGAACTTTTGGAAGTGTTATTGGACTTTTTAGAAAGCTTGAGATGTCCTCTAACCAACCCTTTTGGTATCATCGCATTTTGATTTTCCATTCTCAAGTTATAAATTTTTGAAAAAAAGGTGTTTTTGTTGACTTTCAAAAATGACCTATAATGTCCAAATTTATAACTTCTTGTGAGTGCGTTTTCTGATCTTGGAGTATGATGATGGATTATAGGAAATTGCATCATGTTCAAAATGAGCTTTGGATGGGTCATTTCTCATAAAGCATGAGAAAGTTATGCTTGGTCAAAGTTGAGTTGACTTTGCCTACAAAACCCTAATTTAGCAACTTTTGAGTCTTAGTGAATTTTGAGCAATCCTTGATGAATCATGATCAAATTTTGATCAAATGATTAAATATACTTCAAAATGGTAATGTTGACGAAAAATCTTGAAGTTTGACTGTTTATAGGTCACAGTTGACTTTTGCCCTAGCACAATCGATTTTTGGCCCCTTTGAGCAATTGACTGAGCAAACTTCCTCTGCAAGGCTTGAAATTTGATATGGATGATCTTGAGAACATATTAGGACATTGGGGAGCACTTGAGGTCATTTGGACTCAAGGATCTTGATGCAACACAAAACCCTAATTTGGGGTTGACTGCCTTAGGAGATAACTTGTCTGACCAACTCTTGAGCAACCTTGAGCCACTTGGAGATTTTTCTTGCAACGTTTTGAGAAATATGAGAGGGAAAATTTTGGGGTACAACAACAATACTATAGTAGATGAAGGTATTGGAGATGTACTGATTATGAGGAAACATGGCAAAACATCAGTAATTTCCAACGTGTTGTACATACCAGGCATGAAGAGCAACTTGCTCAACATAGAGTAATTGGTCAAAAAGAATTACAAAGTGTCAGTCGAAGACAAGATGATGAGATTCTGATGCAAGAGGAAGGTTAATCTTAAAGGCTCTTATGTATCAAAATAGAACCTTCAATATTGAACCAAATATGATGGAGCACAAATGCCTAGCAACTGCAGCTAGCAGAGATTAGTGGATATGGCATTATCGACTTGTTCATCTCAACTTCAGAGACATCAGAGATTTGAAGAGAAAAAATATGGTTTCAGGATTACAATAAATTAACATTCCAAATGAGGTGTGTGAGGAATGTGTGCAGATGAAGCAGCATAAGAAAAGCTTCAACAAGGATGCAGGAAGCAAGTCAAAGGCAATCCTTGAAGTCATATACTCTGATGTATATGGACCAATCCAGGTGGATTCGATGGGAGGTAACAAATACTTTGTCACGTTCATAGATGATTTCAATTGAAAATTATGGACTTACCTGATCAAGAAGAAAAGTGAAGTGATCGAGGTATTTTCCAAGTTTAAATCTATGGTCTAAAGACAAATTGGTTGAAAGCTCAATGTTTTTAGAACTGATGGTGGTGGAGAGTATGTGCTGAAACACTTCAATACATTATGTGAGAAAGAACAGATTGTACATGAGGTGGCACCACCCCGCACTCCACAATAGAATGGAACTGCAGAAAGAAAGAACTGAACCATCATGAACATAGTGAGAAGTATGTTAAATGGAAAGCGTTGTACCCAAAAATTTGCCCTCCCATATTTCTCAAGACATTGCAAGAAGAATCTCCAAGTGGCTCAAGTTAGCTCAAGAGTTGAACAGTCAAATCATCTCCTAAGACAGTCAATCTCAAAATAGGGTTTTGTGTTGCATCAAGGTCCTTGCATCCAAATGACCTTAAGTTCTACCCAATGTCTTAATATGTTCTCAAGTTCATCCATGTCAAATTTCAAGCCTTGCAGAGGAAGTTTGGTCAGTCAATTGCTCAAGAGGCCCAAAAATCGACTGTGCTAGGGCAAAAGTCAATTGTGACCTATGAACAGTCAAACCTAAAGGTTTTTTTGTCAACATTCTCATTTTGAAGGATAATTAATCATTTGATCAAGGGTTGATCATGATTAATCAAGGATTGCTCAAGATTCATCAAGATTCAAAAGTTGCTAAATTAGGGTTTTGTAGGAAAAGTCAACTCACATTTGACCAAGCATAACTTTCTCATACTTTATGAGAAATGACCCATCAAAAGCTCATTTTGAAGAGGATGCAATTTCCTACAGTCCATCTTCACACCCCAAGATCAAGAAATGCACTCACAAAAAGTTACAAATTTGGACATTATAGGTCATTTTTAAAAGTCAACAAAAACACCTTTTTTGCCAAAGCTTATAACTTGAGCATGGAATATCAAAATGATATGAGACCAAAATGGTTGGTTAAAGGACATATCAATGTTTCTAAAAAGTCATAGAACACCTCCAAAAGTTCAAAATTGAAGAAGTTATGCATTGTTGAAGTTGGGCATTTTTCCAAAATTGTCAAAAGTCAACTATTCCCAAAACCTCAAATTTTTTCAAATGGGCCCACTTTTTTCCATTTGATTTGATCTTTTCACACTACACACATGTCCTATATTCATTTTTATGTCCATTCACCAATTTTTATATTTTATTTTATTTTTATTGAATTATTTCATTTTAAATCAATTTAAATCTAAATAAAATCTAAAAATTGATAACTTGGTATCTTTTTGATTGATACACGTCTTATATATCATCATGGACAAGATCAAACTCGTATCAAGCCATGTTATGAACAAAATATTGGATTTGGGACATTTTTGGAAGCTTTGTAATGGAAGATCATATCAAATCCTAAATCATCAATGCTCATGGATTCAAAGCCCAAAACTAAACCTAATTCATTCCCTTATACTTGTACAATACCAAGACACGAAATTGAGGACCGAGAGGCTGCACAATCTGGAAAACCAAAACTTGAAAAAGCTTGAAAAAGTTGGAAACTGAAATCTTGGTTAGAGGCCAATTCAATACAAAAACTCAACGTAGACTTCTTGCTTGACATCCACTGAAGCAGTAGCAATCAAAAGCAAAGCCAATCGCCTCCTAAAACACATTGTAAGTCTCCTTGAACACCGCCCTGTACATGAAAACACAATCTCTTATTCCTGTATCCTTTTGCCAAAATCTTTGCACAATCATGCTAATCCGTTCATTTAGAGACTTTCTGCAATATTTGATTTTGTTTTCATAGCCTGTAACCCTGTACCCGAAACTAGGGTTTTGGTTCTTGTTTTTTAGGCGTTTGAGTTTCAGGAAAAATTAGGACAGGTAATGGACATGGATGAATTCAGGAGGAAGAGACGAGCATGATGATGATCTTGGTTTGCATTTTTATGGCCTAGAATTCGTTGTAGGATGAAGCCACGGATTTTGCTGCGGATAAGAATCCGCAGGTAAATATCCAGGGGCCAGCGAAGAAGACGATTACGTGGCCCTGTCCCATTCGTGGATTCATATTTCGCGCTTCTTTTTTTTGTTTCAGGCATAATGATTGTTTTGTCCATATAATATTTACTACCTATTCCACTAACAATTGGAAGGAAGTGGTGTAGTGGTAAGCGCGTTATTCATTGGCTCATAGGACCTGGGTTTGAATCCCAGGTCCCCAATATATTTGTTGCTATTTTCTTTCAGGCATTCCAGTGAGCCTCACGCTTTGCAACGTATCATACACCTTCATCCAACGCCTGCCAGATGACCTCCAGGCCAGATCTGGTGGCCCATATTGGACATCCACCATATGCCAAGGTCAACGTGTCACACTGGATCAGAAGGTCAACCAGGCTTGCAGCGAATTTGGGCCTCAAAAATGCCAATCTTACTCCCTTTCCAGGCCCAGCACCCCCCTTGGTTATTTCTTATTTCTTTCTTTACTTTAATTTAATTATTTGTTTTATTATTATTATTATTTAAACTAACTAGTTAAAAACTTTTTTCTCATAAAAATCAAAAATACAAAATATATTTTATTTATTAAAATTAAACTCATCACTTTTATTTTTGTAAATAAATATTAATTAATTAACTTAGTTTTAATTAGGGTTAACTTTTAATACTTTTGCAAATAATTAAAATTAATGTAGAAAAATTAGGTTTTTACTAACTTTTAATCAAGTTTTTTTATTTATTTAAATAATCAAAAATCCAAATATTTTCATTAATTAATTAATTTAATTGTTAATTTAGATTTAATTCCATTTAATTCAAAAATAAACCAAAAATGCTTTCTTTTCAAAAAGGGTCAAAACCCTAAAAAATGCGCCCGATTTAATCTTCCCGCACGCGATCCATTTATCATATTATTGTAATTGCTTCCGGAATGTAATAGCTTTAATTAGGACATTATTTATCACTTTATTTTATTTCCCGCAATTTAATTTTAAGGGTTTGTTTTTGGTGATGTAAATACCCGACACCTTGTAATAGTTTAGATTTAATTTCCGCAATTTAAAATTCCGCAATCTATAAACTGTTAGATGTTTAGTAATAGGGAATGCATGACAAGATCGAATCTTTAACCTAAAATCAACATAGCTCACCCATGACATGTACAAAGATAAAATTAACCGAAACAACACACTCGCACATGCGCACTCTTAGGGTACACCTCACTTGGTTGCCTTCGAACGTGGTCATTGAGTATAGGAAGTTTTAGAGGTCGCCCTCTTGTCCAAAGATCATAGTTGCCTCGAAACGGTTGCCTCGGAAAAATGATCTAAGACATTAGGGTTACCGCTAAGGCATCCTAACATTGCTTTAGTGACCACACGTCCCTTAATCAAATTGACCCTTAAAACTCCAACGACGGTGCTACCTACTCCTCAATAGTGGGATAGCATTGTCTAAAGGACATTTGTACAGCTTAATTCCTTTTTCGAGTAGATAGATGGTTCTTAAGTACTTGCTCATTCTAAAACAAAACAAAACTTTTCGCACTTACACCTTTCAAACAAAAACTTCTTTCAAAACCCACAAACACAAAGAAAAACAATTTTGAAAACACTTTGAGCAAGTACCTAAGATCCCGTGGATAACCACGGATAGAAAGGGTGCTAACACCTTCCCTTTCTATAATCTACCCCGTGGACCCGAGAAACATCTCGAAAAAGGAATTTTTCTGTGCTTTTTTCCTTTCCTTGTTAGATAAAATAAAAGACAGTGGCGACTCTTGCTTACCGTGACATTTTGCGAAAACAAACGCAAAAACGCAAACCAGCATTCCAAAACAGTCAGTTCTCTTCCCACCGTATCACAGAACTGGCGACTCTGCTGGGGACTTCATATAAGTGAGGTGTACCTTAGGATTAGATCATTGTGTTTTCAATTGTTTGCTTTGTATGCTTTATATTTGTGGGCTTGTATCGGAGTTACTATAGATCCTAACCCGGATCTGGGGATACCCTTTAGGTAAGTAGCAATAAACTGTGAGGGAACTGTACGGCGTAGACCGATACGGTTGAAGCAGTAGCTACGTTAGTGTGGCACTTTAGATTGTACCGATATCCCTTGTGTTGGAACTAGGAGAATATGGGTCATCTAAGGGGTCATTAAGCACCAACTGACCTTAGAACCTTTAAATTGACCAACTTGGCCATAGAACAGTAGCAGTATGCTACACTCATTGAGACTAAACTCTCGCGATGATTCCGGCCGCAAGAAAAGGTTGCTAAACTGGAATTATGACTGATCGAGGGTAGTCAGTGATATTGAGATCCTCTAGAACCCGGTTACTATTTTTAGGATAGGTTGAACCAACTGAACTGAAAGAGGGTAGTACCTAAGCTCCTTGCCAGCCTGAAATTTAAGGGCTATTGTGTGACTTGTGTGCCTTCAAAACTTGAACTACTTGCACTTTCTTGTTATCTGACAACATGAGTTCCTTGCAGGTTTTGTTTACAGTCCTTATCCAATAATTTGGATTTATTGCAGGGTTTACTTACATCACTTCACACTTTTGCTTAAACGCATAGCATACACATCATAAAATCATGCCTTAACATTTCTTTAACCATTTCAAGGATCTCAAAGGTTTGTGATGCAGGTTATGATGAACCAAATGTCTAGTAAGGGGCAAGGGGATTTATTTTCCTCTAGCCAATGTCGTCTAGAGATCAAAACACGATGACTAGAGTCAGGGGCTATGACCCACTCGATATGGTGAGCTTGACTCTTGAAGAAGGACTCTTAACGACACGAAGTTTCTTCAAACAAATTCTAACAGTTTCTTGTTTACCCCCGTGAGATCCTTAAAAACATTGCATACATATATCATACATATCATTGCATAACAAGTCTCCCAGTACAGGTCTCTCATGTTCTCGCTGTTTATTTCAGCAATGGCTTTCCAACAAGACAAACAAGATCTTCAAAATCGAGAAGCTCAGTTCATGGACGTATTCCTAAACCTATCCAAGGGGAATGAAGAGTTGAAAACACTCCTCGTGGGGAACTTGGTCAAGAAAAGTCCTGAGGACAATAAGGACGAACGGCTGGAGCAACTGCAAGTTGAGTTCAGTGCCATGAAAACCCAGATGCTAGGGCAGATGGCTCTTATCCAAGGCCTAACCCGGGAACAAGAAGAGCTGAGAACCATTATCATCCAGCTTCATCAAGACAGATACAACAGCATGAAGCAAACAGTCGGGGCTGGAGGCCAAGTCATTGATCAGCTTCCGAGAAGTCAAAGGTTTGGTTTGATGAAGAATAGACCTCTCCAAGTTGCTACTACCTCACAGGTCCAACAACAACCTCGCCAAGAACAACGGGTTGATCAGAGTAAACCAAACATGCCCAGGAGGAAATTTACCAAGCTCAATATGCCGCTGTCTCAAGCTTTACAACACCTGTTGAGATTGAATCTGGTGACGTTAAGGGACCCTCCTAAGAATCCCAACACAACCTCCCCAAGGTACAATCCTGATGCAAGGTGTGTATATCACTCCAACATCTCGGGGCATGATACTGACATCTGTTGGGCGTTGAGCAACAGAATTCAAGACCTGATTGATGAAGGAGCATTGGAACTCACACAAGACGGTCAGATTGAATTATTTTGCCATCCCCCCAAGGTTCACCATTTGAAGTGACAAGTACTGAGACGAGAAGACTTTTTGTTCATTAGAATTTTCAAGTTGTAATTTTCTTTTGATTGTTCGAACATTTATTCATGTCAAACTTTATTACTTTATCAATGCATTGTATATGTCTGTTTTGAATCAATCCATTCGTATTTCACTATATTCAAATTGCTTTCATTTTTTGTGATGATCAACTCTCGATTAAAAAAAATTCTAAGCCTTTAGAGGGAGGATGACGAAAATGATACCAAAATCTCTACAATATGCTTTTGAACAGACCCTGTTGACGATGTACAGGAATTGTTTCAAATCCTAAACAGTGGAGTTATAAGGAAGATAATCCCTAGTCAAACCTTTTGAGCCAAAGAAGTTGGAGTTTTTATTTTCACAAATTAAAACCCTTAATTATAACCTGGGGCAGGGTAGTTTTCTCAGTTAATCCAGGTGCACAATGAATGGCATCAAAGAAGTCCTTCCGAAACAAAAGACGGTGTTGGTTCCGTATAATCGTAAGGACAAGCAGTCATTATCTCTCAAAATAAAAGCCCAATAAGTCAAAACTTATGAAGGAGACTTAAGAAAAACTGGGGCATCCCGCTGATTGTAATCACAAAAATAAACAGTTCATGCAAAAAACAGGGATAATAAAAACCAAAAGGGAAGAGATCCTGCAAACTCTCAACAAAATGACTGCCTGTTCAAAATAAATTGTCAGTATCTGAACCATCACTGGTATATCAGAGCAAAGACTCAAACAAGATCTAGTGCACGATTGGCTGAGTTTAGGATCGAAGAACATCACGAAGAACGGGTGGGTACAAATAAAATTTGAGCCTTTATCCTTTGTTTCTTAAACCGTGAACCAGGCTACATTATAACCCTTAAAAGTCCTAGCTGAAGCACGGGTTAGTTCGAAAGCATATTGTTACAAAAGGTATCCTGACTCCTGTAGGGCTTGCTGTAAATCCTGAGTTGACATCATATTTTACAAAAAAAATTGCCTGTTTTACTGGAAAAATGCATTTTCAAAAATTTCAAAACAGACATAAGCTTTGCATTCTTAAAATAATATTGTTTGCATATGACTATTTATTCAACAACGGAGAAGTTCGCACGAAGAATATTTAGTGAACAAAAACCTTCTCAATAAAAAGGATCACCTCAAGTGGAAAAACACTTCCAATCAAGGGGCACGGCATGAGCATTGTCCATCATCTGGGGCAGTTAAGTCAAGATTCGAGGAATCTCTCAAAATGCCAAAAAGCCAGGGGCAAATCTCCATCTGAATCAATTGGGGGATTGGACATGAGTTCCAGCAACGAATCTTGCATGATCAAACGAAGATCTTCTGGTAGTATGGCAACACAACACTACCGACAGTGACACCTCCCTACATCCTGAGAGCGCGGACATAGTCAAAAAATACTACGCATAATCAAAGACCTGCTAGATTGACTGGCCTAGGCAAAAATAAGAGCTTCCCGGCGAACCAAAAGGGTTCGGGCAAAAAAAATTAGGGATAAAAATGGAAAAAAATCTGTACACCCGGCAAGTCGAAAACCTGAAAAGGCGGCTTGGGCAAAAAAGGGTATCCCGGTGGACTGAAAACCAGAAAGGGCGGTCCATGCAGAATTAGGGATCAAAGCGTACGACTATGTCTCATCATCTCGTCACTGGCCTACTAGAAGAAGACTTATCATTTTGACCAAAAGATACCAAGCGCCTCATAGGTGGGGATAATACTCGATCCACAGGGCCTCCGCAGGCACCTTCTCCCGCAGAAACAAGGGTAATAAGAATTGTCCAAGTTGTACAATTGCTCTATCCACCAGGTACAAAGGTAGATTCAGCTGAAGAATATGGCTAAGGTACTTTCACTCCCCGCAGAGTAAGGCAGTAATGATGGTTATCCCTAGCTGAGACTTGCAACCGTGAACTAATCATCAATACTCTCCCCAAGCAGAGTTGGTCTACCATCAGCACTAAAAGGGTATTAATATTCCCCAGCGGAGTATAAGAATATTCCCCAGCAAGTATCAGAGTATCCTTGGCAGTCTTAATATTCCTCAGCGGAGTATAAGAATATTCCCCGGCAGAATACAAGATACCCCCAGTGGAGTCAATATTTCCCCAGCGCGGTCTGAAAAACTTCCCCAATGGAGTTGAAGCATCATCGCCAGTAGGCTCTGGAAGTTTACCCCTAGCGGAGTACAAAAATAAATCTCCCCAGCCAAGTTCAAAGGATCATTCCCAACAGAACTCAGAGGGTTATCCCCACAAAAATCTAACAGGGTTATCCCCAGCAAGTTGCAACTGAAAGATCATCCCCAGAGAAGTTCTTTCCTTTCACAAACAGGAATTCAATCCTCAACAAATTTAATATCACCAGCAACGGTAATCCATCCCCAGCGAAGTTTATCGTTGAAATCCCCAGCGGAGCTTATCAGCGGAATCCCCAGCGAAGTTTATCGTTAAAATCTTCAGCAAAACATCTCTTTCCCACAGAGTAATTCCCCACAGAGTAATTTCCTCATTAGTTTATTCCCCAACGGAGTTCTCTTCTCCCGCAGGTCTATTCTCGCAATCACCTTCGTTCATCATCCCCAGTGGCAACGAAGAATCCAACTCTATTCTCCAGCAGCTCCGGGATTTATTTTCCCCAGCTAAAACATTACATTTCCATACATCATGATACATGCATATACGCATCATACCATACAATCTCATTTATGTTGAGAACATCATTGCTTGATCCATATCATGCATTGCATATGACTGACCCTTACCTTTCAGGAAAGATGCAGTTAAGTTCTCAGCTATGTCAAAGGAGACAAAACCAGTTAAATCGATTCCTAAAGATTTTTCTGATGCGAACGCAGTCAAAGGAGACAAAAACCAGTTAAATCGATTCCTAAATATTTTTCTGATGCGGACGCAGTCAAAGGAGACAAAATCATTTAAATCGATTCCTAAAGATTTTTCTGATGCGAACACAATCAAAGGAGACAAAATCAGTTAAATTGATTCCTAAAGATTTTTCTGATGCGAACGCAGTCAAAGGAGACAAAACCAGTTAAATCGATTCCTAAAGATTTTTCTGATGCGGACGAATTCAAAAGAGACAAAAACAGTTAAATCGATTCCTAAAGATTTTTCTGATGCGAACGCAGTCAAAGGAGACAAAACAAGTTAAATCGATTCCTAAAGATTTTTCTGATGCGAACGCAGTCAAAGGAGACAAAATCAGTTAAATCGATTCCTAAAGATTTTTCTGAGGCCAACCCGTCAAAGGAGACAAAATCAGTTAAATCGATTCCTAAAGATTTTTCTGAGGCCAACCCGTCAAAGGAGACAAAATCAGTTAAATCGATTCCTAAAGATTTTTCTGAGGCCAACCCGTCAAAGGAGACAAAATCAGTTAAATCGATTCCTAAAGATTTTTCTGAGGCCAACCAGTCAAAGGAGACAAAACCAGTTAAATCGATTCCTAAAGATTTTTCTGAGGCTAATTCAGTCAAAGGAGACAAGGCCAGTTAAATCGATTCCTAAAGATTTTTCTGAGGCCAATTCAGTCAAAGGAGACAAAACCAGTCAAATCGATTCCTAAAGATTTTTCTGAGGCCAACCCAGTCAAAGGAGACAACCCAGTCAAAGGAGACAATCCAGTCAAAGAAGACAATCCAGTCAAAGGAGACAATCCAGTCAAAGAAGACAATCCAGTCAAAGAAGACAATCCAGTCAAAGAAGACAAAACCTTCTCTGGTCCAGTTAAATCGATTCCTAAAGATTTTTCTGATGCCAATTCAGTCAAAAGAGACAAGACCAGTTAAATCGATTCCTAAAGATTTTTCTGATACCCATCCAGTCAAAAGAGACAAAACCCCCTCTGGTCCAATTAAATCGATTCCTAAAGATTTTTCTGATGCCGATCCAGTCAAAGAAGACAAGACCACCTACCAACAATCTCCAAATGGCATCTGTAATCCCATTCCCGACATCACAATGCTGATACCACTTCATGCGAGTGCAAATTTCTGGGCACTCTAGTGTTCAATCATCTTCCACCTTCGGATCACGAAAGGCCCGAAAGCCAATCTATATCCTCAGGTTTAAGAAGATTGAACAGGGGCAACTGTTGTACCCCAAAATTTGCCCTCCCATATTTCTCAAGACATTGCAAGAAGAATCTCCAAGTGGCTCAAGTTAGCTCAAGAGTTGAACAATCAAATCATCTCCTAAGGCAGTCAATCTCAAAATAGGGTTTTGTGTTGCATCAAGGTCCTTGCATACAAATGACCTCAAGTGCTCCCCAATGTCTTAATATGTTATCAAGTTCATCCATGTCAAATTTCAAGCCTTGCAGAGGAAGTTTGGTCAGTAAATTGCTCAAGAGGCCCAAAAATCGATTGTGCTAGGGCAAAAGTCAACTGTGACCTATGAACAGTCAAACCTCAATATTTTTTGTCAACATTCTAATTTTGAAGGATAATTTATCATTTGATCAAGGGTTGATCATGATTCATCAAGGATTGCTCAAGATTCGTCAAGATTCAAAAGTTGCTAAATTAGGTTTTTGTAGGAAAAGTCAACTCAACTTTGACCAAGCATAACTTTCTCATACTTTATGATAAGTGACCCATCCAAAGCTCATTTTGAAGAGGATGCAATTTCCTACAATCCATATTCACACCCCAAGATCAAGAAATTCACTCACAAAAAGTTACAAATTTGGACATTATAGGTCATTTTTGAAAGTCAACAAAAACACTTTTTTTCCCAAAGCTTATAACTTGAGAATGGAATATAAAAATGAGATGCGACTAAAAGGATTGGTTAAAGGACATCTCAATGTTTCTAAAAAGTCATAGAACACCTCCAAAAGTTCAAAATTGAAGAAGTTATGCATTGTTGAAGTTGGGCATTTTTCCAAAATTGCCAAAAGTCAACTATCCCCAAAACTTCAAATTTTGTCAAATGGGCCCACTTTTTTCCATTTGATTTGATCTTGTCACACTACACACGTTTCCTATCTGCAGTTTTATATCCATTCACCAATGTTTCTATTTTATTTGATTTTTATTGAATTAATTCATTTTAAATCTAAATAAAATCTAAAAATTGATAACTTGGTATCTTTTTGATTGATACAGGTCTTAAATATCATCATGGACAAGATCAAACTCGTATCAAGCCATGTTATGAACAAAATATTGGATTTGGGACATTTTTGGAAGCTTTGTAAGGGAAGATCATATCAAATCCTAAATCATCAATGTTCATGGATTCTAAGCCCAAAACTAAACCTAATTCATTCCCTTATACTTGTACAATACCAAGACACGAAATTGAGGACCGAGAGGCGGCACAATCTGGAAAACCAAAACTTGAAAAAGCTTGAAAAAGTTGGAAACTGAAATCTTGGTTAGAGGCCAATTTAAGATAAAAACTCAACGTAGACTTCTTGCTTGACATCCACTGAAGCAGTAGCAATCAAAAGCAAAGCCAATCGCCTCCTAAAATGCGTTGTAAGTCTCCTTGAACACCACCCTGTACATGAAAACACAATCTCTTATTCTTGCATCCTTTTGCCAAAATCTTTGCACAATCATGCTAATCGGTTCATTTAGAGACTTTCTGCAATATTTGATTTTGTTTTCATATCTTGTAACCCTGTACCCGAAACTAGGGTTTTGGTTCTTGTTTTTTAGGCGTTTGAGTTTCAGGCAAAATTAGGGCAGGTAATGGACATGGATGAATTCAGGAGGAAGAGACGAGCATGATGATGGCCTTGGTTTGCATTTTTATGGCCTAGAATTCGTTGTAGGATGAAGCCACGGATTTTGCTGCGGATAAGAATCTGCAGGTAAATATCCAGGGGCCAGCGAAGAAGACGATCACGTGGCCCTGTCCCATTCGTGGATTCATATTTCGCGCTTATTTTTTTTGTTTCAGGCATAATGATTGTTTTGTCCATATAATATTTACTACCTATTCCACTAACAATTGGAAGGCAGTGGTGTAGTGGTAAGCGCGTTATTCATTGGCTCATAGGACCTGGGTTCGAATCCCAGGTCCCCAATATATTTGTTGTTATTTTCTTTCAGGCGTTCCAGTGAGCCTCACGCTTTGCAACGTATCATACACCTTCATCCAACGCCTGCCAGATGGCCTCCAGGCTAGATCTGGTGGCCCATATTGGACATCCACCATATGCCAAGGTCAACGTGTCACACTGGATCAGAAGGTCAACCAGGCTTGCAGCGAATTTGTGCCTCAAAAATGCCAATCTTACTCCCTTTCCAGGCCCAGCACCACCCTTGGTTATTTCTTAATATTTTCTTTACTTTTATTTAATTATTTGTTTTATTATTATTATTTAAACTAACTAGTTAAAAACTTTTTTCTCATAAAAATCAAAAATACAAAATATATTTTATTTATTAAAATTTAACTCATCACTTTTATTTTTGTAAATAAATATTAATTAATTAACTTAGTTTTAATTAGGGTTAACTTTTAATACTTTTGCAAATAATTAAAATTAATGTAGAAAAATTAGGTTTTTACTAACTTTTAATCAAGTTATTTTATTTCTTTAAATACTCAAAAATCCAAATATTTTCATTAATTAATTAATTTAATTTTTAATTTAGATTTAATTCCATTTAATTCAAAAATAAACCAAAAATGCTTTCTTTTCAAAAAGGGTCAAAACCCTAAAAAATGCGCCCGATTTAATCTTCCCGCACGCGATCCATATATCATATTATTGTAATTGCTTCCGGAATGTAATAGCTTTAATTAGGACATTATTTATCGCTTTCTTTTATTTCCCGCAATTTAATTTTAAGGGTTTGTTTTTGGCGATGTAAATACCCGACGCCTTATAATAGTTTAGATTTAATTTCCGCAATTTAAAATTCCGCAATCTATAAACTGTTAGATGTTTGGTAATAGGGAATGCATGACAAGATCGAATCTTTAACCTAAAATCAACATAGCTCACCTATGACATGTACAAAGATAAAATTAACCGAAACAACACACTCGCGCATACGCACTCTTAGGGTACACCTCACTTGGTTGCCTTCGAACGTGGTCATTGAGTATAGGAAGTTTTAGAGGTCGCCCTCTTGTCCAAAGATCATAGTTGCCTCGAAACGGTTGCCTCGAAAAAATGATCTAAGACATTAGGGTTACCGCTAAGGCATCCTAACATTGCTTTAGTGACCACACGTCCCTTAATCGAATTGACCCTTAAAACTCCAACGACGGTGCTACCTACTCCTCAATAGTGGGATAGCATTTTCTAAAGTACATTTGTACAGATTAATTCCTTTTTCGAGTAGGTAGATGGTTCTTAAGTACTTGCTCATTCTAAAACAAAACAAAACTTTTCGCACTTACACCTTTCAAACAAAAACTTCTTTCAAAACCCACAAACACAAAGAAAAGCAATTTTGAAAACACTTTGAGCAAGTACCTAAGAGCCCGTGGATAACCACAGATAGAAAGGGTGCTAACACCTTCCCTTTCTATAATCTACCCCCCGGACCCGAGAAATATCTCGAAAAAGGAATTTTTCTATGCTTTTTTCCTTTCCTTGTTGGATAAAATAAAAGATGGTGGCGACTCTTGCTTGCCGCGACATTTTGCGAAAATAAACGCAAAAACGCAAACCAGCATTCCAAAATAGTCAGTTCTCTTCCCATCGTATCACAGAAAGCGTCTACCCAAAAAGTTGTGGGGAGAAGTTGTGTTGATAGCAACATACATTTTTAACAGATGTCTAACAAATAAAGTAGAAGGAATTACTCCAGAAGAATGTTGGTCTGTTGTTAAACCTAGCTTAATTCATCTGAAAGTGTTTGGATCTATAGCATATAGACATGTTTCAAATCAGTTGAGAAGAAAACTTAATGACAAGTCAAGTCAAATGATCCTAGTTGGATATCATTCGACAGGAGGTTATAAGTTGTTCAACCTAGTGAATAAGCAGATTGTGATCAGTAGGGATGTGACCATAGATGAGTTTAAAGAATGGGATTAGACTGAAAATTTCAAGAAAGATTCAGTGAGAGTCTAACTTGAAGAAGCAAAAACTCAATTTGAAAGAGAAGTTTGACAAGAGGAAGTTAGAGATCAACCATGTACAAGAAGACCTCAGAGAACAAGACATATGCCTGCAAGTTTGCAAGAATATGTGATTACATCAGATGATAAAGTCAGTGATGAAGGTGAGCTAGTACATTATGCTTTATGTGCATATGTAAAACCAGTCAATATAGTTGAAGCATTAAAGGACTCTAAGTGGTTGAAAGCGATGAATGAAGAAGTGAAGTCCATCGAAGACATCAACACCTGGTCACTTGTCGAATTTCCTCAAGGCAAGAAGACTATCAATATGAAGTGGGTATACAAGGTGAAGTTGAATCCCAGAGGGGAAGTAACTCTACACAAGGAAAGACTTATGGCAAAAGGATTTCTTCAAAAAGGAAGCAATCGACTTTGATGAAATCTCTACACCTGTGGCTAAAATTGAAACAATCACGTTGGTTGTTGGTCTAGTAGAAATGAACAGTTGGCACATATGTCAGATGGACGTGAAATGTGCATTCCTGAATGGAACCTTAGACGAATAATTTTATGTTACACAACCAGTTAGGTTTTTGAAACACGACGAAGAGATAAAGGTGTACAAGCTGCATTAAAGCTCTGTATGGTCTCAAACAAGCTCCAAGAGCTTGGAATAAAAAATATATAGTTTTCTAAGGGGGGGAGGAATTTGTGAAGTACACAACTGAACATGGAGTATATGTAAGAAGAATAAATAGTGAATTGCTTATACTATGTCTCTATGTCGATGACTTGTTAATAACATGTAGCTACAAGAAGGAGATCAAAGACTTCAAATGTGACATCGGCAAGGAATTTGAAATTTCAGATCTAGGTGACATTTCATATTCCCTTGCCATCAAATTCTATAAGAATAGTAGAAGTTTTATGATGCATCAAATAAGATATGCAAGTGAGATTGTCAAGAAATTAGAGATGGAAGAATACAACTCGATTTCGACACCTGCAGAACCAAAGCTGCAACTGTCAAAAGATGCAAACAAAGATGATGTCGACCCAACCTAATACAAAAGACTTATTGGGCCACTAAGATACCTTTGTCACACAAGGCCTGACTTAGCATATAGTGTAGTTATCGTAAGTAGATTCATGCAGAAGCCAGAGGTATCACACCTAGCAGCAACGAAGAGGATACTAAGGTATCTGAAAGGAACTCTTAACTATGGCATTTTATTTCCTACAGTAGGTAAAGGAAAATAATGAAAGCTAGTGGGGTACACTGATTCAAGTTGGTGTAGTGATGTTGAGAATTGAAAATCCACAGCAAGATATGTGTTTATGCTAGGTGGTGTACTAATTACTTGGAGTATGAGAAAGGAACCAATTGTGCCATTATCATTGTACAAAGTATAGTATATAGTTGCTTATCTTTGTGCATGTCAAGCAACATGGATGGTGAACTTGGTCGAAGAAATCACATGGAAAGATCATGGAACAACTACCATGAAGATCGATAACATTTCAGCTATCAACCTGGCAAAGAATCCAATAGCACATGGTCAAGAAAGCACATCGAGATAAGGTTCCAATACCTTCGAGAGAACCTAGCAGATGGGAAGATGAATTTGGAACACTGTAGAACTGAGAATCAAATTGCAGACATCATGATGAAGGGTGTGTAGGTCGAAGTGTTTAGAAGACTTCGAGCTATGATGAATGTAGACAACTTAGACACAATGAATTAGGTGGTGTGTTGAAAGTGTAATTCCTTGTGTCAAAAATAGCATGTTTCTAACCACAAGGTGTGTCGAAATAGCCTAAGTGTGTGTCAAATTGTTTGTCGAGTTGTGTATGTCAAAGTGTCGAAGTAGGTTGCTTCACACAAGATTTCGACTTAGGTCTAAAATAGGTATTTTAGGCTTTTATAGTTTTTGGTTTTTGCTTAGGGAGCAAGCTAGCTCAATTATAAAAAGATGGAGTAACCCCTATTTTGAAACAAATTATAACTTGTATTCACAGAATTTGTAGTTACGAGTATATAAATATTTTCCACAGTTTGTGGACAGAGAGAAACTTTGTAGAAACCCTAATCTCTTTTCTTCTTTAATTTTCTTTTCTATTGATCGTTATTGTGTAGTGATAAAATTATTGTTCATCAAGATTGATAGAAATTTTCTATAGATTTTGGTGGATTTCCAACAATTCTATTGTTGTAATATGATTTAAAACCTTTGTTGAAGAAGAGAAGGAAAACATATTTTTAGAGATTGCATATACCTTGAAAATCAGAAGTTTCAAAAAGTCAATCGAAAAAACAAAATTTTGGTAAAATTGTACGGCCATACGGATAGTGAATAGTAAATTGTATGGATAATAAATAGGGAACCGTACAGACAATGAATGGTGATTTCAAGTTTTTCAGACTTTTTCGGTTGTTTCTCGTTTCGGGTAATTCAAGCTCTTTTGGTTTGGTCCATGGATCCATGTGTGATTGGGTTGTGATTTTAGGCTTTAGTTATTGGGTGTTTACTAGTATAAATATATATCTCTTATATGCTTGCATGTGTGACAATCTTAGAGCTTACAGCAAAAAGGGAGAGCAAGGGTTTAAAGGTAGAACATAGGGTTTTGGCTATTCTCAAGGGAAACCTTAGAAAGGCAATGGTTTTGGGAAACCTTTATAGTTATCTAAGGGAATTGAGAAACACTTGTTTACACCTTAGGTTTGAGTTATTCATATATTGAATATTGAATAGGGTGGGAAACACTTGGGTAGAAAATAGGGTTGTTCTTGGGAATCTGAAGGCGACATTTTTTTTCTCTTAACTCATATGTAATCTCTTGTAAAAACTTTCTGAGTACAGTGAATTAGAGAGTTTCTCTCCCCCCCCCCCCCCCAAAGCATATCGTTTGATCAAACTGGGTAAATAAACCTTCGTCTTTTTCTTCCCTTATTCTGTCATATTATCTGTGTATGAATTATTATTGATGTAGACCATTTATTTTGGTTGCTAATATTATTTGTATCACAAATTGATATTGGATTTCATCGTAATTCACAACAAGTGGTGCAGTGAGCGAGGAGCAAAGGGGTATTGTTTACAAGTGAGCACCCATGATTAGTATATGCTAGAGTGATAAATTTTCTTATAACAATGACTTCAAGTTGTGGAAAATTAAGCTGCAAGCAATTTTAATTAAACAGAAGTGTATTGATGAAGCATTGATTTCTGCAGGGCTTATACAGGTACAGAAGACCAAGATGATGGATAAGGCCAGGAGTGCCATTATCTTGTGCCTTGGGGATAAAGTTATAAGAGAAATCTCCAGGGAGAAAACTGCAGTTGCTATGTGGGCAAAACTTGAATCATTGTATATGAAAAATTCTTTAGCTCACATGTTGTATCTGAAACAGTAACTCTATTCATTCCGAATGGTGGAGAACAAGTTCATAGTTAAGCAACTTACAAAATTTCATAAGATTATTAATGATCATGAGAATATTAAGTGAAAATTGAAGATGAGGACAAGGATTTGCTCCTATTGAGTTCATTATCTAGATATTTTGATCACTTTAAGTATGTCCTTATTTATGGTAAGGAAGGTACTATTACTTTGGATGAAGTCGAGACAACGGTGTAATCCAAAGAATTTTCAAAGTCGAAAGATTTCAAGATTGAAGGTAGAGGTGAAGGCTTAAATGTGTCAAGAGGTGGAGGTAAGCATAAAGGGATGTCCAAATCAAAGAGGTTTGACAAGTCAAAGGTAAAATGTTTTAATTGTCAGAAAATCTGTCACTTTAAAAGGGATTGTCCTGAGAGAAAGGTCAATGAAGATTTTGTTCAAGTTGCAGTTTCCTTGAGTGAAGAAAGTTATGAGGATGCTGACATAGCAGTAGTATCGAATTTGGAAACTAAAGATAGTTGGGTCATTGACTCAGGTTTCTCTTATCACATGTGTCCAAGAATATAATACTTTGAAATTTTGAAGATGGTGCAAGGTGAATTAGTTTTCCTTGGTGATAATAAGGCATGTAAGGTTCATGGTATTGGTATTGTAAAATTTAAAAACTTTGATGATCATGAACTTCTTATTCACAATGTGAGATGTGTTCCAGAACTCAAGGGAATTTTGTTATCTATAAGTATGTTTGATGATCTAGGCTATTATACTAGAGTTGAACATGAAGTATTAAAGATTTCGCGTGATGAATTGATTATTGCTAAAGGATATAAAATATGTGGTCTATATATTTTAGAAGGTTCAAATTTTGTTATTTATTCATCGTTAGCTAGGGGAGGCTTTCATGACAAGGAAGAACTGAGGGATTTGAGTTTAAGGTGTTATGAATGCCTTGAGAAAGTTTCAGGGGAGTATGATGAATTTTGCAGAAATCAACGGATTAAAATGCATGTTACTGCTGAGTTGCTATTGAGTTTTTGGGGAATAGCTGAGGTGAAAAAGCCTTACTTGGTTGGTATAGAATTTCTTCAGAGGGAGAATAGTGAAAACCAAGGGGAAAATTTACCAGAAACTATAACGGATAAAACTCAGTTTGAGGTAGAGTTTCCTACTATGGATGCTAGCAGTAGTGAAGGAACAATTACATAGATCTCTGATTATTATTTGACTCATGATAAGGTAAGGAGGGTTATTGTAGCATCTCAAAGGGACGGTTATGCTAGCCTTGGATATTATGTTTTGAATGTGGTTGAAGGACTATAAAATAAAAGAAGAAAACCCTTCAGGGAGACATTTTAAAATAAGTGAAGTCAAGGTTGGTTGAAAAACCATACTTGTAGGCTTGTTAAATTATCTAGGCATAAAATTTTAATTGGAAACAAGTGGATACAAGTGGTTAGATCAAGATTCAAGGGTGGCTTGAATTTGATCAAGGTTATTGATTAGAATTTCAAGCTGGTAGAGAACAACAATGTTGTTAATGGTTAAATTGGCATCAACACGGTTAAAAGTCAAGGTGGACATTATTGTAATATACCTTAAAACCTTTGTTGATGAAAGAAAACATATTTTTGGAGATTGCATATACCGCAAAAATCAAAAGTTTCAGAAAGTCAGTCATAAAGTCGGAAAAATAGAAATCTAGTAAAATTGTACGGTCGTACAGATAGTGAATAGTGAACCGTACATATAATGAATAGTGAAACATACAGACAGTGAATAGTGATTTCGGGTTTTTCGGACATTTTCGGTAGTTTCTCGTTTTGCGTGATTCAGACTCTTTCGGTTTGGTCTATGGATCCATGTGTGATTGGGATGTGATTTTGGGCTTTAGTTGTTGGGTATTTCTATTATAAATATGTATCTTTTATATGCTTGCAAGTGTGACAATCTTAGAGCTTACAACAAAAAGGGAGGGCAAGGGTTTAAAGGTATAGCATAAGGTTTTGGCTATTCTCAAGGGAAACCTTAGAAAGGCAAGGGTTTTGGGAAACCTTTGGGGTTATCTAAGGGAATTGGGAAACACTTGAAAAACACTTGAAAAACAATTGTTTATACTTTGGGTTTGAGTTATTCATATATTAAAGGTTGAAGATATTGAGAAACACTTGGATGGAAAATAGGGTTGTTCTTGGGTGCTTTCAGGGTTGTTCTTAGGAGCCTGAAGGTGAAAGCTATTTTCTTGTAACTCATATGTAATCTCTTGTAATAAATTTGTGAGTATAGTGAATTAGATAACTACTCTCTCTCTCAGAGTAGATCGTTTGACCGAACTGGATAAATAAACCTTCGTCTTTTTCTCGTCTTATTTTATTATATTATCTATGTATGAATTATTATTGTTGTAGACCATTTATTTTGGTTGCTACTATTCCTTGCCTCACAAATTAATATTGAATTTTGTCGTAATTCACAATAAGATTCACAATATCTATTTTGGTTCTTGATAAACAATTTCTCCATCTGTGAGATGTATAATATCGCCAAATAAGTTATAATTTTGTGGTGTTGGCTATAGAAGTGACACAAGTGCAGTTTCATTTAGAATATGGACCGATTTTCTGATTGAGGTTATTATTTGAAGATAAATTCAATGAGATTCATTAAATGATTTATTAAATGATATAAAATAAATTCAATTAAATAGAATAAACGAGATTCATTAAATGATACTCTACAAGTGTATTTTGTACGCATTTTAAATTGGTTATCATAGTTATATTAAATCAGTTTAGTTGATAATTATGCATAGGTATCAGGTATAAGAGTGTACGTTTGAATTTATAACATTCAACTTATTCATTTTTAAATGATAAATTTCAACTACTAAAATATTTGAAAGAAAAATTTGGTTGCTACAACTTCTGAAATTCAACTGCTCACCTTCTCAATATAATATTTTCCAAGTTTATTTTCATTCACAATTTCTGAATTTCAATGGCTCACCTTCTCAATATAATATTTTCAAGTTTATTTTCATTCACAAGTTTTATTTGTGAGAAAATGAAATATATACTAACAATTTGATAATGTAAAATTATTTAACATTCTCAACTAATAAGAGACGCGTTTATTTTTTTAAATATTAATATGACATGACAAACATAATAATTTTAATTAATTGTATAAGTAGAGAAATAGTTATATAGGTACAAACCTAAATATAAACCATTTAGACACACACTCATAAAATATATATAATTAAATTAATTAAAAAAAGAAAATTTTTTACATGAAAATAACTCTATATCAACATTTTTAGAAACAACAAAAAAGATTAGAGAAAATTTTAAATTTATTTATATTTTAATTGGATTATGGGGTGGGCGTGATTATTAAGGAGAGAGAAAATATTATATTTATTTTTTTATTAATTAAAATTTTGTGATTGGTTATGTGTAAAATTATTTCTTATGGTTGTGTCTACTTAAGAATTTTTCTTTAAAAAAATAATTTTGTCTCTTTCAAACTTTTCCTTAGATGTGTGTGCGCCTAAATACATTTTATTTAGATTTGTGATCAAGTAAGTGTTACTTGTATAAGGGTTGTCGATATTATAGACATAATTGTTTTTTAGAACATCAATACTTATTTGTTGTAGACATAATTTAGAAATATGGGTTGTCGTTATCGTCATCTTGATTCGAATCTTGAAAAGATTAATGACCCAATTTTCCTCTGTATCTCACACTCCCGTTCACAACTCTCAATGAGGCAAGTTGTAGAGCCGTCAGTTATGTTTTTAATTTTTTTTATTACAGGGGAGACCTAGCCAAATAATATACATAACCCTAGTCCATATCCATTATGGACCAAGGGTTAAAGCCCACACTTTTTCCAACACCAATCAAGTTTCAAATACTCAGGCTTTAATTAAAAATATCACTTAACCAATAAAGGGGTCTATTTATGCACCCCCATCACAATCATGATTAACCCATTTTTCACAAACTAAATAACAATTGATTGTAGCCCACAAACTATTAAATAAATCTAACATTCTTCCACTTGGGCAAAATCAATTGTGTGATTTTAATTTTAAAAATGACTCTCGGGTTAATGACAAATTCCTTATAATGCAACCGCATTTTAAGGAAATGCATGATTCCAGGTGCAATATCTGAATATGACTCCATCCAACAGAAGTCAAGCACCATTGAGTCATGGCGATTATTATATTCTTCATTGATAAAAAAACCTTCTATGGTTACAGATATTACAGACTTCGTCAACTAGTTATAAGTGTTGAGTGTGGCAAGAAAATAACATGCCAATGTAATCTAACAACCGATTGTTATTTTCTTTCAGTCCTTAACAATTTCTCTCAGATTCATTAAAGCCAAAGAAATTGCATGGTTTTATAAACCAGAACACCTCATCTCTAATATAGCATCGACCACCGACACAGTGGTCCTGACAATACCGAGCTTAAAATCATAACCATGTCTCAAACTCCAAATTGGTGTCAACCACAGGTACGGTGGTGCCAATGACACCGAGTTCCAATTTTAACAATTGACATATAAGTAAGCATTGACAAATAATAATAATGATAATATTCATTGCATTATCAATTGCTCAAAATGGAAAGAACTTGACAACTCAACATTTAGAGTGTCCAACATAAAATACAACATGATAAGAAAATGACATAAAGAATAAACTCTCACTAACCAGGCACATCGAAGAAACTCATAATGTCCATGTTCTCAACATGGTTTTTGAATTAAATGGGACTAAGTCCCTTGGTTAGAGGATCGGCAAGCATGAAACCAGTACCAATGTACTCAACAATAACGTCATTTTTCTTCACAAGATCTCTAATTGTTAAATACTTCAATTCCAAATTCTTAGTACCACTAGAAGTTTTATTATTCTTAAAGTAGAACACAAGTGCATTGTTATCATAGTAAAGCTTTAGTGGATTATAAATGGAATCAACAATATGAATTCCAATCAATAAATTTCTCAACCAAACAGCATGAGTGACAGCAGCATAACAAGTAACAAACTTTTCCTACATGGTAGAAGAGGCAACACGAAGTTGCTTTTTACTCTTCCAAGATATCGCACCTCCAGCTAGCATAAAAATGTAATCAGAAGTAGATTTCCTATCATCAACACATCCAGCAAGATCAGATTCAGTATACCAAACTATTTCCAAGTTGTCAACTCTCCTAAAAACAGGCATATACTCTTTAGTTCTCTACAAATATCTCATCACTTTATTAGTAAAAATCCAATGATCATTCCCAAGATTGGACTGGTATCCTCCCAAGATACCAACTATAAAAGCAATGTTAGGCCTAATGGATACTTAAGCATACATCAAGCTTCCCAATTCATTGTCAAAAGGTTTCCCTTTCATTTCCGCCCGCTCAATCTCATTTTTAGGACATTGATCTTTACTGAATTTATCACCTTTAGTAACTGGAACATCCCCTGGCTTACAGTTCTGCATATTGAACCATTCTAATACTCTATTGATATAAGCCTTCTGTGACAAGCAAAGTACATCATGCAATATGTCTCTATGCATTTTAATTCCCAACACAGAGGATTCTTCACCAAGATTTTCATATCAAAGTACTTGGTTAGTTCTCATGAAGTAGAATAATATCATTGCTGGAAAGTAAAATATCATCAATATATAACACAAGAAATATGAATTTTCTCCCACTGACCTTAAGATAAATGCATTAATCAACTTTATTTTCTTCAAAACCCAAGGAAGTCACTACCTCATCAAATTTCAAGTACCATTGTCTAGAATCATGTTTCAAACCGTAAATAGATTTTCTCAATTTACAAACCAAGTGCTCATTACCACTTGTCACAAAACCCTCAGGTTATTTCATGTACACCTCCTCATTAATATCACCATTCAGAAAATCAGTATTAACATCCATTCGATGTAATTCCAAGTTAAAATGTGCTACTAGAGCCATGATAATTCTAAAAGAGTATTTAGTAGAAATAGGAGAAAAGGTTTCATTAAAATCAATCCCCTCTTTTGTGTGAATCCCTTAGCCACAATTCTTGTCTTAAACTTCTCAATTTTATCTTTTGAGTCATTTGTTTTGAATATCCACTTGCAGCCAATCATGTTATAGTTTCTTGGTAACTCCGCCAGTTCCCAGAACTAAGCTAACATCCCCCTCTAACTCCACAATGACTATAATTTCCTACCCTGAGCATGTTTTCCCTCGCTGGTTTCTAAACCCCTTCAGATTTGTTCTTGTTGTTTAACCAAGCTTTAAAAGTATGACAATCAGTTTTCTTATGCCCCTTTTCCTTACACCAAAAATACCAAAAGGTTTTCTTAAAAGTAACTGGATTAGAACCTCTTATGTTATGGTGTTGACCATTACCTAGTTTCTTAAACTCGAGATGTCTATGAGAAGCACTATGAGTGTTTCTCTATTTTTCCAAGAATTATTACCAGAGTAGGGTTTAGCACGAATAGTTAAGAGGACTAAATTACTTCTTTCCTTTTTTAGTTTCTCTTCTTAAACTACACTTGGTAATAAGGTTATTGACAATCCACATATCACTAAAGGTATTGTAGTAAATTTTGATTTGATTGAAATTCAATAGGTAGACAGTTTAAGGCATGAGACACGATGAAATTCTCATAAAGTTCAATGTCATAGGTTTTCTGTTTGGTTTAGACATGAACCATTCTAAGAATGAACTCCATAATACCCCCATTGTTATCATATTTCATGTCCGTGAGTTGTTTTAGTAAATATTCATATTCAACATTATCAGATACCTTAAACCTCTCTCCAATACCAGTGAGATATTCTTTAGCATTCTCTTTCTCAGGTAATCCACTGATCATATGTTCAGAAATGGTCATCTTAATAACACATAAGTTAAGTCTGTTACTTCTCTCCTACTTAGCTAATTTTTCTTTCAATTCAGGTGTACTCTTATCATTGATCACATGTTTGGTTTCACGCATTGCCATGTAAAGATCAACAATCCCTAGTGACAACTCTAATTACTTCTTCCATTTCTAAAATTAGACATATTTAGGATCTCAATAAAAGCATAACAATTGTTCATAGAGAAGGTCATTATTGAGACAAAACAGGAATGCATTATATACAAATAACAAAGGCAAGATATAGCTTTAATGAGTTTTTCCTTAATTACTCCTTTCTCTCTCTCTCTTCTCTCTCTCTCTCCTCTTCTTCTCTCTCCACTCTCTCTCTCATCTCTCCTCCTCTCTCTCTCTCTCTCTCCTCCTCCAATCTCTCTCTCGTCTCTCTCTCTCATCTCTCCTCTCTCTCTCTCTCTCTCTCTCTCTCTCTCTCTCCTCTCTCCTCTCTCTAATAATCTCTACTTTTCTCTCTAAACTTCATCTTCTCCAACTAACCACTTTTCACCATTAATTCACCAACTTTATTTTGTGTATGTTCTAACATTTGGCATCAAGAGCCTTGGTTCTGATCATTAACCCGCTGCAAATTATGTCTACAGTTTCAGTGAATGAATCCCTACCAACCTTCGAATTCTTGATTCCAAGAACTATGACAAATGGTGCAAACAAATGAAAGTTTTATTTGGGTATCAAGAAGTTCTCGAAGTCGTTAACGACGGAGTTACACCTCTTGGGGCAGAAGCTATAGTTTTATACAAACTACATTCAAGGAAGAGAATAAAAAAGACTATAAAGCATTCTTCTTGATACATTCTTGCTTCGACAACGTTAACTTTGAAAAGGTTAGAGACTTGCACGTCAATGAAGCAAGCTTGGGAGATCTTGTAGAAAGCTTATGAAGGGGCCGATAAAGTGAAGGTTATGAGGTTACAAACTCACAAGAAGCTGTTTGAATTAGTGAAAATGGAAGAGAACAAATGATAAATGATTACATTACGCGGTATACATGTTTGGTGAATCAAATGAAGTCTTGCGGTGAAACCATAATGGTGCAAATATGGTAGCAAAGATCTTGGGTTCTTTAACACCAAGATTTGACAACATAGTGGTTGCAATAAAAGAATCAAAGGATATTCTCACAATGAGAAAGAAGGAGCTTCAAATCTCATTAGAGGCTCATGAACAAATGACGGATGAAAGAGGAGATGACAAGGAGAAAGCGAAGATTACGTTACAAGCACAGTTCAATAGAAGAACAAGAGATTAAAAGGAAAATGGTCTTCAAAAGGGAAGACAAATTCTCAGAATTTTGGTGAAACGAGTCACGATAATCAAAGGCTTCGATGGTGCTAAGGGGAGATAGCATCTCTAAAGGTGGTGGTCAAGGTAACTACACCAAAAAGATTGACAGGAGTGGTGTAAAGTGTTACAATTGTCACAAACTTGGGCATTTTGCAAGAGAATGTAATGCAAAATTGAAGGAAGATCAAGGTCATGAAGTTAAAGTAGCTAGACCAAGAGGTGGATGATGATAACACGTTTCTAGTCATGATCACATAGGAGAATTATGGCATTAAAAAGCTGTTGGACAACAGCAGTAGCAGATGTCAGAAGCTGGGCAGCAGTGTCTATAGTGCAGAAACGCGTTCAAAGTGAAACGCAATGGTAACCATTCGAGATGGAGCTCAAGGTAGTGATTAGTGGTACTTATATTCTGGTTGTTAAACGCATATGACGGGTAGAGAGGATTGGTTTGTCAAAATCAATCAAGCTACGAAGAACAGAGTAAGATTCACGGATGACACAACTTTAGCGGTCGATGGTGTGGGTGATGTTTTGATCATTAAGAAGGATGAGAGTCAATCCTTGATCAAATATGTGTTATACATTCTTGGAATTAAATGTGATCTCTTGAGCATTGGCCAATTGCTTGAGAAGAGTTACATAATTCTCATGAAAAATAAGATTTTACGCGCTTTGGACCGAACCGGAGTCTTAATTCTTAGAGCACCCATGGCTGTAAATCATACTTTCAAGATATAGTTGAAAGTTATATAGCACAAGTGTCTTGCTACAGAGGCAAGTTGTGATGAGGGGTTGTGACATTATCGTCTTAGACATCTCAATTTTCGAGACCTCGACGCTTTACAAAGGAATGGTATGGTGATCGGGATGCCCAAGATCAATATTCCAATTGAGATTTTTGAAGAGTGTGTTCAAGGGAAGCAACACAAGAATAGTTTTAGCAAGGATGTAGGTCATAGGATCAAACATTATCTTGAGGTGGTGTACTATGATGTTTGGGTTCTAATGCAAGTCAACTCGTATGATAGAAATAGGTACTTTATCACTTTTATTGACGATTTTAGTAGAAAGATATGGAATTATCTAATCAAGAGGAAAGATGAGGTGTTTGATGTGTTCAAACGTTTTAAATCTATGGCGGAGCGGCAAAGTGGTCACAAGTTAAAAATTATCAAAACCAATAATGGAGGCTAGTATACCTCGAGTGAGTTTGGGAATCATTGTGATGTTGAGAGTATAGTGCATGAGGTTGTACCACCTTATACGACTCAGCAAAATGGTGTTGCCGAGAGAAGAAATCATTCGATAATGAATATAGTTCGTAGCATGTTGAAGGGAAAAAAATTACCGAAGTAACTATAGGGTGAAGCCGTATCTACAGCCGCCTATTTGTTGAATAGGTGCTCTACTAAGAAGCTGGACAAAGTGACACCAGAAGAGGTATGGTATGGTCATAAACCAAGTTTGAGTCATTTGAAGGTTTTCGATTCGGTAGCATTTCGACATATTTCGGGCCAACTTCAAAAGAAGTTGGATGACAAATGAGAGATAATGTTGTTAGTTGGTTATCATCCTACCAGAGGCTATAAGTTATTTGATGTGAGTAGCAAGAAGATCGTGATTAGCCGAGATGTGGTCATGGATAAGTTGAGGTTGTTTGACAGCAGAAAAATTCACATGACAATAGCATAAATCGATTTCCCAACAAAAGGAAACTGGTTTCCTTCGCGATTTTTGCATACTGAAGCTGCTGGAATTGAATTTTTGGAAGCAGAAACTGGTTTCCATGTTTCTGGAAACCGGTTTCCACGGGAAAATGTAGAAAATCAGCATTTTGCAAAAACAGTTCAGCAGTCGGTCGAAGTTGAAAACGGTGAATCCAGTAGACATCCAACAAGGCACAGAGGTCTACCTCAAAGGCTCTGAGATTATGAAGTATTCCATGATAATGAGATCAACCATGATGGTGATCTTATTCACTTTGCGCTTATGGCTGAAACTGAGCCTGTGAGCACGGAGGAGGCATTAAGAAATTCAAAGTGGGTGTGTATGATGAAATAGGAGCTAGAATCGATTGGAAAAAAAGTACTTAGGAGGTGGTCGATTTACCGGAACGGAAAAAGCCAATCGGTGTGAGATGGGCCTATAAAGGGAAGGCAAATCCAAAAGGAGAAATTGTCAAGAATAAGGCTCGAGTAGTAGCGAAGGTATTTTTGCAAAGAAAAGGTATAGACTATGATGAGGTGTTTACACTTGTGGCTAGATTGGAAACTATAAGGCTGGTTGTTGGTATTACGAACATCAATAATTGGTCAATGTATCAAATGGATGTAAAATCTGCATTTTTGAATGGTCCACTTTAGGAGGAAGTCTATGTAGAGCAGCCCCCTGGTTTTATGGTGAAGAATCAAAAGGGAAAATCTACAAATTGAAGAAGTCACTCTACGGTTTGAAACAAGCACATAGAGCTTGGAACAAACGCATAGATGCATTTCTAGTTGGGGTTGGCTTCAAGAAGTGTGTATCTGAACATGGTGTTTATGTGAAGACGGGTGCAAGCAAAGAAGTGATTATATGTTGCCTATATGTGGACGACTTATTAAATATGGGCAGCAATGAAGTGAATATTTCTAAGTTCAAGAGTGAGCTTATGGAAGATTTTTAAATGAGAGAACTTGGAATCATGACTTACTTTCTTAGCATAAAATTCCATAAGTCAAAATTGGGGTTGCTTATGCATCAAGAAAGTATGCTCTTGAGATTTTGAAAAAGTGTGATATGGAGCATTGTAATGCTGCCATAACACTGGCTGAAGCAAGGTTGCAGTTTTCTAAAAGTGAAGATGAGCAAGATATGGATCTAACTCAATATAGGATGTTGATTGGATCATTGTGTTACTTGTGCAATATGCGGCCAGATTTGGCATTTAGTGTCGGTATTGCAAGTATTTTCATGGAGAAACCAAAGGTTTATCATTGGAAGCAGTTAAGAGGATCCTAAGATACATCAAAAGAGTTCTTGGCTGTGGAATTCTATTTCCCGCAGATGATACGGGCAGAAATTGCGAGTTACTCGGTTATACGGATTCCAATTAGTATGGAGATAAGGATGATCAAAAGTCTACGGTTGGTTATGGCTTTATGTTCGGCGGAGCTCCAATATCTTGGTGCTCTAAAAAGGAACATGTGGTTGCACTCTCTTCTTATGAGACTGAGTATATCATTGCATCATTGTGTGTGTGTCAGACTGTGTGGCTTATGAATCTACTAAGAGAGTTGGGCAGCAATGAAGAAAAAGTTGTTACGCTCTTGGTTGACAATATTTCAGCTATTAATCTTGCAAGGAATCCCATAGCACATGAGAGGAGCAAGCATATATAGATGTGTTTTCATTACTTGAGGGAACGGGTGTGTGCAGGCCAGCTAAAGTTAGGATATTGTCAAAGTGAAGATCAACTTGTGAATTTGTTGACGAAAGGCGTGACAAATGGTGTTCAAGAAGCTTGTGAGGAGTTTAGGTATGAAGGATGTTGAGAATTTGAATTAAGGTGGTGTATTGGATGTTGGATATGATTCAAATGTATTCTGGAAGCTTCTAAGTTCATTTCGTGCAAAATATCTTATTTGAAAAGCACTTCTATAAGCTGCAAAGATTTTGTGTTTTGAAGGAGAAACTGGTTTCCCAATTTAAGGAAATTGGTTTATGTCACGAGTTTTAACTTTCTGTTTGTTTTTTTAGTTGAGGAAATCGGTTTCTCTGTTTTAGGAAACTAGTTTCTGGCGCAATAATTTTTATTTTTTACTGTTTTGTTGGACCTGTTTGGTTCCAAAGATGTCTTAGTTGTATCCTATATAAACTCTCACGTAATGTGTTTTTGATTAATATCGTTTTATGATTTTCTGCTCTCTCTCTCTCTCTCTCTCCTCTCTCTCTCTCTCTCTCTCTCTCTCTCTCTCTCTCTCTCTCTCTCTCTCTCTCTCTCTCTCTCTCTCTCTCTCTCTCTCTCTCTCTCTCTCTCTCTCTCTCTAATAATCTCTACTTTTTTCTCTAAATTTCATATTCTCCAATTAACCACTTTTCACCATTAACTCGCCAACTTCATTTTGTGTATGTTCTAACAACAACCAATTTCAGAACCTCAAATGAGTTACTCAATGAGTGTAATTGGGAAAATGTTAGAACATACACAAAATGAAGTTGGGTGCATAATTGTTGGGTGCATAATTCCATAATTAGGATGTATCACATATGCGGACTCATAGCAACGTGATGAGAGACCGAACTCCAAAATATGAAGATCCTATATACGCTGATAATTATATAAGTTTCAGATTCTATAATTCAATGTTATTTCTTAAAATGTGAGATTGTTGTCTAGGATATGTTAGGCATTTTCTCTGATATTGTTCTCAGTCACTTCATTATTTTTAGTTTACCCGACATTTTCTGGCTTTCTTCACTTAGAAAGCCTTCTTATGAATCACTTAGTCATACGTAATGTTTGCATGGTGGTGTGGAAGTATATTTACTATTTTTCATCATGATCTTACCAATATCTTCAAAACTTGATTAATATCAGCGACGCCAACTCACCGTGTAAGTCAGGATTACTAAAGACGTTTATTGTTGGAGAAATTTCTAAAATATTTAATTGATGGTGATAATGATTAAATTGATTTTATGAATCATTTAATCATAATTGATTATATGGTGTAATGTTTGTGACTTTTGCTATTGAGTTAAATATCATGAGTTCAAATCCTTTGTTAACATCTGGACGGATTTGAACTCAGAACTTACTAGTCACCAGGCGCTCGGATGTAACAACCTTATGTAAAATATCGTGATCGATATATTTAATATTTGCTTTAAAACCTAAAACAGAATGTAAATACACGTTTTGGAATTTAATTTATGCAACTTTCATTATATCGATTTCATCTTCTTTTTGTTCATGTTTTACAGCAGATCCCCAACACAAGATCTAGAATTATTTTTTTGAATAACCAAGTATTAAAAAAAAATTACGCAAATAACCATGTTTCAGATGACTCCCCAAAGGAGGAGCCATCTCACTTGGCGCCTACACCCATTTTTTAAGGGGAGGCGCCATCTCACTTGGCGCCTATGTGCTTAGGGCATGCCCTAAGCCAAGTGAGTGGCGCCTATGTGTATTTCTAGGGCAAAATTTGATTATTTTTTTTGGTCCGGTGCGTTGCGTATTGGATACAGGATCAACAAAATGGACTTTTTATTATAAAAAAAAATTACATCAAAATGTATTACATTAAAAAAACAGATTAAAAAAATCAGATAAAAAAAATAGATAAAAAAAACAGATAAAAAAAACAGGAAAAAAAAACAGATAAATTAGTGATCCCCCGGAACCCGGTAATGACCCCCGGTTCCGCATCCCCGTCCTCGCCTTTCCCGTGCTGGGTGTCGTCGCGTTTCCTACTGCGGCAGGGTCGATGGCCCAGCGAAGTCAATGCGTTCCGGATCCATAAAATCAGTCAGATCTCTATATCTAGAAGATCCGCTTTGGTACAGTCGGTTACCCATACCCTCAAAGTTTGGTCGTGTTGGCGGTGGGTGGGGTTCCATGGTGGGTCTGTAGCATTGATCGTCTGAGTACGGTGGGTAGAAAGAAAATGGATCTTGGGGTGTTTGGTATTGAGGATGTTGGGTGGTTTGGTGATATTGTGGTTGATGGTAGGCTGGGTCGGTTTGTTCGTAATCTTCTGACATTCCCAGATCAGGGCTAAGGCTAGATGTTGAGGGGCCCATATTGGGATATACGGAAGATTGAAATTGTGTGTGGGGTATGCGGGTGTGTTGGTATTGTGATTGGTATTGTGGTTGGGTGTGAGGCATATGGGGGTATTGGTAGTGAGGTGGTGATTGTGGTTGGTTGTGGGGCATTTGAGTGTAATTGTGTTGTGGTGGGGATTGTGGTTGGGTGTTTGTGGTTCTGTTTCTTCTGGGGGATTGGTGGGAGGTTGATGGGTTTTGGGTTTGTTGTTGGGGAAACGAGGGTTGTGCCCATTGTGTGCGTGGGTCAACCAAGTACCTTGGATGAGACACGTGCATTTCAGGGTTACTAACCGACTTGTACCAAGATAAATATTGATCCGTGTGTCGCATATTACCATGATTAAGGAAAACCGGGAATTGCAAGACATAGCAGTGACGCCTCTGCCACATCTTACACCATTCTGGAGCGAAGTCTTTCCAGTTGGTAAGACCCCACTGGGCGTAGACCCTTTTGAGATGCCATGGGGACAAACAAGTTGGATCACTTGGTATCTCTTGATGCATTCCGAATTACATCTTCACACGGTCGCTGTGGTGCATCTCCATAACGTTGAACCGAATAATTGCAGTCTTCGCGGTCCAAATTGCTGCATCCTCCGAGTTTGGATCATGGCCCAAACCCAAATATGGTCTCCAGACGAACTGCGATAAAATTTAAATCAGGTTAACGAAAACGTAATATATAAATAATTTAAATGAAGAAAAGTTTAAAGGTACTACGTACATCATCCGGGCCTAAGTGATCCAACAGATTACGGTATAGTGCAACATTGAATCTTGGATTCTTGCCGTAATCCATACCCCTCACGCAATACCTAAAGGAAATGAAAAACATTTTATTCTTAGCATATATTTGGTGAAGAGTTGAATAGTAATAAATAATATAACTTGATGACTTACTTTGTTGCGTATGGGAAAACGAAAGTGTTGTTGTTGACGGGGTTTAAGGACTCCATCCTCCACCAACCCCAGGCTTGTAGTAAAAAAGCGCACCCATAAAATATACATTTTTCCTTGACTGTATTTTTGCACAAGGAACTGTATAGGTGGGCTAAAACTCCAGAACCCCAACTATATTTTCTTGTTTTTTCAAAATCTCTTAGTAAATGTAAATACATAAAATTTACACTATTTCCCGTACTTTGGGAAATAAAAAGGTACCAAATAATATCATAAGATAAGTTCTGGCTTTTACTACCCTGTCTTGCTCGGAGAAATTTTCGTTTAATTCCAAACTTGCATAATGACTTTTAAGCTCAGTGAGTAGTATTCTCTGACCTCTCGCACCACCACCTTCAACCATATCTCTTCCCAACAGTTCTTCACACTGAGAGTTTGGTTATTGAACCGACCCATTCACGGCCTTACCATCGACAAGGAGACCTAGTAGCATGTACACATCCTCTAGCGTGATGGTACATTCACCTATTGGTAGGTGAAATG
This sequence comes from Vicia faba, assembly GCA_948472305.1. Taxonomy (NCBI): domain Eukaryota; kingdom Viridiplantae; phylum Streptophyta; class Magnoliopsida; order Fabales; family Fabaceae; genus Vicia; species Vicia faba. The sequence continues at coordinate 1,088,416,979 of OX451738.1, read as the reverse complement.
TATGGTTCTCTGGTCTCCATCTTTCCAACATTGCAAGAATGAACTTCGAATCAATTGTGCAGTTGGAGATCTTTATGACATGTCCAAAACTTGCGTATTCCATATATGGTACGATAAATGGGTCGGGAGCCAGGTAGTTGTGAGAACGGATTCTGAATCTTTTGGTATCCTGAGTTCATAATGTAAAAGGTGTAAGATTAAGTAAGATGAACAAAGCATTATCTGAAGTATGAAAAATATATAACCAAAATAGAAACTTACAAATGCGGCAATGTTTTCCCTTGTGCCTCTGTGAGAATCGCCCATTGTTAGAAGAACCATTGTTTAAAATGCTTGAGATTATGAAAGACTTAGAAAGTGCAAGAGAGTATGAAAGACTTAGAAAGTGTAAGAGATTATGAAAGATTTCGTAGCAGAGAGTGAGACTTGTGTGGGTGTGAGAGATGTATGATATGGTCTGTATTTATAGGCAAAAAATTTCATAGAGTGGTTGCTGGTGCATGCATGCATGAGAAGTGTCACTCTTGCAGACTAGGTGGCAGCCTAGGGGTTACATATTTGCATGCATGTACAAAAATGAAAGGTGACACTCTTGCAGGCTAGGTGGCAGCTAAGGATGTAACACGATGGGACAGTAAAGGAGGCGCCATTGGACTTGGCGAAAGAGTACAAAAATGAAAGGTGTTGCCATCCCAATTGGCGAATAAGAGGTGTCATTGGTTGCAGGCTAGGCTCAGGCTACGTGACAGCCTTTGGGATGCCATGCCTGAATGCATGTAACCCTATTGGAGGTGATGGGAGGAGACTTACAAGATACAGTGTAGGTGCAGAGTAGGTGCAGGCAAGGTGGCAGCCTAGGGGGTTACATATCTGCATGCATGTATCACGATTGGACAGTAAGGGAGGCGCCATTTGACTTGGCGAAAGAGTACAAAAATGAAAGGTGTCGCCATCCCAATTGGCGAATAAGAGGTGTCATTGGTTGCAGGCTAGGCTCAGGCTACGTGACAGCCTTTGGGATGCCATGCATGTAACACTATTGGCAGTCTTGGGGGTTACATCCTTACTTAATTGAAATTCAGTATGAGATTTTTAGTCTTACGTTTATCATAACATTGATTCACTTAATCTGTCAAATCTTCCAACCTTCAAACGTTCTTACAATCAAACCTTCAAACCTTCAAACAATCAAACATACAAACCTTCGAATAACTCATAAACTTCAAACATTCCAACCTTCAAACCTTACAAAATTCAAACGTTCATATAATCAATAAACTTCAAACATTCCAACCTTCGAATAACTCATAAAATTCAAACATTCCAACCTTCAATCCTTCAAACAACCCTACACAATGGGCTCTGCACCACAATGTGTCATCAAAGCACATTTCAACGGTGAGACATACATTTGTCCCACCGTTGGGTTTTTGTTTAGAGACACAGACAACATCTGATTTCTCTTAAACGGGAAAGCCAATTTCTCGTACTTCAAAAAACGATTGGAGGCCAAACTTGGACGAGGCCCGGTGACCCAGATATTTTATCAGAATCCAGTTTTTTTGGAAACAACCAAGTAATTTTTTATAAGGTTGAAGTTCAAGATGACGAGGATCTCCAGAATATGTTTTCCATCCATGTGTATTCTGGGTACGACTCTATTGAGTTGTACATTATGCTGCGAGAGCCTCAGGTGACACAAGTGGTTGATCCTTTGGAGAATGAACAAGCTGAGTTAGATGCAGTTGATGAAGAAGAAGAAGATGACGAGTTAGAGTTTGATGAAATGGTGAATGATGATTTCGACGATGATGGCATACCTAGTATTCCTGCAAACGAAATCTACACACCACCTCCGCACATGACAAACTTCAACATGGGCGGAGATGAACCTTCTACTGACTTATTTTTCAATCCGTATATGCAGTCGGATGAAAATTTAAAAGAGAAGGACAAGTTTCGTAATAGAGAGGAATGCATCAGAGCCATAAAAAAATTTCACATGCTCAACTCGGTTGATTTTAAGGTGGATCGTGTCAACCCGGAAAGGTACAAGATCAAGTGTGTCCATCCTGACTGTATGTTCAAGCTGACTGCATCATACAGATTAAGAGGTGACTGCTGGGTCATAGGTTCCATGACTACCCACACTTGTGTAAGTTCTACCCAATCACAGGACCACCAAAAACTTAACTACGATCTCATCTGTCAAGAAATCCTACCCCTGGTCAGCAATGACCCATCTTTGAAGGTGAAAACAATCATCTCCCACATCACCATGGTTTTTAACTACACTCCGTCTTACCGTAAGGCGTGGTTAGCAAAGACTAAGGCGATTGAAAAGGTGTACGGAAACTGGGAGGAGTCATACCAAGAACTTCCTCGCTACCTGAATGCACTCAAGACGTATTCTCCGGATACTGTTTACGTTCTGGAAACAGTGCCAGCATACGCCCAAGATGGTAGTCTACTAAGTACTAAACGGCAACGGAATATTCAGTCGAGTGTTTTGGGCATTTCAACCTTGCATCACAGGGTTTGCATCATGCAAACCAATTATACAAATTGATGGGACATGGTTGTATGGGAAGTACAAAGGCACGCTACTGATGGCAGTTGCACAAGATGGCAATAACAACATTTTCCCCATTGCCTTTGCCCTTGTCGAGGGGGAGACCGGTGGTGCTTGGAGCTTTTTTCTGAAAAATCTGCGGATACACGTGGCTCCTCAACCAGATCTCTGTTTGATCTCGGACAGACATGCCTCCATTGAAAGTGCCTACAATAATCCTGCAAACGGTTGGCATGACCCTCCTTCTACGCATGTCTATTGCGTTAGGCATATCGTCCAAAATTTCACGAGGGAGATCAAGGACAAAACATTAAGGAAAGCGGTTATGAATGTGGGATATGCATTGACACAACCCACATTCAAATATTACCGCAACGAGATCCGTTTGTCAAATCCAGAAACCGGTAGGTGGATCGACAATATTCCGGTGGGAAAATGGACTAGGTCATACGACAATGGCCAAAGATGGGGGCACATGACAACAAATCTTACTGAATCAATGAATGGGGTATTCAAAGGCATACGAAACCTCCCGATCACTGCTTTGGTAAAATCTACGTATTTCAGAATGGCTGTGTTATTTGCCAAAAGAGGTGAAATATGGAATGCGGTGTTGCAATCTGGACAACTATGGAGTGAAAGCTGCATGAAATACATTAAGGCAGAAAGTGCCAAAGCCAACACTCATATGGTTATACGGTTTGACCGACATAGCCACAACTTCATTGTGAAAGAGACAATCGACCACAACGAAGGTCTGCCAAGACAAAAATATAGGGTCATGCTACCTTCTCGTTGGTGCGATTGTGGCAGGTTTCAAGCATTTTGTATGCCTTGCTCTCATGTCATTGTCGCTTGTGCTCATACCCATCAAGACGCGCTGCAACTTCTGTCAAACATTTACAAATCTGAAACGTTGCTCAACGTTTACAACAACAACTTTCCTTTGGTAGCAAAACCAGATTATTGGTCTGCATACAACGGTGAAATAATGTGGCGCAATGACCAAATGCGAAGGAACAAGAAGGGTCATCCCAAAAGTAAGCGCATCACAACAGAAATGGACGATCTTGACAAGTTGGAAAGAAAGTGTGGTTTATGCCGTCAGGTCGGACACAATCGCAAAAATTGTCCGAATCGGGCGTGTAGTTGTTTAGGTATTGGAATGCATTTTTGGTAAAACCAGGTGTGTGAATGTCATGACTGATGTCATAACATTCTAGTTTAGTTTGTACTGATTCATTAGGTACCTTTGCAGAAAAATATTGTCATACAGGTACTGACGTTTATAAGTGTGTATCTGAGCATTTTGCAAAATGATCACATTTTCCTAAATCAGTAGACAGGTTTTCAGATGTCATAACAAATGTTAAGACATCATGTTCTGAACTAACAGGTATGCAGTTTGGTAAATTCTGAGTTTTTTCAGGAAAATGACTCAGTCTTTCCAGAACAGAATCCTGCGTTTTCTTTGGCTTAACCTAGCTCAACCCCAACCTGGTTGATCTAGTCCTGTGACCTAGTCTTAAGGTCAAACGGATTTAACCCTAGCTTTTTATGGAAACCCTAACTGAAGTTGCAGCTGCTATATATTCAACAGAGCTGCTGTCTTGGAATGTATCCCTTGTTGACAGAAGATCATTTAGAAGCTGTATAGTTTTTAACTATTGTAATCCAAGCAATTATCATTGTGATAAGTGACTTGGAATAGGTTTTTAATTGTAAGGGTTGTGTAACACTCAAAGCTTTGAAGCAAGAGTGTTTGTATGTCTCTTGACTAAAGTTGTGAAGCAAAGTCAAGTTAGGTGTGTGTATCACTCAAAGCTGTGAAGCAAGAGTGGTTGTGTTGCTTGATTAAAAAGCTGTGAAGCTTAGTCAAGTGTATGTTTTTGAAGAGTGTCTTCATCAATTCATTAGTCAAATTGTTTTATGTATCACTGCTGTGATTGAGGGGGAGTGAGTAGGAACTCAGGTTTAAGTTGTACTTAGATTGAAGTTGCATTGGGTAGGTCTTAAGTGAAGGAGATAAACTGGTTGGTTTATTCCTGAATTAATATCTCTTATAGTGGATTTCCTCCCTGGCTTGGTAGCCCCCAGAGTAGGTGTTGTTGCACACTGAACTGGGTAAACAATTGACTGTGTTCTTTACTGTTTTTGTATTTACTGTCTTATAGTAAGTCAGATACGGTGTCATAACATTGAACGTGACATTGAGTATCTGCAGCCAGAATTTCAATTGGCATCAGAGCAGGCACCCTGCCTGTATTACTGGGTGAGATCTAGGGATATCACTTTCTGGCACTATGGACAAAGAAGGAGTTTTTGGAAATAGACCACCCATTCTGGATGGAACAAATTATGACTATTGGAAACCTCGTATGATTGCCTTCTTAAAATCTCTGGACAAAAAGGCTTGGAGAGCTGCTGACAAAGGATGGATCCATCCCACCATAACTGAGAAAGATGGGACAATCAGTTTGAAGCCTGAGGAAGATTGGAGTAAAGAAGAAGATGAGTTAGCCCTGGGAAATTCCAAAGCCTTAAATGCCTTGTTCAATGGAATTGATAGAAACATTTTCAGACTAGTACATCAATACGAACTGGCCAAGGAAGTTTGGGACACTCTCAAAACTACCCATGAGGGCACCTCCAAAGTAAAAATGTCAAGGCTTCAGATGTTGACTACCAAGTTTGAGAATCTAAAAATGATGGAAGATGAAACCATTCATGACTTTCACATGAACATCTTGGAGATTTCCAACACCTCAGGAGCACTGGGAGAAAAAATGGCAGAAGAAAAATTGGTGAGAAAGATTCTCAGATCCTTGCCTAAAAGATTTGCAATGAAGGTAACTGCCATAGAAGAAGCCCAGGACATCAGCAAGTTGAAAGTGGATGAACTTATTGGGTCTCTTCATACTTTTGAGATGGGGATCACTGAAAATGGTGACAAGAAGAACAAGAGCATAGCACTTGTTTCCAACACTGATGTTGAAGAAAATATTTCAGAAGCTATAGCCATGCTTGGAAGACAGTTCAACAAACTCATCAAAAGAATAGATCCAAAGTCAAGGTCTAATGTTCATAACATTCCCTCTGACATTGATAGTTCCAGCAGAAGACCAAGGTCAGAAGAGAAGGGAAATCAAGGCAGAGGAATTCAATGCCATGGTTGTGAAGGATATGGGCATATCCGAGCTGAATGTCCTACCTTTCTTAAGAAACAAAAGAAAGGAATGACTGTTACTTGGTCTGACTGTGATTCAGAAAGTAATTCTGAAGAAGAATCTGCCAAACTAGTTACTGCTCTAACGGGTGTTTGTACCTCTGAAAGTGACATTAGTGATGAAGAGGTGACTTTTGAAGAACTGGCTGATACTTACAAGAAATTGTGTATCAGAAGTACTGAAGTTTGTGTGTAGAATGAGAAACAATCAAAACTCATCATAAAGCTGGAGGCTGAAAAAAGGGCAAACCTTGAAACTATAAGTCATCTAGAAGGGGAAGTTCAATTGCTGAACTCACAACTGAATCAAATGACCAAATCTGTCAAGATGCTGACTAATGGAACAGACAAATTGGAAGAGATCCTTCAGGTTGGACAAAATGTGGGAAATAAATCTGGACTAGGATTTATGGAAGCAAAGAAATCTGGTACAGATAAGAAGATCAGGCCTGATAAGCAAATGTCAAAACAGATGTCTCAACACAACTCTCAACATCAGGAACAGAGACATATGAAGAAAAGGTATCAAAGATGGAGATGTCATCATTGTGGGAGATATGGCCACATAAAGCCCTTCTGCTTCAGATTGCATGGATACCCTAATCAGAACTCAGGTGTCAAACCTAAGTCTAAAAAGGTACCACATGCACCTAAATGGAAGAAAAAGGCTACTGCCCTGATAGCCCACACTTCCCTGAGGGTCTCTGCAAAGGAAGACTGGTACTTTGACAGTGGATGTTCCAAACACATGACTGGAATCAAGAACCTCCTCAATAATGTTAAGCCTCACACCACCAGTTTTGTGACCTTTGAAGATGGTGCTAAAGGTGAAATCAAAGGAGTTGGTAATTTGGACTGCCCTGAAGTTCCAAGTCTGAGTGAAGTACTGGTGGTAAAAGGGCTGACTGCTAATCTCATTAGTATCAGTCAATTGTGTGATCTAGGATTCAAGGTCAACTTCTCAAAATCTGAATGTCTAGTAATTAATGAAAAACTAGAAGTTGTAATGAAAGGAATCAGATCCAAAGATAATTGTTACTTGTGGCAGCCTGAGAACACTAATAACTCCACTATGTGTCCAATTACCAAAGAAGAAAAAGAGATGAAACTGTGGCACCATAAGCTTGGTCATCTTCATCTAAGAAGAATGAAAAGAGCTATCTCTATGGAAGCAGTCAGAAGGACTCCAAAACTACAGATTGATAAAAGAAGGGTTTGTGGTGAACTTAAAATTGAAAGGCTTGGTAAAAAGAAACATGTCTATGATGTGGTGAATAAACTTGAAGAAGGATGTGTTGTCAGAACCAGAAGTAATCATGACAAGGATGTTGGAAACAACAAGTCTAATAAATTCTGTTTCCCTGAAGAAATGAGTCGTGAAGTCTCTTCTCCTATAACTCTCCATCAAAATGGAGTGGACAAAAAGAAAAATAAGATCATTCAAGAATCAACCAGAACTATGATTCATGTCAAAAGAATGCCTTCCCAACTCTGTGCTGAAATGGTTGCAGCTAGGAGTAATTGTTCTCAAAATATCTGGACAAAACAGATGCTCACTGAGTATAATGTCTCACAAGATGTTGTGACATTATATTGTGACAATCTGAATACAATCAATATTTCCATGAACCCTATTCAGCATAGCAGGACCAAGCACATTGACTTTGTAGAGAAGAAGTCAATTAAACTGGAACATGGTATCATTAAGCTTCAGCTGGCTGATTCTTCTACCAAGGCTCTTGTTAGAAATAAACTTGAAAACTTGAGGGGCAGGTTGGGTATTTGCCAACATGAGAAATTATAGCAATTAATTTTGCTTAAAACAAGGGTTGAAGGAGTTAATTTTGTTAAGTCTAGTTTTAGTGGGTTAATCATATGTTTTCCAAATTCTTCCAAAATACTTAAGAAGTTGAAAAGACTCACTTTTGCCTCCTACCTCTCTCGACTTTACAACCTGTTCCCTTCTCTCAATCAAAATTTTCTCTCAAATTGCTACTGGTGCTCTAAGTCAATCAAAATGTCTCAGACATCATCTTCAACCAAGGCGACTTCATCATCCTCATCATCTTCATCATCTGACCAAGACTCTAGAGCAATCACCACATGCATAGAATCTGAAGTTCTTGAGGTCACTCCTCTCAGAGAGATGGCAACTGACCCCGCCAAAGTCAAAAAGCTGAGAACTAGACATGCAGGAAGAGCTCAAGCTGCAGCCTCTGGTAATCCTTCTCATCCTTCTTCTTCTGTACCAAATAGAGAAGGATCAGTTCAAGTTCATCAAGCTATTTCTAGGCTTGTTACTAGTATACTAAGCCGAAACCAACCTGTACCGGGGATTTTTGTCCCTTTAAATCAATCAGGAAGCCCAAATGTAGATGTCTCTGAGAATGTTGTGACACAAAATGACAACATTCAGAACCCTTCAGAAAAGACTGCTGATCCACCTATCATTGATGTGGATGAGGATTACTCAGATAATGATCTGATTGCCAATGTAAACCCTAGCATAGCTAGGAGATTGATGAAAAGAAAGGGTAATCAGAATGATGCAAAATGTGTGTCCAAAGATAAACCTGCTGTTAAGAAATCCAAGGCTGAAGGCAAGGCTGATGTAGAATCTGTGAAAACTGGTCAGTCCAAAGGGAAGGTGAAAGACCAGATATATGCTGGTAGACAACCAATTACAAAGAAGAGAAAAGATCCTGAATATTCTGATTCTGATGAGGAATCAGAGTTTGAGATTGATGCTGAAGAAATTCCCATCAGAAGGAAACTGCCCTCCAGCAAAATTGCTAGAGTTCCTGAAGTCCCAACAGACAACATCTCTTTCCACCACCCTGACAATGCAAACAGATGGAAGTATGTTTGCTTGAAGAGAATAGCTTTAGAAAGAGAACTCAACAATGATGCCATGGAGTGCAAAGACATCATGGACCTGATCAAGAATGCTGGACTGATGAAGACAGTGATAAAATTTAACAAGTGTTATGAAAATCTGGTCAAGGAGTTCATAGTTAACTTGTCTAATGATTGTGCTGATGGAAGGTCAGCTGACTTTGAAAGTGTTTTTGTTAGAGGAAGAAGGGTTAATTTCTCTCCATCAGAAATTAACAAATTTCTTGGAAGAACAAATGAGGATTGTCCTGATCTGGAAGTCACTGACAATGAAGTTTGTCAAACCATCACAGCAAGGCAAGTGAAGTGCTGGCCCTTGAAAGGCAAGTTGAATGCCAGCAAACTTATCATGAAATTTGCCATCCTGCACAAGATTGGTGCAGCCAACTGGGTGCCTACAAACCATAAATCATCTATCTCCACAGGATTGGGGAGATTTATTTATGTTGTGGGAACCAAGACTGCTTTTGACTATGGCAGGTATATTTTTGAACAAACTTTAAAACATGCTGGTAGTTATGCTGTCAAAGGACCAATTGCCTTTCCCTCCCTCCTTTGTGGAATTATCCTTGCACAATACCCTGATATCCTGGTGGCAAGAGATACTGCTTGCAAAAGAGCTCCTGCCCTTGGGTTGCACTACAAACTGTTTCAGGGATCTCATGCTCCTGATATTGTCATAACATCAGCTGAGACATCGTCTGTGAAGACCCAGTCCAAGACATCTGATGTCATAGTTGTATTAAAAGAGACCTGCAAAGAACTGGAAGCTAGGAAAAAGACCCTAGAAATCCTAATTGCCAGGTTAGAAAAGGAGGAAGCTGAAGGAAACAGAAGGGAAGAGGGTGTAGAAGCTGAAGGTCATCTCAATACTGAAGAAACTAGCTCCTCTGAGTCTGATGACAGTGCTTAAAGGTTGGTTGCTGTTTGGTGGAGTTGATGCTGGTCCCTGGTGGAGTTTGGAAGTGTGTTCAGTTTTTAGTTGCTGCTCTTATTACTTTTTCTGGATGACTGTATAATTTTTATGAACATGTATCTTTGGCCCATTTGTGGATAAAGAGGGGGAGATATATTGTGATACTTTATTTGACATTCCATTTTTCTGCAGTCATTTTTATTCTGCTGCTATCTATCTCTGATTGCTTAGGGGCTTTAGCCAAAAATCTGTCAAAGGGGGAGTTTGTAGTTGTTTAGGTATTGGCATGCATTTTTGGTAAAACCAGGTGTGTGAATGTCATGACTGATGTCATAACATTCTAGTTTAGTTTGTACTGATTTATTAGGTACCTTTGCAGAAAAATATTGTCATACAGGTACTGATGTTTATAAGTGTGTATCTGAGCATTTTGCAAAATGATCACATTTTCCTAAATCAGTAGACAGGTTTTCAGATGTCATAACAAATTTTAAGACATCCTGTTCTGAACTAACAGGTATATAGTTTGGTAAATTCTGAGTTTTTTCAGGAAAATGACTCAGTCTTTCCAGAACAGAATCCTGCGTTTTCTTTGGGTTAACCTAGCTCAACCCCAACCTGGTTGATCTAGTCCTGTGACCTAGTCTTAAGGTCAAACGGATTTAACCCTATCTTTTTATGGAAACCCTAACTGAAGTTGCAGCTGCTATATATTCAACAGAGCTGCTGTCTTGGAATGTATCCCTTGTTGACAGAAGATCATTTAGAAGCTGTATAGTTTTTAACTATTGTAATCCAAGCAATTATCATTGTGATAAGTGACTTGGAATAGGTTTTTAATTGTAAGGGTTGTGTAACACTCAAAGCTTTGAAGCAAGAGTGTTTGTATGTCTCTTGACTAAAGTTGTGAAGCAAAGTCAAGTTAGGTGTGTGTATCACTCAAAGCTGTGAAGCAAGAGTGGTTGTGTTGCTTGATTAAAAAGCTGTGAAGCTTAATCAAGTGTATGTTTTTGAAGAGTGTCTTCATCAATTCATTAGTCAAATTGTTTTATGTATCACTGCTGTGATTGAGGGGGAGTGAGTAGGAACTCAGGTTTAAGTTGTACTTAGATTGAAGTTGCATTGGGTAGGTCTTAAGTGAAGGAGATAAACTGGTTGGTTTATTCCTGAATTAATATCTCTTATAGTGGATTTCCTCCCTGGCTTGGTAGCCCCCAGAGTAGGTGTTGTTGCACACTGAACTGGGTAAACAATTGACTGTGTTCTTTACTGTTTTTGTATTTACTGTCTTATAGTAAGTCAGATACGGTGTCATAACATTGAACGTGACATTGAGTATCTGCAGCCAGAATTTCAGGGCGTCTGCCTCGACCACTTAAAAATTGTAATACATAAAATCTTTCCTTAATTATGTTGTAAACTTTAGGGTTTTCCGTTAACAGATTTTGCTACAATAAATATTGTGCGTACAAGAAAAATTAACGATATTCCGTCTACGAAATTACAACTGTTAACACAATTCCATCTGACTCATGCATCATCAACATTACGTCGCTGTCTGTTTTGACTTCCTCCAACCATACATTAGGTCTTCCTGTCGCATGTGAGGTTGTTGTTCGTTTTCGCTGGATCCTTCGAATTTTTTCCCCCTCCGCAATGTCTCCATCTAGCCATCGCATCAACTCCCGCTTCAAATGCTCCATGGAGTGAATGTGCTAGAATTTCATTTTCATCGCAGGTTTCGTGGCGGAGAAGATAACGTAACCATCTCTGCTAAAAATCATGGACGACGTCATGACGCAAATAACAGAATAAAAAATAAAATACAGTGCGAGAAAGTGTGCGAAATTTCGGAGAAACGGACAAATTATTTATAAAACAGCATTTTGCCCTAGTTTTGCCCTAGGAGCCAAATGAGATGGCGCCTCCTCTCACTTTTAAGGAGCATGCGTCATCTCACTTGGCTAAAAGTGAAGGGAGACGCCAAGTGAGATGGCGCCTAGGGCAAATCTAGGGGTGGAGGCGCCAAGTGAGATGGCTCCTCCTTTGGGGAGTCATCCGAAACATGGTTATTTGCTTAATTTTTTCCGAAACACGATTACTTGCGAAATATTATTTTAATACTTGATTATTGTAAAAAAAATTCCAAGATCTAACTATCTTTAGGTTCGATTTTCGATTTTAATATATACTTTATATATAATTAATATTTAAATATACAACTTTAAAAAAGAATTTATATCATAAATTCTTATACGTTTTATTGTTTTTTATAAAAATTAGAGCGTTGTAAAAGTTATAATATCAAAATGAAAAATGGAATTTTGTTGAGAATTAATATCAAACATTGATTATCGATATTATAATTTTTCAATATTAATTGTCATATAAATTAATAATTAACATTAATCTATATGATAGAATTTTTTTCCAAGTTGCAAAGTATATTTTGGATTGGGAATATATATGATATACTGTTACTGTGTAAGTATACACTGTTTTCCAATTTTCAAAATGAATTGTGTTGCGAGTATACTTTCTTTTACAAATATTTATGTCACACTGCTACGGTAGCCACTCAGGTAATCACAAAAACTATTTATTTATGGAATATATTAAATTTATATATTATTCGAGAACAATCATGTAAATAGTATGCATATTTAAAAAAAAAATTTGAAAAGTACTGTTTGTGCATGATGATACGTCACATACCGATTCAAAATAAAAGGGTTCTTTTATTTGAAGCCAATATAAACAGTGCTTCAAAGAGTAAATGAATTATTTATTTCTCCATCCATTTAGGAAACACTATATATGCATAAAATATATATTCTAATTTTATAAAATCAATAATATATATGATTGTTTTGTTTGATTGTTAATTTGTGGTTTCCATAATTTATATTATCATAGTTGCACTAATATATAGTGATTGCAGTAATAGATTTGTTCATATAAAAAAGAGAATATATTGTATCATATTGAAGTTGTATGAAGGTAATATAGTGATATTATTTTATATTGTGAAAGATACATACTTAAATATTAAATTCGAAATATTTGCATAATTGAAACAGTGCATTGCTACAGAATGGTTAAAAGTGCCATTTCATGTCAAATAATATGAAACATGAATTTATCGTATAGAATTTATTATGCATATGTTAGTTAGGAAAGAAAATTGTTTGATTTAAAAGAATAGAAATAATTTTCACGGTGTTATATTTATTTTCAAAAAATAAATATTTGTCATGACAAATTTGTATGATCATGGTTGTCTATAAATGTTTAATATATTGAATATATTTTGGATATATTTAAGTGGAAGTAAAACTTCAAACTAAAAGGTTAGTAAATGGAAAATGACATTAAATTTGTGTATATGATAAAATGTAGTTAAATGACAAAATTGTCATGATGATAGTTTGTCGAAACTATCAAGAATAAATGTACTAATATGACAAATGTATCACGATTTGATGATAGTTGGTAAACTTTATCACGATTACATAAAGTAATCGTAGACATGACTATTTGAAAGATTAAATATTCAAAGATTATTAAAGTTGGAAAATCTTGCGATTCTTTGACGAAAGAATTGACAAGGATATATATGATGTCTTTGGATATGACTTAATACAAAGAAGACATCATTAAGGGATGTGAAACAAACTCATATCTAATTAATCATCAATTGTGGAAACTCAACTCACACTTGATTAATGTTAAGTCTTGAGTTCAATGATGAAAGTACACTATTAGAGTGATTGAATTACTTGACAATAATGCATCCCAAGGGTAAAAGTACTTGGATCATTAAAAAAAATGGTAGGATGAGGTTTTCCTCATAATAGACATATAGTATATGTTTGCTGAAATGCATAATTATGAATTCATTTCTGATATAGTTTACTTATAAGAGAATGAAGTGGTGCCGCTTCATAGAGTTCAAGGGTTTGATTCTCGTGAAAAGGATATGGGACACAAGACCATATTAAATGTGACATATTAATAATTTTATCAATGATACCGAGATTTTATGTGTAAGTTATGTACGTTTGTTCTAATGAATAAATGGTTTAAAGCTTGTCTACCAATCTATTTAGGGATGAGTGAAAACTTAATTTACTAAATAATGGTTCAAATTGTAAGATATCTTTATCTGAAACCATGAAATTTCTAGAATAATGAATTTAGATATATTTTGAGAATGGTGGGGATTGTTGGAGAAATTTTCAAAATATTTAAAGGTCATGAGTTCAAATTCTTGGTTTTAAAATTTTTTATTTTTGCTATTGAGTTAAAGGTCATGAGTTCAAATTCTTGGTTTTAAAATTTTTTGGAGATTTATTTAAATATCACGAGTTCATGATATTTTTGAACGTTGTGAATGTATAACCCTCTTTCTCCTCATCAATTGGTATAAGTTTTTCTATAAATAGAGATATTTGTTAGGCATAAGAAACATACGAAAATAATATATTTCGAGTGCCAAAAATTATATCTACATCATTCTTTTATGTTTATAGTGCACGAGAATAAATTAGAGAACTTTATTCTGTAAAATATCGTTGATCGATATACTTAATATGAATGTGCAATTCATGTTAAGGTTTCCAAAGTATCCTGAAGGAGATTTGTCGGTTAACCTATTTGCATCCAATTCGTCTAAATTGGTGGAGGCGAATTGAATCTAAAGCTTAGTGTAAATACATGCATTGAAATTTATTTTGTGTAACTTTCATCGTACCAATTTCATCTTCTTCTTGTTTATATTTTGCAGTAGACTCCAACACAAGATCTAACAATTTATCGGGAAAAAGACCTATTACAATGTATCACTAATATTACCTACGAACAAGTACAATACTTGATCAAAATAATTTGAAACCTTAATTAATAATCACATGACAAACAATTGAGTCATAATTCATATAAACCGGGCTCTGATACCAAATATAAGAGGAATAATTTCATGGATTAATCATATGAAATTAGAACATCAATACTTACTCGTTGTAGACATGATTTGGGAATAAGGGTTATCGTTATTGTCATCTTGATTCGAATCCTGAAAAGATTAATGACTCAATCTTTCTCTGTATCTCACACTCTCGTTCACAACTCTCAATAGAGCAAGTTGTAGAGTCTTATGTTTCTGATTTTTTTTTATTACAGAGGGACCTAGCCAAATAATATATATAATCCTAGTCTCTACTCATTATGGACCAAGGGTTAAAGCCCACACTTTTTTCTACACCAATCAAATTTCAGATACTCAGACTTTAATTAAAAAGACCACTTAATCAATAAAAGAGCCTATTTATACACCCCAATAGAATCATGATTAACCTGTTTTTCACAAACTGAATAACAATTAATTGTAGCCTATAAAATATTAAATAAATTTAACCAAAAAAAACTTCAAACTTCCTTTTTCATCCTATCATATCTTTCAACCAACTAATTGGCTTCTTCACCATACAATTTGAAATTCCATCTTTTCAAGGGTTGCTTTTCAAACTATAGTGAACATATCAAGTGCGATTAAGATTAAAATAAAATTTAAGTAAATCATATGACAATCATTCTTACATTTTCATTTGATATGAGTACACACTTAAAAAAACACTCATTTGCGACGTGAATTTCACGTCATAACATGAGGAAACACGTCACTGACCAATACTTGCGACGTGTTCGTTCACGTGGCTGGAGAGGAGGTGGAAAAAATTTTGCGGCGTGATTTTCATGTCACAAAGTTGTGACGTGAAAATCACGTCGCAACATAGTTTTATACAAAAACCAACTCTGCAAAAGAGCAGGCGTAGCAGGTATGTAATTAATTTACTTGCGACGTGTTTTTCCCGTCACAAATTAGTGACGTGAAAAACACATCACTAAATAGTTTCATTTATTTGTTTCTTATAACGTCTGCCATCCACTTTTTTTTTATATAGAAAGTAAGTTGCGACGTGATTTTCACGTCACAACTTGTGACGTTAAAATCACGTCACTAATTTTTTTTATAATTTAATAGCTAAATTTGTTTTTCTTTTATATATTCAATTTAATAAATTCAATATGATAAATTAAAATAATAAATTCAATATATTAAATTTAATATAATAAAATTAATAAACTAAAATTATAAATTTAAGAATTAATTAGTATGGTATACAAATTCAAATTTGAAAGTAAAATAAAAAAAAATTAAAGTTTACGAGTCATAATTATCAATGTCAAAATTATCTTCGCTTTCGTCATCCTCCAGTTCTTGACCGCGAAAGTTTGGATTTCTACCAATCCTTGTATAAATTGTCTCATTTGTTGCTCCATATCAGCTTGCCTCTTCGCCATGGTCTCCATTTTTCGTTGTTGCTCTTGCCTCATTGCCTCCATTTGGGCTTTCATTGTCGCCTCCCGTTGCGCTGACTCGCGTCTCGCCTCATTTAACGCCAATTGTCTTACGGTTTCAAGTTTTTCTGGTGTCAAATTTGATTGACGTGACCCCCCCTTCCCCATCTCTAACTCTTTGAAATAGAGTTCTATCTCCACTTCTCAAGATGTCCGCCAAATTTCCACCACTAAAAAAACAACTGTTAGGGCATTTTTCGCCAATGACTTGATCCCAAATATAAAAGTCCACATCTTGATGAAGCGGTTCTCCCTCTCCCGGAGTATATTGAGGATTATGACTCAAAATTTGCGAGCAATGTCTGATAATCCTCCTATACATTCAATAAAAAAATTAATTTAAATATTTAATAAATTAAATTAAATCATATTTAAAAAGTTGCCACGTGATTTTCACGCCACGACTTCTCAATTGCCACGTGATTTTCCCGTCATAGTTTCTCAGTTGTCACGTGAAAATCACGACACAAAATTGTCATTAAATAAAAAAAATATAAACAACAACCTAAATTAAATAACTTACGAAAGCTTTTAGAGTGCGTTCATCAACAAAATCCCCGATTTTCTTTGTCCGAGTCTTTTTAACCAACTCAATCATCAATGGAGGTCTCCCCAATTCTTGGTCTAAAAAATAATAAAAAATTAACATTAATTAATAAAATATGAATCAAAATATAACTTAAAAAAGTGGTAATATTTACCATATGCTGGAAAGTCATTAATGGTCTACATCAAGGCAGCTCGCAAAGTAAAGTTTTGTTTACGAGATATATCATAAGTCCATTCTCCAATCCACAAACTCTTCAAATCATCAATTAAAGGTTGTAAGTACACACCAATTCCAGCTTTTGGACTGGACGGACCTGGAATGACGCACGTCAAAAACATGTACGATTTTGTCATGCACATCTCAGGAGGGAGGTTGTAAGGAGTTACAATAGCTGGCCAACAAGAATACGCACTTCCCGACGCTTGCACATATGGGGCAAAACCATCAGAGCATAATCCAAGCCTGACATTTCTAAGTTCTGCAGCAAAATCAGAATGTGTCCGATCAAAGTGCTTCCATGCCTTGTCATCAGATGGATGTCGTATAGTGCCTGAACTTGTTTGGTTTATATGATGCCATGTCATTTGACTTGCACTGTGCATTGAAGCAAACATTCTTTTTAACCTTGGTATTATCGGAAGATAAAACATGGACTTTACTTCCATACGCTTTTGCTTGTTGTTAATGGCCCTACTGCGAACTTAATATCTTGGACTCTTACAAAACTTGCATTCCTCCAACAATCCATCTTGAGTACCAAACTCGTTGTCATAAAACAACATGCAACCACTAATACAACAATCAATCTTTCTTACTTTTAAACCTAACTTTGACAACCAGTTCTTTGCATCATAAAAACTTGTAGGCAAGTTGTCTTTTGTTGCGGTGGAATCCAACATCATTTTTGCAAAATATTCCAAACACTGATCAGGAATATTCCAATTTGACTTGGCGGCCAATAATCTCACACACATTGATAACTTTGAGTCTGATGACCCCTCGAACAATGGTGTATTCATCTCATTCAACAACTGATAAAATCTCTGCGCGTCCTCATTCGGCAACTCTTCCCCGTCAAAATCTTCAGTTTGATCATATGTCACATTCACACCAAAAACATCCTCAACCATCTCACCGATCAGATTAAAGTTTTCCTCATATTTCATAGGCGGTCGACTACTTGAAGCATGCGTGTTACTAGTATCTGGTACGTTACTCGGCAGTTCTTCACCATTATATGTCCAAACCCAATAATTTTCAATGAAACCCCTTCTATGCAAATGACGTGTTACTTCTTCTGGGTCATTAATTATTGGTCTACATTCACATTTAACACAGGGACATCTAACTCCTCATTTGCTTCGACAATATTCCTGAGCAAACGCTCATGTGATAAACTCATTAACTCCTTCTATAAAATAGAGTTTAAGTGCACGTCTTCCTGAATACAATCTATCGTATCCAACTACGATCATACCGATAATATTTCATACTGCACATTTATACAATCATTGTCTTATTATTAACTATAAGCAAATATTTAACTATACTAACTATAACTAAATTTTATAACTTTTTTGAATATATATATATATATATATATATATATATATATATATATATATATATATATATATATATATATATATATATATATATATATATATATATATATATATATATATATATATATATATATATATATATATATATATATATATATATGTGTGTTTTTTATCATACGTTTAATAAACATATTGAATATATATTAACCATAATTTTTTTTAACAAAGATGTTATTCTTTTAAGAAATATAAAATATAATTATATTCTATTTTATTTTAAATAAACATATATAAGATATTCTACTTTTAATATATAATTTGTTTAAAAAATAAATTTCTCAATTTTAAAATAATATATATAATATATTTTGTTTTTTATTATATTTTATTTATAATTATATTTTTAAAAATTAATAATATTTTTTATACTTAACTATTATATTCATGTTAATGTTTTTTATTAAAATATAATTTTTTTTATTAAGATAAATATATATTCTATTTTGACTATAAATAAAAACTGTTTTTATTAAAAACTATATATATATATATATATATATATATATATATATATATATATATATATATATATATATATATATATATATATATATATATATATATATATATATATATATATATATATATATATATATATATATATATATATATATATATATATATATATATATATATATATATATATATATATAACTGTTTATAATTTAAAAAAAAATTTTATTATTGTTTTAAAAAACTGTTTTTATTTTTAAAATATATATTTTTTGTTATTGTTTTTAAATATAAAAATTGTTTCTATTTTTAAAATATACTTATAAAACTGTTTTAATATATTTTTTATTATATTATATAGCTTTTTTTATTAAATGTATAAAACTGTTTTTATTTTTAAAATATATTGTTAAAAATATTTACTAATTACATATTTTTTTTATATTTTGTTTTAAAATATATATATTTATTAACTTATTTTTCTATATTATTTATTATATTCTATTCTAATAAAAAAATAGTATATTTAATTTAAATAAATATATTCAAAAAAAATTTCCTTGTTATTCTATACATATACAAAATAATATATCAAATTAAAAAAAAATCAAATAACAACTAACAATCTAATATATATATATATATATATATATATATATATATATATATATATATATATATATATATATATATATATATATATATATATATATATATATATATATATATATATATATATATATATATATATAAATTCAAAATATAAATAAATAACATAAATACCAATTCTTGAAACTCCTTCAACTTCTTTTACAACCCTTGAATTTTTCTTTTAATCTCTTCAATTTCTTGACAAAAAAATTCAGTCAATCATAAAATATAATTAACCTAAAACGAAAATATTAAAAATAAAATGAATAAATATTATACCTTTATTAGAAAATAAATTTAGAATTGGTGATGGAATTGAGATTTGATAATGTAACAATGGAAGAATAGAGAAGAGGGAAAGAAGAACAGAAGAGAGAAAGAAGAAGAAAGTGGGGGAAAAAATAAGAAATACAATGGTTTCTGGAAAGAGAGCGTTCAAGTCTCTAATAGCCAATCGGCGACGTGAATATCACGTCGCAACCTTGTCACGTGATATTCACGTCGCAACCTCAACGTTACATTTTTAAAATAAACCAATCAGCGACGTGAATATCACGTCGCAACCTTGCCACATGATATTCACGTCGCAACTTCTCCAACGGTTATTTTTTTAATCTTAATCTGCACGTTTTAGAATGGTTCAGAACCACATCTTGTCAAAGTTCTCTCTAAATAAGTTGCGACGTGTTTAACACGTCACAATTTTTTTTTTGAAATATTTAAACTTCTCTCTTCAAAACGCCTGCAGCTTTAACATTATTTTATTCTATTTTTTATGTTGTGACGTGTTTTCCACGTCGTAACTTTTATATATAAAAAAAGAATCAGACTGCCGCAGACTATACATTACTTTTATTATTTAATTTATAAAATATTATAATGACGTGATTATCACGTCGCAACTGTTAAAATTTAGTGACATGATAATCACGTCACTAAATTACTTTAGTGTGGAGGATATTTCTTGTAGTGACATGTGTAAACCAATTAAATTTAAATTAAAAAAATACATATGATTGGTTCTTAATCAAAACAATAACTCAAAAACTACCCCTTCCTCCATGGATTAGAAGGATGGAAGAAAATAGTACAAGAAAAAGTTTGTAGAAGTTGCTACATTTTTTCCAAGAGAACAAAACAAGATAAAGGGAGTAATAGTATTGTATATGGGAACTCTCATTCTGTGATAGTAAAATATGCAACAAATGTTGCAGTCCTACATGTAATATTCTTGTAACCAAAGTTTACAAACGGCTGGATTGAACTATAAAAAAAAACAAGTCATCTTTTTTAACTCATTGTCATTGACCTCAATGTTGGATCAAACAATTATTTACATAATTTATTTGTTCCAAACTTAACATAAATGGATCAAAATTGTGCTGCATGATTATCTTGTCTAGATTTCATGATAATATACTTAATTAATTGGATCTCATTATGCGTACAGATCTAGAGCCACATTGGGCCAAAAGGATCTTTTCCTAGTTGAAAAGTTCAAATATCTAGGATGCTGTCTCTTTGACCCCAAAAGATGCATGTTGTCTCTCAAAGGAATTATACTTTACATCTCCTTAACAAAATTGAAAGTAGGGATGAAAAATGGAAAATGCGTGTCTCTCAAAGGATTTGTCTCACAAAAACACACCCAAAAAAAATACAGAGCTGATAGTACGTATTAGAGCAATTCAAGAGTTAATATGTGAGTAACACACACTCCAAATGACACATTACATACTCACTCAAAATTTTAAAGTAATAGATATGTGAGTTCTCTCGTTTATAAATGTTCAAGTCTTGATATTCATAATTAATATGAAACTTTTTCACACTACTCACACTTGTAATTCTTTTTGAACACTCCCTCCTCCCAAATGCGAGTCTATCCACAATACTCCTCTTTAAATAAAAACTCTTTTATCCACATATACGTGTGTCATCGTTGACACTTTTCAATAGAACACCTTCTACAGACATTTCGATACAAGTAAGTCGGTTACTCGAATCAAAGACATGATATCATTTATTGGAGCAATTCATGGGATCAAGACGGTGGAGCATTTTAACTAGGAGACTTTTTTCTTTTGGAAAACACACTTTTGTGATAAACACATATATTTATTCAAAACTTTAAAGTGATATGTGTGTGGATTCTGTCATTTATAAATATTTATCTTCATATTCTTAATTAATGTGAGATTTCTCTATATTACTCATACTTATAATTCTTTTTCAACGGTGCAGACCTAAAATTGTGGTTTACTCCACAAAAAATTGAACGGAACAAAATAAACCCGGTGGACATTGTATCTTTGAAATCTAAAATTTACAAAAATTTATATTAACATATGCGTCCACAAAAATAAAAAATAAAAAATGAGACAAAGTAAAACAGATATATTATTGAATGTGAATCTAAAATTTTGTCTTGCCCCACGAAAGAGTGAGGAAAAAATAGATTGGAAATTTGTCATTGCAGACGTGCTCCAACTAAAAGTTTGGAAATGACCAAAGAAATGTTTGCGTATATTTAGCTATCAAAAGAGTCAATAAAGAGTGATGACTTTTAATTTACAACTTTATTTAGTAAAGATTAATTATACTCTTGATAAAAAAAACTAATATGTTAACAAAGATATAGGAGTTTAACTTCTAAATATTAAATTCAGTATATGGCCTTAGAATTTTAATTGACACTTAATTAAAATTCCTTTGACATTTGCTATTTGAATTAAATGAACCCATTGTGATAAGCAAAAAACAATCTATTGAGTTCTAACTAGGATTCATGATTTGCCTATTGATGTTAGTTTTGCAATTTTGGTTACTAACTAGGATTCAATGTCTTACTCCATTTACACTATATTTCTATAACTAATAATCAAGGATGGGTTATCACTTATCAGTCAAGTCAACCACAAAACATCAATAACAGGTTATAAATGCATGCCTGAGGCTCACATGTAATGATCCACTGAACATCTACAAAAGATGACTTTAGATGGTTAATCCAAGGTTAAATCTTCAAAGGAAAAAGTAAATAATTAAACAAACTAACATTTTAGAAATGACAAACATGTTATCTAAATCTTTCAAATTCACCCATACATGCATTTGGATCGACTGAGAATCACTAGTGTCACAGTTAGGTTAGGTCGGATTGAATTATATTTTGTCAAAGTTTGATCAATAGTATGTTATAAATTTAATTTTAAATCTGACTCTGACTCTTTTGAAGACCTAATTAACATATTAACTTTATTTAAAAAATCTATTTCTTTTAAATATTATATAAATAAACAATTCAAATAATATATAAACAAATTAACAAATTAATAAATTAATAATCTTAAAAGTTTGTTTGCATTAATTTATACGAGGTTACTTAGTAATATAAATTTTATGGACTATTTATTTTTTTTTAAATTATGAAAATAACTTATGACTTATAACACCCAACCTTTACTACTAGACCACACACACCCATACTAGAAACAACTTATTACTTATAACATTGTTCATAACATATTTTTAAAATATTTTCATAAATTTTGAAATAACTAAAATATAATTTTACATTTTAGTTTAAAATATAAAATATAATATAATAATAAATAAATAAAAACTTATATTTATTTAAATAGACAAATTTTTGATAACATAAGAGTTTTTTTTTGACCGGCTACCCTATTTAATTAAATAAAGTTATAAAAGAAGTACAAACTTTTTCTAATTAAAAAAAAAGAAAAAAAAATCGAGTAATGACATTCCACCCCTAGTGTAATTCTATCAAAAACCAAAATCATCTTTAAGGGCGTGCAAGACAGACTATCGCCCAAAACCTCAAGTTTCTCTTAGCTAAACTATAGACAAATAAGGTCTCATAAAATATTTGTCGGATAAAATTGTGATTAAATAGGACCTCTATTTATTTTTTCATTATTAAATTATTGTTGGCCTCTATAATAGGACCTCTATTTATTTTTTCATTATTAAATTATTGTTGGCCTCTATAATACTGTGGGAAAATAATTGTCATAATATCTCTCGTTTTCAAATGACCAACATGTTTTTGGTTCCACGTTCAAATCACATCACATACATTGCATCGTAATTTTACAATCTCGCCATCAAACCAAACATACACGGTGTTTGTTTGCATTGCAGTTCACAACAGAAACTTGTGATATTCAAGGCAAAAACTAATTTGCAAAACTTTGTAGGAAACTGCAAATGCAAACAGCCATATTTGTGTTTATCCATATTTGATGTTTTTAACAAGTGTAATGGAAACATATCATATGCCACTAAAGATGAAGAGCAGTTTTGTTACTATCTAGCTTCATAAAGACGCCACTGCACCAATTTATTTGGTTCAATGTAGCTGGCAAACTATGTTTAAAGAAAAGCTATTAGACTGATGCATCTCTCTACCTCTTGTTCTAAACATACATACATCATTGATGATCCCCTTTTCCATTGCATTCGAGACGGAACTGCTTCCTGCAGCAATTTCAAATCGTGTTTTAGCTATTGATTCAGTGAAAAGAATTAAACTCTTCTGGTAGAAGTTAATGCAGGAACAATATGGAACTGTAGCACATACGCTTGTCATACAAGATATTTAAAAAATGCAGCAGGAAACCGCACCTAAATATCATACCTAATACTTGATTAGAATGCATCGTATTGGTGATCCCTCGGCACCAGCCAACCTAAGAGGTAAGCAATGGACTGAGTATAATCCTGCTGGGACATCATCAAGCTTCAGGCTTTCAACAAGAATGATTTCCTGAAGTATTTGGAGTAGTTAGTTCATGTCAAGTTGATTCTGGTACTTATTCAAGAATCAAATTGAGCATATTCAATCAGTTTCAACAACTTTTAAGAGTTCCAGTATGCTGTCAGGACTAAATACTTACTAGTTTGACAATTGGAGTTTACAGTATATTACAAGTGTGTGTTGAGTTTGACAGAAAGAGAGCTAGTATCTGCTAAGTGGTGTTTGGTTTTTCGGTAACAAAAATAAATTGAAGTTAAAAATAAGTTGAATGTAAAACGGTTTATGTTTGAATACCTTCTGGTTAACGCGAATTGAACAATATATTTTAGTGAAACAATCAAATTTGGAGTCAAAAGATACAAATCTTAACTTCAAATTGGAATCAATTCTACAGACAATGAATTTCAATCAACATCAACAAGACAAAAGTTTCAAAATCAATTTTGTGTCTAAAATCACTTTTAGCTATCCCTATTGTGAAACCAAATACACACTCACCAAATGTGTTGATTGAAAATAAACACACAATGGATGAAAACCAAAGCCCCCAGTTGTGTATGCAAAATTGGACCCACCAAAATGAATGACAAAGACACGACAATTACTATACAATGCAAGAGTTACAAAGAAAACTCCCACGTTTATGGGAAAGTAACATATGTAAACCCTAAAGGCCTCGCGATGCAATTTGTTTTAACTCAATAAGGGTAGGGTATAATCAGCTAACTAAAAGTAAAACAACAACACATCAGTATTCAGAAATAAAAGACTATTTTCTTACCCTGTCTTTTAAAAACACCAGGTGAGATGGAATCAAGTAATCATAAGAAGCTACAGATAAGTAATCAATACCTGCATGACTCACAGAAATATATGTCAGGCAAAAAAATTGAGCTAAATAATGTAAAAAATTGAAAGAGAAACAAATTGAGGCGTGATATCTATCAGCTAAGCATACATTGAAGATGTAAAAAGTAGTACATTACAGTGATCTGGTCATAAAGGGAGAGGGAGATCAAGGTGCAAAGTGATCTTATGTAACTACTTCACTTGCCGTTATTATATTGAATACCAGTAAAAAATGAAATGGTGAAACATCCAGTCACCTTTTAAGATTTAGAAAAACTCTTCTGCAGTTTTATTGTACAAACTAATAGCAATTCTATGTTCCAAGTTGCAAATAAATAATGTAATAGAGAGGTGTGATAAAGATGTGGTCAAATCAATTCAGATCACTAGTTGTTCACACAAGCAATTGAAAAACGCTGTCCTATCTTCATCTAAAACTTGGGGCCATATGCAGGTTTTTACAAGGGCTTCCCTGTAGCATACAGCAGCTGCTCACAAGTGCAATGCATCAGGATTTAAATTAGCACTTATGCGCCCTATAACTGATATTGGCTATAGAGCCTAATATTATCTTCATCTAATAAATATTGCATGATATGTATGAAACATCTATGAAGTAAGAGTCAAGAAAAACAACTTAAGAACAAGCTTTATCCCACTAAGTGGGGTCAGCTACATGGATCAAATTACGCCATAATGCCCTATCAAAGATCATGTTTCTATCCAATTTATTAATCTCGAGATTTTTCTTAATAGTTTATCTTATAGTGTTTCTAGATCTTCTTCTACCTCTAGTTATTTGACTATCCTCCATCTGATCTAGTCTCCTTGCAACAGAATCCACTGGTTCTCTCTATACGCTCAAATCACCTAAGCTTATTTTTTACCATCTTTTCTACTATAGGTATTATCCCAACACTCTCTATAATACTGTCATTGCTAATCTTATCTCGTCTAGTCTTACCACATATCAAACACAACATACTCATCTCTGCTACTCTTAGTTTATTCTCGTGTTGCCTCTTAACCACGCAACATTTTGTCTCGGACAACATCGTAGGTCTTACAAAATAATTTCCTTTTAGCTCGAGGGGTACTTTTGTGTCACATAAAACTGCTGAGGTCCTCCTTCACTTCAACCACTAAACTTGAATTCGATGGTTTATCTCTCCTTCTATTTCCCCATTGTTTTGTAGTATGGATACAAGAAAAACAACTTAAAGTGAAGCAATTTACAAGTGCAAAAATAGACCTGGCCACATGACAAAAGTAGCTGAAACCCATAAAATAAATTTAAACCTACCAACAAGTTTGATATCAGTGTTCTCCACTAGCCACTTTGCTCCATCCACAGTGAATCCCACATAGTTTGAATCAAATTCCTTCTGAAACATAAGCTTCCTAAAAGCTCAATAAGCTTTAGTTTCAGATATGACTTCAAATGAGTTACAAAGTTAAAATATAATGAAAATATTTCATGATCTCATCGACCATATAAGTGGATTATTAATGTATTTGAACAGCAGTAATAGAAAATCATAAATCATAACTATGTGTTTCATGGACAATATAGCTACACTCAGTTTGACATATAGGAATTGAAATGAACAGAAGAGTCAAAAGTAGTTGAGACAAACACATATTTAGTAACTTGGAAATTAAGCTAATTGCATTTCATGGATGCTTACTTCAAATTTATTAAATTTGTTGTAACTATCAGCATTGCAGTTTGAATTGGTCTTGTGTTAACAAAACATTCTGATGCTCCCTACAGTAGTACAATCATTTAACTTGTACTATTACACACACTACCTGTCAGTATTCAATGTTCGGAAGAGAACACGCATTACACCCCGGGGAATATTTAATGACTTCATGACTTCCGCTGGAAAAGAAAAATACATATCTTCATTAGATCAAAGATTGTTAAGAACAATGAAAAAATAGAAGTAGAAAATATAGTCCAGAGCTTTTCCAATATACAATAACAATCAGTTTAACTATAAGCAGAAAGAAACACTGAAATTTAGCAGTTTTTGTAACAGAAAATTAGATTAAAATAGGAAAATTCTTCAATAGTTGCCTCCGGACTATGGTGTACACTACCAACATGATTGGATTGACTTATTTAATTTTATTAATCGGTATAACCACTTGTAAGACTCTTAGGCTATGTTAGGATATCATAAAATAAACATAACATAATGGAAAGAGAGCAAGATGGAATAGAGCGGAATGGAGAGTCCATTTCATCTTTTGGATAGTTTACAACACAACAAAGCAAGTACTTTATTCCGTCCAAATCGAAGGTGGAGAAATATAGTTGTACTAGTATGTGATGGAATGGAATCGAAACCACTCCATTTTGCTCCGCTCCATTCCATTTTAACTAATCCAAACAATAAAATTTTATTTTATTTCATCTCATTCCATCAATCCAAACAAAGTGTTAGGAAGACCTTATAGAAACAACTTGTAACATACTCAGCGTTTTCAGCTTATTTCTATAAGTTTTTCAAGAGAGTTTTAAATCAGGTTATAGTATTTATCAATACAAATTGGTACTATTATAGTAACTTTTGTTATAGAAATAACTAACAGAATAACATAACGTTGAATTAAGTTATTTATCAAACCAAAAAGAAAAAATCATCACAAGTTAAATTATGCATACCAGTTATATTACTATGCCTTGGAACATCAACTAAAAGAGCAGGACCTGCACACAAAAAATTCATCACACAAACAAAGCAAGCTTAATAAACCCTAATCACTAAAACAAAACACGTAAACAAAAAGAAGAAGAACCGAAAACAAGACGCAACCATTGAGAACGTGCAAGTCGAGTGAATCAACATCAAATCCAGCATCGAAGTAGTGATCGTAGACATGGCCAGGTGCATCAACATGAGTTCCGGTATGAGCCGGAAGTTTCATTTCAGAGTTGTTAGCGATGGAACCGTTCTTCATGCTCTTTGGAAGCCACAGGAATTGACCGATACCGTTTTTCGACTCGAACTCCGGCATGTCCGGGTGATACCTGTGAGTGATATCGAAGATTCTTCCGTTATCGTAAAGTTCGCGGCGAGGAGGGATGAGTTCATCGTCGCCGATGACTGTTGATGTGAAAATTGCCGCCAGTAAGGCTAACGCAACCGCTTGGTAGTTCATTTTGGGTTTGTTTGTTGGTTTTGCTGATGTGAGTAGTGTGTCCACTGAGTTTATTTATTTAATTGGAAAATAAAATAGCAACGCCCTTTTCTAATTTCAACGATAAATTTATAATCACAAAAAATGTGACTAATAGCATCTTTGGATCCGCAGTGAAAAATGTCAAACATGTGTTTTGGTACAAAAGCTACAAAGTGTAGTTTCTTATTTTCACGGCAAAATGATTTGTAGACGTTTCCAAACATGTCATAACTCTCTTTTCTACTAATACTATGCAAATCATGTTTAGATTAATCATTCTCTTATTTCTATTGACAAAAATAATATTATGATTCTTAAAATAGATAGATTTGAGTTTATTTTTTATTATATACCTATATCACTATGCAATATTGTTTATAAAATTATATCAAAAGTTGTTGTGAATTGTATGTTTTTTTTAATGATATCAGGGGCATAGTATTTGATCTGACCTGATTAGAAATGGATCGTCACGGCTGGTTCCGAGCAGAAAGTTTTTTGAACGAGGTGGGGGGTACCTGCAAGGCACTCCGATGCTGAAGTAAGTAGGAGTACGAGCAGATAATAGCAAGTGTAAGGTTAGAATGATGAATACCTGACCCTCTGGAAGCAGAGGGTATTTATAGCCCCCAGCGCTGGGCCAAGGTTCCCTCATTGGGCCGGGCAGGTTTGGCCCAATGGAGGAACTGCCAGGTTCTACGTGTGTAGTGGGGACCCGCACGTGGTCCCCTTCCTGGATGTTCTGCGTGAAGTGCGGGCGGACGGAGACGCGGTCTTTTCGGGGTATCGTTGGGGGAACAGTGGACTGAGTCTGCCCTAGATGGGGTGCTCGAGGTAATGTCGAGCTGGACCTCAGGACGTGGCGCTGGACCGCAACATGTCGAGCTGGAGGTGTGTTGTCGAGCCTACGACTACCCGTCGGGCACAGTCGTGCTCTTTGGTCGGCGTGGCCCTTGTAAGTCCATTTGGACTGGGCCTTTGTAATGCTTTTGGGCCTGTCGGGCCTAGTCCAGAACAGGAGCCCCCCAAGTCGTGGTTCCTTTGTGAGGAGCCATGGCTTGAACTCAGGTTGTTTCCTCATCGAGGTCTCGTGCCCGGGACAGAGGTGTAGGCCCTCGAGGGCCTCCTCGCGCCGTGCTCGGAGACATCTTCCGCGGTGGATGCCTGGAGGATCCTCACCGGGGCGCGTCTGTCGAGCATACGAGGTATCTTTCGGGAACTGTGTCGTCGCCCTATGGGGATAGGGTCATCATTGCGTTGGGAGCAGCGCGTCGGGGAGGGAGACTCTGTGGTTGCCCGAGGTGACGTTTGGTATTCCACGTCATCACTATAAATAGGAACCTTGGGCCCCATAACACGTTTCTACTCTTTGTGCTCTCTCTGCTGTTGCTCTTCCAGATTTTTCCCAGTCGCAATCTTCTGTCCCAGATTCTTCTACTCCGTAGCCGAATCCTACTTTTTGATTCAAGTAAGTGGTTTATCTTCTTCATTTTCCTGTTAAAATGCATGATTTTTGGCGTTTGTAGATGTTTTAGGGACTGTGCGCGTGGGATTAGCCCGGTAAACTCATACTTAGCCCGACATATTCATGCCTAGGACCGGCAAACGCATATTTGTGGTCGGCATATTCATAGTTTTAGGTGATAAACTTCAGCGCTGCCCGGGGTCTTCATGATCCAGGGCGCCTGATTCATGATCGCGCCCGGTATGTTCATGGTCTTGGCCGTGGGCCTCATGGTGTGGCTCGCCATGTTCATACCTTGGGTCGACATGTTGGAGAGTGACCGCGTAGTTGGTTTGAGGAAAAACACATCGAGTTTCAGGATTTCGGGGAGGCAACCATTCGTGGAAACAGACTATGTGGTCGTGCATGGGACGACGTGATTTGTCGAGCGTATGGCTTCGTGCCCAATTGACTGGTTTCCCGTGCTCTGCAGGTAACCATGGCGGACGAGCCGAGCTCCTCCGGGCGCCACGATCGTGAAGAACAAAGTGTTGATGAGTCGGTCAGCTTGATTGATACTGTGACCGATCCTTTGCTGGATTGGGTAGGCGTCGAGCCCCGAGGGATCGCGTCGATCTACAGCCGGGGCGACCGAAATCCATATGTTGTCATCGAAGCGGGCCAGGGCCAGCCCAACTTCCAAAAGAACTTCGTAGTCATGCGCCCGTCCTCCCGTTCAAGGATCTGCTCGATTTATCCGGAATATAGCTTCGCGATGTACGAGATCGCGTTCAAAGATCTAGGGCTGCAACTGCCCTTCACTGATTTCCAGGTCGGGGTCTTCACTCACCTGGAGTTGGCCCCGTCCCAGCTACATCCAAACTCACTCGCCTTCATCCGGGCGTTTGAGCTGACGTGTCGCTATCTGAGGATCGGGGCGACCATATCGCTCTTCTTCCGGATTTTTCATCTGCAGCGTCAGTCTCGAGGCGGGAAACATAGCTGGGTCTCCTTGAAGCAGTCGAGGAGACTCTTCAAAATGTACATGGACTCCGTAAGGGGTTTCAAAGACAAGTGGTACGTTGTGCGGCCAGTTACCACCTCTGCTTTAGGATCCATGTACGAGGAGGAGGAGCCCCTAAGCGATGATGACGGGGAGGCGGTTTTGGGCGACGATGGGAGTCCTGTGATGGCCCGTACGGCTAAGTTCCCTGTGCACTGAATATTCAGGCACTACGAGCATGGGACTGGTTACTACCACACTGCTGCCGGGGACATGTGCTCGGAAGACGAGGAGGCGTACGCCACACTTTGCCGGTTTGTCGATAGCTTCCACCCTGCTCGGTGGGCTACGAGGGAAGGGGACGATATCTTGGACGCAGAGGGTTACCCAACGTTTGAGTCCCGACCGATTGATACCAAGGCGCTCGTGGAGTGCCAGACGTACAGGCAGGCTGCCCGTCTGCTAGGTCGTTTATTGCTTGAATTTCTTTGCTCGTCATTTATTTATGAGCTTGCTCGATACTAACCCATCTTTTATTTTGTGCAGGTTCGATGGCCGGTCGACATGAAAGGCTTTTGAAATTGTCTTACGACCAGAAGCGAGGCAGGAGGGTCGTGAAGGCCCCACAGGCGACGAGGATGGGCCCGCCACACAGTCCAAGTGCTCCTCAGCCGATGAGGGTGGACTCGCCGCCAAGCTCGGGGGCCGCGTCGGATGGGACCCCAGAAGTTGAAGAGGTCGACCCTAGTGCCGTCCTGATGCAGAGGAAGAGGACCCGTGTGGAAAGTGGTCCGACTGTTGGCGAGGACGCCAGTGCCGTTAGGTCTTTCGCGTTCCCCCCTTGCTTCAAAGAGGATGGCTTCTTCGAGAGATTCCCTCTGACAGTGGTTGCCGACGAGGCTGAAGCTATAAAAAGGATGAGTAAAGAGGATCGGAAGATGTATCTGGCCGCCAACATGGACGGGCTGGTGAAAATGGCCGAGATGGCCCTGGTGCTATCCGAGGAAGGGGGGATCCTGTTCGTATCGAAGAACTCGAGCAGAAGAAAGCGGCCCTTACCTCGAGCTCGCGGAAGTTGAAGACCGCTCTGGAACGCTCCGAGGAGATGTTCCGCGAGCAGACGGCGATGCTGGATGCTGAGAGGGAGATGTTGACCCTGGAGAAGGAAAAGTCGGGGAAGTTGGCCGAGGAGGGGGAGCTTCTCCGGGCAGACATGGATCGTCTGGGGGCCGAAGTCGGACGCTTGGCCCAGCAGATCGAGGAAATGAACGCTGCCATGCAACCTGCCGAGGACGAGCCGGAGGACATAGCGGCTTTGAAGAGTCGATCGGAGCTGGTCGCCCATATCCGGCTCCTCGAGGCAGATTGCGTCGGTGCTCTGGAGGATGGGTTCGACTCCGCAGTCGGTCAGCTCTCCTTGTTAAACCCTGGTCTGGTCACTGAGGGTATCGGCCACACACATCAGATCGTGGACGGCATGATCGTTCCTCCGCCCGACTCTCCCGTCGTCGACAATGATGGTTCTGGGGAAACCTGACTAGGATAGCGGGTCTGCGTGCCTTTGACATTTGTATTCTTTGGGCCTGCGTGCCCGTCTGTTGTACGTTACGAACATCGCCGGCCTTCTTGGTCGGTTTATAATTGTTTTGTCGCCTTCGGGCGTTTTTATCTTAATGTTGTTTTACATTTTTTGAATGTTTTGCCCTTGCTTGAAATCTTATATATTTGCATAAAATTTTAGCTTAAGTCATGGGCCCGAGGCGTGCCCCTAAGTGGCCGTGATTTGGCGAGCGAGTCTGCCCGCCTTCCGTTTGTATACGTGCCCGGCACTCTTTCGCTGGCCGGAGTCACCTAAGTGTTGTGCTCGAGGGGAGAGACTTCCCTTTGACCCTTTCAGATGGCCCGTCATTCTTGACGACTTGTCGGGAATTTGGAGCGAAGTTGCTCAGTCGGGCGTGAAGCCCGGTAGGGACTATTCGCCCTTGGCGTGGACTGCCCATCGCGAGCTGGGTGTTCTGCCTTGTGGGTACAACGACGGTGGTGCTCGGTATAGCTGTCCACGTCGGGCACTATCGATCGTCATTGTTTGTCGTGCGATGCTGTGCGATTTGGCCGTATGTCGGGCTTGTACCTTAGCCTTTATACGAAGTCGGACGTGTATCCTCGTTGACCGAGCGCTGGTGCTGTTGGTCGAGGGTCCCAGGTGTTGGTAGTTTCTAATTGTAGTACTGCTTTAGCTTAGCAGCGTTCCAGGGTCGTGGTAATGGCTCTCCGTCTAATTGCTCGAGGTAGTACGCCCCGGTACCCGTGGTGCCGTGGACGCGATAAGGTCCTTCCCAGTTCGCGGCCAGCTTCCCTTCGCGTGAATCTTTCTGGTTCCTGCGTAATACCAGACTGCCGATTTCGAACTCGCGCTTGATGACCTTGTCGTTGTGGCGTAGAGCCACTCGTTGTTTTAGGGTGGCTTCGCGCAGGGCTGCACCCGATCGGATTTCCTCGACTAGGTCGAGTTCATCCCTTAGTGCTTCGTCGTTCATTTCTTCGTCGAGGGGGTCCTCTGTTCGTCGGGATGGTTCCATGATTTCGACCGGGATGACAGCCTCGGTGCCGTATGTCAGTCGAAATGGTGTCTCACCCGTCGTTGAGTAGGGTGTGGTGCGGTATGCCCACAAGACGATGTGGAGCTCCTCGACCCATCCTCTTTTGGCTTCGCCGAGCCGACGTTTGAGCCCTCGGAGGATGACTCTGTTCGCGGCTTCGGCTTGCCCGTTGGTCTGAGGGTGCTCGACTGACGTGAAATGTTGTTTTGTCCCTAGTTTGGTGAAGAAGTCCCGGAACCCGTGGTCGGTGAACTGGGTACCGTTGTCGGTCACCAGGGCCTGCGGAATTCCGAACCTGGCAAGGACGTTTCTTTTGTAGAAACGGAGGATATTGTGCGAGGTGATTTTTGCGAGTGCCTCGGCCTCGATCCACTTCGTGAAGTAATCCACGGCGACAATGAGGAATTTGTTCTGGTAGGTTCCTTGCACGAAGGGCCCGAGGATGTTCGTGCCCCACCAGGCGAACGGCCATGGGGACGACAATGTGTTCAGCTCGTGCGGGGGGGCGAGGTGCATATCCCCGTGCTTTTGGCACTTATCACATTTTTTCACATGTTTCTTGGCGTCCTGTTGCATCGTCGGCCAGTAGTATCCCGCTCGAAGGGCTTTCCGTGCCAAGGATTTACCGCCCATGTGCTGGGCGTTGATCCCTTCATGTATCTCCCGCAGTACGT
This sequence comes from Vicia faba, assembly GCA_948472305.1. Classification (NCBI taxonomy): domain Eukaryota; kingdom Viridiplantae; phylum Streptophyta; class Magnoliopsida; order Fabales; family Fabaceae; genus Vicia; species Vicia faba. Next base: position 1,088,383,126 of record OX451738.1, on the reverse strand, counting down.
CGGGGATGGTGGACTCGTCGATGCATTTCAGGAGGGGAATGGAGAATCGTCTTCGGTACAGTTTCTGCTCGAGAACCACATGGGAACATGCTCGTCGCTTGATTATGGCAGCTTCGGCCTGGTTCGACGGGAGTTCTCCTTTTGTCAGGAAATTATAAACCGGGGTCATCCAGGACGTGGCATCCCCGATGGCATGGATCTCGACCGTAGTCGAGGGTGGTTCGATACTTGGACGTACCAGAGATTCCTGGATGACGGATTTATTCCCGCCCTTCTTTCGTGTGCTCGCAAGTTTGGACAATATGTCCGCCCTCGTGTTTTGCTCGCGGGGAACATGAGAAATTTCTGCTCGTACGAACTTTGTCATGTGTTTTTTGACTAAGTTCAAATACTCGATGAGGTTGTCGTTTTTGGCCTGGTAGCTTCCCTGTACTTGAGAGGCGACGAGCTGGGAGTCGGTGTAAATTTGTACCTCGCGGGCTCCCAGGTCCTCGGCTAGTCTCAGTCCTGCGAGCAGGGCTTCGTATTCTGCCTGGTTATTTGACGTCGGGAAGGAGAGAACTAAGGAGTGCTCGATTACTACGCCTTCTTCGTTTTCCAGGAGGATCCTTGCGCCGCTACCGGACGAGCTGGACGCTCCGTCGACGAAGATGGTCCACTTGTGTTCCTTCCCCGGGGGAAGGTCGTGAGTGGTCATCTCCGCGACAAAGTCGGCCAAGGCCTGTGCTTTCAGGGCTTTCCTGCTTTCGTACTGAATGTCGAATTCGGAGAGTTCCAAGGACCATTTCAGCATCCTGCCCGCCATATCTGGCCGACCCAGGAGTTGCCTCACCGGCTGATCGGTTCGCACGATGATGGTGTGGGCTAGAAAGTAGTGTCTGAGCCTCCTCGCAGCGTTGACGAGGGCCAGAGCAACCTTTTCTATCTGCTGATATCTGCTTTCGGGCCCTTGTAAGGCTTTGCTCGTGAAGTAGACAGGTTTCTGCCCGTCGGGGGTCTCGCGGACAAGGGCTGCGCTGATGGCTTCGTTCGAAACGGCCAAGTATAAGTACAGCGGTTCCCCGTCGTCTGGTCGAGACAGCACGGGCGGCTGAGACAGGCTCTGCTTCAGATGGCGAAGTGCGTGCTCGCATTCCTCGTTCCATTCGAAGGCTACTTCCTTTCGAAGGAGTTTGAAGAAGGGGAGGGCGTGCTGAGCGGACTTCGCGACGAAGCGGGATAGTGACGTGAGCATGCCGTTCATGATTTGTATCGACTTCTTCGACGTCGGTGTTGGGAGTTCGGAGAATTCCCGACATTTGTCGGGGTTGGCTTCAATCCCTCGTTCTGTTAGATAGAATCCAAGGAATTTTTCTGCCTTAACCCCGAACGTGCACTTCTCAGGGTTGAACCTCATTTTGCACTGTCTTACTTGGGCGAAGACTGTCTTGAGATGAGCTGCGTGATCGGTGTCTGCTCAGGATTTGACGATCATGTCGTCCATATATACCTCGAGCATGTCGCCGATCTGTTTGTTGAAAACTCTGTTCATCATACGTTGGTAAGTTGCTCCGACGTTTTTCAGTCCGAAGGGCATTACGTTGTAGTAATAGTTGCCCGAGCTGGTCATGAATGCCGTGCAGTGTTTGTCGCCCAGAGCCATTGGGATTTGGTTATATCCCGAGTAGGCGTCCATGAACGACAAAGTTTTGTAGCCGGCCGAGTTGTCGACCAGCATGTCTATGTTAGGTAAGAGAAAAGCATCATTCGGGCAAGCCCGGTTGAGATCGGTATAGTCAACACACATTCTCCATTTTCCCTTATTCTTTTTCACAAGTACAACATTTGACAGCCAGGTGGAATACCGGGCTTCAGAAATAAAATTTGCCTCTAGGAGGTCTTTTACAGCTTTTTCAGCAGCCTCCGTTTTTTCTGGAGACTGCCTACGCCTACGTTGTACTACGGCCTTGGCGGCTGGATCAATGGAGAGGTGGTGACAGGCGACCTCAGGGTCGAGTCCGGGCATCTCTGCAGCGCTCCAGGCGAAGAGATCAGCATTCTCGCGCAGACAGGCCTTGATTTGCTTCCTGGCCAAGTCGGGGAGGTCTTTACCAATCTTCACTCCCTTGGTCGGGTTTGTGCCGAGGGGAACGAGTTCAAAATCCCCGTCCGGAATAGGTCGGAGTGGGATTTGCTCGCTGCTGGATGGCTCGTCCTAATCGAAGCGAGCGTCGAGGGCTATGGAGTCGACCTTTGGTGGGGCCTTCTGGACTTCTTCCTCGGGGGATGCTTTCCTGTCGGGCTCCTGTTTTGTCCTTTTGGCGGGTCTGGTCCCTACGTCGACGGTATCTCGTCCCTTAGAAGCAGCATTGAAGCACCTACGGGCAGCGGCTAGGTCTCCTTGGATGGTGGCTACCCGTGCCCTTTTGGTGTAGAACTTCATCTTCAGATGGACGGTCGAGGGCACCGCCGTCAGCTCCGCCAGAGTCGGTCTCCCCAAGATGCAATTGTATAGAGACGGGCAGTCAATGACGAGGAAGCGGACCTTAACCTGTCTCGTAGTCGTTCCTTCGCCGAACGTAACCAGGAGCTCGACATAACCCCAAGGTTTGGAAGTCGAGTCGTTGAAGCCTTGTAGATCCGACCCCACATACGGAGAGAGATGTGAGTTGTCCAGTTGTAAGGTCCGGAACAACTGGCTGTACATCACATCGACGGAACTCCCTTCGTCGACCAGGATGCGATGCACGTCAAAATTGGCCATTTTTGCCCTTATCAGTAAGGGGATGACCGCGTTCGGGGCTCCGCCGGGGAGTTCTTCCAGGTAGAAGGTGATGGGCTTTGACCTGCCCTTCACCCTTTCGAACGTTACAGTTTGCGGAGGAGCTATGTCGACCAGCTCGTCCAACTTCCTCTTAGCTGAATTGATGGTGAGGTCGTTGAACCCGCCCCCGTTGATGACCATGGCGGAGGGAAAGTATTCCCACCTGCTGTGTGTTGTCAGGGGCTCCTGCAGGAGCTCGGGAATGTCGAAGTCCTCGGGCCTGGTTACCGAGAAGGTGGTCTGGATAGGCACCGACTCATTTGATGGTCGGGCGTCTTCTTCGGGCTCCTTGGTTTCATGGGCGTCACGACGGGGAGCGTCGCTTCGCCTGTACTGCGCGAGCCTTCCTCCCTTGATGAGGGTTTCAATGGCGTCCTTGAGGTGGACGCAGTCCTCTGTCAAATGACCATGACTCCTATGGTATTGACAGTATTTATTTGTATCCGCCCCTGGCTTGGCGGGAGTAGGTCGGGGACGCTTGACGCCACCGTCTCTGAAATCTGTACTGGCACACTCCGCCAAAATACGCTCGCGGGAAGCTGTGAGCGGAGTGTACTCGGTGAAACGGCCCGAGGGGCCCCTTTGTTCCCGGGCTTCCCGGGGTCGATCTTCTTTCCTTTTCTCCCCGGTACGTCGGGGAGGAGCCTCTTGTCGTGAGCTGCTGCTGTTGTTGGGACCTCGAGCCCTGGAGTCCCGGGCCCTATTGGCAGCTTCCCTCTCCTCGTAGTCCATGTATGCTCGGGCCTTGTCGAGGAGGGCATCAAAAGTCGGGGGTGGCTCAATACCCACAACTTTTCTGAATTCTGTGCCGGGGAGGAGACCCCTCTCCAGCAAGTATCTTTTCATGTGGTCCGCGCAGGGGACCTGTATTGCTTCTCGGTTGAAGCGGTTGATGAACTCCCTCAAGGTTTCATCCTGTCTTTGGATGATGGCCTCGAGGGCCGCCTCGGTCTTCGGATGGCGCCGAGAAGCTGTGAAGGAACTGATGAACTGGTTCTTCAGGTTCCGCCACGATGTGATTGAGCCCGGGGCGAGTCCTTTATATCAGTCCATGGCCGCCTTCCTGAGAGTCGTGGGGAAAAGACGGCATTTGATGGGCCCCCCGACATTATGATAGTGGAGCATGGCTTCGAACCCGTCAATATGGTCGACCGGGTCCGCTACTCCGTCATACTCCTTCAGATGCGGGGGCTTCTCCATGCCCGGGGGGATGGGTGCATCCATGATGGCCTGCGACAGGGGACCACGGGGGTCGTCCTCGTCGCTCCTCTCCGGAGAAAGAGATGGGGACCTGTAGTTTTGTCTGGCACGGTGGTCGTGCTGAGTTTCCCTCGAGCGTGATGCTCGGTGGTTGAATGTCACACGCCCGTCCCCGGCGTGCCTCTTGTCGTGCCTTGACGGGTCGCGACTGGGTTCTCCGGCAGGGATGGCGGGCTGTCTCTCATAGTAGGGCCGCCTCTGCTTTGGCCGGGGAGAGGGGCTTCTGGAGTTCTCCCTGTAGTGTCTCCGCGGGGGAGAAGGGTGTCGAATCTCTGTGACCCGAGGAGGTGGAGAATGTGGCCTCCGATGCCTCCTCGGGGGTCGTCGATCATCTTCAAGTGCCCTTAGTCTTTCTCCTTGGGCGAAGATGAGATAGCTTGTCTGATTAATGGCCGCGAACAGTGCTTGGGTCGTGGCATCTGCCCCGGCAGGAACTGGGACTTCATGGAACCGGGCAGCTCTGTAATGAGCGAGAGCTACCGGGTCGTCTTCAAGTAGTGGTGGGGACGGGGAGGATGATGCAGTAGCCCCGTCCCTGTAGGAGGAAGCTCCAGGGGCGGTCGTCACAGGAATGGTGTTGTGGCCGGGATCACCGGGATTATCGAGGTGTCCATTCTTGTCCGCGGTACCGTTATTAGTGTCGGCGACACGGACGGGCTGCTCGTCGCGAGCTGGATCAGCCATGACAGGTAGTTGAATTGAGCTTTGGTCTTTAGAGTTGTTCGTTAGACGGGGAAGCTAGTTCCCACAGACGGCGCCACTGATCTGACCTGATCAGAAATGGACCGTCACGGCTGGCTCCGAGCAGAAAGCTTTTTGAACGAGGTGGAGGGGGTACCTGCAAGGCACTCTGATGCTGAAGTAAGTAGGAGTACGAGCAGATAATAGCAAGTGTAAGGTTAGAATGATGAATACCTGACCCTCTGGAAGCAGAGGGTATTTATAGCCCCCAGCGCTGGGCCAAGGTTCCCTCATTGGGCCGGGCAGGTTTGGCCCAATGGAGGAACTGCCAGGTTCTACGTGTGTAGTGGGGACCCGCACGAGGTCCCCTTCCTGGATGTTCTGCGTGAAGTGCGGGCGGACGGAGACGCGGTCTTTTCGGGGTATCGTTGGGGGAACAGTGGACTGAGTCTGCCCTAGATGGGGTGCTCGAGGTAATGTCGAGCTGGACCTCAGGACGTGGCGCTGGACCGCAGCATGTCAAGCTGGAGGTGTGTTGTCGAGCCTGCGACTACCCGTCGTGCACAGTCGTGCTCTTTGGTCGGCGTGGCCCTTGTAAGTCCATTTGGACTGAACCTTTGCAATGTTTTTGGGCCTGTCGGGCCCAGTCCAGAACAGTATTCATCATAATAGTATTGTTGCTTAGAAAATGGATTATTTCATGTGGACCAACATTTCATCAAAGAAAATTGGATAGTAAATTAATAACTATAATCTTCATCTCTCTTAGATATTAGCTGACAAATATGTTAACGAAGGATGTTGATTTACCAACATAAAGATCAAACTAACTTACTTGAAAGTTTGAAATAAATGATATTCATTCACCGACAGTAGAGTGTTGTAAATATAAAACTTAAATAGAGAAATTATATTTTTGTATCCAAGACTCCGACTAAAGCTTTTCCTAGAGTAAAAGGGACGGGTGAATCATTAAAAGTAAGGTGAAAAGTATATTTGTCAATTTGGAAGTACATTATGTTGCATTTCACCCTTTCTACATTACCAATATTTTATCTATCTTTTTTCATAACTCCGTCAGATATAACTATTAAAGTAGAATCTTTATTCAAATAATTTTTATGGTAAGGGAGCTAGGAGAGTAAGTGGAATTTATTGGGAGTGTGCGATGAGATGGTGAAGAGAGATGTTTCAACCGAAGAATGAAAGATTTCACTTAAACATCAAGGAAAATGAGAAAGGTAGAGTAGCTTGAAAAGATGATTCGTCTAAAAATTGTTCAATGAGATCAGAGTTGTATATTTTCTGTCAAGAAATACGAATATGGAAAGAGTTAAGTAGAATGATAAGAGTGGTCTCAAATTTGACTCTCACCTACGGCAAATACTAACTAATTAACTGTTACTAATGTTAACATTGATTGCTGTCAAAAAAGAACAGAAAAGTGGAGGAGATCAATAATGTGCTATGATATAAATTTATTTCTTGATAGATGTGGCGTAAGAACTTGCTTTAAAATGACACATTGGTTAATAGAAATAGCCAAAACATGTTCATTAATAATTTTAAGAGTCTAATACCAGGAATCTAATCATCTTGCCATAATCTAGTAGTAACGCTATCTCTAATGAACCAAGAGATACCCTGTTTCAACGAATCGCACTTAGAGATATTGATAAGATACAGAGTTAATATATAATGTAACTATTAAGAATATATGGGCATGGGTCTACAAGTACAAATGGTGCACAAGGACTCGTGAGGTAAAAGTTGAAAACACAAGTTTATTACAAGTGCACCTGCAAGTCCTCAATTATTGGCACAACAGTAATAGATTACTACAGACATTAGATCGGCACCCAGTAGCATCTCCAACCTAAGTTCATAAAATATGACCATTTGAGATATTACTATACTATCGGTTTGGTTTGCATCAAAATGCTCCTTGTTGATACCGCTGACTACATTCGGGCTATGTTGCTACCTGCGGCCCTACCACTATATCAACATTTGACTTGATAAAGATAAGGATAATGTAAAGAAACGATAAGAAACTCAAAGTTGGAGGTTGATATCATAAATTGATCATACCATGTGACTCACGGACTTCTTCATCGGATCAGAATGCACCGTATTGGTGATGCCTCAGAACCAACCAACCTGAGAGGCAAACAGTTGAGCGAATATATTCCTGCTGGGACACCGTCTAGCTTAAGGCCTTCCACAAGAATGATTTCCTGATGCATTTACTTTTGTTAGTGACTTGCTCATTGATGATTTGACAGGGAAGTCAATGGACGCATTCTAGCAACATCTCTCTCTTTCTACTAAAACTGAAAGTATCTACTCAAATGGTGAAAACAGCCTTCAAGAATAGAATGCAAATATACGACTAATATCAGCTGAACACAAATGAGTGAATTAAGGGAGCAATGAATAAAGATGTATCAAGTGAAATAATTGTTTCAAATACGAAATAGTTTAAGCAGAGTTTTGGAATTGCTAATAAAACCTTATCAGCTATAAAATCCTATCACGAATGATGAATATAAAAAATTAGCAGTGCTGATAATTATATCTAAGTTTCATAAACTTTCAAGATTCAGGTCTGTGATCGCTGGTCAGACATGAATAATACATCAATTTGAAGAGTGGAAGTACAAAGCGGTCCAATAAAATGTTACTTTCCTAAACAAGACATGAAACCATAAAGGACATACAAATTGATACTACCATCACTCTGTTGAAAACACCAAATGTTATTTGAACCAACCATTATCAATACTTAAAGTTTGAAAATTTAAGAGAGATTAGCACCATACTTTCAGCATCATTGATATACTTCATCAGACGAGACCTCATTTGTGCTCCTATTTTAATTTTTTTTTAGTTCTTTCAAATCAGAAACTAGGAATAATTAACTTAAGGTAACTAAGGAGTAAAATATGCATAAATTACCACCAGAAGACAATTTACTTACCCTGCTTTCCAGAAAAACAAGATGAGACTGAACCGAGTGAACATATGCCGCAACGGATAAGTAATCAACTCCTACCAATTACACCAGAAACTACATTAGTGCATAAATGACATTCAATAGGGGAAAAAGCAGAAATAGTACCATCATAAATTGAAACAGCAAAAGGTTTCCACTGACATTGTTTCATTGTAAAAGATATTAAAACATGAATAAATAAATTGAAACTGCAAAAGGTTTCCACTGAAGTTGTTGATGGGTCATCGTGAGGGAAAGCATCCACAATGGGTCAAAGATTCATCCAAACAAGTGAGAGAAACACCACATCCCAACAATCTTTTTCTGAAGTGAGTCCATCCACTATACTTCTCCTCATGCGGAAGCTCTTTCGTACCGCCGTTGACACTCTTACCACCGTGTCAGAAAGAATTTCGGTACAAGGAGTCGGTCTCTTACTCGAACCATCGGCTTTGATACCACTGATGAGGGGTCATGAGGGCAAGCATCCACATTGAGTCAAAGACTCGCCCAAACAAGTGAGGGACACACCACATACTCACCCAAATCTTTAAGGCATTAGGTATATGGGTCTTCTCACTTATAAAGTATTCAGCCTCCAATTTTTCAAGTAATGTAGGACTTCCAACTCACTTGTATCTCTTCAGTTGTTTCGTTGTACTGGATATTAAAACATGAATTTTAAATAGGTACTGGTACTGACCAGTGGCGGAGCTTGGCTGATCTTAATGAGGGATAAATCGTTGAGGAATATATATAAAAGTATTTTGCAATTATTGCAGGAATGGTTTGCCAGCAGATATGGCTTCGAATCTGATGAGAACCCGAAACTCAGTATCCGAAATTAAGCAAATAAAGAGATAAAACAGTAAGACAATAGTATGTATTTAATAGATGAAAAAAAACAATTGTAGAAGAAAAACAATTCCAATCTACCCCTGAGCCAAGATCCTCAGAGAAGGAGAATACTCCAATATTCTTGCTCTCCATTACAATTCATCCACCTCACTATTTATACTACTAAAACATAACAAACTTGCCAACTAAACATCCTAACCCACTCGTTACTTACCATATAACCTCACCATACTCTATTACATAATAGTTTTTTTCCTTATCCCTCTTACTCGGGTCTCTATCAGAACCACACCTTAAAAAAATTGTGCAAAAAAATACAATGAGAATACCAACAAAAAAAAAGGTTGTCTACAACAATCACCCATTGCCACAGGCAAAGCCCGATGTTTAATTTGCCACTGTTTATCGCCCAAGTTTGATATCTCTAACACATACAGACACACAACCTTAAATTTTAGTTCTGTGGAACAAAAAGCCTTCATATGAAACTTGGCTACAATGAGGTATTGGTCAAGATAATTCACGAATTGTAGGCCTTGACAAATCTGAAGGAAATTATAACCTTTCTATGAAAAAAGATTTTGGGGCTCTGAGGTAGACACTGATGTAAGTGGGGAAAAAATGAGCATAACCTAAACAAATCACATGGCTAGGACATACTGCTGTTACAATAACCAAGAGCTTTTCCGTGACTATTGGAGCATGCAACAAGTACAAAGACTTAAGACTGCTGAGCTAACCGATCGAGGACAAGGAATTGATGATTGTCAGGCCTTATACCATTACATAGTGTAAACTAGGAATTATGATATATACAAAGGCCGTGATTATTAATACACACGTGCTATTTATTGCGGTGAGCAAGGTTATTAATTCAAAATAATTATCTATGGTTTGAATCTTGTGCATTTACAAATCTCAACCATTTATAAGTTTATTAACTCGCATGACCATAGAGAATACAGCCATTCGATAAGTCAACTAGGTTGACATCTATATAACAAAAAAGATACTTAATACCTAAAATAACTACCATACCTCGATTAAAATTAAATTATGCATTAAATGGATCATAAAGATGGATGACATGCTTAAAAGTGGTTGTCGTATGAGCCGGAAGAATATTTTATCCCTAGCTGGGAGAAATACTCTTGCTAAACGGTCGCTCAGGTGCTGCCTGCTATTCACCCCAAAGCCTTATGTGATGACATAGGCCGTAAGCGAGGGACCTTTATTTAGGGAGACTTTTCGGAAAGTAGATATATACACCTGGTTTCCTGGGAATCTTTTTTGTGTTCCTAAGGAAAATGGAGGTTTGGGTTTCAGATTAGTGTGCAATATGAACATGTCCTCTATGACGAAGGCGGGCTGGAACCTTTGTCGTAGTAGCCAAGACCTCTGAGTGAAGAGTATTAGATCCAATTACAGATGTGGTCGGGATATTTTGCCAAAGATCAATGTAAAAGACTGGGTTCTAATTTTTGGCTGGGGATTTGTATGGGTTGGACGCAAATCAACCCAATCAGCTTTTGGACTGACACTTGAGTGGGTAAGCTTTCTGATTGTGCTACTGGGAGCTTGTCATTGGTTGACTTGGTGGCATCAGTGAGAAGCTTTACCACGAAGGATATAACCAAGTAGGCTAAGCCAAATGAAGACGACAATAAAACCAATCGAGGTGCTGCTGCTGGGGGTTTAGCGTACAGCAATGATGGCTCCTTATCGTGGGCCTGTGCTGGAAAATTAAGGAGTTGTAATGTGGTTCTATCTGAGTTAAGAGCCCTGTTTTGATAGCTCAAGATAAAAACTACACGCGCTTGATGATGGAACCGGACTAGCTTATAGCTATTAACAATAAAATGTCATGTGTTTCATCCGTGCTCTGTTTTGGTAGCGAAAATTCTTCAAATGGCCAATATAGATGTTGCTCACTTCAACTATATCTCAAGATCAGCATGTAGATCATTAAGAAAAACATGGCCTATCTTTAGATTATAATTATTTTATTTTTCATGTAATGCCTTCCATTGTTTGGAACTTCCACTTGGAAGATGTGTACTCTGGTTTAGCCTTTCAGGAACCTGACTTAATTTCAGACAGGTGGCTTTGCCCCTTCCATTTCATCCAAAAAAATATTGAGCTGAAAAAATTTCTAAGATAGACCGAGTCACGACAGGAAAAAATGGACAGAATTTGAAATGTGCAATGAGATCTATTTTATTTTTCATGTAATGCCTTCCATTGTTTGGAACTTCCACTTGGAAGATGTGTACTCTGGTTTAGCCTTTCAGGAACCTGACTTAATTTCAGACAGGTGGCTTTGCCCCTTCCATTTCATCCAAAAATATATTGAGCTGAAAAAATTTCTAAGATAGACTGAGTCACGACAGGAAAAAATGGACAGAATTTGAAATGTGCAATGAGATCTATTTAAGTTAATGACCCCATATTATTAGATGATAGACATATGTGACTGAAATAAATTAAGAATACAAACTATGGATGGATGCCAGTTATTTGAGAAAAAAAATTAGGAAGCAACCCGAATCTACATAGTGATTGCTATCTCACCTACAAGTTTGATGTCAGTGTTCTCCACCAGCCATTTTGCCCCATCCTCCATGAATCCAACATAGCTTGTGTCAAATTCCTTCTTAAACATAAGCTTCCTAACATTTCAACAAAAAAATTGCCTACAAGTCACATGTAACTTCTAATAAACAAATGCATAGCACTAAGCTAAATGTTGAAATTGCAAGTTCAAAATTATATACTGGCATGAGTCATTGAGGTTAAAAATTAAAATAGCAAAATCAAATCAAACACGCTTTAAGTTTATGTTGGAGTAAAATAAAGGGGAAATATTTTCATTAAAAACCTTTCCCTCCCTCTCATTTCCTCCAATCTCCACCATCCAAACATACCTTAAAGTTTGGTAAATTGCATTCACAAATATATAAAATTGCTGGTCTTACAAAACTTGTTTTGAAACTAATAGCTATAATAAGCTAAGTTCTCATTTCCAAGCAACCCTTGAGAATAATATACCATTGGTAATTAGTAATTAGTAATTAGTAATTAGCAAATTGTGTATAACCTCTGCCTACTGTCCACCCCCTCCCCATCGATCAATGGCATGTCCATCTTAAACTATACAGATAAATGAAGAAGCAACTAATCCTTATATGCAAGCTAACTCCACATCCACATTATAATGACTCAGAAGGTTTAACCCAAAAATTGAAACTGCGGAACAAAAAGTTTCCTAAAGATAAAAGTATATGAATGTTAAACAAAATGCATTTCATTTTCATGTATATGCAACAACTTTGAAGCTGCATTAGAAACGCACTTTCAGAGCAAGCAAGAAAAACCATCTTAAAATTTGACTCTTTTCTGGAAGACAAACAAAAATAAGATGCTACTACAGCAGTCCTGGCAAATGTAACTTATACAGTTATTACCTGTCAGTATTTAATGTTCTGAAGAGCACACGGCGTACACCTTTAGGGATATACAAGGACTTCATAACTTCAGCTGGAAAAGGATAAATTTTTTAATATATTTAAATTAAATATAAACACTGATAACAGGAATAAGTTTGCATTTTCACATCAGACATTCAAAATGAAACGGCTCAGAAAAGTTTGTAAATGGGAAAGCAGAGCATCCGCCAAATTTCATGATTGAGATTCAGCACTAAAAACTGCTACGAAATATAAAATTTTCAGTCACAATGATTCTTCAGGAAGATTTAGGCATTGTTTGGTAAAAAGTATAGCAATTGAGCTAGTTATCAGCTGATAACAAAGAAGCTAGGGATTGAACTTGTACCATTTGACAAAACTAGCGATTGAATATACTCATCAGAAGAACACAATTAAAAGGATATTTTTAATTTAAAATTGTGTTTTGAAATGGCACAAAGAGACATTTTTAATTAATATTTAATTTTTTTCAATTAAGATAACAATAGTAAAATTGCGATAAAAATTTTGTAAGCTCAAAGTCTACTTTAAGTAGTTTAGAAAAAAAAACACTAAAAACTAGTATAAAACATGAGAACAAAATTGTTGTCACGTAAGTCTATTTTAGTCATATGAGTTTATTATTTGTAAGACATCAGCTATAAGCTCAAAAACCAATCTTGCCAAATAGAACATTGCATTTACATGGCTAAGAAAATAAGAAACTGAACTGTGCAGCAATTCAAGAACTAAATGATTTAAATAAGAGCATCACATACCAGTTATGTTGTTATCCCGTGGAACATCAACCAAAAGAACAAGACCTATAAACAGAACAACTAGAGTATCAGTTATCTGTTGTCAGCATCTAACTGATTTATAATCAACAATCAATGCATTCCAAAAATGATAATTGTATAGGAAAACAAAAATAATCCTCTATCCCACAATAATTGTCATATTTGCAACAAAAAAAAATTGTTCAAAAGATTGTCCCTTTTAGTTTACAAAGCATAATTAAATTTTGTTGTTCAATTGTACACTCTAATTAATATTAGAAATATCATTATTCTTCATTTTGCATTTATAAGAATAGAAACGGAATTGAACCTTCTTCTAAAATTTTAAAGGATTCCAAAAATGATAATTGTAATGGAAAATAAAAATAATCCTCTATCCCACAATAATTGTCATAATTGCAGCAACAACAAAAAAATACTGTTCAACAGATTGTCCCTTTCAGTTTACAATTCATAGTTAAATTTTATGCATTTATAATAATAGAAACGGAATTGAACCTTCTTTTAAAGGTGAATAAGTGAGACGTTATATGTTCGAACCCATACCCTTACATCTACGTCTTTGCACAGCTACCAATTGAACAGATTTAACAAACTATACTATGTTTTATTAATCAGTATGAAATGGACAAATGCGGCCATAATTGTGCGATGGAGAGTACTAATATGATTTGAGAAAAAACCTAGTTTTCTTACTGATCTGGATTGAGCCTACACTTGCCCTTCGAACGGAAAGCCCAAAAACAGCCCAAGTTAGGGACCGTTGGGCAACTCCCCACCCGACCGTTGAAGGACGTGGCCCACAATCTCACGACAGCCATCTTAAACTGTCCTCCGGAAATCACGGGTTCAACCCTGTTCTCGCGGAGCAGTTGACCAGAGGGAGTCCACTTGCTGGACTCCATACACACGTAAGCCCTGGCAGTTCCTGTTATTGGACCTCAACGTGGCCCAATAGTGGGAACCTTGGCCCAGTGCTGGGGGCTATAAATACCCTCTCTCCTAAGAGGGTCAGGTATTCAATTCATCTCTCTGAACTCATACTTGCTTGTTCATTCCGTAACTTACTTTGCCATCGGAGTGTCTTGCAGGTACCCCCATCTCATTCAACTTCTGCCCGAGTTAGCTGTGACGGTCCATTTCTGATCCAGTAAGATCAGTGGCGCCGTCTGTGGGAATCTTGCTTCCCCGTCTTCTATTTACTTGAGACCAAAGCTAAACAATCCCCGACTGTCATGGCTGACCAGACTCCAGAGAACTTGAACGTTCATATCATCGACGTCAACAACAACACCGCCGACAACAATGCCGGCCTCGAAAACGCCGGTACCGCCGGCCATAACACAGCCCCCGACGTTAATATGTCTGGGCCTTCTGACTACAGAGACAGAGCAACTGCTTCGTCATCATCACTACCTCGTCGACTTGAAGATGATCGGCCACCTCCCCAGAACTACCAACACGTCCAGTTCCATGAGGTCCCCGTTCCCGCCGGGGCAGACGCCACGACCAGGGCACTGTTTGCGACAATAAATCAGACCAACTACCTGATCTTCGCCCAGGGAGAAAGATTGAGGACGCTCGAAGACGATCGGAGACCCCCAAGAAGACACAGGAGACCTCAATCTCCTACTCCTCGACAAGCAGAGGAACATCCTCAATCTCCCCTGCAGAGACGTAGTCGGGACATCTCTCGAAGTTCGTCTCCCCGACCAATCGGACGACGGCCCGCGTTAGAAAGGGAACAGCCCGTTGATACAGGAAGGCGCGATCACGGCCCCTCGCATCAAGAACGAAGACCCCTGGAGACAGAAACGGGGGAAACCACGAACGGCCATACCGCCCGAGGACCGCTCCGCGCGATCAGGGCCACCGTAACCGCCACTACATCAAATCTCTGTCTCGCTCGTCCGAACGGAGTGACGAGGACGACCCCCGCGGTCCGTTGTCACAAGCTATCATGGAGGCACCCATTCCCCCGGGCATAGAGAAGCCTCCCCACCTAAAGGAATACGACGGCATCGTCGACCCGATCAACCATATAGACGGGTTTGAAGCCATGTTACACTATCACAATGTCGGAGGATCGATCAAATGCCGGTTGTTCCCCACGACTCTGAGGAAAGCTGCGATGGACTGGTACAAAGGTCTCGTCCCGGGATCAATTACCTCTTGGCGAAATCTGAAGAACCAATTCATCAATTCATTTACTGCTTCGCGACGACACCAGAAGACCGAAGCAGCCCTCGAGGCCATCGTCCAGAGACACGATGAGACCCTGAGGGAATTTATTGATCGGTTCAACCGGGAGGCCATCCAGGTCCCCTGTACGGACCACATGAAGAGATACCTGCTCGAGAGGGGACTCCTCTCGGGCACGGAATTCAGAAAGACCGTAGGCATCGAACCACCCCGGACATTCGATGCCCTCCTCGAGAAGGCCAGAGCCTACATGGACTACGAAGAGAGAGAAGCGGCCAACAGAGCCCGGGATCCCAGAAATCGCGGATCTACCAGTCATCTGCGACAAGACACCACCCCTCCTCGACGAACTGGCGAGAAGAGAAGGGACGACAAACCCCGAGACGTCCGGGAACAAAGGGGACCCTCAGGGAGGTTCACTGAGTACACTCCGCTAACGGCTTCCCGCGAGCGCATTTTAGCGGAGTGCGCGAATATAGATTTCAAGGACGGTGGCGTCAAACGTCCTCGCCCCGCTCCTGCTAAACCCGGGGTAGATCGAAGCAAGTACTACCAGTATCACCGGAGCCATGGGCACTTGATCGAATATTGTGTCCATCTCAAGGACGCCATCGAGACCCTCATAAAAGGGGGAAGACTCGGGCAATATCGGCGCGGCGACGCCCCTCGTCGAGATGCCCGTGAAACAAGGGAAGTAGAGGAGGATGTCCGACTATCTGACGAGTCGGTCCCCATCCAAACCGCGTTCTCCGTCACGAGACCGGAGGACTTTTACGTCCCCGAACATATGCAAGAGCCTCTGTCCACGCACAGCAGGTGGGAAAACTTCCCCTCCGTCATGGTCATCAATGGTGGAGGGTTTAATGATTTAACCATAAATTCAGCAAAGAGGAAGCTGGACGAACTGGTCGACGCGGCTCCCCTGCAAACGGTGACCTTCGAGAGGGTGAAAGGTAGATCAGAGCCGATCATCTTTTACCTCGAGGAGCTTCTCGGAGGGGCACCCAATTCAGCCATCCCTCTTCTGATAAGGGCGAGAATGGCCAAATTCGACGTCCAGCGCGTCCTGGTCGACGAGGAAAGTTCTGTCGACGTGATGTACAGACAGCTGTTCAGAACCCTGCAGCTCGATGACTCTCACCTTTCACCATACGTGGGGTCAGACTTGCAGGGCTTCAATGGCTCGACCTCCAAGCCGTGGGGATACGTGGAGCTTATGGTCACCTTCGGCGAAGATACTGCTACCAGGCAGGTCAAGGTGCGCTTCCTCGTCATCGACTGTCCATCCCTCTATAACTACATCCTTGGGAGGCCGACACTGGCAGAGCTGACTACGGTGCCCTCTACCGTCCATCTGAAGATGAAATTCTACACCAAGAGAGCACGGGTCGCCACCATTCAAGGCGACCTAGCAGCCGCCCGAAGATGCTTCAACGCGGCAGCCAAGGGACACAGCACAGTCGATACCAGGGCACGGCCCGCCAAGAAAGCTGCAACTGCGTGACCAGAGCCTCAGCAGTCAGAGCCACAGCCCATCAGAGCGGAGGTACATAGGGCCCCTCCAAAGGTCAATTCGATCTCGTTGGACACTCGCTTCGACCAAGACGAACCCTCCAACAGCGAGCAGGTGCTCCTCCGACCAATTCTGGATGGGGACTTTGAGCTCGTTCCTCTCGGTGAAGACCCGAGCAGAGGGATGAAGATTGACACCGGACTCTCCGACTTAGCGAGAAAGCAGATCAAGACCTGCTTGAGGGAGAATGTAGATCTGTTCGCATGGAGTGCTGCGGAGATGCCCGGTCTCGATCCTGAGGTCGCATGTCATCAACTCGCCATTGATTCAGCCGCTAGGACAGTAGTACAACGTAAGCGTAGGCAGTCTCCCGAGAAAGCGGAGGCTGCTGAAAAAGTTGTAAAAGACTTCTTAGAGGCAAATTTTATTTCTGAAGTCTGGCCCTGGCTGTCAAATGTTGTACTTGTTAAGAAAAATAATGGAAAGTAGTGTATGTGTGTTAACTATACCGATCTTAATCGGGCATGCCCCAAAGATGCATTTCCTTTGCCTAATATTGACATGTTGGTCGACAATTCGGCCGGCTATAAAATTTTATCTTTTATGGACGCCTATTCGGACTACAACCAAATCCCAATGGCAATGAGCGACAAACACTGCACTGCTTTCATGACCAGCTCGAGCAACTATTACTACAACGTAATGTCATTCGGTCTGAAAAACACAGGAGCAGCGTTTCAGCAGATGATGAACAAAGTCTTCCGCAACCAGATCGGAGATATGCTCGAGGTATACATGGACGACATGATCGTCAAGTCCCGAGTAGATATCGACCATGCCACCCATCTCAAAGAAGTCTTTGGCCAAGCAAGGCAATATAGAATCGAAGTCAACCCCGACACGTGCCGAGCTTTCTCTGACCTTCCTACACCCACGTCGAAAAAATTTATACAAGTCTAGAATGGTATGCTCGCCTCACTCTCCCGTTTCGTCGCAAAATCCGCTCAACACGCCCTGCCTTTCTTCAAACTCCTTCGCAAGGAGGCAGCTTTCGAGTGGACCGAGGAATGCGAACAGGCCCTTCTCCATCTCAAACAGAGCCTCTCGCAGCCGCCCGTGCTATCACGACCAGTCGACGGGGAGACCTTATTTCTATACTTGACCGTCTCCGTCGAAGCCGTCAGTGCGGCCCTCATTCGCGAGACTCATGACGGACAAAAACCCATTTATTTCACGAGCAAAGCGCTTCAGGGGCCCGAGGTTAGATACCAACAGATCGAGAATGTGGCTTTGGCCCTCGTCAACGCAGCGAGAAGGCTCGGACACTATTTCCTCGCGCACACGATTGTTGTACGAACAGACCAGCCCGTGAAACAGCTCTTATGTCAACCAGACATGGCGGGCCAAATGCTGAAATGGTCCTTGGAACTTTCAGAATTCGACGTCCAGTACGAAAGCAGGAAGGCCCTGAAGGCCCAGGCTCTGGCCGATTTCGTCACGGAGATGACCGCTCATAACCCCCCGCAGGGAAGGAGCACAAATGGACCATCTTTGTCGATGGAGCCTCCAGCTCGACCGGGAGCGGAGCAGGAATCCTCCTCGAAAACGAGGAAGGCGTAGTGATCGAACATTCGCTCACCATCTCCTTTCTAACCTCAAACAATCAGGCAGAATACGAGACTTTACTCGCAGGTCTAAGACTGGCCGAGGATTTAGGTGCCCGCGAGATACAAATTTTCACTGACTCTCAACTTGTCGCGTCTCAAGTTCAAGGGGATACCAGGCTAAGAACAACAGTCTCATCGAATATTTGAACTTGGTCAGGGAACATATGAAAAAGTTCGACCGAGCAGAAATTTCACACGTACCAACAAAACACACGGGCCGACATACTTTCGAAGCTCGAAAGTACGAAGAAGAAAGACGGAAACAAATTTGTCATACAAGAATCTCTATCTCGCCCGAGCATTGAAAAATCCACGCCTTTACCCGGAAGTAAATGTCATCGGGGACAACTCATGCTGGATGACCCCGGTATTCAATTTCCTAACGAAAGGAGAACTTCCCCTGGACCAAAGGGAAGCGACCGCGACCAAACGACGGACATGCTCTTATGTAGTGTTCGAACACAAACTGTATCGTCGAGGATTTTCCATCCCACTCTTAAAGTGCGTCGAAGAGTCTGTGGTCCCCGACAACAAAGTCATAAAGCGCGAGTTTCAGGTCGGCAGTCTAGTCTTGCGAAGAAATCAGAAGGATTCCCGCGAAGAGAAATTGGCCGCAAACTAGGAAGGACCTTACCGCGTCCAGAGAGCTACGGGCACCGGAACATATTACCTCGAGCAATTGAATGGAGAACCATTACCTCGACCCTGGAATGCTACGAAACTAAAACAATATTATAGCTAAGTCCCTCGCCTGCTGAGGACTTTTGCCGTCGAATATTCATCTTCAGTCGACGAAGGAAAAAGCTCGACCACGTAGGCGAGTCAAGGTACGGACGCGGCCTACCAACCAGCAAAAGCATAATGTTGTTTGCTTTGACGAACAACATCCTTGCCCGACAGGGACACCACGATCGAGCTCCGCTGTCGAAGTACCCCAACATGGCAGAACATCCAGCTCGCGACGGGCAGTTCACGCCACGAGCGTAAGATCCCGATCGCGATCATACGCCCGTCCCGCAGATCCCTACTCCGCACCCTCGACACATTTCAAAATGTGTCGAACCGATATTAGGGCCGAACGCATATCTCCACACGAAAAACACGAACTTCGTGAAAAATTCATAACGACCACAACAATGGTCGGACACATATATCCAAAGGTTATACCAAGTATCCATCAAATAAACAGTTATAAACAACGCAATTATAACATTCCGACCACAAGGGCCGGCGTTGTTCAAAATTACAATTTAGGCACGACGGCCACAAAACTAAATGAATGACAGCGGGCACGCAGGCCCTGAAATGACAGCGGACACGCAGGCCCTGAATAAAAAATATAATCAAGCTTCATTCTCCCTGTCGCTACTATCAGGGGGATAAAGGATCTTCCCGTCAACGACTTGGTTAAATTTGCCCCGGCCCTTCAACAACGCAATTATAATATGCCGACCACAATGGGCCTGCCCCCTCGACCACTATCTCAACCCCCGGGTTCAAGATCTTCAGCTACTCGACGGCAATGTTGAAGCCGTAATCAAGAGTATCAACAACGTCTTGTTCGAACACGCGGATGCGAGCGATCAAATTTGCCCCGGTCGCCATGTTCTTCTCCGCATCGGTCTCATCCTCGGCTAGGGCAGTGATCCCTTCTAACTCCGAGGTACAAGCGACCAGACGCTCGTTCTCTTTAGTGGCGGCCTCCAGTTGAGGTTTCAGCTCATTTAAATCCTTGAGAAGCCGAACTTGGGCCTCAAACTTTGGTTCGTGGTTGAGGATATCACACTTTAACTTATCATTTTTGGCCTTCAGCTTGTGAATTTTGGCATAGACCGTGTCGAGAGAGGCTTGAGCACTCGAGGACTCATCGTTTAGCGAAAGAGCTGTCTCGAGCACTCTCATCACAGCGGCCACATCCTCGACCAAGTGCTTCCGACAAACCTCCTTGTCTTCAGTCAAGATTGCCTCCCTCTCCTCCTCGCGCACGCCGAGGGAGCTCTCCTCGCTGAAGAGATCACGGTTTAGATAGCAAGGAGGTAATACAAAGACCCCCGCGGGCGCTTTGTCACCATCGGGCGTTACGCCCGCAGCGCTATCCACACGCTTCCTCTTAGCCCCGGGCTCGTTGACAGAAATCTGGGCGGGTTCAACAAAGGAAGCCG
The DNA here is from genome assembly GCA_948472305.1 of Vicia faba. Lineage (NCBI taxonomy): Eukaryota > Viridiplantae > Streptophyta > Magnoliopsida > Fabales > Fabaceae > Vicia > Vicia faba. Next base: position 1,088,362,718 of record OX451738.1, on the reverse strand, counting down.
GATTTTTTGACGAGGAAGGGGAACCACTGGCCCGACCTGCAGATTTGGCCTGTTCCTGAAGCTGGGTGACTCTTTTTTGGCCCAGAGGTGGATGCGTTCTTAGGCCTCATCTTTAACAGACGCTCAGAAAGGGATGTCATTCGACCTGCAATCAAAAAGAATCGTTAGTCGGGTTGAAAAATCAAAATTAGCGTGAACACGTCACCGCATAAAGAGGAGCAAATTAACTAGGCTACGCCTCCTACCTAAAAGCCTCATGGCTTCCCCGTTTGAGGAGCACTCGAGCAAGGCCTTCGTGTTGATCAACCTATTGACTAAAAGATACTCCCCCTCGACGTCGAACAAGAGGTAGTTGTTCACATCCACGCACTTCGCGGGGAGAAACTCTTGACATAAGCTGACAACTTCTCGTACGAAAGCTGGTCTTGGGCGTCCAGGTCCTCGGGTTTCACAGCATAATATTCGGGCCTTTATTCATAATGCTTCCACTGCCATTCGAGCGGAAATCTGGCCATAAGTCGGGTAACTGGCCGCCCGTCCTCCACCTCTTCCACACGAGTATACAGGGAATCTATGGCCGCGTCCGTCAGGGGCTTCACGACGAAGTACCTCTCTTTGAAATTTCAGACGGACTCCAGGTAAGGCCGGGAGAGCTTCCCGAACTGCTTAAACGATACCCACGCCTGCCCCCCTCTGACGGATTGTCTTTGGAGGTGAAAGATGCGGAAAAAAAGGGGCAGCATAGCGCCTATCCTCAGATACTGACAGACGAGCTTAAGCGCTCGCATAAACGCCAGCGCGTTCGGATGGAGTTGAAAAGGCGCCAATTGAAGCCACTGGAAAACCCCGACTTGAAAATCATTGAAGGGCAAGCGCATCCCCGCCTCTTAAAAAGCAAATTCATACATGGGGAACCGTTTGCCCGGGTACGTCGAGCATATTCTCCGGTCGCGATGGGGGATTTGGAGTATCCAATTGGCGGGGGGCCTTTCTGCGCGTTCCTCCGGGCAATTGAACGCATCTGTCACGTCTTGGGAAAAGCACGATCGTTTATCCCGGGACTCAGGAGCGACCCAAGCCAAAGGGTCCTCGTCAGTGTGGGGCTCGTCTTCATAATTGGCGGCCAGAATGTCGTCCCCGACTGAGTGCGCCATTATACCTGAAAAACAGGGAAAAATAGTGAATTCGATATTATCAAATTCACCCTTCCACCGCAGATCAAGTGAAAGGGCGACGAAATCGACTCAAGCCCTCGACTACACGCTAAAGCGGACTATTACGTTGGGAGGTCATGTCGTCGGGGGATGATCACTCGTCGAGCGAGAAGCCCGAGATAATCCCTATATCTGGGGAAACCATCCCCTCTGTTACGGACATTGTTCGGGGAGGCCGCCCCGACACTATAGCTAATGAACGTCCATAGTGTCCGGCACATTCATGAGTGCTCGACGCGGAATCCATGAACTCCAATGAAAATTCATGAGTATTCAGCATAAAACTCATAAATGTTCATCCAATCAATGCATAATTTAGACATTTAATCCAGAAACGCTTAAGAAACGTGGTGTTAAGAGGTTGTAACTTACTTGGATGAAGAACTCAAAGAGAATCTGAGAAGTTGAGAGGATTGTTTCGCACAACGAGCAAGGAAATCTGGGAAATTGAGAGGATCACTTCACACCACGAGCAAGAAAAGTTGAAAGGAAACTTGAGAAGATGACAAATGAGACCCAGGGGCCCCTTTTATCAGTGACCAACGCCCCAAGGAGTCCCTCATGAAAGGTCATCATTCCCTTAAAGGGGTGGCATCCCAAAGCATTAGCCACGTGGCTCAACTGCCAACCACGCGTCCCTTCTGGACTGACGAGCATATGTCTGACTCCTACGCGTCATCCCCAGACGTGCACGAGACAGATACCCACGCGAGGGAATGCTCGACATTAGAGTACGTATAGGGGCACATCCATTCGACCATCTCGGGGACGAAGCAATGCTCGACAGACCGACAACTCCCTCAAGACGGGCGTGTCAAAGGAAATCTCGCGGAGGCTCCCCATCACTAATGCGGTCCTCTCGAGCAAGCGGTTGACCCCTTCGGTCTCGTTGCCCGCTCATCCATAATATCCCCCGACGCACTCGAGCTTGTCCCCCACGCGGGCAACAACTCGTTCTTTTCGGGGGACTTTGGCCGTCTTCCTCGATCAAGTCTCCGGTATTGAGAGCTGAACTCAAGTCACCGCCCTTTTGCTCAAGGGAAATAACTTAGGGGCTCCTGATCTGGATTGGGCCTACACTTGCCCTTCGAACGGGAAGCCCAAAAACAGCCCAAGTTAGGGACCGTTGGGCAACTCTCCACCCGACCGTTGGAGGACGTGGCCAACGATCCCACGACAACCATCTTAAACTGCCCTCTGAAAATCACGGGTCCAACGCTGTTCTCGCGGAGCAGTTGACCAAGGGGGAGTCCACTTGCTGGACTCCATACACACGTAAGCCCTGACAGTTTCTGTCATTGGGCCTCAACGTGGCCCAATAGTGGGAACCTTGGCCCAGCGCTGGGAGCTATAAATACACTCTCTCCTAAGAGGTCAGGTATTCAATTCATCTCTCTGAACTCATACTTGCTTGCTCATTCTGCAACTTACTTTGTTATCGGAGTATCTTGCAGGTACCCCCATCTCATTCAACTTCTGCCCGAGTTAGCTGTGACGGTCCATTTCTGATCCGGTAAGATCACTTATCCAAAACAATAATTAAACAGATGGAGTAATAACTAGTACTTCTATTAGTACTACTACTTAATAAACCCTTTTAGAGTAATATGAATACAAAGCACTTCTATTACTATTATTAATACTACTACTAATGATAATGAATACTACTAATAATAAACACTTCTATTAATGATAATCAATACTTCTATTAGTACTATGACTAACGATTATGTATAAAATTATTGTTTTGAGTAAGAATAATAATCATTTTAGATTTCTTGTAAAACATCTCAAAACTACAAAAAAATGATAAATGTTATTAAGGTATGTTTGAATTGATGGAATAGGATGGAATGAAGCGGTATCGGATGGAATGCATTTCATCCCATTCCATCATTTTTCATTATTTTTTTACCATTCAATTTGGACGGAATGAGTGTATTTCATGGTAACCTACCCAAACAATAGAATGATATTTTTATTGTTCATTTTATTCCGTTCATTTTTACTTATCCAAACAAACATAGCCTAAGACGATTTTAAAAAACTACAGCTACAAAACGGTATCAACAGGTACCGATAACATTCTCACCGCTTTTAATAAATTAATTCAAACCGCGATGACACCGAAATCGCGAAAATCTTTAGGCAACAGTTTTTTAAAACCAGTATAGTGAAATGAAGAGAATAAGGATTATACCATTGAGGAGTCCTATATCAAGGGTATCAACATCAAATCCAGCGTCGTAGTAATTATCATAGAAATGGCCCGGCGCGTCAACGTGAGTTCCTGTGTGAACACCGAGCTTCATAGCCGAGCCATTAGCGAATGAGCCATTCTTCATGCTAGCAGCAAGCCAAACACAGTGCCCTAACCCTTCCTTAGAGTCCCAAACCGGCATCTCAGGGACGAACCTGTGGGTGATATCGAATATTCGTCCGTCATCGTAGACTTCGCGGCGTGGAGGAACGAGATTCGTTTCGTCGCCGGTGAGGGAGCAGTCGCCGGAATCGAGGCCGGGGACGGATGGATAGGCGGTGGAGGCTGCGGCGACGGAAATAGCACAGAAAAACGGGAATATAAATAGAGACTTCATGCTCGGGTCGTGTTGCTTTTACTTGCTGCCTCCTCCCTCTCGATTTTATTCTTTATTTTGGGTGTTTCTGTGACGCGTTTTTATTTTTTATATTTCATTGGTGTAATATTCTTTTATATTTCATTGGTGTAATTTCTTTTCTTTTATTCTATACTAGCTGAAAATATAAATTTTTATAAAATAAAAGAGAAATTAAACAGTTTTTTTTTTCATTTCATTAACTCGGGAGAATGAGAGAGTGAAAGTTAGATGCACGTTCGGGAAGGAAAGAGCAAGAAAACCATAGCATCATATCAAGTTGGTATTTTAGTCACTAGGCAAGTGATATCAAAACCCATAAGTTAGTGGAAACAAGGTAGAGAAGGGTATTATTTTGGCAGCTTTAGTAATGTTCACGTATTTTGTGAAAAACTAAAAATATATATATGATTTTGAGATTTATCGAATACGACTCATTTATTTATAAGCGAATCACGCCTCTATTTTATCAAAATTAAATTGAAGTTGTATCTTCGCAACTAATACAAAAATATATCTTTAAACAAGGTTTGAGTCAACTACGCGTTAGTCCTTTACACTTCCTCATTTTCAATAATACATACCAATTCTCAAACTTCTTTCTACTCTATTTAGTTAAAGTGGTTTATTATTATGTTGTAACGAACGCTGTCAAGAACAAACTAAAACTATGAAAAAGATTGAGTTTCTTGAACAAACAAAAAAAAAACCTTCAGTACTTACGAAAAAGAAAGAGAGAGAAGAGAGGAGAAGAAGAAGAAGAAAAAATGGTTATAATTGTTTTACTATTCACTTTCTGTTTACCTCTAGATTTGGTAAACAACGTTGGTCTCTTTAAAACAAGTTTACAGGCGAGATCGACTAGGGAATCTCAATACAGTGTTTCAGTTCGCGTGCATAGTTAAAGCGTTTTCAAAAAGGCTCATTCGACTAAGAGCCAAGCGTTTTAGATTGTAAAAAAGGTAATGACAAAAAGGACCAAGTAAATGAGACAAAAGCATTTTAAATTGTAAAAGATAACGACATAACATTAAAGAAAGGTTGAAAATAGGTTGGTTCAAACACACGTTGTCTTTGCCTGACTCATTTCGCTCGTTTACTTGGTTACTCTGAGTGACTAGCGTACACAAATGTGAAAGTTTGATTATTTACAAAGTGCACTAAGTGCTTTATTTATAATATACATAAATAACTACTCTTTCAGTGGACTTCGTTTCCTTGCATGACATGTGTTCTTCATAACTTCCCTCCATGATCCCACATTCATCACTCCTGATATCAAACCCACATTTTCTCTCCATAACGCTTCGCCTTTGCAGTTTAGGCGCTTATGGGCCTTTTAACCCTTTTGGGCTTCTTACCTCTCTTGGGCCCAATCCATTCACCATGAACCCTTCTCTGATTGACTGCACTTATGAAACCTTGGTCGACTACATGTGAGATCATCCATGGTCAACATGTTTATGTTGTCGACTCCTCATAATTTTAATGCTCTTTAATGCTCTTAAAAGAATCTTTTTAACTTTTGGTTTGAATTTCTCTCTTTATGAAAATCTCAGCCAACAAATTGTCCCCTAAAATGTCCTTTTCGAGTGAATGAACACACACAAACATTTTAATTCTTTTCTCTTAGTGTGAAGTGACGTTATTGTAATCATGACTTTATTCTTCAAACGTTACATCAGCGACCACACAACCATTTCTCTGCTTTCTTCTAGCTTTAACTTCCTAGGACAATTGTGGCCTTCAACTTACCAACTTTCTTACCTCAGTTGCCATTTGTTTGACACGTGTCGGTTGTGTAGCCATAATTTTTCATTACTTTCTTCCCAAACGTTTGGTTTCTTTGGTGGTATAAATACCCCTTTCATTCCTTCATTTTCTCTTTACGCTTTATTTGCATCCTTAATCTTCTAACTTCCAAACTCAGCAAACAAACCCACCTTCGTTTTATTCAAAGCTTCCATTCACCTTCCATGGTGTCTCCAAGCCAAGTTGTTGAACATATTAACGCTCCTCACGCAGTTGAGCTAGTTTCCACCATGCTTGATTTCCTTGTTGTTGATGGACAAACCTATGTGTTGGAACCAAACCCAACATGCAACATTGCTACTTTCTGTTCTAACCGGTTGCTTCCATTTATCTGTAACAAAATTATGTATGCTCTCATGGGACCTATCCCTGATGAGATTAGGGCACCAAAAGATTTGAAAAAGTGCTTCCCTGTTCATAGAAGCACGAGCCCCCCCATCGCCCGATAGTGTCCTTTAGATTTCTCCCATATCTATAGGACCTCAAAAGTTTTTCGCTCCACTCCTGCTATCAACCAAGATTACATTGCATGGTTAAATAAGGTAACGAAAGTTAAAGGTGATGGGGGCTCTAGCACTTCAGCTGTCTTTGGGGACGTTTCTTCTCTTGGAACCCAAGGTGAAATTCTCAATCGCCTGAAAACACAACTCTTTCATGTCGATCTGATCACCCATTTAGAGGTGTTTCCCACTGATGGCGTTAAGGTCAAAGAAGAGTTGCAAAAGGTTAACGTTCATACAACCTTTCCTCATTTCATCACGTTTGTGGCTGAAGTATTTGCTTTTCTTGACTAGTTTTTGATCGATTTGGCCAAACGAAAGGAGATCATGGGGAAATGTCTTCCTAAAGAGGAGGAGTGTAATCTTGAATTGGCCTTCGTGGAGTCATCTATAACTGCTAGTGAAGCTCTAAATAAAGCTCTTGACAAAGCCAAAGAAGACTTCAAAAAGAGGGCCAATAATATTTCTCTGTGGCAGCGACAGATTGTTGTTTTGAAACAACAAATTGAAGAGCTGGAGAAAAAGATCAATGAAGCTGAAATCTTGCAAACTGCTGGCTTTGAGACAAATGAAAAGGCATTGAGTAACAAAGTTTCTACTGGGGTTCTTCATTGGGAGCGTATTGAGGCGTTGGATATCGAGCTAGCTGAACTGGATACCTCTCTTTCATTGATCAATGATCGACTATCTCTCGCTTGAGACCGCTATCTAACTCTCAAGGAAAACATGCCCTTTTAGCCATCTTTGTAATGCCTAATGTGTCTTTCAGGCCCTTTAGTGTCCTTTTACTATGTGATGAATGGTTTTTTACTCTTTTCCTATTACAATTTCTTGCAATATAGGTCTATATTTCTTTAACTATTTACCACTTACTCTTAATATTATACCTTCTGACGTTAACTCTTCGATCTCATAAGCATTGTTGGAAAAAACTTGAACCACTCGAAACGGTCCTTCCCAATTTGATGACCATTTTCCTAGAACTATATCTCTTCGATCCATGGGTAAGATCACTTTTCAAACCAAATCTCCAATGACGAACGATTTTGTATTCACCCTTCTATTATAGGCCTTTGCTACTTGTTCTTTCTGCATGAACAAAGTATTTAAAGCTGCTAGCCTATGCTCTTCAACATTTATCAGCGCATCATCCATCAGTCCCCAATAATACTCAGTAGGAATATCTTATTGTCTCTGTATTCTCACTGATTGCAAATGAATTTCTAAGGGAAATACTGCTTTGTGTCCGTAAACCAAATTGAAAGGCGTTGTCTTAGTCGACTCCTTTGGTGAGTTTCGACATGCCCATAATGCTTGGCCTAAAGTTGTATGCCAACTTCTAGGATTTTGGCCAACATATTTCTTAGTTAAACTTATAATGGTCTTATTCGCTGCTTCAACTTGCCCATTTGTCTGGGCATAATATGGTGTTGATGTTAATAGTTTGAACCCCATTTCTACAGCGAACTCGTTTATCTTTCGCCCTATGAACATAGTTTTTTGGTCATTTGTTATGGTCTCTGGTGTCCCAAACCTATATATGATTTGATTTTGAATGAAGGTCGTGACTTCCTCTTGGTCTACTTTAACCAGAGCGACCACTTCTACCCATTTTGAAAAACAATCAATACCTACCAAGATGTACTTGTGGCCTTTTGATGATGCAGGTTTAATTTCTCCAATAATATCCAAAGCCCATCCCCTAAAAGGCCAAGGTTTGATAACATAATGCAACTCACTAATTGGTACATGTTGAATTCCAGCATGTCTTTGTAATTCTTGGCAGCTTTTGGCAAAATCAATGCAATTTTTTAACATGGTCGACCAATACACTCCTATTCAACACAACAACCATTTCATCTTCTGGCATGCTTGATGCGTTCCACAAGAACCACTATGTACATCAGTTGTTGCCACATATGCTTCATTCTTTCATAAGCATTTTAACAACACTTTTCAGGAATTTTTCTGAACAATTCGTCTCCCATTAATCTATAACTTAACGCCCTGTACTTAACATTACGCTTTGTCGACCCAACTGGATTTTTTAAGTATCAACTATGGGGTTCCTCCAGTCGTCTTTAGCTAACACATCAATAGCGAAAACTTCGTCTACCATTTCAAAATTTCCAAAATACTCATAGTTTAGGAGATCAGGGATTACTTCAGGTGTTGCCCCCCCCCCCCCCCCCCAGTTTTTTTCATTGGTGTGGTTTCAAACTCCAACTTCTCTTTTACCTCAATGAACTCGTATATGCTTTCTTTGGGTATTTTGTATCCAAATGTGAACTGGGCTATGTCATTCGCTTCTTGGTTATCAATGTGCCTTACATGACTAATCGACACGTTGTCAAACTTTTGAAGTAATGATAACGCTTTGGCCACATACATTACCAGATGATCTTTAATGTAGTTGTATTCTTTGGTCAATTGTTTCACCACTATCTCTGAATCTCCGTTAATGTCAACATCTTTTATTCCAACGTCTAACATAATTTGAAGACCAATTATTTAGGATTCATACTCAGCCTCGTTGTTAGAGCATTTGTCTTTGATTTTATAACAAAATCTAGTTGGAATGCCATTTGGTGATAAGATAAAAATCCCTACCCTAGTTCCTTGTTTGTTTTTAGAGCTATCAAAATAACATTGCAAAGACTTAGTGCTTACATAAGCTTCAGTAGTGTTGACCACTGAATGGTCGACTATAAAGTCTATAATAATTTGCCCTTTGACTGCTTTTAAAGGAACATATGTTAATGAGTATTCAGTTAATGCTAGAGCACATTTAACTATTCGACTGTGCAAAATGGGTTTAGATAACATATGCTCGATGACATCAAAACGAGAATAAACAGAAACTTCGACCGACTTTATATAATGCTTGAGTTTAGTACATGAGAAATACAAACATAAACATAGTTTTTCAATTGCATTATATCTAGATTTAGTGTCATTTAGTACTCGACTAAGGTAATAAATGGCCCTTTTGACCCCATTTTTGTCTTCCGAGGCCAACATGCTTCCCAGTGTCGACTCTGACACTGCAATATACAGTTTCATGACTTTGTTTCTATTTGGAGACGCTAGTATTGGAGGCTTCATCAAATAATCTTTCAGACGATCGAATTCCTCTTGGTGTTCGTTTTGCCACTTTAATTCATACTCTTTGCCTAATTTCAATAAAGGAGAAAATGCCAAAGTTTTGACACTCATGTTTGATACGAACCGCCTTAGGAAATTTATCTTTCCCAACAAATATTGGATTTCTTTCTTTGTTGTTGGCGTTTTGGTATTCAAAATCGCCTTGGTTTTATTCTGATTAATCTCTATGCCTTTCTTGTGCACTACAAAACCCAGAAAATCTCCTGCACGAACACCAAAAGCACACTTTAATGGATTCATTTTTAATCCATATTCCTTCATTCTAATAAAAGACTGCCTAAGATGGTCTAAATGACCAGCACTCAAAGGTGATTTGACTACAATGTCATCAATGTACACTTGTATGAAGGTGTTTATAAAATCATGAAACATTGAGTTCATTGCTCTTTGGTAAGTCACCCCTGCGTTTTTCAAACCAAAAGGCATGACGACCCATTTATATGTGCCTAACACCCCAGGGCATCAAAACGCAGTTTTCTGGGTATCATCTCCAGCGATAAAAACTTGATTATAGCCTGAATATCCATCCAAGAGACTTAAATATTCATATCATGCAGCCGAATCAACCAACATTTTTGCCATAGGCATTGGATATTCGTCCTTTGGGTGGCTTTATTTAAATCCCTAAAGTCTATGCAAATTCTCAAAGTTCTATTTTTCTTTATTACAGGGACTATATTAGTTAACCATTCAACATACCTGGTTGTCCTGATGAACTTGCTCTTTAACAACCGTTTGATCTCTACTTTGATTTTGGACAACACTTCTAGCGTGAACCTCCTTGGCATTTGCTTGATTGGTTGTTTGCCTGGATTTATAGGCAGTTTCATCTCCTTTATTTCTCTACTCAAACAAGGCATCTCATTGTAACCCCATGCAAAGCAGTTCTTGAATTCTTTTAGTAATTTGATCATTTGATCCTTCATCTGGTTGTCGATCTTGGTGCTAATGTAGGTAATTCTCTCAATCGAACCATTACCCAGGTCGACTTCCTCCAAGGTATTTTGGGCTTGCATCTTCAAAACATTGTCTCTTGGATATTTCTCAAACCCCAAAGGCTCTTCTTCATATATACAATCAAGCCTATGGCTTTCTGAAGTTATTGTTTGGCTTGAGTCTCCAAGCTCTTCCACCATGATGGCCTCAGGTGCCATATTTGAAACATCTCCAGCGTCTAAATCCACATTTATTCCTTTTTCTGCCATATAGGCCAAAATCCTTGTCAGAGCATTCGCCTCAGGCATCATCATGATTTCGTCCTTCTTCCCACCCAGTGGGCTTAAACTCCCCTTCTACATCTGGGTATGTGTCCAACTTTTCTTGGTCTCAAATAAAACCATGAGTGGGGTGTAATGTCAAGAAATTAATTGCATCAGGATACGGCTTGAAAACTGCAGCTTCCGGGTCGCACGATGGTATAGTTGTAAACGCTTTGTCAAAATTCTTTTGATTCACAACCTTCACATCAACATTAAAATAATTATGATCTTCCTCTATGTTTTCGACAATCCCATCCTGATGCCATATGGACACACGTTGATGCAGGGTCGATGGCACTGCCCCTATTCCATATATTCATTCGCGCCCTAACAACAGGTTTAAAATTTCCTTGGACGCTATATGAATAATGTTGGCCTTGAAGTCGAGCCAACTGAAATATTGAATCACACCCAAGATTCGACTTGTCTTTCCTTTATAATTCGACCATATTGTATGGTTTAAGGTCTGTGTCGAATTTACCAATTTTCGTCAGCAATGATTGTGGCATCAAATTAACAGCAACGCCACCATCAATGAACACCTTGTTCATAGGGAATCCATCAACCTTAGCCCTTATGAACAAAGGTTTGAGATGATACATCATGTTAGATGTAGGTTTCTCAAACGTTGCATGTTGTTCTTCTACCACCCCATTATTCATGACATAGTAACACATAGGTTTTTGACCTGCTGATTCCTCACACGTGTCTTTTTCCTCGTCCCCAGATGCCTCTGAGGCAAACCCATATTCATTGGGAAAAACTAATACAATATTGAAGTGGATTATCAAACCGTCCTCTGAACTATCTTTGAAACTTTCGGACACTTCATCATCCATGTTATCGTCACCAAGATCTTTAACCTTCACTCGCGACGCATTCACAACTGGCATCGACAACCTCTCTTTGGATGATCGACGTTGTACTTCTTTCTGGCCGCTTTCACCCTTCTGTGGAATAACTTTTGTTTTAGCATCTTGTTGTACCCCAAAATTTTCCCTCCCATATTTCTCAAGACATTGCAAGAAAAATCTCCAAGTTACTCAAGGTTGCTCAAGAATTGGTCAGACGAGCTATCTCCTAAGGCAGTCTATCCCAACATAGGATTTTGTGTTGCATCAAGACCCTTGAATAAAAATGACCTCAAGTGATCCCCAATGTCCTAATATTCTCTCAAGATCATCCATGTCAAGTTTCAAGCCTTGCAGAGGAAGTTTGCTCAGTCAATTGCTCAAAAGATCCAAAAATCGACTGTGCTAGGGCAAAAGTCAACTGTGACCCACATACAGTCAAACTTCAAGATTTTTTGTCAACATTCTCATTTTGAAGGATATTTCATCATTTTATCAAGGTTTGATCATGATTCATTAAGAATTGCTCAAAATTCATCAAGATTCAAAAGTTGCTAAATTAGGGTTTTGTAGGAAAAGTCAACTCAACTTTGACCAAGCATAACTTTCTCATAATTTATGAGAAATGACCCATCCAAATCTAATTTTGAAGACGATGTAATTTCCTACAATCCATATTCATACCCCAAGATCAAAAAATGCACTCACAAGAAGTTATGAATTTGGACATTATAGGTCTTTTTGAAAGTCAACAAAAACACCTTTTTTTTCAAAGCATATAACTTGAGAATGGAACATAAAAATGAGATGAGACCAAAAGGGTTGATTAGAGGACATCTCAATCTTTCTAAAAAGTCAAAGAACACCTCCAAAAGTTCAAAATTGAAGAAGTTATGCATTGTTGAAGTTGGACTTTTTTGCAAAGTTGCCAAAAGTCAACTATCCCCAAAACTTCAAATTTTGCCAAATGGGCCCATTCTTTTTCACTTGATTTGAGTTTGCCTTATTTCCCGCGTGCCCTAGCTCCAGACATGTGTCCATATCACATTATTATTATTTAATTTGATTTTTATTTGAATTAATTCATTTTAAATCAAATAAAATCATATAAAATCTAAAGTATTGATAACACATGATTTTTTTGGCTATTTCAGGCTCCAAATACAGCTATCCTTGCAATCAAATTCGTATCAAGTGAATCATGTGAAAAAAGATATGATTTAGGCCAAGTTTGGAAAGGTTGTAAATGGAGATCAAATCAAATATCCAAGCCTTAATAGAGGAAGATTTGGACAGCCAATTGAGACCTAATGCACTGAGTAATACATAAGCAATCCAAGGACACGAAAATAAGGGGTTAGCAAGCATTGGTAGAGGCAGAACAAAAGTGAAAAAATCACAAAAAAGCTTGAGATCGAAATCTAGGTTAGAGGCATTTTCAGGGATCGAGACTTGTTCCAATCGATTGTTGGCCATTCTCACAAGCTAAACCAATCACAACCAGGTGTTTTCCAGCCTCCATACGCGCTGTAAGTCTCACGCAACTTACCTTTGTTCTTGATTTCGATTCGTATTATTCTGGCATCCATTGAACAAACTAATAGCATATTTGTGATCACAAGAACATTTGCAAGCTTTTGGTATTAACAAATTGCATTCATATGATCTGTAACAAGAATCACCATAGTTAGGGTTCTTGGAGTTTTTTTGGGGTTTTTTGTTTCATGTAAAATTGGTCCACGTGATGGGCATGGTTGTATCCAGAAGGTTGAGACGAACACGACCATGCCCTTGAAAGTCATTTTTATTGCCTGAGGACGATTTTAGGAGTAAGTTGCTCTTTTAGCTGCGGATACAAATCCGCAGGTAAAGTTACAGGGGTTTGAGGAAGGGGACGAAGAGTTGGCGTCCATCCATTGGACCATTCAAAAATAGTGCGCCTTTTTTTGTTTTTTTCTAGCCATTGATTCGTTTTTATATATATTATATTGTTTATATTATTAATAACAAAACAAAAACATGCTTCAATGGTTGCCACATAGGCCATAAAGGATCCAAAAGCTGGAGGTCAGGGGTTCGAGCCCTGCCTCCAGCAATTTGTGTTTTCTCATTATTTTTCAGGCTTTCCCATGCGCTCTCATGCTTGATCCACACCATGTTCCCTCACCAATCCAAGAGCCAGATGGCCAATGGCCAGATCTGATGGTCAGTGACTGGAGGTCCACCAAGGTGCCAGTCAACGCGTGTGTATCAATCCAAAAAGTCAAACGAGCCAGCTTCTAATGGGTCTACAGAATTGCTTTCCACACCACTCAAATCAGGCCCAACTCCTCTCTCTTTTATTTATTTTGTTTTATTTAATTTATTTGTTTTATTTCATTTAACTAATTTTCTAACCAATAACAAAATTCCTTTTTTATCAAATAAAATCACAAAATACTTTTTTTATCCAATCAAATTTTAAAACTTTTATTTTTATTAATAAACTCATTAATTAATTAGGATATTAATTAGGAAATTTTAACTTATTTTTGTAAATAAATAAAATTAATTAGACTTAATTAGGTTTTAATTTCTTTCTTAAAATAATAAAAACTCCAAAAATATATCATGAATTATTTTTTTAATTAATTAACTTATTAATTTAATTTAGGATTTAATTTCTTTTCTTAAATAAAAACAACAAATCACAAAAAATATTGTTTCTTTCAAAAGGGTCAAAACCCTAAATTTCGCACTCGATCTAATTTCCCACGCGCTTTATTTATTTTTATATTAATGTATCTGCTTTCGAATTGTAATAGTTAAATAGGACATTTAATTATTTTTATCGCTTTATTTTATTTTTCAAAGGGTTTGTCTTTGGCGATGTAAATACCCGACGCCTTATAATTTAAATTCCGCATTTTAATTCCGCAAATTATAACTGCTAGATGTTTGATAATAGGGTTTGCATGACAAGATTGAATGTTAATCTTAAAATCAAATTAGATCACCCTTAACATGTACAAAGATAAAAATAACTGAAAACGACACACTCGCACATGCGCACTCTTAGGGTACACCCCACTTGGTTGCCTTCATACACGGTCATTGAGTATAGGTCACTTTAGAGGTCGCCCTCTTATCTAAAAGATCATAGTCGCCTCGAAATGGTTGCCTCGGATATTGTTGCCTCAAACAAATTATCTAAGACATTAGGGTTACCGCTAAAGCGTTCTAACATTGCTTTAGTGACCGTATGTGCCTCATTCGAATTGACCCTCAAACTCCAACGACGGTGCTACCTACTCATTAATAGTGGGATAACATTGTCTAAAGGAAATTAGCATAGAACGATTCCTTTTTTCGAGTAGGTAGATGGTTCTTAGATACTTGCTCTTTAAAAAAAAAAATCTTTTTCACACTTACACTCCTTTTCGAACAAAGTTTTCAAAAACACTTCATACGCTCTTGAGGACAGAAGCAAGAGTTAAATCGAAGTTTTAAAACAAAAACTTTTTTAAAACCCACAAGCACAAAGAAAACAATTTTGAAAACAATTGAGCAAGTACCTAAGAGCCCGTGGATAACCACGGATAGAAAGGGTGCTAATACCTTCCCTTTATATAATCTACCCCCCGAACCCCAGAAACATCTCGAAGAAAGGAATTTTTCTGTGCTTTTTTCCTTTCCTTATTGGATAAAATAAAATTCGATGGCGACTCTTGCTTACCGCGACATTTTACGAATACAAACGCAAAACGCAAACCAGCATTCAAAAAACAGTCAATTCTTCCACTGTATCACAGAACTGGCGACTCTGCTGGGGATAGTTAATAAGTGGGGTGTACCTTAGGAATAGTTCATAATGTTTTCAATTGCTTGATTTGTATGCTTTATCTTTGTGGGTTTGAATCGGAGTTACTATAGATCATAACCCGGATCTGGGGGATGCCCTTTAGGTAAGTAGCAATAAACTGTGAGGGAATTGTACGGTGTAGACCGATACGGTTGAAGCAGTAGCTACGTTGGTGTGGCACTTTAGTATGTACCGATATCCCTTGTGGCGCAACAAGGAGAATATGGGTCTGCTAAGGGATCATTAAGCACCAACTGACCTTAGAACCTATAATTGACCAACTTGGCCATAGAACAGTAGCAGTATGCTACACTCATTGAGACCAAACTCTCGCGATGATTCCGGCCGCAAGAAAAGGTTGCTAAACTAGAATTATGACCGATCGAGGGTGGTCAGTGATATTGAGATCCTCTAGAACCCGGTTACTATTCCTAGGACAGGTTTGAACCAAGTGAACTGAAAGAGGGTAGTACCTAGACTCCTTGCCAGCCTGAAATCTAAGGGTTGTATGTGTGACTTGTTTGCCCTTACCATGTTTGCTATCTGTGGATACTTGTGATGTGTTTTCTATCATGACATCATGCATCATGGCATTGCATGCATCTTGCATTGGACTAACCCATTTCAAAGACAGAGGGGATTCATCTTTGTTCTGTTTTGTAGGTCATGGCACCCATGCGTAGAAACACTATTCGGATCAACTTTGTCCAGATTCCCACTCAGCTTAAGGATTTGGTTGCAAAGGTTCCAGATACTTCCTCTTTTATCAGAAGACATGGGCACCTCCTTGGTTTGGTCACCTCCAAGATGGACGAACAGATGATGAGTGTCTTAGTCCAGTTCTTTGATCCACTATACCACTGCTTTACTTTTCCGGACTACCAGTTGGTCCCTACCTTGGAAGAGTTCTTTGATCTACTTGGTATCTCTATTATGGAGCAGACCCCATTCACAGGTTGGGAGAAAGTCCTTAGGCCGGAAGAGATTGCTTTAGCCCTCCATCTGACAAAGGCTGAGGTAATGTCTAATTGGGAAACTCGTAGTGGGACAAAAGGCTTCTTGACTAAGTTCCTGGTTGGTAAGGCTAATCAGTTCTGGGACAGTCTAGACCTTCAGGCATTTGAAGATATTCTGGCTCTTCTCATATATGGTTTGGTGTTGTTTCCTAACTCAGATTCTTTCGTCGACGTGAATGCAGTGAAGATTTTCATGTCCAGTAATCCATTACCCACTCTCTTGGGTGACATTTTGAACTCTCTTTATGCCCGTACTGCTCGGAAACGGGGAACTCTTATGTGTTGTGCGCCATTGCTGGCGAGGTGGTTTATTTCTCACCTCCCCAAATCAATTTTGAAGAACAAGGAAGGCATGGGTTGGGCCTACAGGATTATGTCCCTAGCTCACACTGACATCATTTGGACTACTAAAGGCATGGAAGATGTGGCCATTATTGATCGCTGTGGGGAATACCCCAATGTTCCGCTGCTAGGAATCAATGGATGGATCACCTATAACCCTTGTTTTGCCTTACGCCTGTTTGGGCGAGCTAGGAGGGAAGGACCTCATGAGTTGCTGATGCCGAGCATTGTCTTTGACTTCCAAGGGGATAGTGACGAGCAACGCCGCAGGTTCATACGAGCTTGGGATAGAGTACACAGGTCTGATCCGCATGAGCTAGGTGTGAAGACCTCTCTTCCGATGGAGCCATATCGCCGATGGGTTCGAATTCGTGCCCAAAAGCTGGGAATGCCCTATGAAGCTGTCTTGCCTGTAATTGTTGAGGTTGCTGATGAAGAAGGGGTTCCTCCTACCATCCTCCATCCATACATGCCTACTGACATTGGAGCGTTAAAGAGATCTTGGATGCAGTTGAGAGAAGAGCGGGATACTTACAGAGAAAAGTATCACGAGCAAGAGCGGAAGATCCAGAAGTTGACAAGGCAGTTGGAGAATGAGCAGGTCTTCAATGACTATTTCAGCACCAACGGGAAACGACCATGGGAGCGCTGATGTCTTTTGATTATTTCTTGTTTTGATTTACTTTTCAGTTTTTCTCTTTGTAACGCCTTAAAGGCATCTGTTGAACATTTGAATTCAAAGTTTATCTAATAAAAGTGTGTTTCATTTTGGTTTACGAATTTGAATCTCTAAAGTCTTTGAAATCATATCATACATATTTCATTCCCATGCACCTCATCACAGGTACCCTTACAGGTTTCTCATCTTCTTCGCTGTTTATTTCAGCATCATGTCTTCTGAAACATCAACTGAACAAGCAATCAAGGCTCTGGAAGCTCAAAACGCCCAGTTCCAGGAATTGTTCATGAACCTGGCTAAGGGTCAGCAAGATCTGAAGACCCTTATCTTGAAAGAGAAGAAGAAGAAGAAGACGGTCCTACTGAATATGGGTCGTAGATTTGGGAACAATTTGCAAGAAGAGGTTGATTTGACTCACTCATCTGGAGGGGGAGACAATCAGGAAGAAAGGAGGGCTCATAGCCCTGTGGTTTCCGACAATGAGACTGACTTTGACGAAGACCATTATCCTCCGGCTGAGGATAGATGTAAACAGCTCAAAGACCGGTTGAGCGCGATGCAAGTTCAGAAAGTGCCTGGTCTAGACTTTGGAGACTTGGGTTTGTCATATGGGGTGGTGATTCCCCACAAGTTTAAAGCACCAGCCTTTGCTAAATACGACGGGGTTTCTTGCCCAAAGTTGCACCTCCGCTCGTATGTTAGAAAGATTCAGTCATACATCGTTGACAAGAATCTCTGGATCCACTTCTTTCAAGATAATCTCTCAGGGACTCAACTTGAGTGGTTTTACCAGCTGGAAGGAGCTAGTATCCGTAATTGGGAGGACTTGGCTGCTACTTTCTACAAGCAGTACCAATACAATACTGACCTTGCTCCCACGCGTACCCAACTTCATGGTATGTCTATGGGTGCGGGCGAAGGTTTCAAAGACTACGCTCAGAAGTGGAGGGACCTCGCTGGAAGAGTGCAACCTCCCTTGGCTGACAGGGAGCTAGTGGATATGTTTCTGGGGACCTTGTCTGGTCTGTATTTCAACCATCTGATTGGAAGTTCATCGTCCAGGTTTACAGAGCTGATTATGACCGGGGAAAGAATTGAGGCCGATATCAAATCTGGCAAGATATAGAAGGGTGTTTCGTCCAGCACCAAAAAGAAGCCTTTTAAGAAGGATTCAAGCGCAGTTTACAGCACAAAGAGCCATAATATACCTGAAAGCCGCCAAGCAGTTAATGCGGTGGTTATATCAATACCTATTGTTGCTCCTCAGCGCAACAATCAGCCAAGGGCCGAGAGGCCGCGAAGACAATTCACTCAACTCAACATGACTTTATCCCAAATTCTGCCGCAGTTATTGAAGACCAACTTGGTGATTCCGAAGGAGGCCCCGAAGAATCCCAACACAACATCACCGATGTACAATCCAAACGTCCACTGTGCTTTTCACTCCGATAGCCCGAGGCACGATACGAATGATTGTTGGATTTTAAAGAATAAGGTACAAGACTTGATTGATGCTAAGGAAATTCAGTTTGAAGCGCCGGGAAAGCCTAATATCATAACGGCACCTATGCCCAAACATGACGCGGGAGTGAATGCTATTGGGGATGATGAAGAAGAGTTTGATATCGACAGCTGGATATACCCGACCGTTGATGGTGGACTAAGAAATTGGATGGTAAAGGACTTCGTCCCAATTTCTTTTATTTCCCAGTAATGAGACTTTTGTTTTGAATTTGTAACAGACAATGTTTTGAATTTTACGGCCCGGTGTCTTACCCGAGGCACCGTGGTTTTGTTTGTGAGGGCTTTATGTGTGTCATCTACATATATCATTAATAAAAGCATTGGACGTTTCTTGCATTTCAAATTTTGCGCTCCTTGTTTTTCTTTTATTATATATTGTAAAACAGCTATTTTACACACACTCACATATACAGGTCTACGTCCACTCTGGATCCTACTAGTAACGACTCTGTTACTGCAAGTTATGACTTCGAAAGTCCGATCAACTTAGCCAAAGACGAAGGTGAAGAAGATTGCGAAGTGCCTGATGAACTTGCAATACTGTTACTTCAGGAAGAGAGGGCCATACAGCCGCATGAAGAGCCAGTGGAATCAGTGAATCTGGGTACAAAGATAGACAAGAAAGAGGTCAAGATAGGTTCAAATCTGGAGCCTAGTGTTAAGCAACGGTTGATTAAGATGTTTCGAGACTATGTTAAGATCTTTGCCTGGTCTTATGAAGATATGCCTGGGTTGGATACGGATATTATGGTTCACCGCCTGCCTACCAAGGAAGACTGTCCTCCAGTAAAACAGAAGGTCCGCCGAATGCGCCCGGAGATGTCTGAGAAAATCAAGGCTGAAGTTATGAAACAGTTTGATGCCGGTTTTCTAGCAGTTACTTCTTACCCACAGTAGGTGGACAACGTGGTTCCAGTGCCGAAGAAGGATGGTAAGGTTCGAATGTGTGTTGACTATAGGGATCTGAACAGGGCGAGCGTCAAGGATGATTTCCCTCTACCTCATATCAACGTTCTGGTTGAAAACACCGCACAACATAAAGTCTTCTCCTTTATGGACGGTTTCTCCGGTTATAATCAGATTAAAATGGCTCCCGAAGACATGGAGAAGATAACCTCTGTTACTTAATGGGGTACCTTTTGCTACAAGGTCATGCCCTTTGGATTGAAGAATGTTGGGGCAACATATCAGTGCGCCATGGTCGCTTTATTCCATGACATGATCCATCATGAGATTGAGGTATACGTCGACGACATGATTTCAAGATCCCAAACTGAAGAAGAACATCTTAACCACCTTCAGAAGCTATTTGACAGGTTGAAGTTGTACAAGTTGAGGTTAAACCCGAACAAGTGCACCTTCGGGGTGAGGTCTGGTAAGCTGCTGGGTTTTGTCGTAAGTGATAAAGGTATTCAGGTGGATCCTGCAAAGGTGAAGGCTATACAGGAGATGCCAGTTCCCCGAACAGAAAAAGAAGTCAGAGGCTTTCTGGGACGTTTGAACTACATTTCCCGATTCATCTCGCACCTGACTTCTACTTGTGAGCCAATCTTCAAGCTACTGAAGAAAGATCAAGTGGTAAAATGGAACGATGAATGTTAGGCCGCTTTCGAAAGGATCAAAGAGTATCTGCAAGAGCCACCTATACGGATGCCTCCAGTTGAAGGGAGACCTCTAATCTTATACTTGACAGTACTCGACAACTCAATGGGGTGCGTGTTGGGGCAGCATGACGAGTCTGGCCGAAAAGAGCATGCTATTTATTACCTTAGCAAAAAGTTTACCGACTACGAGACCCGATACTCGTTGCTTGAGAAAACTTGCTGCGCTTTGGCATGGGCTGCTCGCCGGCTGAGACAGTATATGCTGACTCACACTACTCTATTGATATCAAAGATGGATCCAATCAAGTATATCTTCGAGAAGCCTGCCTTGTCCGGAAGAATAGCAAGATGGAAGATGATCTTGACTGAGTATGACATCCAGTACACGACCCAAAAGGCAATCAAGGGAAGTGTGTTGGCAGACCATTTGGCACATCAAGCAGTGAATGATTACTAGTCTATAAACTTTGAATTTCCGGATGAGAATATCATGTTGGTGACCGACTGTGAAGACCCTGGACCGGATGAAGGACCTGAGGAAGGATCCCGATGGTCTATGTACTTTGATGGAGCTTCAAACGCTTTGGGTAATGGAATTGGCGCCGTGATCATATCTCCTAAAGGCTCTCATACTCCATTCACTTCCCGACTATGTTTCAACTGCACCAACAATATGGCAGAGTATGAAGCGTGCATCATGGGTCTTTGAGCAGCAATTGACCTAAGGATTAAGTTCTTGAGTGTGTTCGGAGATTCCGCTCTCGTGATCAGTAAGATCAAAGGCGAGTGGGATACGAAACACCCAAATCTTATTCCTTACAAGGAGTATGTATTGACGTTGCTTCCCCACTTTGAGGAGATAACCTTTAAACACTTCCCTAAAGAGGAGAATCAGTTGGCGAACGCGCTGGCTACAATATATTCTATGTTCAAAGTCAATTGGGACAACGAGGCTCCCCGAATTATCATTGAAAGGTTGGACGAACCTGCAAATTTCTGTGACATTGAGACTGAGGAGGTAGCAGATAAACCCTGGTTTCATGAGGTGAAGAGGTACCTCGAGGCTCAGGAGTACCCCGAGGGTGCATCTGTTAATGACAAGAAGTTTCTGAGGAGGTTCGCAGCGAAGTTCTTCATCAGCAATGACATCCTTTACAAGCGTAACCATGATTCAACCTTACTGCGATGTGTGGATAAGAACGAGGCAGAAAGGATCATGGTAGATTTACATGAAGGTACTTTCGGAACTCATTCTAGTGGACACACCATGGCAAAGAAAATCCTCCGGGCAGGATACTATTGGTCCACAATGGAAGCCGACTGTTACCAGCATTCTCGGACCTGTCACAAGTGCCAAGTCTATGTTGATAAGGTGCACATACCTCCAGTACCTCTGAATGTCTTGACGACACCTTGGCCTTTTGCAATGTGGGGCATTGACATGATCGGCAAGATCAGACCTGCCGCGTCCAACGGGCATCGTTTCATCTTGGTAGCAATTGATTACTTTACAAAGTGGGTTGAAGCAGCTTCCTTTACTACTGTAACCAAGAACGTCGTGGCACATTTCATTCGGCATAATCTGATCTGTCGATATGGTGTACCAGAGAGGATCATTACGGATAATGGTACAAATCTCAACAATAAGATGATCACTGAGCTCTACAAGCAATTCAAGATACAACATCACAACTCTTCTCCCTACCGGCCGAAGATTAATGGGGCTGTTGAAGCGGCTAATAAGAATATTAAGAAGATTGTGCAGAATATGACTGTGACATACAAAGACTGGCACAAGATGTTACCATTTGCTCTTCATGGGTACCATACCTCAGCACGGACGTCAACAGGGGCAACACCTTATTCCTTGGTATATGGTATGGAGGTCGTATTGCCCATTGAAGTTCAGATACCCTCTCTTCGAATTATGAAGGATGCAGGTTTGAGCGAAGATGACTGGATTCAGACTCGGCTTGATCAACGGAACTTAATCGATGAAAAGAGACTTACTGCTATTTGTCATGGTCAGACGTATCAAAAACGGATGATTAAGGCATTTAACAAGAAAGTTAGACGACAAGAGTATCAAGTCGGGGATCTGGTCATTAAGCGCATTATCTTACCTCAAGGTGATCCCATGGGAAAATGGACCCCTACTTACGAAGGGCCATTTGTGGTTAAGAACATTTTCTCAGGAGGAGCTATGATTCTAACCACCATGGATGGTGACGACCTTCCTCACCCCGTCAATGGGGACATAGTGAAAAAATACTACGCATAATCAAAGACCCGCTAGGTTGACTGGCCTAGGCAAAAATAAGGGCTTCCCGGCGAACCAAAAGGGTTCGGGCAAAAATAAGGGATGAAAATGAAAAAAACTGTACACCCGGCAAGTCGAAAACATGAAAAGGCGGCTTGGGCAAAAAAGGGTATCCCGGTGGACTGAAAACCCGAAAGGGCGGTCCAGGCAAAAATTAGGGATCAAAGTGTAACACTATGTCTCATTGGATTACCTTGCGACCAGACTTCGGTATCGACTATCAAGCTCGGACGACACTAATCAATCTGATCTACCTTCAACCAAGTAGCAAAGTGATGAGATGCTCGAGGACATAAAGGCAATAGCAGAGTTGGAACCCAGTGGGATTATTCACATAGCTGTTTGGTTTAGTTTTTCACAAATTGTGTAAATTCTATTATTCGGCGGCGTTCTCTTACTAGGACGTCAGCCTCTTGTACAAAAACGCCTATTTACAAGCCAAACTTCAAAATCAATACAATTCATTTTCCAGAGAAATTTCAAACTGTTTTTCCTTATTTGTTTTGTTTTGCAAAGAACATCCAATGTTCATTTTTGATATATGCATTTGACATTAATTGCTACTCATGAATATTTACATGCGAAACAAAAGATGATTACTCGTAATATCAGAAACAGGGGCAAATAAGTTGGTCCAAGCATTATAGTTGCTCTATCCACCAGGTACAAAGGTAGATTCAGCTGAAGAATATGGCCAAGGTGCTTTCACTCCCCGCAGAGTAAGAAAAGACAGTAATGTTAGTTCTCCCCAGCTGAGACTCGCAACTGTGAATGAATCGGTAATATTCTCCCCAAGCAGAGTTTATCTACCATCAGCACTGAAAGGTCTTAATATTCCCCAATGGAGTATAAGAATATTCCCCGGTAAAATACAAAATATCCCCAGTGGAGTTTGAAATTTTTCCAGCACAGTCTGAAGAAACTTCCCCAGTGGAGTTTGGAGAATCATCCCCAGTAGGCTTTGGAAGATTGTCCCCAACAAAGCTCATAGGATTATCCCCATTAGAGTCTAAAAAGTTATCCCTAGTGAAGTCACAACTGAAAGATCACCCCCAGCGGAGTTCTTTCCTTTCACAAACAAGAAATTCAATCCCCAACAGGATTCAGTATCACCAGCAACGGTAATTCATCCCCAGCGGAATTTATCGGTGGAATCCTCAACAAAGCATCTCTTCCCCACAGAGTAATCTCCCCATCAGTTTATTCCCCAGCGGAGTTATCCTCTCCTGCAGGTTTATTCTCACAATCATCTTCGTTCGCCACCCCCAGCGGAAATGAAGAATTTAACTCTTTTCTCCAGCAGCTATCCAGGATTTATTTTCCCCAGCTAAAAACATCACATTTTCATACATCATGACACATGCATATACGCATCATACAACATAATCTCATTTATTTTGAGAACATCATTGCCTGATACATATCATGCATTACATACAGATAACCTTTACCTTTCAGGAAGGATGCGTTTAAATTCTCATAAAATTCAAAGCTATGAAGTTTTTACTCCAGTCGAATTATTGACAAGTTCTTAAATCTCAGCAGAGATGTTTTCTCAGTTGAATTACAGACAAAGTCCTAAATCTCGACAAAGTGTTCCTCCGTTAAAGTACAGACAGGTTCCTAAATCTCAGCAGAGAAGTTTTCTCAGTTGAATTACGGGCGAGTTCTTAAATGTCGATGAAGATGTTTCCCCAAGTCAAATTACTGACAAGTTCTTAAATCTCAACAGAGTTATCCTCAGTTGAATTACAGACAAGGTCCTAAATCTCAGAAAAGTTCCTCCGTTGAATGACAGACGAGTTCCTAAATCTCAGTAGAGTTTTCTCAATTGAATTACGGGCGAGTTCTTAAATATCGATGAAGATGTTTCCCCAAAGTCGAATTACTAACAAGTTCTTAAATCTCAACAGAATTATCCTCAGTTGAATTACAAACAAGGTCCTCCGTCGAAGTACAAACGAGTTCCTAAATCTCAGCAGAGTTTTCTCAGTTGAATTACGGGCGAGTTCTTAAATCTCGATGAAGATGTTTCCCAAAGTCGAATTACTGACCAATTCTTAAATCTCAATAGAATTATCCTCAGTTGAATTACAGACAAGGTCCTAAATCTCGACAAGTTCCTCCGTCGAATTACAGACGAGTTCCTAAATCTCAGCAGAGTTTTCTCAGTTGAATTACGAGCAAGTTCTTAAATCTCGATGAAGATGTTTCCCAAAGTCTAATTACTTACTAGTTCTTAAATCTCAACAGAACTATCCTCAGTTGAATTACAGACAAGGTTATAAATCTCGACAAATATCATCCGTCGAAGTACAGACGAGTTCCTAAATCTCAGCAAAGTTTTCTCAGTTGAATTACGGGCGAGTTCTTAAATCTCGGTGAAGATGTTTCCCTCCAGTCGAATTACTGATAAGTTCTTAAATCTCAACAGAGTTATCCTCAGTTGAATTACAGATAAGGTCCTAAATCTCGACAAAGTCCTCTGTCGAATTACAGACAAGTTCCTAAATCTCAGCAGAGTTTTCTCAGTTGAATTACGGGCGAGTTCTTAAATCTCGAAGAAGATGTTTCCCCCTTAGTTGAATTACGGACAAGTTCTTAAAACTCAGCAGAGATGGTCTCTCAGCTGAAGTACAGGCAAGTTCCTAAATCTCAACAAAGATTAGACTTCCCCAGCGGAATCTTCTACAACAACAGGTATACAAGCTCTCGCTAAGGAATCTCTTATGCGATCGACACTCCTCCATATGGCATATTTAAGCCCATCCTTCCGTCAGCAATCTCCAAATGGAATATGTAAGACCATTCCCGACATCACAAGGCAACTACCACTTCATGCGAGTGCAAATTTCTGGGCACTCTAGTGTTCAATCATCTTCCACCTTCGGATCACGAAAGGCATGAAAGCCAATCTACATCCTCAGGTTTAAGAAGATTGAACATGGGCAGCTGTTGTACCCAAAAAATTTCCCTCCCATATTTCTCAAGACATTGCAAGAAAAATCTCCA
Organism: Vicia faba; assembly: GCA_948472305.1. Taxonomy (NCBI): domain Eukaryota; kingdom Viridiplantae; phylum Streptophyta; class Magnoliopsida; order Fabales; family Fabaceae; genus Vicia; species Vicia faba. The sequence continues at coordinate 1,088,336,964 of OX451738.1, read as the reverse complement.
AGTTACTCAAGGTTGCTCAAGAATTGGTCAGACAAGCTATCTCCTAAGGCAGTCTATCCCAAATTAGGGTTTTGTGTTGCATCAAGACCCTTGAATCCAAATGACCTCAAGTGCTCCCCAATGTCCTAATATGCTCTCAAGATCATCCATGTCAAGTTTCAAGCCTTGCAGAGGAAGTTTGCTCAGTCAATTGCTCAAAAGGTCCAAAAATCGACTGTGCTAGGGCAAAAGTCAACTGTGACCCACATACAGTCAAACTTCAAGATTTTTTGTCAACATTCTCATTTTGAAGGATATTTAATCATTTGATCAAGGGTTGATCATGATTCATCAAGGATTGCTCAAAATTCATCAAGATTCAAAAGTTGCTAAATTAGGGTTTTGTAGGAAAAGTCAACTTAACTTTGACCAAGCATAACTTTCTCATAATTTATGATAAATGACCCATCCAAAGCTAATTTTTAATAGCATGTAATTTCCTACAATCCATCTTCATACCCCAAGATCAAAAAATGCACTCACAAGAAGTTATGAATTTGGACATTATAGGTCATTTTTAAAAGTCAACAAAAACACCTTTTTTTTTCAAAGCTTATAACTTGAGCATGGAACATCAAAATGAGATGAGACCAAAAGGGTTGATTATAGGACATCTCAAGATTTCTAAAAAGTCCAAGAACACCTCCAAAAGTTCAAAATTGAAGAAGGTATACATTGTTGAAGTTGGACTTTTTTGCAAAGTTGCCAAAAGTCAACTATCCCCAAAACTTCAAATTTTGCCAAATGGGCCCATTCTTTTTCACTTGATTTGAGTTTTAATTATTTCCCACGTTTCCTAGCTCCAACCATATGTCCATATCACATTATTATTATTTAATTTGATTTTTATTTGAATTAATTCATTTTAAATCAAATAAAATCATATAAAATCTAAAGTATTGATAACACGTGATTTTTTGGCTATTTCAGGCTCCAAATACAGCTACCCTTGCAATCAAATTCGTATCAAGTGAATCATGTGCAAAAAGATATGATTTAGGCCAAGTTTGGAAAGGTTGTAGATGAAGATCAAATCAAATATCCAAGCCTTAATAGAGGAAGATTTGGACAGCTAATTGAGACCTAATGCACTGAGTAATACATAAGCAAGCCAAGGACACGAAAATAAGGGGTTGGCAAGCATTGGTAGAGGCAGAACAAAAGTGAAAAAAATCACAAAAAAGCTTGAGATTGAAATCCAAGTTAGAGGCGTTTTCAGGGATCGAGACTTGTTCCAATCGATTGCTGACCATTCTCACAAGCTAAACCAATCACAACCAAGTGTTTTCCAGCCTCCATACGCGCTGTAAGTCACACGCAACTTACCTCTGTTCTTGATTTCGATTCACATTATTCTGGCATCCATTGAACAAACTAATAACATATTTGTGATCAAAAGAACATTTGCAAGCTTTTGGTATTAACGAATTGCATTCACATGATCTGTAACAAGAATCACCATAGTTAGGGTTCTTGGAGTTTTTTTGGGGTTTTCTGTTTCAGGTAAAATTGGTCCACGTGATGGGCATGGTTGTATCCAGGAGGTTGAGACGAACACGACCATGCCCTTGAAAGTCATTTTTATTGCCTGAGGACGATTTTAGGAGTAAGCTGCGCTTTTAGCTACGGATAAAATCCACAGGTAAAGTTACAGAGGTTTGAGGAAGGGAACGAAGAGCTGGCGTCCATCCATTGGACCATTCAAAGCGCGCCTTTTTTTTTGTTTTTTTCTGGCCATTGATTCATTTTTATATATATTATATTGTTTATATTATTAATAACAAAAGAACAACATGCTTCAGTGGTTGCCACATAGGCCATAAAGGATCCAAAAGCTAGAGGTCAGGGGTTCGAGCCCTGCCTCCAGTAATTTGTGTTTTCTCATTATTTTCCAGGCTTTCCCATGCGCGCTCATGCTTGATCCACACCATGTTCCCTCACCAATCTAAGAGCCAGATGGCCAATGGCCAGATCTGATGGTCAGTGACTGGAGGTCCACCAAGGTGCTAGTCAACGCATGTGTATCAGATCCAAAAAGTCAAACGAGCCAGCTTCTAATGGGCCTACATAATTGTTTTCCACACCACTCAAATCAGGCCCAACTCCTCTCTCTTTTATTTATTTTGTTTTATTTAATTTATTTGTTTTATTTCATTTAACTAATTTTCTAACCAATAACAAAATTCTTTTTTTATCAAATAAAATCACAAAATACTTTTTTTTATCCAATCAAATTTTAAAAATTTTATTTTTATTAATAAACTCATTAATTAATTAGGATATTAATTAGGAAATTTTAACTTATTTTTGTAAATAAATAAAAATAATTAGACTTAATTAGGTTTTAATTCATTTAATTTTCTTTTAATTTCTTTCTTAAAATAATAAAAACTCCAAAAATATATCATGAATTATTTTTTTTATTAATTAACTTATTAATTTAATTTAGTTATTTAATTTAGGATTTAATTTCTTTTCTTAAATAAAAACAACAAATCACAAAAAATATTGTTTCTTTCAAAAGGGTCAAAACCCTAAATTTCGCACTCGATCTAATTTTCCACGCGCTTTATTTATTTTTATATTAATGTATCTGCTTCCGGATTGTAATAGTTAAATAGGACATTTAATTATTTTTATCGCTTTATTTTATTTTTCAAAGGGTTTGTCTTTGGCGATGTAAATACCCAACGCCTTGTAATTTAAATTCCGCATTTTAATTCCGCAAATTATAACTGCTAGATGTTTGATAATAGGGTTTGCATGACAAGATTGAATGTTAATCTTAAAATCAAATCAGATCACCCTTAACATGTACAAAGATAAAAATAACTGAAAATGACACACTCGCACATGCGCACTCTTAGGGTACACCCCACTTGGTTACCTTCATACACGGTCATTGAGTATAGGTTACTTTAGAGGTCGCCCTCTTGTCTAAAAGATCATAGTCACCTCGAAATGGTTGCCTCGGATATTGTTGCCTCAAACAAATGATCTAAGACATTAGGGTTACCGCTAAAGCGTCCTAACATTGCTTTAGTGACCGTGTGTCCCTCATTCGAATTGACCCTCAAACTCCAACGACGGTGCTACCTACTCATTAATAGTGGGATAGCATTGTCTAAAGGAAATTAGCATAGAACGATTCGTTTTTTCGAGTAGGTAGATGGTTCTTAGATACTTGCTCTTTAAAAAAAACAAAATCTTTTTCACACTTACACTCCTTTTCGAACAAAGTTTTCAAAAACACTTCATACGCTCTTGAGGACAGAAGCAAGAGTTAAACCGAAGTTTTAAAACAAAAACTTTTTTCAAACCCACAAGCACAAAGAAAACAATTTTTAAAACAATTGAGCAAGTACCTAAGAGCCCGTGGATAACCATGGATAGAAAGGGTGCTAATACCTTCCCTTTCTATAATCTACCCCCCGAACCCGAGAAACATCTCGAAAAAAGGAATTTTTCTGTGCTTTTTTCCTTTCCTTGTTGGATAAAATAAAAGTCGGTGGTGACTCTTGCTTACCGCGATATTTTGCGAATACAAACGCAAAACGCAAACCAACATTCCAAAAACAGTCAGTTCTTCCACCGTATCACACATCTCTTGCAACTTTCTTATTCCTCTGAAACCTCATCCATTGGTTCTTCGTCATAGGATTCTTCCCTTTGTAGGTGGAAGGAACATGGTATTTATTTGAAATGATCTCAATTTCAGCAAGTTGGGTTTAACTAGATCCTTTTTCCATCATCTCCCATTTCTGAGTCGAACCTGGCCCTTTTTTCACCACCTTTCAGTTCTGGTTTGCCCCCTAGGATAAAAGGGTTGAACCCAGTTATTGTTGGACACATCTGTTGGTGGCACAAACGTTCTCAGATATGGAAACTTGGGTTTTTCTTGAGGCACTTTGTGATACGGTGGGAGAACTGACTTGAGGGTTTTGCATTTGATCGTAAATGTTGCGGTTAGCAAGAGTCACCACCGACTTTTCTTTTATCCAAAAAGAAAGGTGAAAAAAGCACAAGAAACACCTTTGATATTATTTCTTGAGTTCGGGGGGTAGATTATGAAAAGGGAAGGTATTAACACCCTTTTCATCCATGGTTTTCCATGGGCTCTTAGTTACTTGCTAGATCACTTGCTTTTGTTTGAAAATGTGCTTGGTGTGGTTTTGAAAGTATTTTGTAAAGAGGCTATTGTCTAGGCAATCTTTGTAATGATTCTCGTTCATAAGAATGTATAAAAAGATGTTGATCTTTTGAAAATGTTTTCAAGGGTTTAAGATGTTTGAAAGTGTAGGTGTTTGTTTTGAAAATAGCAAGGATGTTTTGTTTTGAAATTGAGCAAGTAATTAGGAGCATTCTACCTACTCAAAAGTCTTTCTTGTTCATTTTTCCTTTCCTTTGACATTGTTATCTTACCATTGATTTGGTAAGTAACACTATCTTTGGATGTAAACGGGACGGGCGTGGGTCATCGTATAACCATGATTAGCAATGTTGCAAGGTATCTTAGCATTTTTCTTTAGGGACTAAGATCATTTTGAAAGGCAACTTAGATAGCGTCATCGAGGGACTATGATCTTGTATTATTGCTTGTTTTTGCTAAGATACCTCACATGCGTAATATGGTCATTTATAAGGCAACCAAGTGGATTTTACCCTAGGGGTGCTTGTGTGCAAATGTATTGTTTTCATGCTTGATTTAGTATTGAATTATGGTTTGCTATTTGTTGGTTTTAAGTCTTTCCATACAAACCCTAATTACTAGCAATTGTATATAAAGCGATAAATTGTGGAATTTAAAGTTACTACGCTATTACAACATTTGTGGGAGGGGGTGTACAAATTACAAATGGGGATTGCAAGAAATTAAAACCCTAATTAGTCTATTACAACCAAATTGAATTTATACAAGAATTGAAACAAATAATGTACAAGATGAATTAAATAGGCAAGAAGGTAAATGTGAAGAAAATTGATATTTTGTTTGATGTTTTATGAAAAAGGAATTTTACCTTAACCTAATAAAATAAAGAAAATAATTTATTAAGTTTGAAATTATTTAGAAAAGATTTTAGATGAAAACCCTAATTCTATTAATTAATCAAAAGAAAACAAGTTTAAGAAAGGTATTTTTTTAGCATTTTTTATCTTGAAAATATTTATAGCATTATAAAATATTTTTAGTCTTTTTGGTATTAAAATAATATATCTTTAATTGGTGTAAAAGAAAAATAAATAGTATTCTAGTTTTAATTAAATTTACAAAAATAATTAATAAAATAAATAAAGTATGGTCAAGTATATTTTTGTGAGAAAAAAAATAAATAAACTAAGTTAAAATATAAATCTACTATTTTTGTATTTCATGATTTTTTAGTATTTAAAAAAAAAATATTTAAGAAAATAAAATGGAAAATAAAATAAATGGGCCTGGGGTGTCAAAAGCCTGCAGAGAGGTTAGTAAGCAAAAAACAAAACAAAAACTAAGCCCAAAAGGCCCAGCGCCTATTTGCTGGAAAAAAAAAAGAAGAAGAAAAATGACCAAAAATGTAAAACAAATCCAAAAAGGAAGCGCTGAGGTTCGAACCCATGACATCTACCAATAACGTGCGCTGCCTTACCATTGGGATGGCTGTACATCCGTTAATATAACTGAAACAATAATTACATAACACAAAACGTGCCATGATTATACTTCATCTTCAACCTCCAGCCAAAGGACATGTATCTTCTTCATCTCTCAACAAAAATGAAAATTTCAAACATGAAAGTTGTGGCATTTTTTTCCACGAATCCAACCATATAAACAACTTAAGCTAACAATCAAAGATGAATGAAAATTTTTCTAGCCCTAATTCAAAACCTAAGAATTTCAGAAAACTTCAACCCTAAAATTCTCTAAGCTTAGGCCATATAAATGTAAACTATGGATACGTACAGCTTCGTGGCAATGGTATCTACATTTTATCTTCACAAACCAAACTCAAATGATGCCTCTATGAATAAATAGAAGTTTAAAAACTTACCTCTTGCAGCTGGAGTCATGTATGGAGTTTGAGCAACCTTTATGATGGCCTTATGATTTCTGTAGCTTGCCTGGACCTCCTTGAATGTGTTTCAACTCCCACTTTCCTTTGAGGATGGCTAGAACTCCATACTCAAGTCAAGTTGCAAGCTTCAGTGTTGAAAATGGTGGATGATGATGGAGGAGTTACATTTAGGAAATGAGGGCCTGAATCACTTTGATATGATGTATGGAAGGTGTTTGGATGATTAGTTTTCAAAACGCATGAGTGGAAATGAAGATGGTGAGTTTTTGCTCAAAACTGTCAAGTTTGGGATGTTCTATGGAGAAAGATTCTTGGGAGTGTTTTAGGGCTTGTGAAAACGTGTGTTGTGTTGCAATTGACTTGTTAATATGTATGGAAAAGATTAGAGCACAAAATCACTCAAGGCTTCTGAGTTATAGGGTTATGGCTCTATAACTTGCTTTTTAAGAAAAGTGAAGTGACAAATATCAAGTGTTATAAAAGCATATTCTGATCTTTTAGAGACCTTAGACACATTGCTTTTGGTTTATAGGGGTTGTGTGTGTAGAAAGAACAAGTTAGAAGCTCAAGACAAGTTGACTTTGTGATTAAAGCAACTTTTCAAGAATGGAATGGTAACTTTATTCCTAAAATGGCAAATTGGCTTGGACAATGCTTGGAACACTTGGATAATAGCTCAAAAGCAAGTTTAATCTTCTGATTATGGAGAGATCTTAAGATTTATAGGCCTGCAAAACAAGATTGTGTAACATAGGTTTGAAACTGAATTCTTGTTCATCACAAAATGCCTTGTAATTCAAGTGACAAAACACCAACTTCCTCTCTTCGATTCTCCCTACTCAAGAATGATCTCAAGGAGTTCTTTGACATTTTGGAAAGCTTTCAATGTGATCCACAACCCATCTTTGAATTGATTTTAAAGATTCCCCTTGGAACTAAATGAAAAAGTGCCATAAAGTTGAGTCAAAATCCTGACCAAATTAGGGCAAAATTTCATTAAGTGTTTAGTTTCATGATCCTATGTTCTTGAAATTATAACTTGAGATCCAAGCACTTTTGGAAGAAGTTGTGTGAAGAAAAGTTGTAGATTTCATGGAGATCTACAACTTTCATGTTGGAAGTTTTTCTTGAATCATCTTTTATCATGGTGAAAATTTGGCTCAAAATTATAAAAAAAACATGAATTTTCAACACTTAGAAAATTTTCTAAGTTTAAAAGTTTTGAATTTTCAAAATGAAATCTTGAATTTTTGATATCTTGATGAATAAGTTTCATATTTTGACATGTTTTTATGAATTGTGATCTTTGGCACCCGAATTTGACCAAAAAGTCAAAGTTTGACTTTTTAGTATACAGTTGACTTTTGATCAATTGACTACAAAATTCGTTTGTCAATCCAATGGACTTGCAATATTTTGAACCATGTAATTAGGTAAAAATGATGCAATTGGACTCTTGAGATCATGCCTTAAACCAATTGACCATTTTCTAGGTTAAAAATCAGAAATTGCCCTTTCCCAATCAAAACCCTAATTTTGACCATTTTGCCCTTTTGGAGATTTGATCAAACTTCTTGAGGAATTGTGGTCCAAACTTGATCAAATGATAAATATGGGTTTAAAATGTTGATGTGGATAAAAAATTATGAGGTTTGACTGTAAATTGGCCATGGTTGACTTTTTCCCCAAAATAACTGATTTTTAGGTCAATTATTCAATTGACTGGTCAAAAGTGTGATCCAAGGCTTGAAACTTGACATGAGTAATCTTGGGGGTCCATAACGGTCCATGAAAGTCATATGAAGCATTGATAGTTCAAAAATCCTTGTGCGAACTGAAACCCTAATTTTGGTCATCAGTGCCTAAGGAGGTGTCTTGAGCTGATCAAACCCTAGTGCAGTCTTAAGCCCAAGGAGATCTTGTGAGAAAATTCTTGATAAGTGAGAGGGTAAATTTTGGGGTACAACATCTTCCCATGTTCAATCTTCTTAAGCCTGAAGAGTTAGATTGGCGAGTTTCGCCATTCGTGACTCGAAGGTGGAAGATGATTGGACACTAGAGTGCCCAGAAATTTGCACTCGGTGATGTGATGGTTGAGGGAATGGGCTTAAAGATGCCATTTGGAGAGGTGATAGAAAGATGTAGGAGATGGGCTTAAATATGCCATCCAAAAGTGATTGTTTGTATTCCAATTTGTAAACTGAAAGAATGAGTATCAGAATGGCGTCCGTGTCTGTAGCGTATCTGAACTTCATCTGGGAGCTGATTTTGAATGAGTATCAGAATGGCGTCCGTGTATGGAGAATATCTGAACTATATCTGAAAGTTGAATCTGAATGAGTATCAGAATGGAATCCGTGTCTGGAGCGCATCTGAACTGTATCTGAGAGTTGAATCTGAATGAGTATCAGAATGGCATCCGTGTCTGGAGTGTATCTAAATTGTATCTGAGAGTTGAATCTGAATGAGTATCATAATGGCATCCATGTTTGGAGTGTATCTGTATTGTATTTGCAAACTCTAAACATTGTTAATGGTAGTTGTTAATCTTATCCTGAAAAGGGTAAAATGTTAGCTAAAATGCAAAGTCATGTTGTACGAAATGTATGATATAATGCATTTGTTTTATCAATGTTTATGATATACAGATGCAATGTATGCATATGTAAGCTAGTCTATTGCGCTGTTTGTTGGATTGGGGAAAATAAATCCCCGAATGTTGCTGAGGATATGTAAGTCTTCATGTCTTGAAGTCGGAGTGTTGATGAATTTCCGTTTAGAGAAATGAACTTTGTTGTAAGGGAAATGCCATGTACTGCTTGAAAAATCTGTTTAGGGAATATGGGGAAATTGAATGATTTCTACCGGGGATTGATAATTGGAAGCTTTGTTCTGTTGGGGATTAAACTGTACACTGCGGGGGATTTTTATGGAAAATAACTTCAAGAGATTTCCCTATCTCTTAAAGCCATCAGCAATTGTTTTTTTTTTAATTTTTTTTATTTGTAAACAATAATTATGTTCAAATGCAAATGTTCAACAATGAATCATTGGATGTTTTTGTAAACAAAACACAAGCATAACGAAAAAGAGATAGTTTTTTCACTTTCAAGGAGATATCTTTGTATTGACTTTGAGTAAGTATTTGTACAATGAGACAAACATTCTAGTAAGAGGATACCGTCGTAAAAAATGAAAATTTTAATACAAGAAAAGATAGCCATGTGCAATAATGTCATGGGGTTCCCATTCTGCTATAGCCTTTGTATCTCTGTGCATCTTGTCTATTTGTTGCCTTGTCTGAAGATGATTGAATTGGTCAGAAATGTCGAGTTTGTAAGTTGTCCGTAAGATGATCCAACGGGACATAGTCATACGCTTTAATTCCCTAACTTTTGCCTGGACCACCCTTTCGGGTTTTCAGTCCACCGGGATACCCTTTTTTGCCCAAGCCGCCCTTTCGAGTTTTCAGCTTGCCAGGTGTACAGAGTTTTTTGTTTCTATCCCTAATTTTTGCCCCAACCTTTTTGGTTTGCCGGGATGCCCTTGGTTTGCCTAGGTGTGTCAACCTAACGGGTCTCTTATGCGTAGTATCTTTTGACTATGTCCTCATTCACAGGGTGCGGCAGGTCGTCGCCATCCATAGTGGTTAAGATCATCGCTCCACCAGAGAATATACTTTTGATCACAAATGGTCCTTCGTATGTAGGAGTGCATTTTCCCCTGGGATCACCTTGCGGTAGTATGATACACTTGATCACCAGATCCCCGACTTGATATACTTGGCGTCTGACCTTTTTGTTGAAATCCTTGATCATCCATTTTTGATACATTTGACCATGGCAGACAGCAGTAAGTCTTTTCTCATCAATTAAGTTCAGTTGATCAAGTCGAGTATGGATCCAATCGTCTTCATTTAGACCTGCATCCTTCATAATTCTTAGAGAGGGGATCTGAACCTCAATAGGCAAGACAACTTCCATGCCGTATACCAAAGAATAGGGTGTTGCCCCGCTCGATGTGCGAGTTATAATATGATACCCGTGGAGAGCGAATGGTAACATCTCATGCCAATCTTTGTATGTGACTGTCATTTTCTGTATAATCTTTTTAATGTTCTTATTTGCAGCTTCGACAACACCATTCATCTTTGGCCGGTAAGGGGAAGAATTGTGATGCTGGATCTTGAATTGCTCGCACAAGGCGGTGATCATAGTATTATTCAGGTTCGTACCATTGTCGGTGATGATCCTCTCTGGGATACCATACTGGAAGATGAGATTTTGTTTAATGAATTGGGCTATAACATTCTTGATAACGGAAGCGAAGGAAGCTGCCTCCACCCACTTTGTAAAATAATTAATGGCCACTAAGATGAAGTGGTGTCCATTAGAGGCTGTTGGCTTGATTTCCCCAATCATATCAATCCCCCACATAGCAAAGGGCTAAGGAGTTGTCAAGACATTCAGAGGAATTGGAGGTACATGCACCTTGTCAGCATAAATCTGACACTTGTGGCAGGTTCGAGAGTGTTGATAGCAATCTGCTTCCATGGTAGACCAGTAATAGCCTGCCCGTAGGATTTTCTTTGCCATCGTATGCCCACTGGAATGGGTGCCAAAGGTGCCTTCATGTAACTCAGCCATGATCCTTTCAGCTTCAACCTTATCTATGCATCGGAGTAACACAGAGTCATGGTTACGTTTGTAAAGAATGCCATTACTAAGGAAGAATTTAGCAGAGAATCTCCTTAAGAACTTCTTATCATTGACTGAAGCTCCTTCTGGATATTCTTGAGCCTCGAACACAGAGTCTGGCAGTAAAATGAGTATGACACCCTTCCGGAGATATGAGTACAACGCTGATACCATTACCAAGTGCATTGGATGCCCCATTAAAGAAAAGGGTCCATCGGGATCCTTGTTCAGGTCTGTCATATGGCCTGATTTCTTCACAGTTGTCTAATGTCATGATGTCTTCATCCAGGAATTCAAACTTCATGGACTGATAGTCTTCTACAGCTTGATGAGCAAGATGATCACTCAATACACTGCCCTTTATAGCTTTTTGGGTAGTATACTGTATGTCGTACTCTGTTAGGATCATTTTCCATCTAGCTATTCTCCCTAAAAGAGAAGGCTTCTTGAAGATGTATTTTATCGGATCCATCTTAGATATCAACAAGGTAGTATGAGTCAACATATACTGTCTTAGCCGGCGAGCAGCCCATGCCAGAGCGCGGCAAGTTTTCTCGAGCAGTGAATATCTAGTTTCACAGTCGGTAAAATTTTTGCTCAGGTAATAAATAGCATGCTCTTTTTGGCTAGACTCGTCATGCTTCCCCAATACACACCCCATTGAGTTTTCTAAAACAGTCAGATACATGGTCAACAATCTTCCCTCGACTGGTGGCATCAACATAGGAGGCTCTCGTAAGTACTCTTTGATTTTGTCAAAAGCAACCTGGCATTCATCATTTCATCTGACTACTTGATCTTTCTTCAATAGCTTGAAGATTGGCTCACAAGTAGCTGTTAGGTGAGAAATGAATCTGAAAATATAGTTCAAGCGTCCCAAGAATCCTCTGACTTCCTTCTCAGTACAAGGAGCATGCATCTCTTGTATTGCTTTAACTTTGGCAGGATCGACTTCAATACCCTTGTTACTGACGACAAAACCTAAGAGTTTACCGGACGTTACTCCGAATGTGAACTTGTTTGGATTCAACCTCAGCTTGTACTTCTTCAGTCTTTCAAACAGCTTTTGTAAGTGATCCAAATGCTCTTCTTCTGTTTGTGATTTGGCTATCATATCGTCTATGTAGACCTCTATTTCATGATGTATCATGTCGTGAAATAAGGCTACCATGGCGCGCTGATAGGTTGCCCCAGCATTCTTCAATCCGAATGGCATCACCTTGTAGCAGAATGTGCCCCACTATGTGACAAATGTTGTTTTCTCCATGTCCTCAGGTGCCATTTTAATTTGGTTGTAACATGAGAATCCGTCCATGAAGGAAAACACTTTATGTTGGGCCGTATTGTCAACCAGGATATCAATGTGGGGAAGTGGAAAATCATCTTTAGGGCTTGCCCTATTCAAATCTCTATAGTCTATACACATTCATACTTTGCCGTCTTTTTTAGGTACAAGAACAATGTTGGCAACCCATTAAGGATAGGAAGTGACATCCAAGAATCTAGCATTAAATTGCTTCATGACCTCCGCTTTGATATTTTCTGACATATCAGGCCTCATGCGGCGGACTTTTTGTTTTACTGGCGGGCAATCTTCTCTTGTTGGCAGATGATGTACCACGATGCCCGTATCAAGTCTCAACATATCTTCATATGACCAAGCAAAGATCTCAACATAATCATGCAACAGCTGAATCAGACGCTCCTTGACACTGGGCTCCCGATTGGCACCCACTTTGACATCTTTTTTATCCTCCTTGGTACCCAGGTTGATTGTATCCACAGGTTCCTCATAAGGCTGAATGGTTCTTTCCTCTTGTTGTAGTAGTCTGGAAAGTTCCCCTGGTACTTCCCAATCTTCCCCACCTTCGTCTTCGGCTTGGTATATTAGATCCTCAAAGTCACAAAAGGCCATAGCAGTATCGTTACCCATGGGATCCAGAATGGAGGGGTACCTGCATTTGTGAGTGTGGGTATGTGTAAGGGTATAGCCATCCTTAAAAATAAAATGTAAAAGAAAAAACAATGAGCACAAAAGTTTGTATGCGAAAAACGTCCATGATTCATTGAATGTCATATGAAGATGAAATAATAACCCTTACAAATGGACCATTGTGCCTCGGGAAAGACACAAGGTTTTAAGAGTGCGGATTATTTTTAAATATTACAGATCCAACAAAATGTAAAGATAAATTACTGAGGGATGAAAGTTATTGGGACAAAGTCTCTGGCCTCCCAACTGCGAAGTCCTCCGTTGATAGTAGGAAAGATACAATCCTCCAAGTTGCAATCCTCTTCACCATCTTCTACTGCATTGACCTCTCGGTTGCTAATCTTCAAGGGTGGCCCTCCAGCACGGGCACGACGTACAGCCTTCTGAGCACTTAAAGTAAAACCTAAGCCAAACTTATCAGATTTATACTGAATATCCGGAAGTTTCCCCTAGATGGTGCATCCACCTTCCTCTACTACTGCTTTGGCGTCCTCCAGAGATGACATCCGGAGTGGAGGTCTTGTAATCTTGGGAATCTGGGACACAACTTTGGTCACTGCTACCTCTTGGGGGACCTCTTCGAAGTGTTGAAAAGGAGTTTTAATGAACTCACCGTCCAATTCCATATACCTGAAGGAATTTAGGTGGCTAATCATATATTCTTCCTCTTCGTGGACAGTGATAATCTTTCCTTGGACCGGATATTTCAGCATCTGGTGCAGTGTAGAGGTGACAGCGCCAGCATTATGGATCCATGGCCATCCTAGCAGACAGGAGTAAGAGGGGGTGGATGTCCATTACATAAAAGGTTGAATTGAAAGTTTGAGTCCCAACCTTTATGGGGATATCTACCTCCCCGTGTACCATCCTCTTTGAGCCATCAAATGCCCTTACGACTATGTTACTTGGTTTCAACGTCAGTCCTCCGTAGTTCAGTCTGTCGAGAGCTTTCTTCGGTAAAACATTCAAAGATGAGCCAGTGTCCACCAAGACATGGGCCAGAGTTGTGCCTCTACATTCCACAGAGACATGTAACACCTTGTTGTGACCCTTGGTGTCAGATCAGCATCTGAGAAGCCTATGCCGTTATCCGCTGTCAAGCTAGCCATGCAATCTTGAAATTGATCAGCAGACGTCTCTTGAGGCACATGGGATGTCTTTAGGAACTTCACCAGGGCTTTCGCATGTGCCTCGGAACACAGTAGCAATGCCAACATGGAGATTTTGGAGGGAGTTTTCCCCAACTATTCAACTACATCGTATTTGCTCCTCTTTATTATTCTCAGGATCTCCTCCATTTCTTTCTTAGAGGTCTCGCGGATAGTCAGTGAATGAGCCTTCGTCCGGACAGGCTCTACTTGAATACTTTTTCCTCGAGTTTTAGCAGCAGGAGTGTTGGTAGGAATGACAACACAAGTTGTATCGTCTTCGTCAATGGGAGCACTTGCAGAGATGATTATTGGTACGAAAGTAACCTTTGGAACAACCACGGGTCCAAAAACTGCCTTTGGGGGGGCAATTTCTGGAGAAAAGATTCTACCGCTTCAGGTAATCTTACTAGTTCCGGCAATATTGCTAATGTCGAAGTCTTCTTCTTCAGAGTTTATCTCTTCAGAGGCCGGCCCATCTTGTTTGATGCCATGGTAGTAAATGTCCCCACCGTAATTCCACGATACAGTTTTGTCTTATTTATATGGGACTGGCCCAAGCATTGTGATTATAAGAGGAGTATCTTTTGGAACATATATAATTCTAACGGGTCTTTTGGAGACCTTGGAAGAATTGGCGGAGATGGTAATGATTGAAATATCTTCAACAAGAACAGGTGAAACAAGAGTACTTTCAAATATGATCTCTTTGTTGTCTATCAAACGTTGAATGCTTATCTTCAACAAAGGGAAAACAATTGGTGAGGATAAGCAGAGGCGGCAGTCTTCATTACAACCCGGGAATACACCGGCTTTTAACAAGTTTATCTTAATGATTGGGAGTGGAGTCGCGAGTTCATCAACTGTGGTAACAAACAAAACTTCTTCAATAGCATTGGTGTTGTTACCATGTATGGGCATAGGAGCACAAATGACGTTTGGCTTCTCGGGCGCATCAAACTCAATTTCTTTCGCTTCTATAAGGTCTTGAATTTTGTTTTTCAAAGCCCAACACTTGTTAGTGTCGTGACCCGGACTTTCAGAATGATATGCGCAACAAGCATTTGGGTGATTATGAGGGGACGTTATGTTGGGGTTTTTTGGAGCTTCTTTTAAAGTTGCCAAATTGGATTTCAGAAGATGCGGTAATACTTGGGACATAGTCATATTAATTCTGGTGAATTGTCGGACTGGCCGTTCCACCCTCGGTTGATTACTTCTTGGTTGATCAGATGTAGGCTTTGGGATCATAACATCCCCTACCATTGGTCGGCGTTCGGCTCTCCCTTGGTTCCTTTATGGATATACAACAACTACTTCTTTGTTCCCAATAAAAGGCTTCCTCACAGCTGTAGAAGAAGATGAATCCTTCTGAATCTTTCCATTTTTTATGCCAGCTTCCACCCTTTCTCCGGTCAGTATTAACTTAGTAAATCTTGTAAATGAGCTTCCAATTAAATGGTTGAAGAAAGGGCCCGATAGAGTGCCTAAGAACATGTCCACCAATTCCCTTTCAGATAGAGGGGGTTGAACTCTTCCATCTAGATCTCCCCATTTCTGCGCGTAATCCTTGAAACCCTCATTGGAAGCCATAGCCATACTCTGAAGTTGAGTACAGATAGGTGCCAAGTCAGCATTATATTGATATTGCTTGTAGAAAGCTGCGAAAAGATCTTCCCAATTATGGACGTTGGCCCTTTCCAGTTGGTAAAACCAATCGAGTTGTGTTCTAGATAGGCTATCTTGGAAAAAATGCACCCACAAGTCTTTATTAGCGGAGTGTGGCTGGATTTTTCTTACATATGATCGGAGGTGCATCTTAGGACACGACACTCCATCATATTTTGCAAACAAGGGCACTTTGAATTTATGAGGGATCACAATTCCTGACACTAGTCCCAATTCTTCAAAGTCTAGGCCTGTCACCTTTTATATTTCCATAGCGCTTAAACGCTCTTCAAGATGTCTGTACTTATCATCAGCTAGAGGATACTATTCCTCAGAGTAGTCTTCCTATTCTTCCTCCTCTTCAGATTCTGATGGAACCGCTGTTTCCTTTCCTTTTCCCTCTCCTTCACCGGATGTTATTGCGAAGTTCAAGGTTCTTCTAGTCTGTCCCTGAAACCTTCTCCCCATGTTTAAAACCCCAGTGACTTTCTTTGTTTTCTTTTTCCTTTCTTCAGCCAGCAGAGTCTTCAACTCTTCTTGCCCCTTGGATAGGGTCATGAGCAATTGTTGAAACTGCGTGTTCTGAGCTTGGAGATCTTTGATTGTCTGTTCGAGATCCATCTTACTAAAATAAACAATAGAGAGATGAGGAAACTCGTTGGAAAAGACCTGTTTATGTCATGATGAATGATATGTGCATATGCAATGTTTTCAAGGATTTCAAAGATTCAAGTTCATTTTAGACAAAAAAGGAAACACACATTATATTAATAAGATAAAGTTTGAGTACATCAATTCCCCTTGGACAAAATAATACAAAACTCTAAGATAAAAAGTAGTGCGCATCCTTTTCGGTGCTATGTAGGCATTTAGAGTCTGCTCCTCATGAAGTAGCCTAGTGAGTTCCAAAACCTTCTTCTCGCTTGCGTAGAATTGGGATTTGAAAGTATCTCGTTCTCCTTTGAGCTGTATCCAATCCCTTTGTAGGTCTTCAAGAGATATGGGCATGTCAGGATGTAGGATAGTGTATGGAACATCTCCCTTCTTAACATGCTCAAAGATCACCGGAAGGATGGAAGGATAAGGCATCATAAGACTTTGAGCACGGGTTCGTACCCATTTGAGGTAAGGCTCAAGAGGGATGGAATTCTTGTGCCCCAAAGTCTTGCTATCCACCTTGTTTAGCATCCTCTAAGCTCAGATGAATCTCTGGCGAAGACCTCGATCGTCGTTGTCATAGTCGAATGCCAAACCTTGAATTAGCATCTCGTGCGGGCCATCCCTTCGGGCGTAACCAAACTGCCTTAAAGCTAAGCACAGGTTGTAGGTGATGCCTCCCTTAATTCCAAGTATAGGTACATTAGGGAATTCCCCACAACGGTCAACAATGATAACATTCTCTTTGGATCGGGAGCACCAATGAATATCTGAATGTTTGAGCGTCATTAACCTCTGTGACCACCTTGAACCTTGATCATTCTTTAAGACTGATTGGGGAAGATAAGAAATAAACCACCTTTCCAGGAGAGGAGTGCAACACATAAGGACACCTCTTTTCCTCATTGTGCGAGTGTGAAAAGAGTGCAGGATATCCCCTAGTAATGTTGGCACCGGATTACGTAACATAAAGATTTTAACGGTGCTCACATCTATGAGTTGTTCAGGATTAGGAAATAAGACCATCCTATAGATAAGAAGAGTCACTATTTCCTTAAAAGCTTGCAAGTCTAAGGAATTCCAATAGCTTTGGTCTTTCTCAAACAGGAACTTGCTAAGAATCCTTTGACACCACTTCTAGTTTCCCAATGAGTTGTGACATTAGATGAGTGCAAGTGCAGAGCTTGAGCAATATCTTCTGGCTTTGGGTCTCTTTTCGTACCGTTGAAAGGTAGTTGATTGAGAATGGGAATCCTCAAGATTAGAGAGAATTCTTCCAAAGTGGGCACAAGTTGATAATCGAGAAATGTGAAAAAATGGTGCAAAGGATCAAAGAACTAGAAGAGCACCTTCATCATATCCTCATCTGTGCTGGGGGTGACCAAGTTGAGTAGACGACCATGCCTCTCAGTGAATGGAGAGTTCTCAGGGATCCTTGAAGCTAGCTCCTTAAGTTGTGGAGGAATTCTTACAAGGTTGACTTGGATAGTTTTCCTACGAAGTGAATCCATATCTGTTGTACCCCAAAATTTGCCCTCTCATGTTTTAAAGGTCTTCCCTTACATGGTTGGTCACAAACCCTTGCCTAAGGAAAAAGAAAATTTTTGAGTGGTTCTTTAAGTACCTTTCGATTGGCATTCTGAAAGACCCTTCGATTGGTATTCTGAAGGAGCCTTTCGATTGAAATTCCAAAAATGCTTCAATTGGCATTATGGACAAGCACTTCGATTGACATTCCAAAAATGCTTCGATTGGCATTATGGACAAGCACTTCGATTGGCATTGTGTCAAGGCCTTCGATTGGAATTCTGAAAGACCTTTTCGTTTGGCTCCCTGGGCCAAGCCTTTCAATTGTCATGCCAAGGGATCCTTCGATTTAGCATTGTGTCAAGGCAGCTTCGACAAGCATGTTAACCATGTCCTTCGATTAGCATGAACATCACATTTCAATTGGCCTGTTAACAAAGCCTTTCGATTGGAATTTTAATTAGTACCCTTCGATTGGTATCTGAATAAGATCTTTCGATTGGCGTAGCAAAGGACCCTTCGATTGATATTTGGACGAGGGCCATTTGAATAACTCCTTCCAGTCCATTCGAAGGAGGCAACTCAATACCATTCGAAGAAGCATTTAGAAGGCCCATTCGAAGGGTACATAAGAAGTCCATTCGAAGGAGGCAACTCAAGACCATTCGAAGAAGCATTCAGAAGGCCCATTCGAAGGGTACATAAGAAGTCCATTCGAAGGAGGCAACTCAAGACCATTCGAAGAAGCATTCAGAAGGCCCATTCGAAGGGTACATAAGAAGTCCATTCGAAGGAGGCAACTCAAGACCAATCTGTAATCTCAAGCCTCAACTCAACTTTAGTTTTGATGAAAGACAAACAAGCTAGTTTGATGAAAGACAAACAAGCATTATGGCAAGAAGGAAAAGAAGTGGAAATTAACTTAAAGCATCATTCACTCAAAGCTTCAAGGATCATGGCAAGCAATCAAGTATATCAATTCTCAATTGAACTACATTGATTAGAAATGCTCAAAAATGATATACACACTTGCCACAACACTTCACTTAAATTTAAAAACAAATTTTAAGTTTTTCTCCGCTGTAAATCGATTAACATCTTGTGTAAATCGATTTACACATGCTTTTTCAAAAAACTGATTGTCTCTGCCAGCAATCGATTTACATGAAGTGTAAATCGATTGATCACAGAACAAACTGAATTTTTAACTCTTGTAAATCGATTTACACAACATGCTAATCGATTTACACTTCAAATTTTTTGAAAACATGAACGTTACAAACCCGTGCAATCGATTTACATCTTATGTTAATCGATTTACACATTGAAAATTTTGAAAAATCTGAACTGGTTTCAAGATATCCTTCACACCTTTTCTCCAATAGTTGCATGGTCAAACATTGCATCTTGTCAAGTTTTTCAAACAGAAAAGTGTCCATTTGGAAAGGTATCTTGATTACTATATATTACAAAATCTTTCAAATCATAAACAACTCTTCTCTTATGCAATAATTCTGAACTTTGTAAAATATTCAAACTTCATATTTCTTAACTTTTAAGAACAAAGATTTTCTGCACTTTCACACATATAAAGAACAGAAATCTTTGAGCATTATCTAACCATTGTGTTACAGTTTGAATTGCTTACAAGAGAAGAAAGAAGAAACTTCAAAGAAGTCACTCTATGTGATCAACATCTTTCAAGAAATCATACTTCATAAAATTATACAAAGTGTAACTTATTTCCAGGATTGTTAGAATTAAGTATTAGATTACTTTTGTTCCTTGTTGTCCATTGTTGGAAACAAGAGGTATCTTTTGAGAGGATTGTTCTCATTAGACTTATTGGAAATCCAAGAGGGTGTTCTTGGTATTTGTTAGGTTCTTTAGTTGATAAGACTAGGAAGAGTCTTGTAAAAGTTCTAACAAAATAGTAAAATCTCTTGCGTGTTTGCAAGGGGACTGGACGTACTTCCGGGGTGTGGAAGGAACCAGGATAAATCTCCGTGTCTCTTTACTTTCTGCACTTTACAGTTTTCAAAGCACTAAATCAAATCCAGGAAGTATAAAATAAGTCAAAAATCGACCACCACCTAATTTACCCCCCCTCTTAGGCGCAATCTTAAACTTACAATTGGTATCAGAGAAGGTTATAGGTAACCTGCTCCTAGAGATCCAGAATGGCTTCCGCAAATCATCAACCCGTTTTCAGAGATGGTGGTAGTAACAACAAGCCTCCTCTATTCTGTGGTGAATATTTTGACTTTTGGAAAATACGCATGAAGGAGCATTTAGAAGCACAAGGAGAGGAAGTATGGGATGCTGTTGAAAATGGTCCATTTATCCCGGTAACGGTAATCAATGGCGTTGGCTCTTCAAAGTCTAAAACTGTATGGGACGAAGATGATAAAAAGAAAGTTCTCTATGACAAAAAGGCAATAAACCTTCTTCAAGGTGCACTCAGTATGGACGAATTTTTCCGTGTCTCGACATGCAGAACAACAAAGGAAATTTGGGATACCTTGGTTCAAACTCATGAAGGAACGGCTGAAGTAAAAAGATCAAGGCTAAATACCTTAAGTCAAGAATATGAACTATTTCAAATGCAGCCCGGAGAATCCATTCTTGACTTACAAAAGAGATTTGTGCATTTGACAAATCACTTAAGTGCTCTTGGTAAAAACTTGTCAAATGATGAACTCAACTTGAAAGTCCTTATATCATTGACTAGGGAATGGCAACCAAAGGTGTTGTACCCCAAAATTTGCCCTCCCGTATTCTTCAAAATTTGCCAAGTCAAAGCTTCAAAATTCCCCAAGGGTTGCACAGTGTAAGGGCCTCCTAAACAGTCAAAATTAGGGTTTTTATTCTGATCAAGAAAATGAAGTTTCCAAGGGTCCAATCAAGTCCCACATGCCTATAAATATGGTCAAGCATCCTCATACCAAGTTTCAAGACTTACAACATAAAATTGCAGTCAAAAACCCTAATTGCACTACAGTCAACTATAGGGGCAAAATGGTCATTTGACAGTCAAAAGTTCAAATTTTTGGTCAACATCTCATTTTGAAGCCACAAACATCATTTGATCAATGCTTGATCATGATTCTCAAAGCTTGGCTCAAAAATCATCAAGATGCAAAAGTTTCCTTATTTGGACAGTTGAAAAAGTCAACTATAAATTGACTAGGGCATAACTTTCACATGGATTATCAGAAAAATTCCATCCAAAGCTCATTTTGAAGATAAAGACATTTCCTACAACTCCTCTTCATACTTCAAGTCCAAGAAATGCTCTCACAAAAAGTTATCAATTTCAACATTATAGGTCATTTTCAAAAGTCAACAAAAAGGGACTTTAAGTCAAAGGCCATAACTTGAGATTGGTAAATCAAAATGACATGGGACCAAAGGCATTGGTTAGAGGACTCAAAGACCTTTCCAAAATTCCCAATAACATGAGCAAATCTTAAAAATTGAGCAAGTTATGCCTTGTGGAAGTTGGGAAATTTTTGGATATTTTGAAAAGTCAACATTGCTTCAAATGACCTAAAATTGCTAATGGGCCTCTTTTTCTTCCACAATTCATTATCCAAGGCATGTGCACGACCATTTGGCCCAAAGGGAAGTTTTTCTTCATTTTTATTTATTTATTTGGATTTTTATTATTAATAATTCATTTAAATTAAAATAAATACATGAAAAATACTAAACCTAGGTTTTAAATCTTTTTATGCACAATATATACTCAATATTTCGTGCATAGCTAGATTTGGAAAGAATTGAAGATAATTGGCCATGATTTGTACCAAATAGGCATGAAAAATATTTGAAAAGATCTTGGAAAATCAAATCTTGCAAGACATGAATGCCAAGGTTTTTGGTTGTTGTCTTTGACCTAATTCATTCCATACATAAGCTGGATCAAGACCTAATGCCTCAAATAAATAAAAAAAGCTGCGCAGAAAAAGCATAGAAAAACTTGGAATTTTTCAAGAAAACTCCAAATCTGAAAACAAAGTTCTAGGACGATTCAAGGCCAAAGAGTTGTTCCATTAGCTTGCTGAGGTTTCAAAGAAGAAATTTGGATCAAAATCACAAGCTTCCACCCCCAGAAACGTGAGAACGACCTCACCCTGTACAAAAAATATTTGATACTCTTTCATCTCGATTCATACATTTTTCATAATTTTTTATGCTTGATTTGTGTTCATTATATGATTCTGAGACTAACTGTGTAGTTTAATTGTATTTTTATCACTCACACGCGAAATCGCCATTAGAGCATCCTAGGTTTTCAGACTTGCAAAATTAGGGATTCTCTTATCCAGAAAAATTGGAGCACAAGACCCAGACCATCAAAATCAGGACCTTCATACAAACTCAGTGATGGGGTCACGCTCAATTTATGAGCCACCCTGAGCTAATCGCTATTTTTTATAATAGTGTCTGAGGGAACGGTTCAAAACCGTTGCCAATGTTTCTTTGCGTTTCAGGAAATCAACAAGCCATGGAGAAGACGATGCAGTGGCAAGCGTTGATTGGTTCGTTCAAAAATTCGTGCCAGAAATCCATTAGTTATTATATTCGCTTATGTTATTTGTTTGTTATGAAATATACAAAAAGATGAAGTGGAGCAGTTGGCAGGCGTACACGCTGGTAACTCCTAGGACCTGGGTTCGATCCCAGGTCCCCACCCCCCTTTCATATTATTTTTTCTTTAATACTTGTGTGCAGTTTCAACCTTGAGGAGCACCGTATGTCCATAAAATCTATCCATCAACGTGCCCAATGGAGACGATCAGAAGGCCACGATCTGAGGAACAGGATAAGCTGCAGTCAAAGGTGCCACATGCTAGCCACGAAAGTCAATCAGGCCATGAATTTAAATGGGCCATAAATGCTAATAAACTCCCCAACTGGGGACAACACCCCATAGGTTTGCAAACCCTTTTTACATTCTTTATCTTTTTCATTATTTTTATTTGCTTTTAATTATTGTTTTTTTTATTAATTTAATATTTTCATGATATAAAAAAAAAACACACACAAAAAAATCAGAAAAGATAAAAAAAAGATAATAAATATTTTTATTTTAGTATTTTTGTAAATGAATTACGTTAATTAACTTTAGTTATTAAATTAGGTTTAATTGTAATATTTTTCTTAATAAAATCTAAAATTGGTAGAATTAGGGTTTATAATCATTTTTATCCCTTTTTTCTTTTCTTTCATAATAATTAAATATTTCCTATTATTTATTTTTGTAATTAAATTGCATGTAAAATAATTAGGTTTAATTTTAGGTTAAAGTTTAATACTTTCTTAACAAATAAAAAACAACTAGAATTAGGGTTAGCATTTTATTTTAATTAATTCTTTTTTCATTAAAATCATAAAATACAAAATACCAAAAAACCAAAAAATAATTTCTTTTCCTTTTTAATTAATTTAATCCTTTAATTTAATTTTGCAAAAAGGGTCCAACGCCCTCGTTTTTTAATTCTTATTTAATTCGCATATTTATTTCTTCTTCGTATAATTTTTATGTATCTCTCCCAAGGCCATGTAATGTTTATCTTTCGCATTTTTAATTCTTTATTTTCTGTCAAATCGGGTTCTGGAAATTTTGGCGATGTGGACCCGCGCCTTTTGTAATAGCTTTAGAACTTTATATTTCTCGCAATTTTTAACTGTTAATCAAGGCATGCAAGAATGAATGGATAAAAATAAAAACAAAAGCGTAGATCACTCATAACATGACAAGATAAAATAACTGAATTTGACACACAAATCACACACCAACCCTAGGGTACGCCTCATTGTTGCCTTGCCTCGAAAGGTGATCGTCGAGTAGAGAATGTCTTAGTAAGTCCTCATGATCCGGGAACCTGGCATGAGGGTAGCTTCTAAGGTGTCTTCCCATTGCTCTGGTGATCACCATGTCCCGAACCTCGAATTGACCCGAACACCTCCAATGGTGGTGCTACCTACCTCTCAATGGTGGGATGGCACTACTTTAAAGGACATTTACACAGACAAATTCCTTAGGGTAGGTAGACAACTCTAGATACTTGCTCTAATTTCAAAACAAATTCAAAAATACTTTTCACACCGACACATTTTCAAAAAGCTTTCGAAAGCATCTTTTCAAACACTCTTGAGGACCGATACAAGAGTCGAACTGGAATTTTCAAAGAAACTTTTTAAACCCACAGTTGAAAAGCAAACAAACAATTTTGAAAACACAATGAGCAAGTATCTAAGAGCCCATGGATAACCATGGATAGAAAGGGTGCTAACACCTTCCCTTTCTATAATCTACCTCCCGAACCGAGAGCAATCTCTTTAAGGAATTTTTCTGTGCTTTTGTCCTTTCCATTTGGAGAAAATAAAAGATGGTGGCGACTCTTGCTTCCGCGACATTTCGCGAACCAGCATTAAACAGTCAGTTCCAGATCCACCAATCACAGAACTGGCGACTCTGCTGGGGATATTAAACTTAAAGTGAGGTGTACCTTAGGGTTAGTTCATAACTGTGTTTTCAATTGTATTGACTTATCTGCTTTAAATTTATGGGTTGCATGGGAGTTACATAGATCCTAACCCGGATCTGGGGATACCCTGTTTAGGTAGCATAAGCTGTGAGGGACCTGTCCGGCGTAGACCGACACGGGTGAAACAGTGGCTACGTTGGTGTGGCACCTTGGTCTGTACCGATATCCCTTGTGTTGCAACGAGGAGAATATGGGTCTTCTGAGGAGTCATTAAGCACCAACAACCTTAGAACACACAACTTGGCCATTAGAATAGTAGCAGTATGCTACGCCCATTGAGGCTAAACTCTCGTGATGGTTCTGGCCGCAAGAAAAGATTGCGATGCTGGAGTTATGACCGATTGAGGGTAGTCAATGATATTGGGATCCTCTAAGAACCCGGTTACTTTGATAGGACAGGTATGAACCCACCAACTTCAAGAGGGTAATACCCAGACCTCATGCTGGCCTTAAACTCTAAGGGCTTCTCTTGTGTGACTTGCGTGCCTTCGTACTTGACTACTTGCATGCTTGTTATCTATCTGACACATGAACTACTTGCAGGTTTCGTTTATAGTCCTTAATTGGGGCTCATAACAGGGTTTACTGAATTTCCTGCAGGTTTTGGTCATAGTCCTTAACTAGGACTTATAACAAGGCTTACCAAGTTTCTTGCAGGTTTTTTGGGTCATAGTCCTTAACTAGGACTTATAACAAGGCTTACCAAGTTTCTTGCAGGTTTTTGTTTTAGTCCTTAACTAGGACTCATAACAAGGTTTACCAAGTTTCTTGCGGGGTTTGTTTTAGTCCTTAATTGGGACTCATGACAGGTTTTACCGAGTTTCTTGTAGGTTTTGGTTTGCAGTCCTTAATTGGGACTCATAATAGGGTTACTTACATTACCCCATGCATAGCATGACATCATACCATTGCATGCATCCTAACCCATTTCAAGGATCTCAAGGGCTTATGATGCAGGTCAGGGTGAATCAACTATCCCAACAAGGGGCAAAGAGGATTTATTTTCCTCTAGCCAAGGTTGTCAGGGGCTATGACCCACTTGATATGGTGAGCTCTGACTCCTGAAGAAGGTTCCCCTAACCAAGGTTGTTTGGAAATCAAAACCAGACATGATGACTAAAGTCAGGGGCTATGACCCACTGGATATGGTGAGCCTTTGACCCTTGGAAGAAGGACTCTCAACAAATATGAAGTTCTTCCAATCAAGCTACCGGACCCCAAATTATAACAAATCTTCTTGTTTACCCTGCGAGGTCCTTGAAAACATTGCATGCATATCATACATATCGTTGCATTGCAGGTATCCTTGTTGCAGGTCACTTACCTCTCTCGCTGTTTATTTCAGCAATGGCTTCCCAACCAGATAACCAAGACTTCCATGCTCAAAAGACCCGGTTCGGGGAAATCCTCCTGAATCTATCCAAGGGGCAGGAGGAGCTAAGGACACTTCTCATAGGGACCTTTGTCAGGAACAGTGCTGAGGATGAAAGGCTGAAACACCTACAAGCTGAGGTGAATGCATTAAAGGTCCAGATGCTGGGGCAGATGACTGCCATTCAAGGGTTAGCTCAAAGACAAGATGAGCTCGGGGTTCTCGTCAACCAACTGCTTCAGGGTAACCAACTGGGGCAAATGTCTAAGGGTAAAAAGCCAGTCATCGTTCAACCACCTTTGAGACAAGGAGATAAGGGGAGAGCCCCTCAAATGGCTCCAGTGTCACAAATTCAACATCACGACCAACAAAAGAGCGAGAGAAGGCAGCTCACTCGGCTCAGCATGACCTTATCCCAGATATTGCCACAGTTGCTGGAGACCAAGCTGGTAACTCTAAAAGAAGCTCCGAAGAATCAAAATACAACGTCACCGAAGTATAACCCCAACGCCCGCTGCGCTTATCACTCTGACAGCCCGGGGCATACTACAGATGATTGCTGGAGCTTGAAAAATAAGATCCAAGACATGATCGACGCTGGAGAGATTCATTTTAAAGTACCCAAGACTCCCCACGTGATCACTGCTCCCTTGCCAAAACATGTCTAGGATTGAGAAATTTTTGTTCATTCGAATGTTCAAGTTGCAATTCTCTTTTGTTCAAACATTTACTCATGTTAAACATTGTTATTTCATTAATGCATCGCATATGTCTGTTTTGAAGCAATATATTCGTATTCACTAAATGCAAATTATTTTCGTATTTTTTCTGATGATCGACTCTCATTAATTCTAAGCCTCTTGAGGGAGGATGACGAAAATGATACCACGATCTTTACAGTATGCTTTTGAACAGACCCCGCTGATGAGGTACAAGCATTGTTTCAAATCCCTAAATACTGGAGTTATAAGGATGATAATCCCTCGTCAACCCCTCTGAGCCAAAGAAGTAGGAGTTTTTCTTTTCGAAACTTAAAACCCTTAATCATAACCTGGGGCAGGGTAGTTTCTCAGTTGATCCAAGTGCATAACGAATGGCACCAAAGAGGTCCTTACAAAACAAAAAAAGGACGGTGATGGTTCCGAATAATCAAGAAGGACAGGCAGTCATTATATCTCTCAAAATAAAAAGCCCATTAAGTCAAAACCTATGAAGGAGACTTACAAAACGGGGGCATCCCGCTGACTGTAATTCCAAAAAAGGAAACACTTCAGGCAAAAAGGAAAGGGATAACAAAAATCAAGAAAGAGGTCCTACAAACCCTCAACAAAAAAGGGGAATGACTGCCTGTTCAGAATAAGTTATCAACATCTGAACCATCACCGGAAAATCAGAGCAAAGACTCAAACAAGGTCTAACGTATGATCAACTGAGTTTAGGTTTGGAGAACATCACGAAGAGCGGGTGGGTACAAATAAAATTTGAGCCTTTATCCTTTGTTTCTTAAACCGTGAACCAAGCCACGTTATAA
This sequence comes from Vicia faba, assembly GCA_948472305.1. Lineage (NCBI taxonomy): Eukaryota > Viridiplantae > Streptophyta > Magnoliopsida > Fabales > Fabaceae > Vicia > Vicia faba. The sequence continues at coordinate 1,088,309,719 of OX451738.1, read as the reverse complement.
CCCTCAAAAGTCCTAGCTGAAGCATGGGTTAGTGCGAAAGCATACTGTTACGAAAGGTATCCTGACTCCTTAAGGCCTACGGTAAATACGGAGTTGACATCACGTTTTACAAACATTCACTTGTTTTATGAAAAAGAATGCATTTTCAAAATCTTCAAGACAGACATAAGCGTTGCATTTTTAACATAACTTTGTTTGCATATGACTTTTTGTCTGACCAGCAGGAAAATTCGCACGATGAATACCTAGTGAACAAAAGCATTTCCAATCAAGGGGCAGACATGACCATGGTCTATTATATGGGGCAATCCAATCAAGATTCGGAGAATCTCTCAAATGCCAAAATAGCCTGGGGCAAATCTCCACTTGGGTCACTTGGGGCATTCCAACAAAGAATCTTGCCTGATCAAACACCTTCTGGTGGCATGACAAAACACTTCTGACAGGGGCAACTCCCTACATTCTGAGAACATGGACATAGTTGAAAGGATACTACGCAAAATCAAAGACCCGCTAGGTTGACACACCTAGGCAAAAATAAGGGCTTCCCGGTGAACCAAAAGGGTTCGGGAAAAAATAAGGGATGAAATGAAAAAAAATCTGTACACCCGGCAAGTCGAAAACCTGAAAAGGCGGCTTGGGCAAAAATGGGTATCCCGGTGGACCGAAAACCCGAAAGGGCGGTCCAGGCAAAAGTTAGGGATTAAAGCGTACGACTATGTCCTGTCATCTTGTCACCTGCCAACTAGAAGAAAGTTGTTCCATCAACAATTATAAGCATCTCACAGGTCTTCCTCTCCCACCTCTGAAACCGGGGCAATAAAGAGTTGTCTAAGCAATCTAATTGTTCCGTCCACCAAGGTACCAAGGTAGTTTCAGCTGAAGAACATAACCAGATATCCTAATTCCCCAGAGAGTGAGCCAGCAAGTCAGTACACTCTCCCCGAGCAAAGTTACAGTCAAACTTAAGGAAGTTGGGTATCCTCCCGCAGATCTCAAACTCCCCCGGCAATATACATGCATTCTTAACAAGCATCCCCGACAGTCTTGACCTAAAGATTGTTATCCGGCGGTATACCAAGCATTCAGTGGAGTCATCTTCCCGACACAGTTCAAAACTTCCCCAGGAGAGTCCAATCTAGTTCCCCAGGAAAGTTGGAATCCATCCCCCCAAGCAGTAAGCTTATCCCCAATAGATTCTGGAAGCTTATTCTCGCAGAGCACGAACGCGTCGCCCGACTTTATTCAAAGAGTTATTTCCGTACCAGGATATAACTTGGTTATCCTCAGCCAAAAGCCACGGAAAGGTCGTCGTCAACACAGTCTTCTTATCCCTAGCGAAGTCTATTCACACTTCCAATACAACAAGGGTATCCCCAGCAAGTTATTATCGACACTCAACAAAGTCTCTCTCCCCCACAGAGTATTGCTTCCCAGCAAGATTGCTAGAGTACTTTGCTCCCCACAGAGTAATCTATTCGCCAAGTTTATTCCCCAAAGGAGTCATCTTCTCCTACCGGTATTCTTGCAACAATCATCCCCAGCGGAAACAAAAGATCTGTTCAGCATCAGCCCAGGATTTAACTTCCCGGCACCCGTCAAGGATTCATTTTCCTAGACAAAACATACATTCATAAACATCGCATCTTCATATATTATAAGCATGCACATACGCATCATGAACATACAATCTCACTTATTACATCTCGCATGTCATACATCATGACATCACATACCACTAACGTTTTGTCTTTTCAGGACAAAGGTTAATACAAAGATAATCACTATCAACGGTCGCAACTAAAGATCCGATTCCTGTATCTTGCCAGGGTGTATCTGTTGACGACTGATTCCAGATCCGATTCCTGTATCTTGCCAGGGTGTGTCTGAAGAGTTCGAGGATCCGATACCTGAATCTTGCCAGGGTGTATCCGTTGAAGACTAGCATTACCAGATCCGATTCCTATATCTTGCCAGGGTGTGTCTGAAGAGTTCGAGGATCCGATACCTGAATCTTGCTAGGGTGTATCCATTGAAGACTAACATTACCAGATCCGATTCCTGTATCTTGCCAGGGTGTGTCTGAAGAGTTCGAGGATCCGATGCCTGAATCTTGCCAGGGTGTATCCGTTGAAGACTAGCATTACCAGATCCGATTCCTGTATCTTGCCAGGGTGTGTCTGAAGAGTTCGAGGATCCGATGCCTGAATCTTGCCAGGGTGTATCCGTTGAAGACTAACATTACCAGATCCGATTCCTGCATCTTGCCAGGGTGTGTCTGAAGAGTTCGAGGATCCGATACCTGTATCTTGCCAGGGTGTATCCGTTGAAGACTAACATTACCAGATCCGATTCCTGTATCTTGCCAGGGTGTATCTGTTGAAGACATTTCAAGACCTAGACCGGTTCAGTTAATCGACCCTAAGATTTTCTGTCTCTTATCCAGTCATAGGCCTTCTCTAGTCCAGTTAAATCGACCCCAAACAGATTTCCCTGATAAAGGCTCAGTTGAAGTTATCCAAGATTTTCTCAACGATTGCTGTTGAGGTTAAAGTCATCCAAGGTTCTCTCACCATTCCTGTTGAGGTAGTAACCATCCCTGGTTCATTCATCACCGTTTGAAGCTCCAGATCCAGCTCCTGTAACCAGTCAGGATGTATCTACACAAAGAATTTGAAAACCAGCTCCCGTAACAGGTCAGGTAATCATTTTTCTTTTGCATGTATGCAGGTTCTCGCTAAGGAAACTCTTACGCGATCGACACCCAGATGGCATCTATAAGCCCATCATCCTACCCATCAATCTCCAAATGGCATCTGTAAGCCCATTCCCCACATCACACTGCTACTATGTGAGCGCAAATTTCTGGGCACTCTAGTGTTCAATCATCTTCCACCTTCGGATTACGAAAGGCACGTCAGCCAATCTGCATCCTCAGGTCTAAGAAGATTGAACAGGGGCAACTGTTGTACCCCAAAATTTGCCCTCCCATATTCTTCAAAATTTTCCAAGTCAAAGCTTCAAAATTCCCCAAGGGTTGCATAGTGTAAGGGCCTCCTAAACAGTCAAAATTAGGGTTTTTATTCTGATCAAGAAAATGAAGTTTCCAAGGGTCCAATCAAGTCCCACATGCCTATAAATATGGTCAAGCATCCTCATACCAAGTTTCAAGACTTACAGCACAAAATTGCACAGTCAAAAACCCTAATTGCACTACAGTCAACTGTAGGGGCAAAATGGTCATTTGACAGTCAAAAGTTCAAATTTTTGGTCAACATCTCATTTTGAAGCCACAAACATCATTTGATCAATGCTTGATCATGATTCTCAAAGCTTGGCTCAAAAATCATCAAGATGCAAAAGTTTCCTTATTTGGACAGTTGAAAAAGTCAACTGTAAATTGACCAGGGCATAACTTTCACATGGATTATCAGAAAAATTCCATCCAAAGCTCATTTTGAAGATAAAGACATTTCCTACAACTCCTCTTCATACTTCAAGTCCAAGAAATGCTCTCACAAAAAGTTATCAATTTCAACATTATAGGTCATTTTCAAAAGTCAACAAAAAGGGACTTTAAGTCAAAGGCCATAACTTGAGATTGGTAAATCAAAATGACATGGGACCAAAGGCATTGGTTAGAGGACTCAAAGACCTTTCCAAAATGCCCAAGAACATGAGCAAAGCTTAAAAATTGAGAAAGTTATGCCTTGTGGAAGTTGGGAAATTTTTGGATATTTTGAAAAGTCAACATTGCTTCAAATAACCTAAAATTGCTAATGGGCCTCTTTTTCTTCCACAATTCATTATCCAAGGCATGTGCACGACCATTTGGCCCAAAGGGAAGTTTTTCTTCATTTTTATTTATTTATTTGGATTTTTATTATTAATAATTCATTTAAATTAAAATAAATACATGAAAAATACTAAACCTAGGTTTTAAATCTTTTTATGCACAATATATACTCAATATTTCGTGCATAGCTAGATTTGGAAAGAATTGAAGATAATTGGCCATGATTTGTACCAAATAGGCATGAAAAATATTTGAAAAGATCTTGGAAAATCAAATCTTGCAAGACATGAATGCCAAGGTTTTTGGTTGTTGTCTTTGACCTAATTCATTCCATACATAAGCTGGATCAAGACCTAATGCCTCAAAACAAAAAAAAAAGCTGCGCAGAAAAAGCATAGGAAAACTTGGAATTTTTCAAGAAAACTCCAAATCTGAAAACAAAGTTCTAGGACGATTCAAGGCCAAAGAGTTGTTCCATTAGCTTGCTGAGGTTTCAAAGAAGAAATTTGGATCAAAATCACAAGCTTCCACCCCCAGAAATGTGAGAACGACCTCACCCTGTACAGAAAATATTTGATACTCTTGCATCTCGATTCATACATTTTTCATAATTTTTGATGCTTGATTTGTGTTCATTATATGATTCTGAGACTAACTATGTAGTTTAATTGTATTTTTATCACTCACACGCGAAATCGCCATTAGAGCATCCTAGGTTTTCAGACTTGCAAAATTAGGGATTCTCTTATCCAGAAAAATTGGAGCACAAGACCCAGACCATCAAAATCAGGACCTTCATACAAACTCAGTGATGGGGTCGCGCTCAATTTATGAGCCACCCTGAGCTAATCACTATTTTTTATAATAGTGTCTGAGGGAACGGTTCAAAACCGTTGCCAATGTTTCTTTGCGTTTCAGGAAATCAACAAGCCATGGAGAAGACGATGCAGTGGCAAGCGTTGATTGGTTCGTTCAAAAATTCGCGCCAGAAATCCATTAGTTATTATATTCGCTTATGTTATTTGTTTGTTATGTAATATACAAAAAGATGAAGTGGAGCAGTTGGCAGGCGTACATGCTGGTAACTCCTAGGACCTGGGTTCGATCCCAGGTCCCCACCCCCCTTTCATATTATTTTTTCTTTAATACTTGTGTGCAGTTTCAACCTTGAGGAGCACCGTATGTCCATAAAATCTATCCATCCACGTGCCCAATGGAGACGATCAGAAGGCCACGATCTGAGGAACAGGATAAGCTGCAGTCAAAGGTGCCACATGCTAGCCACGAAAGTCAATCAGGCCATGAATTTAAATGGGCCAGAAATGCTAATAAACTCCCCAACTGGGGACAACACCCCCTAGGTTTGCAAACCCTTTTTACATTCTTTATCTTTTTCATTATTTTTATTTGCTTTTAATTATTGTTTTTTTTGATTAATTTAATATTTTCATGATATAAAAAAAAACACACACAAAAAAATCAGAAAAGATAAAAAAAAAGATAATAAATATTTTTATTTTAGTATTTTTGTAAATGAATTACGTTAATTAACTTTAGTTATTAAATTAGGTTTAATTGTAATATTTTCCTTAATAAAATCTAAAATTGGTAGAATTAGGGTTTATAATCATTTTTATCCCTTTTTTCTTTTCTTTCATAATAATTAAATATTTCCTATTATTTATTTTTGTAATTAAATTGCATGTAAAATAATTAGGTTTAATTTTAGGTTAAAGTTTAATACTTTCTTAACAAATAAAAAACAACTAGAATTAGGGTTAGCATTTTATTTTAATTAATTCTTTTTTCATTAAAATCATAAAATACAAAATACCAAAAAACCAAAAAATAATTTCTTTTCCTTTTTAATTAATTTAATCCTTTAATTTAATTTTGCAAAAAGGGTCCAACGCCCTCGTTTTTTAATTCTTATTTAATTCGCATATTTATTTCTTCTTCGTATAATTTTTATGTATCTCTCCCAAGGCCATGTAATGTTTATCTTTCGCATTTTTAATTCTTTATTTTCTGTCAAATCGGGTTCTAGAAATTTTGGCGATGTGGACCCGCGCCTTTTGTAATAGCTTTAGAACTTTATATTTCTCGCAATTTTTAACTGTTAATCAAGGCATGCAAGAATGAATGGATAAAAATAAAAACAAAAGCGTAGATCACTCATAACATGACAAGATAAAATAACTGAATTTGACACACAAATCACACACCACCCCTAGGGTACGCCTCATTATTGCCTTGCCTCGAAAGGTGATCGTCGAGTAGAGAATGTCTTAGTAAGTCCTCATGATCCGGGAACCTGGCATGAGGGTAGCTTCTAAGGTGTCTTCCCATTGCTCTGGTGATCACCATGTCCCGAACCTCGAATTGACCCGAACACCTCCAATGGTGGTGCTACCTACCTCTCAATGGTGGGATGGCACTACTTTAAAGGACATTTACACAGACGAATTCCTTAGGGTAGGTAGACGACTCTAGATACTTGCTCTAATTTCAAAACAAATTCAAAAATACTTTTCACACCGACACATTTTCAAAAAGCTTTCGAAAGCATCTTTTCAAACACTCTTGAGGACCGATACAAGAGTCGAACTGGAATTTTCAAAGAAACTTTTTAAACCCACAGTTGAAAAGCAAACAAACAATTTTGAAAACACAATGAGCAAGTATCTAAGAGCCCATGGATAACCATGGATAGAAAGGGTGCTAACACCTTCCCTTTCTATAATCTACCTCCCGAACCGAGAGCAATCTCTTTAAGGAATTTTTCTGTGCTTTTGTCCTTTCCATTTGGAGAAAATAAAAGACGGTGGCGACTCTTGCTTCCGCGACATTTCGTGAACCAGCGTTAAACAGTCAGTTCCAGATCCACCAATCACAAAAGGTAACGGCAATCTCGGAAAAGAAGAGTCTCTCTGCAATGACTTCCGCTACATTATTTGGCAAACTTCAAGAATACGAAACGAAACTCGGTAGACTTGAAAAACATGAGAATCTAGAAAAGAAGTCCAAAAACATTGCTTTAAAAATTGATTCAAAGGAAGTGATAAAAGAAGACAATCCGGAAGAAGATGAAAATTTCATGCTTCTTGTGAAAAGACTTGGGAAGTTTTTTGGCAGAAATGACAAAGGCGGATGTCATGCACATAAGAGAAAGCACTTCAAGAAAAGAGAAGCCTCCACATCAATACAAGATATCTCATGTTATGAATGTGGAAAGCAAGGACACATCAAGCCAAACTGTCCAAATCTCCCAAAGAAAAACAGATTCAAAGGAAAGGACTCAAAACAAAAGAAAGCCTACATAGCATGGGAAGATAATGATATGAGCAGTACATCGGAATCGGAAAGTGACGAATGTGCAAATTTAGCCTTAATGGCATCGCATCACTCCGACGACGAAGAAGAGGTTAGTAATGAATTTAATCTTTTTGATGATGATGTTCAAGGTGCAATTGATGAACTCTTGAAAGAATGCAAAAGTTTATACAAAAAGGTGTCAAACCAAGAAAAAGAACTTCTAATTTGTCTAGAAAAAATTGACACCATGACTAAAGATTTTGATCTTCAAAAACATAATTTTATAAAAGAAAAGGAAAACTTTGCATGATCCAAGTGTGAATCAAATGTCTTTCAAATTGTTCAATTGAAGAGAGTCATTGAACGATATCAAAAAGGACAAATAGGATTGGAAGGATTACTAAGCCAACAACGTTATCCAAATGATAAAAGAGGTCTTGGTTATGTGAATTCTAAGAAACCAAGTAACAATCCCACTGTTTTTGTAAAGGCTAGTAATAGTTCCAATCCCAAGAAAGTAGAAAAGAAGCAAGTTGTTCATAATCATCAAAAGAAAAAGGCTAATGTATCTAAAAGAAAACAACTTCCTAGATACAAGAGCAAATTTGTTCCAAACTGTATTTACTGTGGTATTATTGGACACATACCCAATGCATGCTATATTAGAAATTTCAGTATGGCTAGTGGACATTATGCATGGGTGAAAAAGGGAACTAACTATGAAGGACCCAAGGCCACTTAGGTACCTAACAAGAAATAATTTGTTTTTGTAGGTATGCTTGAAATCCACATCAAATCTATGGTATCTTGACAGTGGATGTTCAAAGCATATGACAGGAGATGTACACCAATTTTCATATCTAGTACATAAAGCCAAAGGGTATGTCACCTATGGAGACAACACCAAAGGAAAGATTCTTGGCGTTGGTATAGTTGGCACACCTCCATCCATTCAAATTGAGGATGTTCTCTATGTTGAAGGATTAAAGCACAACCTTCTTAGCATAAGTCAACTTTGCGATAGAGGGTTCAAGATCAAATTCAACAAAGAAGAATGCCTTATTATGGATGAGGAAACCAATGAGGTAAAACTCAAAGGTATACGATCTAACAATATTTTTATGATTACTCTAGATGATTTGTCTATGAAGGTACAATGTCTTATGGTAAACAACAATGACGCTTGGTTATGGAACAAGAGGATTGCTCACATTCACATGGAGCACTTGAACAAATTGGTTAAGCATGACTTAGTTATTGGTCTACCAAAGATGAAGTTCATCAAAGACAAATTATGTAGTGCATGCCAAAAGGGCAAACAGACCAAATCAACTTTCAAACCAAAGAATGTGGTTTCAACAACAAGACCACTTCAATTGTTGCACATGGATCTTTTTGGTCCATCTAGAACAAGAAGCTTCGGAGGTAACATTTATGCTTTAGTTATTGTAGATGATTTTTCCCGTTTCACTTGGACTTTGTTTTTAGTGCACAAAAATGAAGCATTCAAGGCATTCAAGAGATATGCAAAACAAGTTCAAAATGAGAAGTCATTAAAGATAACATCAATCCGAAGTGATCATGGTGGAGAGTTCAAAAACAGTCTATTTGAAGAATTTTTTGAAGAAAATGGGATCTTCCACAATTTTTCAGCACCGAGAACTCCACAACAAAATGGAGTAGTTGAAAGGAAAAATAGGTCTTTGGTGGAGCTTGCTAGAACCATGCTAAGTGACTCAAGTTTGCCTAAATATTTTTGGGCGGATGCGGTAAGCACGACATGTTATGTAAGCAATCGCGTGATCATAAGACCTATACTAAATAAAACTCCATATGAGATTTACAAAGGAAGAAAACCAAATATCTCTCACTTTCATATTTTCGGGTGCAAATGTTTTGTCCTTAACAACGACAAAGACAATCTCGGTAAGTTCGATGAAAAATCGGATGAAGGTATTTTTCTTGGTACTCCCTTTCTAGCAAAGCTTTTAGAATTTACAATAAAAGAACTTTAACTATAGAAGAATCAATGCATTTTTCTTTTGATGAATCTAACACCTCCAAGGAGGAAGTTGTTATTTGTGATGATGATGATTCTATAGATCTATCTCATGAGAATTCTTGCGGAGATGGCAAAATTGTCAATCCGGAACAAACACATGAACTTTCACATCAAAATGAAAATGATGATGATCTTCCTCAAGAATGGAGAACTCATCGTGATCATCCAATTGACAACATAATTGGAGATATTAGCAAAGGAGTATCTACACGGCTAAATCTTAAGGATGCATGCTTGAATATGGCGTTTGTATCTCAAGTTGAACCTACTAAAGTGGCTAAAGCACTAGAAGATGATCAATGGATCCTTGCCATGCAAGAGGAGTTAAACCAATTCGAGCGGAACGAAGTTTGGGAACTTGTTCCTAATCCAGGAAATAAACGTATCATTGGAACCAAATGGGTTTTCAAAAACAAGATGGATGAAAATGGAATAATCACTCGAAACAAGGAAAGACTAGTTGCTCAAGGATACAACCAAGAGGAAGGAATTGATTTTGAAGAAACTTTTGCTCCGGTAGCACGTTTGGAAGAAATAAGATTATTACTTGCATATGCATGCTCATTGGACTTTGAACTTTTTCAAATGGATGTAAAAAGCGCATTTCTCAACGGATTCATAAATGAAGAAGTCTATGTAAAGCAACCTCCCGGATTTGAAGACTTCAAACATCCTAATCATGTCTTCAAACTGAAGAAAGCTCTCTATGGGCTGAAGCAAGCACCAAGGGCTTGGTATGATAGACTAAGCGCATTCCTATGTGAAAAAGGGTTTGTAAAGGGTAAAGTTGATACCACTCTCTTCATAAAAAATGTTAATCATCATACCTTACTTGTACAAATCTATGTAGATGATATTGTTTTCGGTTCAACTAACCAAAATATGTGCAAGGAATTTTCGTCTATGATGCAAGGAGAGTTTGAGATGTCTATGATGGGAAGATTGAATTTCTTTCTCGGTCTTCAAATTAAGCAACTCAAACATGGTATCTTCGTAAACCAATCAAAATATTGCAAAGACCTTATAAAGAAGTTTGAGATGGAAAGCAGCAAAGAAAGTGCAATTCCTATGGGATCCGACACCTATCTTGATCCAGATAAATTAGGGGAATCTATTGACATAACTAAGTATCGTGGAATGATTGGCTCACTCCTCTATTTAACAGCAAGTAGACCTGACATCATGTTCAGCGTTTGCCTATGTGCAAGATATCAAGCCAATCCTAAAGAGTCTCACCTTGCAGCAGTCAAGCGCATAATAAAATATCTCAAAGGAACAACCAACGTCGGATTATGGTATCCAAAAGGTAGTATGTGCAATCTAGTTGGTTATTCTGATGCTGACTATGCAGGTTGTAAAACTGATCGCAAAAGCACAAGTGGAACATGTCACATTCTCGGAAATGCCTTGGTTTCATGGTCATGCAAAAAGCAAGCAAGCGTCGCTCTCAGCACTGCCGAAGCAGAATACATTGCGGCTGGAAGTGGATGCGCTCAAATTCTCTGGCTAAAACAACAATTACTTGACTATGGAGTAAACCTTGGATGCATTCCGCTTCGATGTGATAACACAAGCGCGATCAACATTACGAAAAATCCAGTTATGCATTCTCGGACAAAACACATTGACATCAGACATTATTTCATCCGAGATCATGTTCTCAAAGGAGATGTCGAGATCACTTTCGTGGACACTCAAAATCAACTTGCGGACATCTTCACAAAACCACTTGCAAAGGATGCATTTTTTAAAATTCGTCGTGAACTTGGAATCCTAGATGAACAAGATATATAAGGTGCACTCTATCCTTAATTATACTTTAATGTACATATATATGTGTTTATACATTATTTCAAATGTTAAAAATAATGGTTTTTAAATTTTTTCTTTAAGTAAATCGATTTACACAATATGTCAATCGATTTACCACTGAAGCAAATCATTTTTTTTATTAAATCTTTTGTGTAAATCGATTTACACAATATGTAAATCGATTTACCACTGAACGAAAATTCTTTTTCATAAAAATTTTCTGTGTAAATCGATTTAACCAAGGGGCAAATCGATTTACCACAGAATCTGAAGCATTTTCTGTGTACTTTTTCTATGAAAATTAATTTTTAGCATGTGATACTTGTATGAGCTTTTAATATATTGGTCAAACTTTCATTGTCTCTCAACCTCCCACCTTATTATTGACCAATCATGATACCTTGACCAAATCACCCAATTAAAACCTCATAAAGACCTCACTTACTCTCTCTATTATTTAAACTCACCAAAACTATCTCATAACACCAACACTCTCTCTCTCATAACAACAACAAAAAAACTCTATATCTTTCTTCTCAAAACCCTAACCAGATCGATGGCTCCCAAGAGAAAAGCATATGCCTCAGAGAAAGGAAAGAAGAAAGCTGCTTCAACATCTGAAAACTTTATGCTCGAATACCTCTCGGATCCACAGCGTGACAGATTTATCAAGCATTTTCAAAAGAAAATTATCTCAGCTCCAAAATTTGGTATGTTATCTACTTTTCCAGATGAATGCTTCTCGTTTCAAAGGGATTTAATTGCTTATGGTTTAGAACCATTAATATCATCACATGGTTTCTATTACCCGGATCTAATTAGAATCTTCTACAGCAATATGTGCTATGATAACAACAAATGTTATACCTATGTGCTTGGAAAAAGAATTCCTCTGCATTCCAAAACTATTGGCAGAATTTTGAACATTCCATATTCTGGAAGTACCCTCTATGATCCAGAGGATGCTTCTTGGGAAAATTATCAGAAGCGAGAATTTTTCTATAGCATTGGAAGGTTATCAGAATCTGAATACCGTGCAAAGCGGATTCAAAGTCTTGGCGGGGTTATTCCAGCTTGGGACACATGGAGTGCTGGAAATTTTCATATTGATGATAGGTTGTTTCACTATTTTCTGGTGTATATTCGGTTTCCTAGAGCAGGGAATCATTGTACTGCGACCGACCTAGAACTGCAAATTATCTATGCGAGGAAAAATGGAATTCCTGTAAACTGGGCAAAATTGATTGTGGTGCATATGCTAAAAGTTGCCGCAAGGGCCACCTTTCTACCATATGCATACTTCATTACAAGGATTCTGGTAGCATTTGATATAGATTTTACTGGATTTGAGCAGATTGAAATGGATCCAATCACCACTAGGATCTCCATCAAAAATGTTGATTCAAGGATGGGTGTTCATTTCAATGCTGAAGCAAAGACCATCACATACATTGGAGAGGATGTTGTAGGTGATGAAGGTAATAATGCAGATGAAGAAGACCATGAAATTCCTCCTCCTGTTGCCTCTTCCGGTCCAACAAATCAAGATGTTATGGATTACATGACGCAACAGTTTGCTTCTCTCAATTCTAACATCAATTCTCGATGGACTGAGATAAATGACTCTACCTCCTCTCGTATAAATGCTTTTCAGAATAATGTGAACCAACAATTTTCATACCTCTATTCACATCTTCATATCCCTCCATACGACCCAAACAATCCAGCACCTCCGCCTCCTCAATACACTGAACCACCTCTACAACAACAATTTCCATATCAAGGACCTTTCTAATGTGTTCCTGGTCAATATTATTAAATTCTTGTTATAAGTATCATTATGTTTTTGTATTGTTGTATTTCAAGTGTTCGTTTTATGTATTGTGTACTTGAACTTTGTTCGATAATTTTAGAAGTTTTTGTTTTCGTTCATGTTCATATATATTTTATTATGTTATCATTTCTTGTTGCATCTTTCCCTTCTTTTTGATAATGTCAAAGGGGGAGAAGGATGTAATAGCACTTTATGGTTGTTTGTTTTCATTGTCTTTACAGGGCAAGATTTCAAAACTTTTTTTCCATAGGGGGAGAAATCTTCTCAGGGGGAGAAAACACATTTTGCTCAAATTATGAACAACTCATAAAGGAAAATGGTTTGTCATCATCAAAAAGGGGGAGAATGTAATCTCAAGCCTCAACTCAACTTTAGCTTTGATGAAAGATAAACAAGCTAGTTTGATGAAAGACAAACAAGCATTATGGCAATAAGGAAAAGAAGTAGAAATTAACTTAAAGCATCATTCACTCAAAGCTTCAAGGATCATGGCAAGCAATCAAGTATATCAATTCTCAATTGAACTGCATTGATTAGAAATGCTCAAAAATGATATACACACTTGCCACAACACTTCACTTAAATTTCAAAACAAATTTTAAGTTTTTCTCTACTGTAAATCGATTAACATCTTGTGTAAATCGATTTACACATGCTTTTTCAAAAAACTAATTGTCTCTGCCAGCAATCGATTTACATGAAGTGTAAATCGATTGATCACAAAACAAACTGAATTTTTAACTCTTGTAAATCGATTTACACAACATGCTAATCGATTTACACTTTAAATTTTTTGAAAACATGAACGTTACAAACCCGTGCAATCGATTTACATCTTATGTTAATCGATTTACACATTGAAAATTTTGAAAAATCTGAACTGGTTTCAAGATATCCTTCACACCTTTTCTCCAATAGTTGCATGGTCAAACATTGCATCTTGTCAAGTTTTTCAAACAGAAAAGTGTCCATTTGGAAAGGTATCTTGATTACTATATATTACAAAATCTTTCAAATCACAAACAACTCTTCTCTTATGCAATAATTCTGAACTTTGTAAAATATTCAAACTTCATATTTCTTAACTTTTAAGAACAAAGATTTTCTGCACTTTCACACATATAAAGAACAAAAATCTTTGAGCATTATCTAATCATTGTGTTACAGTTTGAATTGCTTACAAGAGAAGAAAGAAGAAACTTCAAAGAAGTCACTCTATGTGATCAATATCTTTCAAGAAATCATACTTCATAAAATTATACAAAGTGTAACTTATTTCCAGGATTGTTGGAATTAAGTATTAGATTACTTTTGTTCCTTGTTGTCCATTGTTGGAAACAAGAGGTATCTTTTGAGAGGATTGTTCTCATTAGACTTATTGGAAATCCAAGAGGGTGTTCTTGGTATTTGTTAGGTTCTTTAGTTGATAAGACTAGGAAGAGTCTTGTAAAAGTTCTAACAAAATAGTAAAATCTCTTGCGTGTTTGCAAGGGGACTGGACGTACTTCCAGGGTGTGGAAGGAACCAGGATAAATCTCCGTGTCTCTTTACTTTCTGCACTTTACAGTTTTCAAAGCACTAAATCAAAACCAGAAAGTATAAAATAAGTCAAAAATCTACCACCACCTAATTCACCCCCCCTCTTAGGCGCAATCTTAAACTTACACAATCGAAGAGCATGGCCTGGAGGCATTCGAAAATCAAAAGTGTTCAGGTTCATTCCAGATTCCAAAGAGACATGAATATTTCAAAAAAGGAAATAATTTAATGTGTCTGATTCTTGTATCATGGCCTTAAAGGCTTGTTTAAATGGCTGTCCCTTGCCATTTTCATGCACCCTCACGCCCCTATAAATAGGAGGCCAGTGACACATTACAAAGGGGGAACAAGAACGAAAAAAACACATAGAAAAAACAGAGAAAAGAAAAAATAGAGGATTTGGAGATACGCTGCCCACAACCCACCAAAGGTTATCAGCATTTTCATCCAAGCCAAAGCAACCATTCCACACTCAGAACTACAGATCAAAGCACCTCTGTTTGGTAAAAAAAAAATCTAATCTCAAACTCATTCGGTCTCTGATTTAAATTCATTTTGATTGCATATTCACGTTATTATTGTTGTTTGTGAATGATTTAATGTGATACATGTAAGCTACAACACAAAGATGAGATTGTGCCATTGCTTGGGCACAATCTGAGTTTCTCCTTCGAATCCTAGGATAAAACAAACCCAGACCTAGATTCAGCATGTTCGAATTGGAAGGAGATTCGAATCAGGGGGGTAAAGTCCCCCCCCTGGACCTTTAACATTTGTTTCGTTTTGCAGGAAATATATTCTCAGAATCCTGTTCAGAGTTTCGAAGCTTAGCAGCTTAGCTTCGAACTGGATCCAGGATTTCCAAATCGAAGGATGACATATCCAGATCGAACACCCTCAGAGTGCAGCCCCTCATGCACCTTCGATCAAGCCTCTTCAGTGGGTCGAAAGACAACCCACACCTCTTTCGACCCAGGCCTCCAGAATTATATTTTTTCTTGATTTACTGCCTGATTTCATTTTTGTTTTGACCATTTTATTTGTTTTTTTTAATCAACATAAAAGTCATAAAAAATAAGTAACTTAGAATTAGTTTATTTTTTAAGGATTTAATTTAGTTAATTATTTTAACTTATTTTCTTCAATTTTAAAATCAGTAGACTTAGGATTTATTTGAATTCAATCCTTTTCATAAACAAAAAAATGCAAAAAAATATTAGGTATGTTTTAGAGTTAATTTTAATCAGTATTTTTAATTAATTAAATTTGACTTAATTGAACATTTAGCATTTTCCAAACAAAATAAAACTCAAAAAATATTTTCTTTTTAATTAATTAATCATTAGTTAGGCTTAATTCTTAAATCAAAAATGACAAAAAATATGCTTTATTCAATAAAAGGGTCAAAACCCTAAAGGACATTCCGATTCAATTTTCGCGCGCGTTTATTTTATTGTAACTGCCTACTGGGATGTAATAGCTTAACTAAGACTTTTACTTTACTGCTTTATTCCCCCAATTTTGGACATGTAAATAATCCCCCTCCCCGAAGCCTTGTAATAGCGTAGGATTTACAATTTCCGCACTTTAAATTCCTGTACATATATTAACTGCTTAGATGTATGCTAACTAGGATTGTATGACAAGATCTAAAAACAAATGGTAGAACACCTAAATATACAAAGATAATATAACTGAAAAACAATACACTCGCACATGCCACTCTTAGGGTACACCTCACTTGGTTGCCTCGAACGTGGTCATTGAGTATAGGAAGTCTTAGAGGTCGCCCTCCTGTCCAAAGATCAAAGTTGTCTCGAAACGGTTGCCTCGATAAAAATGATCTAAGACATTAGGGTTACCGCTAAAGCATCCTAACATTGCTTTAGTGACCACACGTCCCTTAAACCGAATTGACCCGAGAACTCCAACGACGGTGCTACCTACTCCTCAATAGTGGGATAACGCTGTCTAAAGGAAATTTGCACAGTTTAATTCCTTTTTGAGTAGGTAGATGTTATTAAGTACTTGCTCCTTTTAAAAAACAAAACAAAACTTTTCGCACTTACACCCCTCTTCAAAAACAAAACTCTTTTCAAAACCCACAAACACAAAGAAAAGCAAACTTTTGAAAACATAGTGAGTAAGTACCTAAGAGCCCGTGGATAACCACGGATAGAAAGGATGCTAACACCTTCCCTTTCTATAACCTACCTCCCGAACCCGAGAAACATCTCGAAAAGGAATTTTTCTGTGCTTTTGTCCTTTCCTTGTTAGATAAAATAAAAGACGGTGGTGACTCTTGCTTACCGCGACATTTTGCGAAAACAAACGCAAAACACGAACCTGCATTCCAAAAACAGTCAGTTCTCATTCCCACCGATCACAATATCCTACAAAACAAGAACAAATATTAATATCCAAAATCCTTGAAATGGTTAGTGGATGCATGTGATGTTCATGATGTCCATGATGTTATGTACAAGTATGCATATACAAGCAAAATAAACAAGTTCTTAGTTTAGGCTTGCATGGGGTTTTATAGGTAAGTACCCTCTTGAAGTTTAGTTGGCTTAAACCTGTCCTAATAATAATAACCGGGTTCTAAGGAGCTCAATATCACCAGATTGTTTCCTTGGTCATTGTTTCAGCTCAAGCCTCTTTAATGGCGACTGAAATATCCCAAGAAACCAACCCTCAATGAGTGTAGTATCGAGTATTTACCAACTTCGGTCTGCATCAAAGCTGGTCATCTCACTACATCCTAAAGGCCAAGTTGGTCAAGTAAGGGTTCTAGAAGTTCATTAGTGCTCCATGACATCACTCAGCGGCCCCGTATTCTCTTTGATTGACTCAAAGGCTACCGGTACCCACAAATATGTCACACTAACATAGTTATTGCTTAGACCATGTCGGTGTACTCCGCACAGTTTCCACAACGTTTTGCTATTTACCTATAATGTATCCCAAATCCGGGTAGAGGATTTCAAACCCAAACAAAGAACCATAATGTAAAGCATATAAGTCAAAAAATGTAAGCAAATAAATGTGATATAGCTTTAAGGTAACCCCACTCTTATAATTTCTCCCAACAGAGTCGCCAGTTCTGTGATACCGTGGGAGAACTGACTTGAGGGTTTTGCATTTTATCGCAAATATTGCGGTTAGCAAGAGTCGCCACCGAATTTTCTTTTATCCAAAAGGAAAGGTGAAAACACTGACATTCAACAAGTTTACTTTAATAGTTAGGAGTGGGGTCCTAAGTTCATCAACTGAAGTAACAAACATATCTTCTTCAATGGCATTGGTATTATGGCCATGTTTGGGCATATGGGCAAAAATGACATTTGGCTTTTCGGGCGCATCAAATTCAATCTCTTTGGCTTCAATGAGGACTTGTACTTTGTTCTTTAGAGCCCAACAGTTATTAGTGTCGTGGCTGAGACTTTCAGAGTGGTATGCACAACGCGCATTGGGATGATAGTGAGGAGATGTTGTGTTAGGGTTCTTTGGAGCTTATTTCAAAGTCACCAGGTTGGATCTTAATAGATATGGCAATACTTGAGATAGGGTCATGTTAATTCTGGTGAACTGTCTGACTGGTCTTTCCATCCTTGGTTGGTTGTTTCTTTGCTGATCATGTGCAGGTTTAGGAATCATAACAACCCTCACCATTGGATGACGTTCGGCCCTATCTTGATTTCTCTGAGGATAAACAACAACCACTTCTTTCTTTCCGATAAATGGCTTTCTTATAGCAGCAGAGGATGTATCCTTTTGAATCTTTCCACTTTTTATCCCAGCTTTTACCCTCTCTCCGGTCAATATCAGTTCCGTAAAACCTGTCGATGAACTCCCAATTAGGTGATTGAAGAAGGGACCAGACAAGGTGCCCAAAAACATGTCTATTAATTCTCTTTCAGATAGGGGAGGTTGAACTCTTCCAGACAAGTCTCTCCATTTTTGCGTATAGTCCTTGAAACCTTCATTGGAAACCATGGCCATACTCTAGAGTTAAGTACAAGTAGGTGCAAGATCAGCATTGTATTGGTATTGTCTGTAGCAAGATCTTTCCAGTTATGAACGTTGGCTCTTTCTAACTGATAAAACCAATTAAGTTGAGTTCCAGACAGACTGTCTTGGAAGAAGTGTTCCCATAAGTCTTTGTCAACGGTATGGGGTTGGATTTTCGTCACATAGGATCGGAGATACATTTTAGGGAATGAAACTCCGTCATATTTGGCGAACACGGGTGCTTTGAATTTTGGAGGAATGACAATCCCCGATACTAAACCCAATTCCTCAAAGTCCAAGCCAGACACTTTTTAGATTTCCATTGCGCTCAACCGCTCCTCGAGATGTTTATACTTGTCCTCAGCTGGAGGGTATTGTTCTTCAGAATAGTCTTCTTCTTCCTCTTCCTCTTATGATTTTGACGGGACAATTGTTTCCTTGCCTTTCCCATCTTGATTGTCTCTCTCACCGGATGTTTTTGCAAAGTCTAGGGTCCTTCTTGTCTTCCCATGAAATCTTCTTCCCATGTTTAGGACTCCGGTTACCTTCTTTGTCTTCTTTTTCTTTTCCTCAGCCAGCAAAGTCTTCAACTCTTCTTGTCCTTTGGCCAAAGTTAAGAACAACTGTTGAAACCGTGCATTCTGAGCTTGGAGATCCTTCACCGTTTGCTCGAGATCCATCTTACTGAAATAAACAGTAGAGAGATGAGGAGACTTGTTGCAAGAAACCTACTTATGCTATGATGAATGGTAAATGCGTATGCAATGATTTTAAGTAATTTAAGATTCAAATTCGTTTTATACAAAAAGGAAACACACGTTATATTAATAGATTAAAGCTTGAGTACAATAATGCCTTCTTGGTCAAAACAAATACAAGAAACTCTAAGATAAAAAGGTAGTGTGCATCCTCTTTGGTGCAATGTAGGCATTCAGAGTCTGCTCCTCATGAAGTAGCCTAGTGAGTTCCAAAAACTTCTTCTTGCTTGCGTAGAATTGGGATTCGAAGGTATCTCTCTCCCTCTTGAGTTGTATCCAATCCCTTTGTAGGTCTTCAAGAGAGGTAGGCATGTCAGGATGTAGGATAGTGTATGGAACATCTCCTTCCATGACAGGCTCAATGATTACCGGGAGAATGGAGGGGTAAGGCATCATAAGACTCTGAGCACGAGTTCGTACCCATTTGAGGTAAGGCTCAAGAGGGATGGAATTTTTATTCCCCAAAGTCTTGCTATCTACCTTATTTAACATCTTCCAAGCTCAGATAAATCTCTGGCGAAGACGTTGATCATCGTTGTCGTAGTCAAATACCAAACCTTGAATCAACATCTCGTGCAGGTTACCCCTTCGGGCGTAGACAATCTGTCTTAAGGCTAAGCAGGGGTTGTAGGTGATACCTCCCCTAATGCCAAGTAAAGGGACATTAGGAAATTCTCCACAACGGTCGACCATAGTAACATTCTCTATGGATCGGGAGCACCAATGAATGTCTGAATGTTTGAGCGTCATCAACCTTTGTGACCACCTTGAACCTTGCTCATTCTTTAATACAGATTGGGGAAGATGCCACATAAACCATCTTGCCAAGAGAGGAGTGCAACACATAAGGACACCTCTTTTCCTCATTGTGCGAGTGTGAAAAGAGTGTAGGATATCCCCTAGTAATGTAGGCACCGGGTTGTGGGATATGAAGATTTTGACGGTGTTCACATCTATGAGTTGGTCAGGATTTGGAAACAACACCATCCCATAGATGAGGAGAGCCAAAATTTCCTCAAAGGCTTGCATATCCAAAGAATTCCAACTGCTTTGGGCTTTCTCAAACAGGAACTTTGCTAGGAAACCTTTGACACTGCTCTTTGTTTCCCAATGAGTTGTGACATCAGATGAGTGCAAGTGTAGAGATTGAGCAATCTCTTCTAGCTTTGGGTCTCTTTCCATACCGTTGAAAGGTAGTTATTTGAGAATGGGAATCCTCAAAAGTCGGGAGAATTCTTCCAAAGTAGGCACAAGCTAATAGTCAGGAAATGTGAAGCAATGGAGTAAAGGATCAAAGAACTAAAAGAGCACTTTCATCATGTCCTCATCTGTGTTGGAGGTGACCAAGTTGAGTAGGCGACCATGTCTCTCGGTGAATGAAGAGTTTTCAGGAATCCTTGTGTTGTACCCCAAAATTTGCCCTCTCATGTTTTCCAAAGTCTTCCCCCTGCATGGTTGATCACAAACTCCTGCCTAAGGAAAAAGAAATTTTTTTGAAGATGAACAAAGTGTCTTTCGATTGGCATCTGGGAAAGGTCTTCGATTGGGTATCCAAAATCCTTCGATCAAGCTTTGGTTCACCAGTCTTCGATTGGGCATTTGGCACTCTTCGATCAGACTCTGACTAGTAAGCTTTGATTAGGTGTTTGGAACCCTTCGATCAAGCTTTGGTCTGCAAGTCTTCGACTGAGAACTGGACCCCCTTCGATCAAGTCAATGTCACAATGCTTCGACTATGCATTAACTACTTCAGGCTTACCTTCGACTCACCAGGAAAGAGGCTCATTCGAAGAACATGTACATGACTCATTCGAAGAAGCATTTAGAAGGCCCATTCGAAAGGTACATGAGAAGTCCATTCGAAGGAGGCAACTCAAGACCATTCGAAAGAGGCCATCAAGAGGGCACTCAAAAAACATGTCCAGGTACACTAAACATGAGAAAATGGCATGTTTCCCTTGCAAATATAAAAATAATTAAATGTTGATTGTGGATTTAATTCCTGAGTTAAAGGCCAGATTCTTGCCTTTTCTGTTCCTAACTGCATAAAGAGCTGATTCGACCAGAGTGATTCTTTTCAAATCAAGCAGTCGAAGCAGATGAAGTCCATTCGAAGGAGGCAACTCAAGGCCAATCGAAGAGCATGGCCTTAAGGTATTCGAAAATCAAAACATGTCCAGGTTCATTCCAGATTCCAAAGAGACATGAATATTTCAAAAAAGGAAGTAATTTAATGTGTCTGATTCTTGTCTCATGGCTTTAAAGGCCTGTTTAAATGGCTGTTCCTTGCCATTTTCGTGCACCCTCACACTCCTATAAATACAAGGGCCAGTGGCATATTACAGAGGGGGAACAGGCCAGAAAAACAGACAGAGACAGAACAAAAAAAGGAGAAAAAGAAACAGGGAGAATTTGGAGATACGCTGCCCACCACAGGTTGTCAACATTGTCATAATTTTCCAAGCCAAAGCAGTCCTTCAGATCGAAGGTGCCCACGCCTAGAAGCCCTCAGATTGAAAGTGCTCCCATCCATCCAGTACCCAAATCGAAGATTCAATCTGCTGGTAAGAGAGGGTAAATTGTCAAAACTTTTCATTTTGCATAACACCTCCATATTTTCTATCCCATTCGATTTTCCATCCTAGACAGAATTCAAGGGCTTGGGTTTGGCCCCAGGTCATGTTCTTCGTTTGCTAACATTTACTGCAGATTTAGCCTGAAAAGACTCAGCGCACGCAGGATCGAAGGGCATGGGGTTTGATACCAGGCCCTGAGTTTTATTTTGCTAACATACTTTTGCAGGTATAATATCCCAGATCAAAGGAGACACCTTCTCTGGATCGAAGAAGGCATTTTTCCCAGGATCGAAGGGAAATACCCTTCCCTGGATCGAAGGTTGTTCATGCCCACTTCCTGGCCCAATCGAAAGAACCATGACCCTGTTAGGATCGAAGCTTCCATTCCCTCCTTGGCTCTAAGCTCCTTTTTTCCCTGGATCAAAGGATCCCCCTTGTATTTTATTTTTGTTTTCATTGACATCTTTTTATCTTTTAAATTAACATTAAAATAAAAAAAATCACAAAAACATTAGGCTAGTTTTTTCCTATTAAATTAACGTTGTTAATTAATCATTTAATTATTTTAATATTTTTCCAAAACTAAAATTAAGTAGATTTAGATCATTTTCCCAAAATAAAATAAAATAACAAAAAGGATTTTATTCTTAGGATTTTTAGAGGTTATTTTCATATTCGCGCGCGTTTATTTTATTATAATTGTCTACTGGTTTGTAATAGCTTAACTAAGACTTTTACACTTTACTGCTTTATTCCCACAATTTTGGACATGTAAATAATCCCCCTCCCCGAAGCCTTGTAATAGCGTAGGATTTACAATTCCCGCACTTTAAATTCCTGTACATATATTAACTGTTTAGATGTATGCTAACTAGGCTATGCATGACTAGATTAACTCTTAACTTAAAATCAACAGTAGCTCACCATGACATGCAAAGATAATATAACTGAAAATTGACACACTTGCACATGCCACTCCTAGGGTACACCTCACTTGGTTGTCTCGAACGTGGTCATTAAGTATAGGATGTTTTAGGGGTCGTCCTTTTGTCCAAAGATCATAAGTTGCCTCGAAACGGTTGCCTCGGAAAAATGATCTAAGACATTAGGATTACCGCTAAGGCGTCCTAACGTTGCTTTAGTGACCACACGTCCCTTAAATCGAATTGACCCGAAAACTCCAACGACGGTGCTACCTAATCCTCAATAGTTGGATAGCACTGTCTAAAGGACATTTGCACAGTTTAATTCCCTTTTGAGTAGGTAGAGGTTCTTAAGTACTTGCTCCTTTAAAAACAAAACAAAACTTTTCGCACTTACACCCCTTTTAAAACAAAAACTCTTTTTAAAACCCACAAACACAAAGAAAAGCAAACTTTTGAAAACATAGTGAGCAAGTACCTAAGAGCCCGTGGATAACCACAGATAGAAAGGGTGCTAACACCTTCCCTTTCTATAATCTACCTCCCGAACCTGAGAAATATCTCGAAAAGGAATTTTTCTGTGCTTTTGTCCTTTCCTTGTTGGATAAAATAAAAGACGGTGGCGACTCTTGCTTACCGCGACATTTTGCGAAAACAAACGCAAACGCGAACCAACATTCCAAAACAGTCAGTTCTCATTCCCACCAATCACAGAACTGGCGACTCTGCTGGGGATATCTTTATAAGTGAGGTGTACCTTAGGATTAGATCACTTGTGTTTTCAATTGTATGCTTTGTATGCTTTAAATTTTGTGGGCTTGTATCGGAGTTCTATAGATCCTAACCCGGATCCGGGGGTACCCTTTTTAGGTAAGTAGCAATAAACTGTGAGGGATCTGTCCGGCGTAGACCGACACGGATGAAGCAGTAGCTACATTGGTGTGACACCTTGGTCTGTACCGATATCCCTTGTGTTGGAACGAGGAGAATATGGGTCTTCTGAGGAGTCATTAAGCACCAACTGACCTTAGAACCTTAAATTGACCAACTTGGCCATAGAACAGTAGCAGTATGCTACACTCATTGAGACTAAACTCTCGCGATGATTTCGGCCGCAAGAAAAGGTTGCTAAACTAGCATTATGATCGATTGAGGGTAGTCAGTGATATTGAGATCCTCTAAAACCCGGTTACTATTTTTAGGACAGGTTTAAACCAACTAAACTGAAAGAGGGTAATGCCTAAACTCCATGCCAGCCTAAACTTAAGGCTATATGTGTGACTTGTGTGCCTTCAAACTTGAACTACTTGCACGTTCTTGTTATCTGACAGCATGAGTTCCTTGCAGGTTTTGTTTACAGTCCTTATCCAATAATTTGGACTTATTACAGGGTTTGCTTACAACACCTCACACGTTTGCTTAAGCGCATAGCATACACATCATAACATCATACCATAGCATTTTCCTTAACCATTTCAAGGACCTCAAAGGTCTGTGATGCAGGTTATGGTAAATCAAATGTCTAGCAAGGGGCAAAGGGGATTTATTTTCCTCTAGCCAATGCCATCTAGAGATCAAAACATGATAACTTGAGTCAGGGGATATGACCCACTCGATATGGTGAGCTTGACTCTTGAAGAAGGACTCTTAACGACACGAAGTTTCTTCAATCAAATCCTAACAGTTTCTTGTTTACCCCGCGAGATCCTTGAAAACATCACATACATATATCATACATATCATTGCATAACAGGTCTTCCAGTACAGGTCTCTCATGTTCTCGCTATTTATTTCAGCAATGGCTCTCCAACAAGACAACCAAGATCTTCATACTCAAGAGACTCAGTTCAGGGAAATCTTCCTAAACCTATCCAAGGGGCAGGAAGAGTTGAGAACACTCCTCATGGGGAATTTGGTCAAGAAAAGTCCTGAAGACAATAAGGACGAACAGCTGAAACATCTGCAAACTGAGGTAGATGCAATGAGAACCCAGATGCTGGGGCAGATGGCTCTTATCCAAGGCCTAACCCGGGAACAAGAAGAGTTGAGAACTATCATCAACCAGCTTCATCAAGACAGATACAACAACATGAAGCAAATGGTCAAGGCTGGGGATCAAATCATTAATCAGCCTCCAAGAAGTCAAAGGTTTGGTTTGATGAAGAATAGACCTCTCCAAGTTGCTACTACCTCACAGGTCCAACAACAACCTCGCCAAGAACAACGGGTTAATCAGAGGCAGTTTACCAAGCTCAGCATGCCGTTGTCTCAAGCTTTACAACACCCGTTGAGGTTAAATCTTGTGACATTGGTAGGACCTCATCCGAATCCTAAGACTTCTTCACCCAACTACAATCCTGATGCAAGGTGTGCATACCATTCTAACAGCCCGGAGCATGATACTGACGACTGTTGGTAGTTGAAGTACAAAATTCAAAACCTGGTTGATGAAGGAGCATTAGAATTCACACAAGATGGTCAGGCTGAGTTCTTCTACCATCCCTCCAAGGTTCACCATTTGAAGTGACAAAGTACTGAGACGACTTTTTGTTCATTAGAATTTTAATTTGTAATTTTCTTTTGATTGTTCAAACATTTATTCATGTCAAACTTTGTTACTTTATCAATGCATTGCATATGTTTGTTTTGAATCAGTTCATTCGTATTTCACTATGCTTAAATTGCTTTCATTTTTTGTGATGATCAACTCTCGATTAAAAAATTCTAAGCCTTTTGAGGGAGGATGACGAAAACGATACCACGATCTTTACAGTATGCTTTTGAATAGACCCTGCTGATGAGGTACAAGCATTGTTTCAAATCCTAAACAGTGGAATTATAAGGAAGATAATCCCTAGTCAACCCCTTTGAGCCAAAGAAGTCGGAGTTTTTCTTTTCACAAATTGAAACCTTTAATTTAAACCAGGGGCAAGGTAGTCTCTCAGTTAATTCAAAAGATGCGCATTCAAGTCGCAAAACTCTCAGTTCATAATACAACGAACGACATCAAAAGCATTCCTCTAGAATCAAAAAACAATGGTGGTTCCTTATCTCATAGGCAGTCAATCTCTCAAAAGAGAAAAGCCCAATAAGTCAAAACCTATGAAGGAGACTTACAAAACTGGGGCATCCCGCTGACTGTAATCTCGAAAACAGAAACAGTCAGGCAAAAGTTAGGGATAACAAATCAAAAGAACGAGGTCGCTACAAATCCTCAACAACATGGAAAATGTTGCAAAAATGATTGCCTTCCAACAAATTCAACTTGTGTGAACCATCACCAAAAACGTCGTTCCAGACTCATTTGGAGTTCAAATGCATAATTAACTGAGTTTAGGATTGAAGAACATCACGAAGAACGGGTGGGTACAAATAAATTTGAGCCTTTATCCTTTGTTTCATAAACCGTGAACCAGGCCACGTTATAACCATTAAAAGTCCTAGCTGAAGCATGGGTTAGTTCGAAAGCATACTGTTACAAAAGGTATCCTGACTCCTGTAGGGCTTGCTGTAAATCCTGAGTTGACATCACATTTTACAAAAAAAAATTGTCTATTTTACTGAAAAAAATTCCTTGAAAGAAGTCAGGATACCTTTTGTAAAAAGTCTGTTTTACTGGTGAATTGCCTCTTGGGCTTGTTTGGCTTGCTCTGATCAACCCGTTGTTCTTGGCGAGGTTGTTGTTGGACCTGTGAGGTAGTAGCAACTTGGAGAGGTTCATTCTTCATCAAACCAAACCTTTGACTTCTCGGAAGTTGATTAATGACTTGATCCTTAGCCTTGACTGTTTGCTTCATACTGTTGTATTTGTCTTGATGAAGCTGGTTGATCATAGTTCTCAACTCTTCTTGCTCTTGAGCTAAGCCTTGGATAAGATCCATCTGCCCCAGCATCTGGGTTCTCATTGCATCCACCTCAGTTTACAGATGTTTCAGCCGTTCGTCCTTACTGTCTTCAGGACTCTTCTTGACCAAATTCTCCATGAGGAGTGTTCTCAATTCTTCCTGCCCCTTGGATAGGCTTAGGAAGATTTCCCTGAACTGAGTCTCTTGAGTATGAAGATCCTGGTTGTCTTGTTGGAAAGCCATTGCTGAAATAAACAACGAGAACATGAGAAACCTGTATCGGATGACCTGTTATGCAATAATATGTATGATATATGTATGTGTGATACGGTGGGAGAACTGTCTATGGGTTTTGCGTTCGTATTCACACTTGTGCGGTTGAGCAAGAGTCGCCACCGACTTTTTATTTTATCCTAAAGGAAAGATTAAAAAAGCACAGCAAAAACCTTTTGAGATATTTCGTGGGTCCGGGGGGTAGATTATGAAAAGGGAAGGTATTAGCACCCTTTTCATCCATGGTTATCCATGGGCTCTTAGTTACTTGGTTTTTTAGATCACTTGCCTTGATTTTCGATTGCTTGAAAATGGTGTATAGGTGTGTGTGTTTGAAAATGTTTTGGAAGAAGATTCCTTGTCTTAGGCTACCCTTGTAACAATTCTTTACTCGAATATTTTACAAAGGTGTGTATCTTTTCGAAAAGATGTTTCAAAATGTTTTGAGAGTTTGTGTTGAAAGTGCTTGTGGAATGTGGTTTTTGAAAAGAAGGCAAGTGTTTTTGCAAGTTGATCTCAAATAACTAAGAGTTTTGTCTACCCTATTGTACTCAAAGGTTTTCTCTATGATTTCAACCCTTTTTAACAATTTTGTTCCACCATTGAATTTGGTGGACAATCTTGCGTTTAGGATGTTTGTTCGGGACGGGCGCGGGTCATCGTACGTATCATGAATGCAATGGTGCCAAGTGTCTTTGGCAATTTGCTTTGAAGGGACTATGATCATTCCATTTAGGCAACATTCGAAAGCGTCATCGAGGGACTTATGATCATTTGAATTTGTTTTGCCAAAGATACTCGACGTGCAAGCATGGCCCATTTTGGAAGGCAACATGTGGGATTACCCTAGAGGGTGCAAGTGTGATTGTGTATTGATTTCATGTATTCGTCTTGTATTAAGTTATCTAGCGTTTGATTTTATGTACATGCAAACCCTAGGTCTAACCATGGTATGTTTCGAAAGCGGTAAATTGCAAGAATTTAAAGTCTACGCTATTACAAAATAAGTATCCGGGAGTGGAGGTACAAATTTACGAATGGGGATGAGACTTAGGAATATAGTGTCCAATAAGTTACAACCAAATCGAATTTGCGATCAAATGTAAATGTAACGAATATCAATGTATAAGATAAGCAAATGTATATAGGAGCAATGTAAATGTATTGTGTAAGTGCACGTGTATATGTGTATGTATATTTGTATATGTAATTATTTACAGGTTAGAGATGTGAAATTGAATGTGTATTAAGTATTGTTTTGACTTAAAGAATTAAATGTTTGTTTAATTAATCCTTGTAATCTCGTATATTTTTAATATGTATGAAAAGAATGTTTTAATGAAAAGAAAAATGTTTTCAATTTAATTATATTGTGTAAAAAAAATGTATCTTTATTTGTATGTACCAAAAGTATGTTTTAATTAAATATCAAGAATTAAATTATGTATATTAGAAAAAATGTATTTTTAATTGTTATGTACGAAAAGTATTTTAATTAAATGTTTTAAATTTAAATTATGTAAAAAAAGTATTTTTATTTGTTATGTACAAAAAGGATATTTTAATTAAAAGAAAAAGGTTTTACATTTTAATTGTATTGTGTAATAAAAATGTATTTCAATTAATGAAAATATTTTGATGTCAATAAATAATAAAAGAAAGGGTTTTGTTAATTTAAATGTATATATAAAAAAAGAAAATGATGTTTTTAAAAAGAATTGGAAACAAAAAAAAAGAAAAGAAATGGGCTTTAGGCGTTTCAGACGTGGGGGGTGTGAGTTGGAATGGGCCTTGGGTGGTTGGAATGGGCAAGGCCCAGAGTTTGAAACAAACATCTTTAGGGTTAACGCGTTTTGTGTTCAGTGCGACATATGCTTAGGGTTTGTGAGCAGCGCGCCGTTCGTTCATTTTCATTCATCTTCTTCGTCCTTTGGCCATGGCTACTGAACAACGCCTCCTCACCTGAGCTACCAACGCTCCCCCCTAAACTCTCTTTCCTCCATAGCTCGAGTCCAGTGGTTTCATGACAACAAGGTTTGCTTTTGATGTTTTATACTTTTTTACGAATTGCATGTTTATTTCACTTTGAGCTTTGACCTTAAACTCTTGTTATTATGGAGGTGATGGAGAAAAAGAGAGAGAAAAGCTTACTACCTTCGTTCTCTGGAGATGGAGGAGAGGTAGGGTAGGTGGTGCTCCGGGAGCTTGCCGGCAGGGACGTGGTGCTGACGATCTCTTTGAGCTTCCTGGTATCTTTGTATATTTCCTTTGGTTTTATGATGATTATGAACTGAAAACCCCTTTTGAAAATTCGCTTCTTTCTTCTTCTCTCCTATTGCCTTGTTTACATGCCTCTGTACGCTTTTGTTATCTCTCTTCTTCTGACTTGTTGCCTCGTTGCTTACTTCTGTCGCCTATTTTGCTCGTATGCTTATGTTGCTTGCTTTTTCTGCCCTATGATGAACCTAGGGTTCTGAGGGCCTTGAATGCCCCTGAACGTTTGTTGCCTTTTTGATTTGCTTTGTATGATGCCCTGTGATGAGCACTCCTCTGAGGGCCTGCCTTGAATGTGCTTCTGAATGTTGGTTGCCTTTGGAATGTTTCTGAACGTTTGTTGCCTTGTATTGCCTAATGATGAAGAGATTCTGAAGGCATTTGGTGGGTTTGGGAAATTGGCTTTACAGGGTTTTGAATGGCTTATTTTTGGTTTAAGGCTGGAAGTTTCAGTCAATGCAGGTTCAAGGCTTTTGGTTCTTATGCTTGTTTATGCTTTTTTGTGTTTGAGGCTTGAACTGGTTATGAGGCTTGAACTGAATGGTACAGGTTATGGTTTTGAGGTTTTTTCAGTTTAGGCAGGTATGATGCTGAGGCAGGTTTGATGCTTCAGGTTTGATGCTTAGGCAGGTTGGGTGCTTAGGCAGGTTCTTGCTTAAGGTTTGATGCTTTGGGTTGATGGCCTTTTTGCTTTGACAGTGGTATTGTGAACTTGGGTGAATAATGGGTTTATGTTTTTTTTTTGGTTCCTCTTCCCCTTAGTTCAGGCAGGTATGTTGTTTGATATATTGTTACAGGTTCTGCTTTTTTTTAGGGTTAGCAGGTTAATGCTGGCTTATCGTTTTAGTTGACAGGATCCAAGGTTTTTAGACAGGCCTTTTGGTTATCTTGAGTTTGATGGTCTCTTTTTTCTCTTGAGACTTGAAGGCTTATGCTTTTTGTATATCTTTAGTGTATTGGTTTTTTTCTTTTTATCCACTGTGTTCAGCTTTTGTATATGTTTTCTTTCTATCTCTCAAGCCTAAAACCTAAGCCTGCTCTTCTATCTCTCTTCTTCTTTCTCTCTCAGTACAGTTTATATATTAAAATATGCTTATGCTGTACTTCTTTTTGCTGAAAGGGCCACTTTATTTTGGGAAATGATGAAAAGAAAATGTATTTGCTTGCATAACAATTTTGCTCTGCATTCTTGTCTCTTCTTTTGACAGCTTTTGTACTTTGTATCTTCTTTGATATCTTTGCCAAATCTTCTTTTCTTTGACAGCTTGGGTAGCCTTTTGGCATTTTGACAACAAGTTTGAATTTTTCAGTTTGGTTTGAACTTGGAGTTTTGAGATTTGAACTTATGCACTTTGGATAATTTTTGAATTGTGCAATTTTGACTTTTGGTGCATTCATTTTTAGCAAATAAACATTCGTCCCTCTTTGTGAACCAGGAGAAATCCCGTGATTTGCAGAGAGGGTTAACTGATCCCAATCAGTGGCCCTTAATGATGAACTGTCTTTTATTTATCTGTCATTATTTATTTATCTGCTTTTTGACTTTTTCTCTTTTTCTCTTGCAGATGAATAATTGAATGGAGGGGAGCAAAGGATAGCAGATGAAGAATTGAAGAATAGAAGACTTAGAAAAAATAGGATAGTTTCCTTTTTTTATTTAAATTTAAATTAATGTAAAATCATTGTTTGTAAATAAATTGTAAACAATAATTGTACAAATAATTTAAGAATAAATAAAAGTTTTCACTATCCAATTAATTCTATTTCCTCTTTTATTGTTTATTCATTATTTAAAATTCTTTGAATTAAAATAATCGAAAAATAAATTCCAATCACTTAACCTCAGAATAATAAATAATTTAAATAAACAATGCTCTAGCAATTTACTCAGTTAAACCTGGCCTTTCCAATATCCAAAGTAAAGCAACAGTTAACCAAAACAACTGATCAGGCGCATTCCCTTTTCACTGATTTTTACCAAGCACTGTAAATCCAAACTGCATATATCTTTTGACTGGCTCAAACAAACAAATGTGAATTCAAACCAAATGCATTCTTTTTACTGATTAAGTCAAACAATGCGAATCCAACCCAAATCTCGGAATAACTCGCAAAGTGCTGTAGAATTTAAATCCTTCTGAGAACGTGCCCAAAAAAAAACCCTAATTCCTGATTAAATTCCAAAGAGCGTTCGCCTTATCAAAGTTGAGCCAAAATCAACCAAAACCCTAAGCCAACTGTGTGAAACAATCCAGAGTCCTAAAAAATCAATAAAACCCTAATTTTGCTTGGCTGACGAAAAAAGTCCGTTTGTCCGATTCTTGAGCCAGTTTGAAAAATCAGGAAACGCCTGAAGCTGCGATCTCTTGTGGAAAAATGCGAGGGCAAATTTTGGGGTACAACAGTATGCAATGTTTTCAAGGATCTCGCGGGGTAAACAAAGAAACTTGTTAGAATCTGAATTTTGCAGCTTGATTGAAGGAACTTCATGTTGTTGAGAGTCCTTCTTCAAGAGTCAAAGCTCACCATATCGAGTGGGTCATAGCCCCTGACTCAAGTTGTCATGTTTTGATCTCCAAACATCCTTGGCTAGAGGAAAATAAATCCCCTTTGCCCCTTGCTAGACATTTGGTTCATCATGACCTGCATCACAAACCCTTGAGATCCTTGAAATGGGTTAGTTCTTATGCAAGATGTATGCAATGTTATGATGTTATGATGTTATGTTAAAGGCACACCACAAGTATTCACAAAAGGCAAACATGGCAAAGGCATACAAGTCACACCAGACAGCCCTTAGAGTTTAGGCCAGCATGAAGTTTAGGTACTACCCTCTTGAAGTTAGTTGGCTCAAAACCTGTCCTATGAATAGTAACCGGGTTCTAAGGAGCTCAATATCATTGGATTGTTTTCTGTGTTCATTGTTTTGATTTAGCCACTGAACTGGCGACCAAAATATTCCAAGAAAACAACCTTCAATGAGTGTAGTATCGAGTATCTACCAACTTCGGACTGCACCAAAGTCGGTCATCTCACTACCCCTAAAGAGGCCAGGATGGTCAAGTAGGGTTCTAAGGTCAGTTGATGCTTCACGACACCATGCGGCGGCCCCGTACTCTCCTTGACTTGACTCAAGGGTTACCGGTATTCACCAAAGTGCCACATCAACGTAGCAACTGCTTCAACCATGTCGGTATACCCCGCACAGTTCCCTCACAGTTTGTTGCTACTTCTAAAGGGTATCTCCAGATCCGGGTTAGGATCTATAAAACTCCGATACAAGCCCACAATATTAAAGCATTCAAGGCATACGATTGAAAACATGGTGATCTAATCCTAAGGTACACCTCACTTATAAAATATTTCCCCAACAGAGTCGCCAGTTCTGTGATAGGTGGAAATAGAACTGACTGTTTTTTGAAATGCTGGTTCGCGAAATGTCGCGGTAAGCAAGAGTCGCCACCGTCTTTTATTTTCTCCAACAAGGAAAGGACAAAAGCACAGCAAAATTCCTTTTCGAGATGTTTCTCGGTTCAGGAGGTAGATTATAGAAAGGGAAGGTGTTAGCACCCTTTCTATCCGTGGTTATCCACGGGATCTTAGGTACTTGCTCACTATGTTTTCAAAAGAGTTTGCTTTTCTTGTCTTTGTGGGTTTTGAAAAAGTTTGTTTTGAAAACTTCGCTTTGACTCTTGTATCTGTCCTCAAGAGTGTCATGAAGTGTTTGTTTGAAAACTTTTGTCAGAAAAGTGTAAGTGCGAAAAGTTGTTTTCGTTTTGAAAGAGCAAGTACCTTAGAACCTCTACCTACTCAAAAGAAATTAAGCTGTGTAAATGTCCTTTAGACAGTACTATCCCACTATTGAGAAGTAGGCAGCACCGTCGTTGGAGTTATTCGGGTCAATTCGATTATAGGGACATGTGTGGTCACCAAAGTAATAGTAGGACGCCTTAGCGGTAACCCTAATGTCCTAGATCCCTTTTTTTTTATCCGAGGCAACCGTTTCGAGGCAACTTGAATCTTTAGACAGGAGGGCGACCTCTAAAACACCCTATACTCAATGACCACGTCGAGGCAACCAAGTGAGGCGTACCCTAGGAGTGGCATGTGCGCGTGTGTCAGGATTCAGTTTATGTCATCTTTGCACATTTATTATGGTGAGCTACGGGTTGATTTTATTTTGAGAACAAGTCTTGTCATGCATAACAGTTAATAATTGTGCGGAAAGTAAATTGCGGAAAGTAAATCTACGCTATTACAAGGCGTCGGGTATTTACATCGCCAAAAACAACCCTTGAAAAGTAAATGCGAGAAAATAAAGAAAGCGATAAAAAGTCCTAATTACGCTATTACATCCTCGGAGCAATTACATAAATATGATCAAAAATTAATATGCGCGAAAAGAAATTTAATCGGGAAAGTCCTTAGGGTTTTGACCCTTTTTTGAGAAAGAGAGAGTTTTTGGTCCTTTTTGCATTTAATTAAATTAACCCTAAAACTAAGTAAAAGAAATATTTTTTAAGTTTTTTATGTTTTTAATGAAAATAAAATAAAATAGTCAAATATATTAATTAACCTAATTCTACATGGATTTTATTTATTGTGAAAAAGTCAAAATTAAACCTAATTAAACTAAATTAGTTATATTAGTATTTATTTACAAAAAATAATAAAGTGAAATTAATAATAATAATAAAATATTGTTTATTAGTTTTCTGATTTTTATTGTGAAACTAATTAATTTGTGAATTAATTAAATAATAATAATAATAATTATTATTAATAGTAGAACAATTAAATAGAAATTAAAATATAAAAGGAAAAAGAATAAAGAAACCAGGGGGGGGGGGTGTTGACCCAATAGAGAGGTGAAGAAGCAATTCATGGCCCATTAAGCTACCAGTCCGTTTGACTTTGGGGAATTGTCCACGCACATGGTTGACTGGGAGTATGATGGTCATCCAGCTTTGGACCATCAGATTCATGCTTATGGCCACTTGGCGCCTGGGATGTGAAAGTGCATGGTGGACATCTTGTTGGAAAGCTGCACATGAACCTGTAAAGAAAAATAATAGAAGTATTTTGGGGGACCTGGGAATCGAACCCAGGTCCCAATGATCACCAACCAGCGCATCAACCACCAAGCCATTTGCACGCGTTTGATAATATAATAACAATCAATTATAATATTAAGAAACAAAATGCTAAGCTATCAAGCCAATAAAACGCGCGCTTATTTTGAATGCTCCAATAGCATATCAACAACTCATCATCTTCTTCCTTTGCCTGCATAAAAAACACGTTAGATAGCGGGGGTTTTTAACCGCCATAATATGCAACGACCAATAATAGCGATTAGCTCTACAGTTTACATAAATATTTCGCGACGGTGCCACTGTGTTCGTCTGGTCTCAACGATTTCAACCATAGGTCTCTCAAGGCTTGATTTATCCTGTACGGTAAATCCCCAATTTTAGAGTTCAAGAACCCTAGAATTCATCAATGGTAACTTTCGATTCTGTGCATTATAATCCAATTAACTAATACCATTAGCTTTATATGAATTCAAGCAATAGAAAACAATGACAAAATCATGTTAAATATGTATGAATCATGAGTTACGATTATGAAAATAATATGCAAACCGTGAGACTGTTCTGGAGGATTTCTTGAGCTTTAACGCTTGGTTTTGAGTGCTACACGTTCCTCACACTCCCAGCAACGTGTTTGAATCCACAAAAGTCCTTGAATTGGCCTGGAATATAGAAAACAGTTTTAAGTTTTCTTGAATTTTTTTGAATGTGGTTATGGCTTTTTCTGCAGAGATTTCACGTATGCATGATTAGGGTTGGCTTGTGTACTTATAGGAGAATGGAATTAGGTCATAATCTTGCAAAGAAATCCATGGAATTGATGATTGCATATTTGATTGAAAATCAAATATTTTTGAATCTTTTTGATTGAAGAAACTTGCTAAATTTGGAGATTTTGATATCCTTGATTGGTACACGAATTTGCCAGCTTTTTTAGGTCATTCTTGCTTCACAAAAAGATTGAAAAATCAAATCTTTGTATTTCCTACAATTTAAATTAATTAAATGAATTAATATTGATTAAAAATCCAATTAATTAATAAAAAATAAGAAAATAATTCAATTAAGCTTGATGGGTCGTGCATAGTCCATGGATAAAGTTTCAAGAAGAAATTTGAGGCCCATTAGCAAAAACAAGGTGTTTTGAGCAAAGTTGACTTTTGCAAATTCACAAAAATTTCCCAACTTCTCCAATGCATATCTTGCTCAATTTTGATCATATGAGCATGTTCTTTGACATTTTGGAAAGGTATTGAAGTCCTCTAACCAATGCCTTTGGTCCCATGTCATTTAGATTTACCAATCTCAAGTTATGGTCTTTGACTTAAAGTGCCTTTTTGTTGACTTTTGAAATTGACCTATAATGTAGAAATTGATAACTTTTGGTGAGAGCATTTCTTGGACTTGGAATGTGAAGATGAATTGTAGGAAATGTCATCCCCTTAAAAATGAGCATTGGATGGGATTTTTATGATGAACCATGAAAAAGTTATGCCTTGGTCAAGACACAGTTGACTTTTCTACTGTCCAAAAATAGTAACTTTTTGCATCTTGATGATTTTTGAGCCATCCTTGTGGAATCATGATCAAGACTTGATCAAATGATGATTGTGAGCTCAAAATGAGATGTTGACCAAAAATTCTGACTTTTGACTGCAAAATGACCATTTTGCCCCTGCAGTTGACTGTGGATCAAATGAGGCTTTTGACTGTGCAAATTTGGCAATGTGAGTCTTGAAACTTGACATGTAGGTGCTTGAGCATGCATATAGGCCCTTGAGACTTGATTGAGCCATTGAAAACCTCAAATTCCTTGAAAGAACCAAAACCCTAATTTCAGCTGGCTTAGGAGGTATTTGGACTGTGCAATCCTTGAGCAATTCTTGAACCAATTGAAGATGATTCTTGATAAATCTTGAAGAATATGGGAGGGAAAATTTTGGGGTACAACATACACCATGGGAGTGCAAATTTCTGGGCACTCTAGTGTTCAATCATCTTCCACCTTCGGATCACGAAAGGCACGCAAGCCAATCTACATCCTCAGGTTTAAGAAGATTGAACAGGGACAACTGTTGTACCCCAAAATTTGCCCTCTCATGTTTTCCAAAGTCTCCCCCCTACATGGTTGATCACAAACTCTTGCCTAAGGAAAAAGAAATTTTTTTGAAGATGAACAAAGTGTATTTTGATTGGCATCTGGGAAAGGTCTTCGATTGGGTATCCAAAATCCTTCGATCAAGCTTTGGTTCACCAGTCTTCGATTGGGCATTTGGCACTCTTCAATTAGGCTCTGATTAGTAAGCTTCGATTAGGTGTTTGGAACCCTTCGATCAAGCTTTGGTCTGCAAGTCTTCGAATGAGCGTTGGACCCCCTTCGATCAAGTCAATGTCACAATGCTTCGACTATGCATTAACTACTTCAGGCTTACCTTCGACTCACCAGGCAAGAGGCTCATTCGAAGAACATGTAAATGACTCATTCGAAGAAGCATTTAGAAGGCCCATTCGAAAGGTACATGAGAAGTCCATTCGAAGGAGGCAACTCAAGACCATTCGAAAGAGGCCATCAAGAGGGCACTCAAAAAACATGTCCAGGTACACTGAACATGAGAAAATGGCATGTTTCCCTTGCAAATATAGAAATAATTAAATGCTGATTGTGGATTTAATTCCTGAGTTAAAGGCCAGATTCTTGCCTTTTCTGTTCCTAACTGCACAAAGAGCTGATTTGACCAGAGTGATTCTTTTCAAATCAAGCAGTCGAAGCAGAAGAAGTCCATTCGAAGGAGGCAACTCAAGGCCAATCGAAGAGCATGGCCTGAAGGCATTCGAAAATCAAAACATGTCCAGGTTCATTCCAGATTCCAAAGAGACATGAATATTTCAAAAAAGGAAATAATTTAATGTGTTTGATTCTTGTCTCATAGATTTAAATGCCTGTTTAAATGGCTGTTCCTTGCCATTTTCGTGCACCCTCACACTCCTATAAATACAAGGGCCAGTGGTACATTACAGAGGGGGAACAAGCCAGAAAAAACAGACAGAGACAGAACGAAAAAAGGAGAAAAAGAAACAGGGAGCATTTGGAGATACGCTGCCCACCACAGGTTGTCAACATTGTCAGAATTTACCAAGCCAAAGCAGTCCTTCAGATCTAAGGTGCCCACGCCCAGAAGCCCTCAGATTGAAAGTGCTCCCATCCATCCAGTACCCAAATCGAAGATTCAATCTGCTGGTAAGAGAGGGTAAATTGTAAAAACTTTTCATTTTGCATAACACCTCCATATTTTCTACCCCATTTGATTTGCCATCCTAGACAGAATTCAAGGGCTTGGGTTTGGCCCCAGGTCATGTTCTTCATTTGCTAACATTTGCTGCAGATTTAGCCTGAAAAGACTCAGCGCACGCAGGATCGAAGGGCCTAGGGTTCGATACCAGGCCCTGAGTTTTATTTTGCTAACATAATTTTGCAGGTATAGCATCCCAGATCGAAGGAGACACCTTCTCTGGATCGAAGAAGACATTTTTCCCAAGATCGAAGGGAAATCCCCTTCCCTGGATCGAAGGCTGTTCATGCCCACTTCCTGGCCCAATCGAAAGAACCATGACCCTGTTTGGATCGAAGCTTCCATTCCCTCCTTGGCTCTAAGCTCCTTTTTTCCCTGGATCAAAGGATCCCCCTTGTATTTTATTTTTGTTTTCATTGACATCTTTTTATCTTTTTAATTAACATTAAAATAAAAAAAATCACAAAAACATTAGGCTAGTTTTTTTTCTATTAAATTAACTTTGTTAATTAATCATTTAATTATTTTAACATTTTTCCAAAACTAAAATTAAGTAGATTTAGATCATTTTCCCAAAATAAAATAAAACAACAAAAAGGATTTTATTCTAAGGATTTTTAGAGGTTATTTTCTGATTCGCGCGCGTTTATTTTATTATAACTGTCTACTGGTTTGTAATAGCTTAACTAAGACTTTTACACTTTACTGCTTTATTCCCCCAATTTTAGACATGTAAATAATCCCCCCCCCCCTAAGCCTTGTAATATCGTAGGATTTACAATTCCCGCACTTTAAATTCCTGTACATATATTAACTGTTTAGATGTATGCTAACTAGGCTATGCATGACAAGATTAACTCTTAACTTAAAATCAACAGTAGCTCACCATGACATGCAAAGATAATATAACTGAAAATTGACACACTTGCACATGCCACTCCTAGGGTACACCTCACTTGGTTGCTTCGAACATGGTCATTAAGTATAGGATGTTTTAGGGGTCGTCCTTTTGCTCCTTTAAAAACAAAACAAAACTTTTCGCACTTACACCCCTTTTAAAACAAAAACTCTTTTCAAAACCCACAAACACAAAGAAAAGAAAACTTTTGAAAACATAGTGAGCAAGTACCTAAGAGCCCGTGGATAACCACTGATAGAAAGGGTGCTAACACCTTCCCTTTCTATAATCTATCTCCCGAACCCGAGAAATATCTCGAAAAGGAATTTTTCTGTGCTTTTGTCCTTTCCTTGTTGGATAAAATAAAAGACGGCGGCGACTCTTGCTTACCGCGACATTTTGCAAAAACAAACGCAAACGCGAACCAGCATTCCAAAACAGTCAGTTCTCATTCCCACCGATCACACCTTGAATCTAGCTCCCTAAGTTGTGGAGGGATCCTTACAAGATTGACTTGAATAGTTTTCCTGCGAAGTGAATCCATATCCTACAAAACAAGAACAAAGATGAATCCTAAAAATACTTGAAAGGGTTAGTGAATGTATATGATGTTCATGATGTTATGTACAAGTATGTATATACAAACAAAGCAAACAAATCCTTAGCTTTAGGCTTGCATGGAGTTTTATAGGTAAGTACCCTCTTGAAGTTTAGTTGGCTCAAACTTGTCCTAGTAATAGTAACCTGGTTCTAAGGAGCTCAATATCACTAGTTTGTTTCCTTGGTCATTATTTCAGCACAAGCCTCTTTAATGGCGACCAAAATATCCCAAGAAACTAAACCTCAATGAGTGTAGTATCGAGTATCTACCAACTTCGGACTGCACCAAAGCCGGTTATCTCACTATATCCTAAATGGTCAAGTTGGTCAAGTAAAGGTTCTAAAAGTTCATTAGTGCTTCATGACATCACTCAGCGGCCCCGTATTCTCTTTAATTAACTCAAAGGCTACCGATACCCACAAATATATCGCACTAACGTAGCTATTGCTTAGACCATGTCGGTATACCCTGCACAGTTTCCACAACATATTACTACTTACCTATAATGTATCCCAAATCCGGGTAGAGGATTCAAACCCAAATAAAGAACCATAACGTAAAGCATACAAGTCAAAAAATGTAAGCAAGTAAATGTGATCTATCCCTAAGGTAACCCCACTTTTAGAATTTTTCCCCAGCAGAGTCGCCAGTTCTGTGATACGGTGGGAGAACTGACTTGAGGGTTTTGCGTTTGATCGCAAATGTTGCGGTTAGCAAGAGTCGCTACCGACTTTTATTTTATCCAAAAGTAAAGGTTAAAAAAGCACAGGAAAGATCTTTGAGATTATTTCTTGAGTTCGGGGGGTAGATTATGAAAAGGGAAGGTATTAGCACCCTTTCCATCCATGGTTTTCTATGGTCTCTTAGTTACTTGCTAGATCACTTGCTTTTTGTTTTGAAATTGTGCTTTGTGTGGTTTTGAAAGTATTTTGTAAAAGAGGCCTTTGTTTAGGAAATCTTTGTAATGATTCTCGTTCGTAAGAATGTATATAAAGATGTTTGTCTTTTTGAAAATGTTTTCAATGTTTGTAAGATGTTTGGAAATGTGTGTGTTTGTTTTGAAAATAGCAAGGATAATTGTTTAAAGTGGAGCAAGTAACTAGAAGTAATCTAACTACTCAAATGTCTTTCTTGTTCATTTTCTTTTCCTTTGATATTGTTGTCTTACCATTGATTTGGTAAGCAACCCTATCTTTGGATGTAAACGGGACGGGCGTGGGTCATCGTATAACCATGATTAGCAATATTGCAAAGTATCTTATCATTTTTTAAGGGACTAAGATCATTTTTATAAGGCAACTTTGAATAGCGTCATCGAGGGACTATGATCTTATACTTGTTTGTTTTACTAAGATACTTCACATGCGTAATATGACCATTTTTGTATAAGGCAACCAAGTGGAGTAACCCTAAGGGTGCTTGTGTGCAAGTATATTATTTTCATGCTTGATTTTGTCTTGGATTTAGGGTTTTCTATTTGATTTGCTTTTATCTTGCCATTCAAACCCTAATTACTAGCATGGTATATAAAAGCGGTAAATTGCGTAATTTAAAGATTACTACGCTATTACAACATTTTATGGGAGGGGGGAATACAAATTATGAATGGGGATTTGCAATAATGTAAATCTAATTAAGCTATTACAACCAAATCGAATTTGTACAAATATTTGAATAAATAATATATAATATAAATATGAAATGGTATGAATGCAAGAAAAGATTTTTGTTTTGTTTTCCATATAAAGAAGAATTTTGAATCAAACCATAATATTAAAAAGGAAATTATTTCTTTAAAAAAGTGGTTAACCCTAATTTCTAATTTAAAAGAAAATAAAGTTCTTTAAGTATTATTTTTGTGTATTTTTGTATTAAAAATAATAGATAATATTTTGTGAAATATTTAGTCTTTTTATATGTCCAAATAATATTTACAAATATGAAGGAAAAGGAATAAAATATATCTAGGTCTATTTTATTTTAAAAGTTTGTTTAAGAAAAATAGTTAGTATATAATTTAATAAAAATATATTTTTTATGTGAAAATAAAATAAAATAAACAAAAATGCAATTTTTAACATATTTATATTTTTTATGATTTTTTATGTTAAAGAAAATATATTTAATAAAATGAAAATGAAAATAAAAATAAATAATAAAAAGATTGGGCCAAGGGTGCTGTAAGGAGAAAGGAAGGTAAGTGTTAGAAAAAATGAGAGGCCCAATGAAACAAAGCCCAACGCTGCAAAAAATGACAAAAATGAAGCTGAAAAATGCAAAAGGTAGCGCCAAGGTTCGAACCCATGACCTATGCATTTTCAGCGTAATACCTTGCCACTGGGGTGGCTGTACATCCGTTAGTTCATATGAAACAAAAAAATACATAACACATAATGCCTCCTTGCCCTGTACTTCATCTTCTTCCTCAAGCTGGCCAGAACCTCTGTATCTTTCTCATTTCTCCATGAAAATGGAAACTTCTAACATGAAAATGATATTACTCTTTCCCATGATTTCAAACATGTAACTCATGTAAACTAACAGTCAATGATCACAACTAATTTCAAAGGCCCTAATTTTAAACCTATTTTTTACAGAAATTTGAACTCTAAAATTCTCTATGCACAATGAATATAAATGAAATCTATGAACATGGTTGGTTTTAACACAAGTATATCTACATTTTATCTTCACAAATCGTGACCAATAGATGCCTGTATGAAGAGATAGAAGTTAGAGTTCTTACCTTCTTCAGCTGAGATCGTGAATGGAGTTTGAGTGAGTTTTATGAAGGCCTGAAGATCCCTTTAGCTTGCCTGAACCTCCCTGAGTGTGTTCCAATCCTTGCCTTGCTTTGAAAGTGTATGAATCTCTCTATCCAAGTTAACCTGCAAGCTTGAAAAACAAAAATGGAAGATGGAGAAGGAGGAGTTACAGTGAAGGGGTGATGGTCTGGAACACTTAGATATGAGGTAGGTTAAGTGTTTGAATGATTAGAACTTGAAACACACGAGTAGATTTCTGGATTGCTATGCTTGGTCTCAAACTGCAAGTTATGACAGGTTTTTGGTGATAGGGAGTTTTAGAGAGTTTCTGGCCTTGAACAATCGTGTGTTTTGTTGCAATGTCTTTGTGTATAAGTATAGAGAAGGTTTTAAGTCAGCTCCACAACAGATTTTTGAGTTATAGGCTTTTTGCACTTTTACTTGCTTTTGAAGCAAAGTGAGGAGACAAGTCTCTACATGCTAGTACAAGCCTGCTTGGAGTTGGTACAAGTCCTAGGCAACTTGTTTTTGGTTTATAGGACTTGTGTGTGCAGAGAAAACAGGTCCAATGCTCAATAAGTGAAAAGTTGCAAAAGTTATGCTTTTCTAAAATGGCAATGGCAACTTTGTGCCATTTATGGAAATAAAGCTTGGATAAAGACTCTTGTGCTTGGATTAAGGCTTTATCATCTGTGTAAGCATTAAATTCTGAAGTGAGAAACAAGTTTGAGACCTGTAAAGCAAGGATTAGGCAGCATAGGTTCAGATTTGAATTTTGTTCTTCATGAAATGGCTTAAAATTAAAGTGAGAAATTGCCAACTTCATCTCTTCGATTCTCCTTAACAAAAAATGATCTCAAGGAGTTCGTGGACATTTTGGAAATCTTACAATGTGCTATATAACTCATATTTTAAATTCATTTCAAGATTCCTCTTGGAACTAGGTGAAAAATTTCCATGAAGTTAGGTAAAAAACCAGCCTAAATTAGGGCAAAATTTCACTAAGTTATTTTAGTTCATGAGCATGTATTCAAAAAATTATATCTTGAGATCCAAGCATATTTAGGAGAAAATGTGTGAAGAAAAGTTGTAGATTTCATGGAGATCTACAACTTTCATGTTTGGAACTTTCTTTGAATCATTTTGCATCATGGTGGAAATTTGGCTTAAAGTTGAGAAAAAATAAGAAATTTTCCATACTTAGAAAAATTTCTAAGTTAAGAAAATTTCAATTTTCAAACAAAATCTTCAATATTTGATTTCTTGATGAAAAAGTTTCAAATTTTGACATGTTTTGATGAATTGTGATCCTTGGCACTTGATTTTGACCAAAAAGTCAAAGTTTGACTTTTTAGTATACAGTTGACTTTTGATCAGTTGACTGCAAATTTTATCTATCAATCCAATGAAATTATAATGTTTTGAACCATGTTATTTGGTCAAGATGATACAATTGAACCCTTGAAATCATGCTTCAAATCAATTGGTCATTTTCTAGGTCAAAAATTAGAAATTGCCCTTTCTCAGTCAAAACCCTAATTTTGACCATTTTGCCCTTTTGATGATTTAATCAAATTTCTTGAGGAATTATGGTCCAAACTTGATCAAATGATACATATGAGTTTAAAATGTTTATGTGGATAAAAAATTATGAAGTTTGACTGTAAATTGGCCATGGTTGACTTTTTCTCCAATATAGCTGATTTTTAGGTCAACTATCCAATTGAGTGATAAAAAATGTGATTCAAGGCTTGATACTTGTCATGAGTAATCTTAGGGATCTATGATGATACTTGAAAGCCAAATGAAACATTGATAGTCCAAAAATATTTGTACAATCTCAAACCCTAATTTTGGTCATCTGTGCCTGAGGAGGTGTCTTGAGCTGATCAAACCTTACTCCAGTCTTAAGTCAAAGGGATCTTGTGAGAAAAGTCTTGATAAATGAGAGAGAAAATTTTGGGGTACAACAAATGGTCTTCCCTCGATTGGTGGCATTAAAACAGGAGGCTCTTGCAGGTATTCTTTGATTTTGTCGAAAGTAGTTTGGCATTCATCGTTCCATTTGACTACTTGATCTTTCTTTAATAGTTTGAAGATTGGCTCACAAGTAGCTGTCAGGTGAGAAATGAATCTGGAAATGTAGTTTAAACTTCCCAAGAATCCTCTGACTTCCTTCTCAGTATGAGGAGCAGGAATCTCTTGTATTGATTTTACCTTGGCAGGATCTACTTCAATACCCTTGTTGCTGACGACAAATCCTAGGAGTTTACCAGACCTTACTCCAAACGTGCATTTATTTGGGTTCAACCTCAACTTGTACTTCTTTAGCCTCTCAAACAGTTTCTGTAAATGATCAAGATACTCTTATTCTGTTTGAGATCTAGCTATCATGTCATCCACATAGACCTCTATTTCATGATGTATCATGTCGTGAAATAGAGCTACCAGGGCACGCTGATAGGTTTCCCCATCATTCTTCAGTCCGAACAGAATCACCTTGTAGCAGAATGTGCCCCACTGTGTGACAAATGTTGTTTTCTCCATGACCTCAGGCGCCATTTTGATTTGGTTGTAGCCTGAGAAACTG
This sequence comes from Vicia faba, assembly GCA_948472305.1. Taxonomy (NCBI): domain Eukaryota; kingdom Viridiplantae; phylum Streptophyta; class Magnoliopsida; order Fabales; family Fabaceae; genus Vicia; species Vicia faba. The sequence continues at coordinate 1,088,265,461 of OX451738.1, read as the reverse complement.
TACATGAAGGAAAACGCTTTGTGTTGTGTCGTATTGTCAACTAGGATGTTAATGTGGGGAAACTGGGAAATCATCCTTAGGGCTTGACCTATTAAAATCTCTGTAGTCCATGCATATTCGTACCTTGTCGTCTTTCTTGGGCACGGGAACAACATTGGCAACCCATTGCAGATAGGAGGTGACGGCCAAGAATCTAGCGTTAAATTGTTTCATGACTTCTTCTTTAATCTTTTCTGACATATCTGGTTGCATTCGACAGACCTTTTGTTTTACTGGTGGAAAATCCTCTTTTGTAGGTAGATGATGTACCACAATATCTGCATCAAGTCCCGACATGTCTTCATACGACCAGGCAAAGACCTCAACATACTCGTGTAGAAGCTAAATCAGACGCTCCTTAACACTGGATTCTAGATTGGTACCCACCTTGACCTCTCTTTTGTCTTCTTTGGTACCCAGGTTGATTGTGTCCACTGGTTCCTTGTGGGGTTGAATGGTTCTCTCTTCTTGCTGTAGTAATCTGGCAAGTTCCTCTGGTACTTCACAATCTTCCTCATCTTCATCTTCGGCTTGGTAGATTAGATTTTCCGAGTCACAAAAAGCCATAGCAGAACCGTTATCCATGGGATCCCGAATGTATGTAGACCTGCATTGTGACTGTGAGTGTGTGTATGGGTATAACTATCTTTGAAAGAAATGAAAATGTAAAAAAGCAAAAACAATGAGCATAGATTTTGTATGCAAAACGTCCATGATTTATTGATGTCATATGGAAATGAGATAATAACCCTTACAAATGGACCATTGTGCCTCGGGTAAGACACAAGATTTTAAGAGTTTGAATTGTTTTAATATTACAGATCCAACAAAATGTAAAGACAAATTACTATGGGATAAAAGTGATCGGGACAAAATCCCCAGCCTCCCAATTGTTGAGCCTTTCACTAACAGTTGGGAAGATCCAATCCTCCAGGTAGAAACCATCTTCATCATCCTCTACCGTGTTAACTTCACGGTTGCTGATCTTCAGGGGTGGTCCTCCAGCACGAGTGCGGCGTACGACCTTCTGAGCACTTGAAGTGAAACCCAAGCCAAACTTGTCTGACTTGTATGGGATATCCGGGAGTTGTCCCCAAATAGTGCACCCACATTCTTCTATTACTGCCTTGGCATCCTTCAAAGATTACATCCTAAGTGGAGGCCTTGTGATCTTGGGAACCTGAGACACAACCACTGTTACTGCCACGTCTTGGGGGACTTCTTCAAAGTGTTGGAATGGAGTTTCAATAAATTCACCATCTAATTCTACATATCTGAAGGAATTGAGATGGCTGACTGTGATACGGTGGGAGAACTGACTTGAGGTTTTGCGTTTGTGTTCGCAAATGTTTCGGTTTAGCAAGAGTCGCCACCGACTTTTTATTTTATCCTAATGAAAGGTCAAAAAGCATAGGAAATACCTTTGAGATGTTTTCTTGGGTTAGGGGAGTAGATTATAGAAAGGGAAGGTATTAGCACCCTTTCTATCCATGGTTATCCATGGGCTCTTAGTTACTTGCTTTGATCACTTGCTTTGCATTTCTATTGTTTGAAATGGTGCTTTGTGTGTGATTTTGAAAGATGTTTTGGAAAGAGGCCATTGTTGTGGAAACCTTTGTAATGATTCTTGTTTGAATGTATACAAAGGTGTTTTTGTCTTTTGAAAAGTTTTCAATATTTGAAAGTAGGGTTTTGAAATTATGTTGTGAAGTGTGTTTTGAAAAATAGCAAGGATGTTTTTGCAAGTTTGACCAAGTAACTAAGAGCTATCTACCCTATTTTACTCAAAGATCTTTCTTATGTTTTTAACCCTTTTAACAGTGTTGCTTCACCATTGTATTTGGTGAACAACCTTGTGTTAGGATGTTTAAACGGGACAGGCGCGGGTCATCGTATAAACCATGATAGCAATAGTGTCAAGTATTTTGGCAATCTTCTTGAGGGACTAGATCATTTTTGTTTAGGCAACTCAGATAGCGTCATTGAGGGACTATGATCTTTTGTTTTTGTTTTTGTTTTTCCAAAGTACTTGACATGCAACCATGGCCCATTTTTGAAGGCAACAAGTGGATGAAACCTTAGGGGTGCAAGTGTGCATTGTGTTTGTTTTTCATGCATGTTTATCTTGGATTAGGTCAAACTAGTTGTTGATTTTATTTTGCATACAAACCCTAAGTCTAAGCATGGCATAATTTTGAAGCTTTTAAATGTGCGAGAATTTAAAAGCTACACTATTACAACATGATATAGGGAGGGGGGGGGGGGGTACAAATTTGAATTGGGAGTATTTGACAAGAAAATAAATTCTAAGTTATTACAACCATATTGAATGTATATGCAATATTTAATATTTAAATAAATACAATTAAACAAATATCAAATAAAATGTATTATGCAAAAAAGATTTTCATGTATGTAAAAAGTATTTTTTCAATGTGAAATGTAAATAAATAAAAAAGGTCAATTTTAATTATTTTTCTATTTAGGGCAAAAAACCCTAATTCTTAATAAATAATATTATTTATTAATTATATACAATAATATACTAATTTATACAAAAAATAAAAGTATATTATAAAAAAAATGATATTTTTAGTACAAAATATTAATAAAAATGAAAATGTAGTATTTTTGTATTTCTTGGCCTAATTATTTAATAAAATAAGTATATAAGTATACATATATATATATATATATATATATATATATATATATATATATATATATATATATATATATATATATATATATATATATATATATATATATATATATATATATATATATATATATATATTAAACATATTAGATGTATAAAAAATAAAAGATAATTATTAAAAAAAAGTGTATATTTGAGAAAAGTGTTTTTAAGTATATATAAAAAAAATAATAAATAAAAATAGGTATATTTTTTATATTATTTTTTGGGTTTTAATAAAAGAAAAATAAACTATTTATATATTTATATTAGTAAGATAAAAGATAAATATCAAATAAATATGAAAAATATAGAAAATAATTTATTGGCATTTTTTATATTTAGATAAAAAATAATAAAGTCAGAATAAAAAATAAAAATAACAAAATGACATATATTCAAATAAATGGGTCAGTGGGGTGTAAACTGAATGGAGGGGTGTCAAAAGCAACAGAAACCAGACCCAACCCAGAATCCACTTCTTCTTCTTCCTTTGAACAACCTGCGCGCGTGCTATGTACAAAACTGCAACTCCTGATTCTTTGATTTTTTGACAAAACTCATAACATGAACATTGTAGAGAATTAAACAACGAATTTAACCATATAAAAAACTTGGATTAACTCTCAAAGACCAGAGAGAATTTCTCTGGCCCTAATTTCTAACCTAGTTTTTTTAGAAAGTTCATGAGTGAAATTCTCTTAGCACGATTAATGTAAATGAAAACTAAGCATATGTATGGCTTCAGGGCTATGAGTACAACATATTTCTCACAAACCTAAGCCTAACCATTCCTAAATAGAGAGATGGAAGTCCATGAAATACGTGTTTCAGTTGACATCGAGTTGGACAATGTAGCAACCTTCAATGGTGTTTGAGCTTCTGTTGAGCTTGCCTGAAGTCTAAGGAAGCTTTTCCAATGCTTGGCTTGTTTTGAAACAGCTTGAATCGTGCTGTAGAACTGAACTTGCAGAGCTTTGAAACAAAAATGGCAAAGTGTGTTAGAGGTGTTACAGCTTGCAATGGGGGCCTGGGATAGTTCAGGTGAGTTGGTTGGAAGGTGTTTGAACTATCTTTGGACAAAACGCACGATGAAATTTGGTTATGGTTTGCAAAATGCAGAACTTGCCCTGTTTTTGCAGAAAAACAGTAATTCTGTGTACAAGGGAGTTTGAGAGACAAAGGGGTCGTGTTTCAGGCTTGTTGGGAGGTATGGAACTTGTCTACAATCTTTGTGTAAGCTTGTCTTAACAGATATGAGAGATGCCTTATGATTTGAAACTTTTCTTCTACTTGAAGCAAGAGAATGGAAGTGATGTTGTAGCCTTGTACATGCCCTCCTATCACCCTACACACAACACTCCTGGCCCCTCTAATTCATGGATTTAGTCTGCAGTCTCAGGTTTTGCTCAAGGCTCAATGCTTAGTGTTTTGACATAAAGTAACCTTTTGCAAAAATGGCAATATACCTTTTACCATTTAGGGCTTAATCTTGTGTACAATGCCCTAATGACCAAGACAAAACCTTAATTCAATGGATATGCATTAAATTATGGAGTACAAGTTGGTTTTGAGGCATGCAAGCTAGCACCAAACATGCTGATTTGAAAATGCAAGTTTGTATGAACATGTATTGGCCATGGACAAAAGTGAGTTTTTGCCAATTTCAAGCATTCGATTCTCTCTAACCACAAGGGTGTTTGAGGAGTTCTTGGACAATTTGGAAAGCTTGGAACATGTACTATAATACATATTTGCAAGGTAACTTGAAACTCCAAGTGGAACTATGTTAAAAAGGGCCAAGAAGATGGGTCCAAATCCTGCCTAGATTAGGGCAAATTTTCTCTAAGTTAAAAGTTTTAGATACCCTTGTTCCAAAAATCATAACTTGAGATACAAGCTTCTTTTGAGAAAACTTTGTGAATCAAAGTTATATACTTTGTGATGGACTACAACTTTCATGTTGTAAGTTTTCTTTGAATCCATTTGCATCTTGGTGAAAAAATGGGATAAAGTTAGGAAAAAATAAGAAAATTTCATAACTTAGAAAATTTCTAAGTTATGAAAATTTTCCATTTTAAACCCTAATTTGCATTTTTGGGTTTCTTGATGAACAAGTTTCATAATTTGACATGTCTTGATGAAAAATAACTCTTGGCATTTGATTTTAACCAAAAAGTCAAAGTTTGACTTTTCAGTGTACAGTCAAATTTTGATCAGTTGACTGAAAAATTCATCTGTCAACCCTATGCATTTGAGATCTTTTGAACTTGTTGAATGGGTCAAGACAATGTCATTGAGTCCTTGAGTCCATATGCGAGCTTGGTTTCCCATTGGTTAGGTCAAACAGTCAAAAATTGCCTTTGTGCAGTCAAAACCCTAAAAATGACCATTTTACCCTTTTGGTGATCTGATCAAATTTCTTGTGGAATTGTGATCCAAACTTGATCAAATGGTTCATATGAGTTCATAATGTTGATGTGGGTCAAATTTCATGAGGTTTGACTATCAATTGGCCACAATTGACTTTTTCCCCAATACAACTGATTTCTAGGTCAACTGTCCAATTGACTGGGCAAAAATTTGAATCAAGGCTTGAAACTTGGTATGGATAAACTTGTGAGTTCAACATGAAGTATGAAAGTAAATTTGGGCATTGTAGGTCAAAGCATCACTGTGCAAACTCAAACCCTAATTTAGGTCAACAGTGCAGAGAGGTGTCTTGAGCAGAGCAAACCCTAGCTTGACCTTGACTTCCAAGATCCTTGTGATGAGGAATGTTGATGAAATGAGAGGGCAAATTTTGGGGTACAACAGTTTCCTCTGTTCAATCTTCTTGAACCTGAAGAGTTAGATTGGCAAGTTTGCCTTTTGTGACTCGAAGGTAAAAGAGGATTGGACACTAGAGTGCCCGTAAATTTGCACTCGTCAAAACATAGATAAGGGAATGGGCTTAAATATGCCATTTGGAGATGGTAAAATCTTGCTGGAGATGGGCTTAAAGATGCCATCTAAGAATGTTTGTTGAATTGTGTGATTGTAGATCAGAAGAATGAGCATCAAAATGGTATCCGTGTCTGGAATGCATTTGAACTGTATCTGGAGACTGAGTCTGTATGAGCAAGAGAATGGCGTCCGTGTCTGGAGCGTACCTGAGCTGTAACCGCATTTGAACTTTGAATGAATATCAGAATGACTGCCGTGTCTGAAGTGTATCTGTATTGTATCTGAAGTTGAGATTTGTATGAGTAGCAGACGACTTCCGTGGAGATTGCACTGGGAGAATCAAACTGCTGGTGTAAGGGCCGGAATGGCATCCGTGTATGGAGCATATCTGAATTTGTGGTTGATAGTTGAATCTAAATGAGAGATAGAATGGCTGCCGTGTCTGGAGCGTATCTAGTATGTATCGGACTGCTGAAGTCTGAATGAGTAGTAGAATGACCGCCGCATATGGGGTGTATCTGTACTATATTTTGACTTGAAATTGTGAATTAGTAATAGAATGACCGTCGTGTCTGGGGTGTATCCATACTGTATCTGAATAATTATTAACAATAGCCTTTTAATCTTATCCTGAAAAGGGTAAAATGTTAGCTAAAAACATAAAGTTATGTTGCATGATATGTATGATGCAATGAACTGTATTTCATCAATGTTTATGATATATGAATGTAATGGATGTGCATGTAATCTGATTAGCTATTTTGCTGAGGAAAATAAATCCTTGGTAACTGGAGGTAATGAAATCTTTGATTGCCGTCGGGGAAGTAAATCCTTGATCGATGCTGGGGATTAACAAGGCCTCTGACAATTTTTGCGGGGAATGAGAATCCTTCATGACTTTCCTGGGATATAGGGGAAACTCTGAAAATCTTTTTTGGGGAATTAAAGCCTTGGAGAAATGGGACCGAGAATCTTCGATCTTGCTGGGAGATAAATCTGCGGGGGGAAATACTCACCATTCTGGTTCTATTGGGGGAATAAGGTTTAGACTAATCTGGCTCCACTGGGGATCTTGAAGTTTAACTCCGCTGGGGAAATATACTCCGAATTTTAGATTTTTTGAGGATCTGAATGATGTATCGTAGGGGATTCCTTCTGGAATAGCATAAAGATTTCTTCCTAATCCTATCAGTAATTATCCTTTTTCAATTTCGTCTTGTCTGTAAGTAGTGATTATATTCCAATGCATATGCCTATTTAACAAAACATTGGACGTTTTCAAATAAAACATAAGTGTAAAAAGAAAAGAGAGGAAAGCAAATTTCCGCATTTTGAAGTATATTTGTATTAACTTTTGTGAGTATTTTTGTACAAAGGAGACAGACATCCTAGTAAGAGAATGTTGTCGTAAAAATTGAAAAATTCTATACAAAAGAAAGATGGCTATGTGTAACAATTCCATGGGATTCCCATTCTGCTATAGCCTTCACAACTCTGAATATCTTATCCATTCGCTGCTTCGTCCGCTGATGGATAGATTGATCAGAAGCTTGGAGCTTCTTGGTGAAGAGATTGTTCTTAAAGTGATCCGACGAGACATAGTCATACGCTTTAAATTCCCTAACTTTTTCCTGGACCACCCTTTCGGGTTTTCGATCCACCGGGAAACCCTTTTTTGCCCAAGTTGCCCTTTCGGGTTTTCAACTTGTCGGGTGTACAAATTTTTTTGTTTTATCCCTAATTTTTGCCTGAACCGCCCTTTCGGGTTTTCGATACACCGGGATGCCCATTTTTGCCCAAGTCACCCTTTCGGGTTTTCAACTTGCCGGGTCGTTTTATGCGTAGTATCTTTTGACTATGTCTGCGTTTGCAAGGTGTGGCAAATCGTCACCGTCCATGGTGGTCAAAATCATTGCCCCACCAGAAAAGATGCTCTTGATCACAAATGGTCCTTCGTAAGTAGGAGTCCACTTGCCCCTGGGATCACTTTGCGGTAAGATGATCCGCTTGATTACAAGATCTCCGACTTGATATACTTGACGCTTGACTTTCTTGTTGAAAGCCTTGATCATGCGTTTTTGATACGCCTGGCCATGACAAACAGCGGTAAGTCGCTTCTCGTTGATCAAATTGAGTTGATCAAGCCGGGTCTGAATCCAATCGTCTTCACTCAAACCAGCGTCTTTCATGATCCTTAAGGAAGGAATCTGAACTTCCATGGGTAACACAGCTTCCATGCCATACACCAAGGAAAATGGGGTTGCCCCTGTTGAAGTACGTGCCGTGGTACGATATCCATTTAGAACAAACGGTAACATCTCATGCCAGTCTTTGTAGGTGACTCTCATCTTTTGAATGATCTTCTTGATATTTTTGTTCGCGGATTCAACAGTACCGTTCATCTTCGGCCGATAGGGAGATGAATTGTGATGATAAATCTTGAACTGCTCGCATAGAGAGGTGATCATAGTATTGTTCAAATTTGTACCGTTATCTGTGATGATCCTGTCGGGGACACCATACTGGCATATGAGGTTCTGCTTGATGAAGCGAGCAACCACATTCTTTGTAACAGAGGCAAAGGAAGTTGCTTCGACCCACTTGGTAAAATAATCAATAGCGACCAAGATGAAGCGATGTCCATTGGACACCGTGGGCTTGATCTCTCCAATCATGTCAATGCCCCACATTGCGAATGGCCAAGGAGTTATCAGGACGTTGAGAGGAATAGGAGGAATATGTACCTTGTCAGCGTAGACTTGGCATTTGTGGCAAGTACGGGAATATTGGTGACAATCAGCTTCCATGGTAGACCAGTAGTAGCCTGCCCTTAGAATCTTCTTAGCCATCGTATGTCCGCTCAAATGGGTGCCAAATGTACCACTGTGTATTTCAGTCATGATCAACTCAGCTTCAGCTTTATCCACACAACGAAGTAAAATACAATCATGGCTGCGTTTATAAAGGATGCCATTGCTTAGGAAGAACTTGGCAGCAAATCTCCTTAAGAACTTTTTGTCATTGACGGAAGCTCCTTCGGGGTATTCTCTAGTTTGGAGATACCTTTTGATTTCATGAAACCAGGGTTGTTCCATTACTTCTTCAATATTAATCTCATGACAGTGCGCAGGTTCGTCCATTCGCTCGATGGTGATTTGAGGAGCCTTGTTATCCCAGTTGAGTTTAAACATGGAAGACATTGTAGCCAGAGCATCTGCTAGCTGATTCTCTTCTCGCGGGAAATGCTCGAAAGTAATCTGCTCGAAATGAGGCAACAACGTCAGGATATGTTCTTTGTATGGGATAAGATTAGGATGTTTGGTGTCCCACTCTCCTTTGACTTGACTGATAACCAAAGCCGAGTCCCCAAATACGACCAAAGATTTGATCCCCAAGTCTATAGCAGCCTTGAGACCAAAGATGCAAGCTTCATATTCGGCCATGTTGGTACAACTGAAGCAAAGCCGGGCAGTGAAGGGTGTATGGCAACCTTCCGGAGAAATGAGTACCGCACCGATATCGTTACCAAGTGCATTTGAAGCACCATCAAAGTATAGGGTCCATCGGGATCCTTGTTCAGGTCCGTCATACGGTCCGTTACCTTCGATGTTGTCCAATGTCATGATGTCCTCGTCAGGGAAGTCGAATCTCATAGATTGATAATCTTCGATGGCTTGATGAGCTAGATGGTCAGCTAGTACACTCCCTTTTATAGTTTTTTGGGTAGTATACTGGATATCATACTCAGTCAGGATCATTTGCCATCTAGCGATTCTTCCAGATAAAGCAGGTTTCTCGAAGATATACTTGATCGGATCCATTTTGGAAACCAGCAAAGTTGTGTGAGTCAACGTATACTGCCTCAGCCGGCGAGCAACCCATACCAAAGCGTAACAAGTTTTCTCGAGTGTTGTACCCCAAAATTTGCCCTCCCATTTTCTCAACATTTCTCATCACAAAGCCCTTGGAGACCAAGACCCAGTTAGGGTTTTCATCTGCTCAAGACTTCTCCTTGCACTGTTGACCCAAATTAGGGTTTGTGTTTGCACAAAGATGTTTTGACCTAAAATGCCTAAGATGACTTTCATGCTTCATATTGGACTCCCAAGTTTATCCATACCAAGTTTCAAGTCTTGATTCCAAATTTTGCCCAGTCAATTGGACAGTTGACCTAGAAATCAGCTGTATTGGAAAAAAAGTCAACTGTGGCCAATTGACAGTCAAATCTCATGAAAATTGACCCACATCAACATTATGAACTCACATGGACCATTTGATCAAGTTTGGATCACAATTCCACAAGAAATTTGATCAGATCATCAAAAGGGCAAAATGGTCATTTTTAGGGTTTTGACTGCACAAAGGAAATTTTTGACTGTTTGACCTAGCCAATGGCAAACCAAGCTCACATATGGACTCAAGGACCCGATGGAATGGTCTTGACATGCTCAACAAGTTCAAAAGATCCCAAATACACAAGATTGACAGTTGAATTTCCCAGTCAATTGATCAATTTTGACTGTATACTGAAAAGTCAAACTTTGACTTTTTGGTCAAAATCAAGAGTCAAGATTCATTTTTCATCAAAACATCCCAAATCATGAAACTTGTTCATCAAGAAATCAAAAATTGCAAATTAGGGTTTAAAATGAAGATTTTTCATAACTTAGAATTTTTCTAAGTTATGAAAAACCCTAATTTTTTCCTAACTTTGCCCCACTTTCTCACCAAGATTCATTTGGATTCAAGCAAAAGTCAAAACATGAAAGTTGTAGCCTATTGCATAATCTACAACTTTGATTCACAAAGTTTTCCCAAAAGAAGCTTGTATCTCAAGTTACAATTTTTGGAACAAGGGTACTAAACCATTCTTAACTTAGAGAAATTTGACCTATTTTAGGCAAGGTTTTTACCTAACTTCAAGACCATTTTCCACATACTTCCCCTTGGAATTTCAATTTTCATTTCAAATATGGATTGTAGTACACATTCCAAGCTTTCCAAAATGTCCAAGAAATCATCAAACAACCTCATGGTTAGGGAGAATCGAATTTGGTAAGTTGGGAAAAAGTCACTTTGATTCATGGCCATGTACATGTTCATAAATTGTGCAATTTTTCAAATCAGCATGCAACTTGATTACAGGCCTCTAAACCATCCAACACTCATAAATTTAATGCAAACTCATTGTGCCAATACCATGTTCTATGTGTTCAAGCATTGCATAGTGGTTTAATCCATTTTTAGATAAAGCATTTTATCCATTTTGGAAAAGTTTCACTTTATGTCAAAATACAATCCAAGCAAGGACAATGCAAATCTCTTTGGCATAAGTTATTAGACTAATTACACTGATCAATGCCAAGGTTTGCAGCACATTAGAGGGGCCTCTATCAGTCTAGAACTCCACTTGACCTTTTCTTGCTTAAGTGTGAAGAAACATAGCATTTTGTACAACAACTCTCATCTCAGCAAAGCAAGCCTTAAGCAAAGTTATCAAACATTTTCTAAACATCCATTCTGAGCTAGAACACGAGCAAACCAAGTCCCAAACACTCCCATCCACAAAATCACCATTGAACTGCACAAAAACAGGGCTTGCTGCAGATTGAATCCCACAACTCATTTCCATCGTACATTCTTGCCCAAACCAGTTCAAACACCTTCCCTACCATCAATCCAAACTATCCAAAGCATTAGAAGTGGACTGTAACTCCTCTATTCAGTTTGGCCATTTTCATTTTTCTGATTTGCAGGTGGAGTTCTACAACTCGATTCAGCTAGTTTCAAAGCAAAGTAAAACTTGGAATAGCATCCCTGGACATCAAGGAAGCTGTACCAATCATCACCTTGCTCTGAAAGTACCTCCATCATCAGATACAACTTCAACTGAACAGGTATCTTCTTGAACTTATAACTCTTAATGTAGGCATTGTTAGCTCTAGGTTTGTGAATAAAAAGTGTTCTACTCATGCCCCTGAATCTGTACATACCTTTACTTTTCATTTATTTTGCATATGCTGTGAGAATTTAAGGTCTGAATATTGATAAAAAGTTAGGTTAAGATTTGGGAATGATGAAATTCTCTCTCATTTCTGAGAGTTAGGATGAGTTCTTTACATATTTAGAATCGTGGCTTGATGATTAACATTTCTTATGTTGTAAGTTTGTGCTAAAACTCAAGGAATCAGGATGTTTGAATTCATGAACAAGGCGCGCGTTTTTTGAACAATTTCTGTCTGGAGGTTGAAGAAAGACTTGGTGGGCTGGGCCTGTTGTGCTATTTCTCTTCACACCCTATTTTTACTTTGACACCCCCTAGGCCCATTTGGTTTATTTTCATGATTTTTTGACTTTTCTTTTTTATTCTGACTTATTTATTTTTTCTAATGATATTAAAAATATAAAAAATATTTTTTACACCATTTTTGAATTTATAGGCATTTATTTGTTTAGATTAGTTATTTGTACATAAATAAATAAATAAACACTTTTTACTTACAATACTAAAAAATAATGTAAACACATTTATTTTCTAATTTTTATTTTATTTTATCTTCTGAAAATATCTTATATAAAATATACTTTTATTTTATTTTATATAAATATTAAATATTTTTTTTATATATAATACATATTTAGAAATTAATACAAGTATATATTTATTTATTAGAATATTTAGTAAAAAAATACAAAAATACATACATTTTTTCTTTTATTAATATTTGACCTCAAAAAATACTTTTTTATAAATATACTTCATTTTTATTTTATTTTTGTATATAACTATTAAATATTTGTACGCATTAAATAAATAATACCTTTTATTTAAGAAATTAGGGTTTTGCCCTTAAAACACAAAAACTCCAAAAAATAATACTTTTCATTTTTATTTTATTTGACATATAAAAATACTTTTTTTCATACATATAAAAAACCCTTTTTACATTTTGCATATTTATTTTATTTCCATTTAATTTGTGCAATCAATTATCTTGTAAATAATTCCAAATTGATGTAATAGCTAGGTTTAAATTCCTTATCAAATACCCCCCCCATTTGAACATTTGTACCCCCCTTCCCATATTGTGTTGTAATAGCTTAGGAACTTTATTTTTCGTACTTTAACGCTTTCTAAATATACCATGTTAGAATTAGGGTTTGTATGCAAATAAAAAGAACAAAAATAGTTTGACCTAATTTCAAGATAATCAAGCATGAAAATGGACAACACATATCACACTTGCACCCCTAGGGTATTCCACTTGTTGCCTTCAATAAATGGGCTATATTGCATGTTAGGTCTCTTTGGGCAAAACAAATACAAATCAATTGATCATAGTCCCTCGATGACGCTTTCGAAAGTTGCCTAAAAATGATCAAGTCCCTTAAAGGAAAATTGCTCAAAGATACTTGGCACCATTGCAATTATGGTCTAAACGATGACCCGCGCCCGTCCCTTTCACATCCTAACACAAGATTGTCCACCAAATGCAATGGTGGAAAAAAATTGTTAAAAGGGTTAAAGCATAACAATAATCTTTGAGAACTTTAGGGTAGATAACTCTTAAGTACTTGTCAACTTGCAAAACAAAAACACTTGCCTATTTTTCAAACCACACTTCACAAACACTTTTAAAACAACTTTCAAAAAACCTTGAAACATCTTTTCAAAAAGATGAACACCCTTTGTAAAACATTCGAGTAAAGAATTGTTACAAGGGTAGCCTAGACAAGGCATCTTTTTTCAAAACATTTTTCAAAATCACGCACAAAGCACCATTTCAAACAATTGAAAATCAAGGCAAGTTGATCTAAGCAAGTAACTAAGAGCCCATGGATAACCATGGATAGAAAGGGTGCTAATACCTTCCCTTTCTATAATCTACTCCCCGAACCCAAGAAAATATCTCAAAAGGTTTTTGCTGTGCTTTTTAAACCTTTCCTTAGGATAAAATAAAAAGTCGATGGCGACTCTTGCTCAACCGAAACATTTGCGAAAACAAACGCAAAACTCTAGTCAGTTCTCCCACCGTATCACAGAACTGGCGACTCTGCTGGGGAAATTTTAAAAGTGGAGTAACCTTAGGGCTTAGATCACCCTCTTGAATGACTAATCATTTGATTTGATTGCTTTATATTTTGGCTCTCTTGTTTGGGTTTGTAATCCTCCACCCGGATTTTGGGAAACATTTCATAGATAGCAATACATTATGGAAACTGTGCGGGGTATACCGACACGGTCGAAGCAATAGCTATATTAGTGCGACATATTTGTGAGTACCGGTAACCCTTAAGTTCAATCAAGGAGAGTACGGGGCCGCTGAGTGATGTCACTAAGCACTAATGACCTAGAACCTTACTTGACCATCTTGGCCTTACATTAGGGGTAGTGAGATGACCGACTTTGGTGCAGTCCGAAGTTGGTAGATACTCGATACTACACTCATTGAGGGTTGTTTTCTTGGAATATTTTGGTCGCTAGTTAAGTGGCTAAACCAAAACAATGAACAATGAAAATAATCCGATGATATTGAGCTCCTTAGAACCCGATTACTATTTATAGAACAGGTTTTTAAGCCAACTACACTCAAGAGGGTACTTACCTATGAAACCCCATGCAAGCCTGAAACTAGGGTTTGGTGTGATTTGCTTGTACATATGTTTGTGCATACATCATGAACATCATAAAGCATCATATGCATTCACTAACCATTTCAAGGGTTTGGATCTTCATCTTTGTTCTTGTTTTGTAGGTCATGGAAATTCCTCGCAGAAAAACCATCCAAGTCAACCTTGTGAGAATCTCTCCTCAACTCAAGGAGCTCACCTCAAGAATTCCGGAAAGCTCATCCTTCAGTGAAAGACATGGTAGACTGCTCAGCTTAGTCAACACCAACATTGAAGAAGACATGATGAAAGTGCTATTCCAGTTCTTTGACCCTCTTCACTACTATTTCACTTTCTCTGATTACCAGTTGGTGCCCACTTTGGAGGAGTTTTCTCAACTCCTAAGAATCCCTATCCTTAATCAACTACCTTTCAACGGTACGGAAAAGGAACCAAAGCCGGAAGATGTTGCTCGAGCATTACATCTACAACCATCTGACATCAAGGGGCATTGGGAAACCAGAAGCGGCGTCAAAGGATTCTTAGCAAAATTCTTGTTTGAGAAGGCACAAGAATGTTGGAATTCATTGGACCTACAAGCCTTTGAAGAAATTGTGGCACTCCTTATCTATGGGTTGGTCTTGTTCCCAAATCCTGATCAGCTGGTAGATGTCAACGCCGTCAAAATCTTCTTGTCCAGAAATCTAATACCAACATTGCTTGGGGACATTCTTCACTCATTTTACACACGAACAATGAGAAAGAGGGGTGTTCTCATGTGCTGTACTCCTCTCCTTGCAAGGTGGTTTATTTCGCACCTTCCACAATATGTCCTAAAGAATGACCAAGGCTCAAGGTGGTCCCAACGGTTGATGACTCTTACTCACTCTGATGTACATTGGTGTTCTCGGTCCAGAGAAAATGTCATCATCGTCGATCGTTGTGGAGAATTTCCTAATGTTCCTTTACTTGGAATCCGAGGAGGTATCACCTACAACCCTTGCCTAGCTTTGAGGCAATTTGGATATGCACGGAGGGATGGCCCTCATGACATGTTGATTCCTGACCTAGTTTTTGACTTCGACAACGATGCGCAAGGACTTCGCCAAAGATTCATCAGAGCTTGGGGGAGGCCCAACAAGGTTGATAGCAAGACTCTGGGACACAAGAACTCCATACCTCTTGAGCCTTATCTCAAGTGGGTACGAGCCCGAGCCCAAAGTCTAATGATGCCTTATCCTCATATACTCCCTGTGATTAAAGAGCCCGTCAAGGAAGGAGAGGTTCCCTACACCATCCTACATCCTGACATGCCTACATCGTGGGAGGAAATGCAGAAAAGTTGGATTCAGCTCAAGGAGGAACGAAACACTTTTGAAGCTAGCTTCTATGCCAGTGAGAAGAAGGTTCTAGAGCTTACCCGCCGACTCCATGAGCAAGAGGCCCTCAACACCTACATTGCGCCAAAGAGGATGCGCAACGTCTTTTTGCCTTGAGAAGTTGTTTTTGTAATATTTGGCCCATGGGGCATTTATGTACTAACAAATTTCTTCTTATTAATATGACGTGCGTTCCTTTTTTGTCTACAACAATTTTGAACGTTCCAAAATCCTTGAATGCATTGCATACATAAGCATATCATTCATCATGTGCATAAGCAGGTCTCACTCCAGGTTTCCTTATCTGTCTGCTGTTTATTTCAGTAGGATGGATCTCGAGCAAACAGTCAAAGACCTACAAGCTCAGAATGCACAGTTCCAGCAACTCCTGACGACCTTGGCTAAAGGTCAGGAGGATCTCAAGACCTTGCTGGGGAATAAAGACCCAGTGAAAAAGAAGAAAAAGAGACTCGGGGTGGCTACTCTAGGGAGAAGATTTGACAGAGAGGCCAGGAGAGTGCTTGAATTTCCTCCTACTTCTGATGAAGGGACCAGTAAAGGAGGTGGGGATGCGGTACCTTCCGAGTCTGATGTGGAAGAAGAGGAGGTCGAAGAGGATGAAGACTACTCTGATCAGTAATACCCTCCAGCTGATGATAAATACAAAGGTTTAGAAGACAGGTTGGCCGCCATGGAGCTACAGAGAGTACCGGGTTTGGATTTTGAAGACTTGGGTTTGGTTGCCGGGATTGTGATTCCCCCAAAGTTCAAAGTGCCAGTTTTTGTAAGGTATGATGGGATGTCCTGTCCAAAAATGCATCTCAGGTCCTACGTGAGAAAGATCCAACCCTATACGGCGGATAAAAACCTTTGGATCCATTTCTTTCAAGACAACCTTTCTGGGGCTCAATTGGAGTGGTTTTATCAGCTAGAGGGAACCAGCGTCCGAAATTGGGAAGACTTGGCCACCGCCTTCTACAAACAATATCAGTACAATTCTGACCTTGCTCCTACGCGTACCCAACTTCAGGGTATGTCATTGGGAACAGGCGAAGGATTCAAAGAATATGCACAAAAATGGAGGGATTTGGCTGGCAGGGTGCAACCTCCTTTAACCGACCGTGAACTTGTTGATATGTTTCTAGGGACCCTATCTGGGCCATTTTTCAATCATCTGATTGGTAACTCTTCCGTGGGGTTTATCGATTTGATCTTAACAGGCGAAAGAATAGAAGCTGGCATCAAGTCAGGAAAGATTCAGAAGAGTATTGCTGCAAGTATTGAGAAGAAGCCTTTTAAGAAGGAAACGGCTGTGGTATACTCCCAGAGAAGAGCAGGGAAGACTGAGCACCGACCAACCGTGGGGGCCGTAATGATCCAAAACCCTTCAAGTGAGCAGCCTCGCTATAACCAGTCCAGACCAAATCAACAACGGGTGGAACGGCCACAACGGCAGTTCACCCGCATTAATATGACGCCAGCGCAAGTGCTTCCCCATCTGTTAAAGTTGAATCTCGCCACTATCAAAGAGGCACCAAAAAATGTGAATACGTCCTCTCCGCATTATCATCCTAATGCTAAATGCGCCTACCATTCTGACAGTGTCGGGCACGACACCAACGATTGTTGGGCACTCAAGCATAAAATCCAAGACCTGATAGAGGCGAAAGAAGTGGAGTTTGACGCTCCGGAGAAGCCTAATGTGATATCTGCTCCCATGCCGAAGCACGGCCGAAATGTCAATGCCATTGAAGAAGATTTGTATGTTGCTGATGTCAATGATCTGATAACTCCATTGTTAACTATCAAGTTGAATCTGTTAAAGGCCGGGATTTTCCCGAGATGTAAAGAAGACTGCTATTGTTGTTACTCTCTGCCGTTTGATTGTCCGTTACTGAAGAAAGGTATCCAAGGCCTAATGGATAGTCGACAAATTTTGTTTGAAAAAGTTTCTGCTGTTCCAATCCATACTGAAGATGTCTCAATTATAACCATTCACGCCAATCTTTCCAAGGCCGTCAAAAAGCCTGTTAAGATTACACCAGCTACAAAATCTGTTCCTTTGAAGATAACAATGCCAGGGCCTGTCCCCTATGTTTCTGAGAAGTCAATACCATGGAACTATGGCAGTGACGTCTACTACCATGGTATTAAACAAATCGAAATAACTGAAGAAAGTTCGGATGATGAAGAAGCCAGCATTGGAAACATTGCAGGCACGAGCAAAATCACCCGGAGCGGGAGAATATTTTCTCTAGAGATTGCCCCTTCAAGAGCAATCTTTGGACCCTCATCTGCCGACAAGGTCATCCCTGCACCAATAAAACTCTCCGCTAGAACCCCTTTGATTGAAGATGTTGTTGTTCCTAGTATTGTCCCTCCTACCGCTGTTGATAAAGGTAAGGGAACCCAAGATGAGCTCGTCAGGACGAGGGCTCAACCCTTGGTCATCCCGGAAACCTCCAAGAAGGAAATGGATGAGATCTTGAAGATAATCAAAAGGAGTGATTACGATGTGGTAGAACAACTGGGGCAAACCCCCTCAAAGATCTCTATGCTGGCACTACTACTTTGCTCGGAAGCGCACGCTAAAGCTTTAATAAAATTCCTGAAGGCAGCCCATGTGCCCCAGGAAACCTCTGCGGATCAATTCCAAAATTGTGTGGCTAGCCTTACTGCGGACAATGGATTAGGTTTCTCTGATGCCGACCTAACTCCTAAAGGTAGAAACCACAATGATGCTTTGCACATTTCAGTCGAGTGCCGAGGAACTACTCTCGCACATGTCTTGGTCGACACTGGTTCGTCACTGAATGTACTGCCTAAGAAGGCCTTGGACCGACTAGATTGTGAAGGGTTGGAGTTGAAACCGAGTGATATTGTTGTCAGAGCTTTCGATGGTTCGAAGAGAATGGTCCATGGGGAGGTTGAAATTCCCATCAAGATAGGCACTGAGGTGTTTAGATCTACTTTCTATGTGATGGACATTCGTCCGTCATACTCTTGCTTGTTGGGTAGGCCTTGGATACACCATGCTGGGGCAGTCACCTCCTCCTTACATCAGATGTTGAAGTATCCTGTCAAGGGGAAGATTATAACTGTCCATGGCGAAGAGGAGTACATGATCAGCAACTTAAACTCATTCCGGTACGTGGAGGTAGAGGGGGAGTTCATTGAGACACCTTTCCATCATTTCGAAGAAGTCCTTCCTGAAATAACAATAGCAAAGTTGGCAGCTGAAGCACCGAGGCAGATGGCCAGGATGGCATCTCTGGAGGACGCAAGGGCCGCAATAAAGGAGGGGAAGAATTCAGCATGGGGGCAGTTGCCTGATATTCCGCATAAAACAGACAAATTTGGATTAGGGTTCACTACCGCGGGCCAGAAGGCTATGCGCCGTTCGAAGATTGAAAGAGCCCCAGTCAAAATTTCTCCCTACGGAATCAACGCTTTGGAGGATGAAGACAAAGAGAGCAGCATCGAAGAGTGGATTTACCCGACTGTCAAAGGAGGATTGTGCAACTGGGAGGAAAAAGACTTTGTCCCCATCACTTTTATTCATCAGTAATTTATCTGTCAAACATTTCCTATTGGTCTGTAATATTTATTTTCAAACAATCCGTACACTATCTTTTTACCTCATGCCTTGCCCGGGGCATGTAGGTCCATTTGTAAGGGTTTTGATTATTTTTCATATCCATATGCCATGTTTAATGATTCATTGGACGTTTTTCATTTGATAAACTGCTTGTGTTCATTTTCTTTCCTTTTGCATTTTTTGTTTAAGGATGGCTATCCCTTACACACACCCACACTCACAAATGCAGGTACCCATCCACTCCGGATTCCATGGGTGACTATTCTGCTATATCCTTCAATAACTCTGAAGATCTGGTCAATCAAGCCGAGTATGAAGATGACGAAGGTTGTGAAGTACCAGGGGAACTAGCCAGACTTCTACAGCAAGAGGAAAGGGCCATCTTACCGCACGAAGAGTCATTGGAAACTGTCAACTTAGGGACCGAGGAAGACCGGAAGGAGGTGCAAGTGGGTGCCAATCTGGAACCAAGTGTCAAGGAACGCCTGATACAGTTGTTGAATAAGTATGTTGAAATCTTCGCTTGGTCTTATGAAGATATGCCGGGTTTAGACACAGACATCGTGGTTCACCGTCTCCCCACAAGAGAGGATTGTCCACCGATCAAGCAAAAAGTCCGCCGAATGAGGCCTGACATGTCTGAAAAGATCAAAGCAGAAGTGATGAAGCAATTTGACGCTGGCTTTCTGACTGTTACGTCCTATCCTCAATGGGTCGCTAACATCGTGCCAGTACCTAAGAAAGATGGCAAAGTCAGGATGTGCGTGGACTACCGGGATTTGAATAGGGCCAGCCCCAAAGATGATTTTTCGCTGCCACACATTGACATTTTGATCGACAATACAGCTCAGCACAAAGTGTTTTCCTTCATGGATGGATTCTCGGGCTACAATCAAATCAAAATGGCCCCCGAGGATATGGAGAAAACAACTTTTGTCACGCAATGGGGCACTTTCTGTTACAAGGTGATGTCGTTCGGACTGAAGAACGCAGGGGCAACTTATCAACGCGCCATGGTAGCTTTGTTTCATGATATGATACATCATGAGATTGAAGTTTACGTAGACGATATGATAGCTCGGTCACAAACAGAGGAGGAGCACCTTGAACATCTAGAAAAGTTGTTTGCCAGATTGAAAGAATACAAACTCAAGCTGAATCCAAGTAAGTGCACTTTTGGAGTTAGGTCTGGTAAACTTCTAGGATTCATTGTAAGCAACAAAGGCATTGAAGTCGATCCGGCAAAAGTGAAAGCAATACAAGAGATGCCTGCTCCCCGTACTGAAAAGGAGGTTAGAGGATTCTTGGGGCGCTTGAACTATATTGCCAGATTCATCTCGCATCTGACTTCTACCTGTGAGCCAATTTTCAAACTCTTGAAGAAAGATCAGGTAGTCGAATGGAACGACGATTGCCAAGCTGCTTTTGATAAAATCAAGGAGTATTTGCTAGAACCTCCTATTCTGATGCCACCCGTCGAAGGAAGACCATTGATCATGTATCTGACTGTCTTGGATAACTCAATGGGGTGTGTTTTGGGCCAGCATGACGAGTCTGGTCGAAAAGAGCATGCTATTTATTACCTTAGCAAAAAGTTTACCGACTGTGAGACTCGCTACTCACTGCTCGAGAAAACTTGTTGCGCTTTGGTATGGGCTGCTCTCCGACTAAGGCAGTATATGTTGACTCATACTACCTTGTTGATTTCCAAAATGGATCCTATCAAGTATATCTTCGAAAAGCCCGCTTTATCCGGAAGAATAGCTAGATGGCAAATGATCCTAACTGAGTATGACATCCAGTACACCACCCAAAAAGCTATAAAAGGGAGTGTACTAGCTGACCATCTGGCTCATCAAGCTATCGAAGATTATCAACCCATGAGATTTGACTTCCCGGACGAGGACATCATGAATTTAGACAACATTGAAAGTAACGGACCGTATGACGGACCCGAAAAGGGATCCCGATGGACCCTGTACTTTGATGGTGCTTCAAATGCACTTGGAAACGGTATCGGTGTGGTACTCATTTCTCCGGAAGGTTGTCACACGCCTTTCACGGCCCGACTTTGCTTCAGCTGTACAAACAACATGGCTGAGTATGAAGCTTGCATCTTTGGTCTCAAGGCTGCTATAGACTTGGGGATCAAATCTTTGATCGTATTTGGGGACTCGGCTTTGGTTATCAGTCAAATCAAAGGAGAGTGGGATACCAAGCATCCTAATCTTATCCCATACAAAGAACATGTCTTGACATTGTTGCCTCATTTCGAGCAAATTACCTTCGAGCATTTCCCGCGAGAAGAGAATCAGCTAGCAGATGCTCTGGCTACAATGTCCTCCATGTTTAAACTCAACTGGGATGACGAGGCTCCCTAAATCACCATCGAGCGAATGGATGAACCCACACATTGTCACGAGATTAATACCGAAGAAGCAGTGGAACAACCTTGGTTCCATGAAATCAAAAGGTATCTCGAGACTAGGGATTATCCCGAAGGAGCTTCCGTAAATGACAAGAAGTTCTTAAGGAAATTTGCTACTAAATTCTTCCTGAGCAACGACATCCTTTACAAATGAAGCCATGATTGTGTATTACTCCGATGCGTAGACAAAGCTGAAGCAGAGTTAATCATGACTGAGATACACAGCGGCACATTTGGCACTCACTTGAGCGGGCATACAATGGCTAAGAAGATCCTAAGGGCAGGCTATTACTGGTCTACCATGGAAGCTGACTGCCATCAACATTCCCGTACTTGCCACAAATGTCAAGTCTACGCTGACAAAGTTCATATCCCTCCGGTTCCTCTCAACATTCTGACTGCTCCTTGGCCATTTGCAATGTGGGGCATTGACATGATTGGAGAGATCAAGCCCACGGCTTCCAACGGACATCGCTTCATCCTAGTTGCCATTGACTATTTCACCAAATGGGTCGAAGCAGCTTCCTTCGCCTCTGTTACTAAAAATGTGGTTGCCCGCTTTATCAAGCAAAATCTCATATGCCGGTATGGTGTTCCAGACAGGATCATCACAGACAACGGTACAAATCTGAATAACACAATGATCACCGCATTGTGCGAACAGTTTAAGATTTATCATCATAATTCATCTCCCTATCGGCCGAAGATGAACGGTGCTGTTGAAGCTGCGAACAAAAACATTAAGAAGATCATTCAGAAAATGACCGTCACCTACAAAGACTGGCATGAGATGTTACCGTTTGCTCTACATGGATACCGTACGACGACACGTACTTCAACCGGGGCAACCCCGTTTTCTTTAGTATATGGCATGGAAGCTGTCCTGCCTATGGAGGTTCAGATTCCTTCTCTAAGGATTATGAAGGACACAGGTTTGAATGAAGATGATTGGATTCAGACCCGACTTGATCAACTCAATCTGATCGACGAAAAGCGACTCGCTGCTATATGCCATGGTCAGACGTATCAAAAACGGATGATCAAGGCCTTCAATAAGAGAGTCAGACGTCAAGTGTATCAAGTCGGAGATCTCGTAATCAAGCGGATTATCTTACCGCAAAGTGATCCCAGGGGAAAATGGACTCCTACATATGAAGGACCATTTGTGATCAAGAGCGTATTTTCTGGTGGTGCAATGATTCTGACCACCATGGACGGCGACGATTTGCCGCAACCTGCGAACGCAGACATAGTCAAAAGATACTACGCATAAAAATAACCCGATAGGTCGAAAACCCGAAAGGGAGGCTTGGGCAAAAATGGGCATCCCGGTGAGCCGAAAACCCGAAAGGGCGGTTCAGGCAAAAATTAGGGATAAAAACAAAAAATCTGTACACCCGGCAAGCTGAAAACCCGAAAGGGCGGCTTGGGCAAAAAGGGGTTTCCCGGTGGATCGAAAACCCGAAAGGGCGATTCAGGCAAAAGTTAGGGAATTAAAGCGTATGACTATGTCTCGTCGGATCACTTCGAAGACAATCTCTTCATCAACCAGTTCCAGATTTCTGATCAATCCAGTCATCGGCAAACGAAGCATTGAATGTACAGATATTCAGAGTTGTGAAGGCTATAACGGAATGGAATCCCATGGAATTATTTCACATAGCCATCTTTATTTTGTATAAATCTTTCAATATTTACGACAAAATCCTCTTACTAGGATGATTGTCTCCTTTGTACAAATATACTCAGAGAAAGTTAATACAAATACTCTTCCCAGAAATTTGTGTCATTTCCTTTTTCTTTTTTCTCTTGCACTATTTGTTTTATTTTGAGAAACGTCCAATGTTTTGTTAAATAGGCATATGAATTTGAACATAATCATTTCCTTATGAATCAAGAAAGAGGATTACCGATAGGTTGAAGGTGCAGTTGGATGTCTTGATACCCTTTCAAAGGAAACCCCCAGGAGATTTGGAATCCATATCCCCAGCAAGTCTTGAAGCTTATCCCCAGTAGATTCTGGAAGCTTATCCCCTGCAAAGTACGGACGTCTCTCCCGAGCTTTATTCAAAGTTATTTCTCACAAGGGCTTATAACTGGGTTATCCTCAGCTAATTGCCACGGAAGGTCGCACTCGGCAAATTTCTTCCTATCCCCAGCGGAGTTCATCAGAGTTCCCCAACATAACTTATCATTATAATCTCCAGAAGAGTCTATCTTTGTTATCCCCAGCCAGAGAATCCTCCAGTACTCAATTCCCCTCAGAGTTTAAGTTTCAGTATCCCCAACAGAGCTAAAACTTCAAATTATCAATCCCCAGCGGAGCCAGACTAGTGAACCTTTTCCCCACAGAAAGGCTTCTCACTAGACTAGAGATTCTCAGTCTTACCTCACCAGCTTAAGTCTACCAGGTTCTAAAATCCCCAGTAGACATCATCAGAAATTCTCTTACCCTGCAAGTCACCAAGGAGATTCCAAGCCCCCGCAAGTGGTTCTAAGGCCCCTCGACGGTTGAAGATCTGGTATTCCCCAAGCAAATCTGCAGACTTTCAGTTTTCAGTTCCTCATTGTATATTCGAAGATTCTCCAGTGAAGATCTCCTCAAGACAGGAATTCCCCAGAAGATTGGTATACAACCCAAGCTCCTTATTCTCCAGCAACAACCAGGAATTATTCTCCCCAACAGCAGTCAAGAGGCTCTTATCTTCAGCCATCTCAGATTCATCTATCCTTTGCAAGACAGCTCTCCAGCTTACATGCGCATCCATTTACATTCATATCATATAACATACATTGTATCATGCATCATGACATTGCATATAACTAACTCTTTGCCTTTGCAGGTGAGATCAGTCGACAGACAAAAATCATTATCTTCCGAGACTCTTTCTAGAAATAGGTCAGATGTGACCCAGACACGGCGACATTCTGATACTTGTTCAGATTCATCCAGATGCAGTTTTTACACGAGCTCATCATCAGGAAACCCTACACCGGTTCCTCTTCAACTTCAAGATTTCTGAAAACAGTTCACGGGTTCTCCAAGTAACGGATGTTAACCTATCACTTGTTCAGTTTCTTCTCAAGACTTCTGAAAACAGTTCATGGGTTCTCCAGTAACGGATGTTAACCTATCACTTGTTCAGACTCTTCTCAACTTTTGAAAACAGTTTACGGACGCTTCCCAACAACGGATGCTGCTCTATTGCTTATTCAATTTCAAGACTTCTAAAAACAGTGCATGGGTTCTCCAGTAACGGATGTTAACCTATCACTTGTTCAGACTCTTCTCAACTTTTGAAAACAGTTTACGGACGCTTCCCAACAACGGATGCTGCTCTATTGCTTATTCAACTTCAAGACTTCTGAAAACAGTTCACGGGTTCTCCAGTAACGGATGTTAACTTATCACTTGTTCAGACTCTTCTCAACCTCTGAAAACAGTTTACGGACGCCTCCAGATACGGATGTCAATCTATTGCTTATTCAGACCCCAGTTCGGAGATAGTCCAAAGCCTGGACACCTTCCTGATACTCATTCCAGATGGCATCTTTAAGCCCATCCCCGACAAGTTTCTGTCACTCTTCCAGATGGCATCGTTAAGCCCATCTCCAAATGGCATCTCTAATCCCATTCCCGCATCCATTGCTTTGACGAGTGCAAATTTAAGGGCACTCTAGTGTCCAATCTCCTTTTACCCTCAAATCACGAAAGGCAAACTTGCCAATCTAACTCTTCAGGTTCAAGAAGATTGAACAGGGGCAACTGTTGTACCCCAAAATTTTCCTTCCCATTTTCTCAACATTTCTCATCACAAAGCCCTTGGAGACCAAGACCCAGTTAGGGTTTTCATCTGCTCAAGACTTCTCCTTGCACTGTTGACCCAGATTAGGGTTTGTGTTTGCACAAAGATGTTTTGACCTAAAATGCCTAAGATGACTTTCATGCTTCATATTGGACTCCCAAGTTTATCCATACCAAGTTTCAAGTCTTGATTCCAAATTTTGCCCAGTCAATTGGACAATTGACCTAGAAATCAGCTGTATTGGAAAAAAGTCAACTGTGGCCAATTGACAGTCAAATCTCATGAAAATTGACCCACATCAACATTATGAACTCACATGGACCATTTGATCAAGTTTGGATCACAATTCCACAAGAAATTTGATCAGATCATCAAAAGGGCAAAATGGTCATTTTTAGGGTTTTGACTGCACAAAGGCAATTTTTGACTGTTTGACCTAGCCAATGGCAAACCAAGCTCACATATGGACTCAAGGATCCCATGGAATGGTCTTGACATGCTCAACAAGTTCAAAAGATCCCAAATACACAAGATTGACAGTTGAATTTCCCAGTCAATTGATCAATTTTGACTGTATACTTAAAAGTCAAACTTTGACTTTTTGGTCAAAATCAAGAGTCAAGATTCATTTTTCATCAAAACATCCAAAATCATGAAACTTGTTCATCAAGAAATCAAAAATTGCAAATTAGGGTTTAAAATGAAGGTTTTTCACAACTTAGAATTTTTCTAAGTTATGAAAAACCCTAATTTTTTCCTAACTTTGCCCCACTTTCTCACCAAGATTCATTTGGATTCAAGAAAAAGTCAAAACATGAAAGTTGTAGCCTATTTCATAATCTACAACTTTGATTCACAAAGTTTTCCCAAAAGAAGCTTGTATCTCAAGTTACAATTTTTGGAACAAGGGTACTAAACCATTCTTAACTTAGAGAAATTTGACCTATTTTAGGCAAGGTTTTTACCTAACTTCAAGACCATTTTCCACATACTTCCCCTTGGAATTTCAATTTGAATTTCAAAGATGGATTGTAGTACACATTCCAAGCTTTCCAAAATATCCAAGAACTCATTAAACAACCTCATTGTTATGGAGAATCGAATTTGGCAAGTTGGGAAAAAGTCACTTTGATTCATGGCCATGTACATGTTCATAACTTGTGCAATTTTTCAAATCAGCATGCAACTTGATTACAGGCCTCTAAACCATCCAAAACTCATAAATTTAATGCAAACTCATTGTGCCAAGACCATGTTCTATGTGTTCAAGCATTGCATAGTGGTTTAATCCATTTTTAGATAAAGCATTTTATCCATTTTGGAAAAGTTTCACTTTATGTCAAAATACAATCCAAGCAAGGACAGTGCAAATCTCTTTGGCACAAGTTATTAGACTAATTACACTGATCAATGCCAAGGTTTGCAGCACATTAGGGGGGCCTCTATCAGTCTAGAACTCCACTTGACCTTTTCTTGCTTAAGTGTGAAGAAACATAGCATTTTGTACAACAACTCTCATCTCAGCAAAGCAAGCCTTAAGCAAAGTTATCAAACATTTTCTAAACATCCATTCTGAGCTAGAACACGAGCAAACCAAGTCCCAAACACTCCCATCCACAAAATCACCATTGAACTGCACAAAAACAGGGCTTGCTGCAGATTGAATCCCACAACTCATTTCCATCGTACATTCTTGCCCAAACCAGTTCAAACACCTTCCCTACCATCAATCCAAACTATCCAAAGCATTAGAAGTGGACTGTAACTCCTCTATTCAGTTTGGCCATTTTCATTTTTCTGATTTGCAGGTGGAGTTCTACAACTCGATTCAGCTAGTTTCAAAGCAAAGTAAAACTTGGAATAGCATCCCTGGACATCAAGGAAGCTGTACCAATCATCACCTTGCTCTGAAAGTACCTCCATCATCAGATACAACTTCAACTGAACAGGTATCTTCTTGAACTTATAACTCTTAATGTAGGCATTGTTAGCTCTAGGTTTGTGAATAAAAAGTGTTCTACTCATGCCCCTGAATCTGTACATACCTTTACTTTTCATTTATTTTGCATATGCTGTGAGAATTTAAGGTCTGAATATTGATAAAAAGTTAGGTTAAGATTTGGGAATGATGAAATTCTCTCTCATTTCTGAGAGTTAGGATGAGTTCTTTACATATTTAGAATCGTGGCTTGATGATTAACATTTCTTATGTTGTAAGTTTGTGCTAAAACTCAAGGAATCAGGATGTTTGAATTCATGAACAAGGCGCGCGTTTTTTGAACAATTTCTGTCTGGAGGTTGAAGAAAGACTTGGTGGGCTGGGCCTGTTGTGCTATTTCTCTTCACACCCTATTTTTACTTTGACACCCCCTAGGCCCATTTGGTTTATTTTCATGATTTTTTGACTTTTCTTTTTTATTCTGACTTATTTATTTTTTCTAATGATATTAAAAATATAAAAAATATTTTTTACACCATTTTTGAATTTATAGGCATTTATTTGTTTAGATTAGTTATTTGTACATAAATAAATAAATAAACACTTTTTACTTACAATACTAAAAAATAATGTAAACACATTTATTTTCTAATTTTTATTTTATTTTATCTTCTGAAAATATCTTATATAAAATATACTTTTTTTTTATTTTATATAAATATTAAATATTTTTTTTTAATATATAATACATATTTAGAAATTAATACAAGTATATATTTATTTATTAGAATATTTAGTAAAAAAATACAAAAATACATACATTTTTTCTTTTATTAATATTTGACCTCAAAAAATACTTTTTTATAAATATACTTCATTTTTATTTTATTTTTGTATATAACTATTAAATATTTGTACGCATTAAATAAATAATACCTTTTATTTAAGAAATTAGGGTTTTGCCCTTAAAACACAAAAACTCCAAAAAATAATACTTTTCATTTTTATTTTATTTGACATATAAAAATACTTTTTTTCATACATATAAAAAACCCTTTTTACATTTTGCATATTTATTTTATTTCCATTTAATTTGTGCAATCAATTATCTTGTAAATAATTCCAAATTGATGTAATAGCTAGGTTTAAATTCCTTATCAAATACCCCCCCATTTGAACATTTGTACCCCCCTTCCCATATTGTGTTGTAATAGCTTAGGAACTTTATTTTTCGTACTTTAACGCTTTCTAAATATACCATGTTAGAATTAGGGTTTGTATGCAAATAAAAAGAACAAAAATAGTTTGACCTAATTTCAAGATAATCAAGCATGAAAATGGACAACACATATCACACTTGCACCCCTAGGGTATTCCACTTGTTGCCTTCAATAAATGGGCCATATTGCATGTTAGGTCTCTTTGGGCAAAACAAATACAAATCAATTGATCATAGTCCCTCGATGACGCTTTCGAAAGTTGCCTAAAAATGATCAAGTCCCTTAAAGGAAAATTGCTCAAAGATACTTGGCACCATTGCAATTATGGTCTAAACGATGACCCGCGCCCGTCCCTTTCACATCCTAACACAAGATTGTCCACCAAATGCAATGGTGGAACAAAATTGTTAAAAGGGTTAAAGCATAGCAATAATCTTTGAGAACTTTAGGGTAGATAACTCTTAAGTACTTGTCAACTTGCAAAACAAAAACACTTGCCTATTTTTCAAACCACACTTCACAAACACTTTCAAAACAAACTTTCAAAAACCTTGAAACATCTTTTCAAAAAGACAAACACCTTTTGTAAAACATTCGAGTAAAGAATTGTTACAAGGGTAGCCTAGACAAGGCATCTTTTTTCAAAACATTTTCAAAACCACACACAAAGCACCATTTCAAACAATTGAAGACCAAGGCAAGTTGATCTAAGCAAGTACCTAAGAGCCCATTGATAACCATGGATAGAAAGGGTGCTAATACCTTCCCTTTCTATAATCTACTCCCCGAACCCAAGAAAATATCTCAAAGGTTTTTGATGTGCTTTTTAAACCTTTCCTTAGGATAAAATAAAAAGTCGGTGGCGACTCTTGCTCAACCGAAACATTTGCGAAAACAAACGCAAAACCACAGTCAGTTCTCCCACCGTATCACAGAACTGGCGACTCTGCTGGGGAAATTTTAAAAGTGGAGTAACCTTAGGGCTTAGATCACCCTCTTGCATGACTAATTATTTGATTTGATTGCTTTATATTTTGGCTCTCTTGTTTGGGTTTGTAATCCTCCACCCGGATTTTGGGAAACATTTCATAGATAGCAATACGTTGTGGAAACTGTGCGGGGTATACCAACACGGTCGAAGCAATAGCTATATTAGTGCGACATATTTGTGAGTACCGGTAACCCTTAAGTTCAATCAAGGAGAGTACGGGGCCGCTGAGTGATGTCACTAAGCACTAATGACCTATAACCTTACTTGACCATCTTGGCCTTACATTAGGGGTAGTGAGATGACCGGCTTTGGTGCAGTCCGAAGTTGGTAGATACTCGATACTACACTCATTGAGGGTTGTTTTCTTGGAATATTTTGGTCGCTAGTTAAGTGGCTAAACCAAAACAATGAACAATGAAAACAATCCGATGATATTGAGCTCCTTAGAACCCGGTTACTATTTATAGGACAGGTTTTTAAGCCAACTACACTCAAGAGGGTACTTACCTATGAAACCCCATGCAAGCCTGAAACTAGGGTTTGGTGTGATTTGCTTGTACATATGTTTGTGCATACATCATGAACATCATAAAGCATCATATGCATTCACTAACCATTTCAAGGGTTTGGATCTTCATCTTTGTTCTTGTTTTGTAGGTCATGGAAATTCCTCGCAGAAAAACCATCCAAGTCAACCTTGTGAGAATCTCTCCTCAACTCAAGGAGCTCACCTCAAGAATTCCGGAAAGCTCATCCTTCAGTGAAAGACATGGTAGACTGCTCAGCTTAGTCAACACCAACATTGAAGAAGACATGATGAAAGTGCTATTCCAGTTCTTTGACCCTCTTCACCACTGTTTCACTTTCCCTGATTACCAGTTGGTACCCACGTTGGAGGGGTTTTCTCAACTCCTAAGAATCCCTATCCTTAATCAACTACCTTTCAACGGTACGGAAAAGGAACCAAAGCCGGAAGATGTTGCTCGAGCATTACATCTACAACCATCCGACATCAAGGGGCATTGGGAAACCAGAAGCGGCGTCAAAGGATTCTTAGCAAAATTCTTGTTTGAGAAGGCACAAGAATGTTAGAATTTATTGGACCTACAAGCCTTTGAAGAAATTGTGGCACTCCTTATCTATGGGTTGGTCTTGTTCCCAAATCCTGATCAGCTGGTAGATGTCAACGCCGTCAAAATCTTCTTGTCCAGAAATCCAATACCAACATTGCTGGGGGACATTCTTCACTCATTTTACACACGAACAATGAGAAAGAGGGGTGTTCTCATGTGCTGTACTCCTCTCCTTGCAAGGTGGTTTATTTCGCACCTTCCACAATCTGTCTTAAAGAATGAACAAGGCTCAAGGTGGTCCCAACGGTTGATGACTCTTACTCACTCTGATGTACATTGGTGTTCTCGGTCCAGAGAAAATGTCATCATCGTCGATCGTTGTGGAGAGTTTCCTAATGTTCCTTTACTTGGAATCCGAGGAGGTATCACCTACAACCCTTGCCTAGCTTTGAGGCAATTTGGATATGCACGGAGGGATGGCCCTCATGACATGTTGATTCCTGACCTAGTTTTTGACTTCGACAATGATGCGCAAGGACTTCGCCAAAGATTCATCATAGCTTGGGGGAGGCCCAACAAGGTTGATAGCAAGACTCTGGGACACAAGAACTCCATCCCTCTTGAGCCTTATCTCAAGTGGGTACGAGCCCGAGCCCAAAGTCTAATGATGCCTTATCCTCATATACTCCCTGTGATTAAAGAGCCCGTCAAGGAAGGAGAGGTTCCCTACACCATCCTACATCCTGACATGCCTACATCGTGGGAGGAAATGCAGAAAAGTTGGATTCAGCTCAAGGAGGAACGAAACACTTTTGAAGCTAGCTTCTATGCCAGTGAGAAGAAGGTTCTAGAGCTTACCCGCCGACTCCATGAGCAAGAGGCCCTCAACACCTACATTGCGCCAAAGAGGATGCGCAACGTCTTTTTGCCTTGAGAAGTTGTTTTTGTAATATTTGGCCCATGGGGCATTTATGTACTAACAAATTTCTTCTTATTAATATGACGTGCGTTCCTTTTTTGTCTACAACAATTTTGAACGTTCCAAAATCCTTGAATGCATTGCATACATAAGCATATCATTCATCATGTGCATAAGCAGGTCTCACTCCAGGTTTCCTTATCTGTCTGTTGTTTATTTCAGTAGGATGGATCTCGAGCAAACCGTCAAAGACCTACAAGCTCAGAATGCACAGTTCCAGCAACTCCTGACGACCTTGGCTAAAGGTCAGGAGGATCTCAAGACCTTGCTGGGGAATAAAGACCCAGTGAAAAAGAAGAAAAAGAGACTCGGGGTGGCTACTCTAGGGAGAAGATTTGACGGAGAGGCCAGGAGAGTGCTTGAATTTCCTCCTACTTCTGATGAAGGGACCAGTAAAGGAGGTGGGGCTGCTGTACCTTCCGAGTCCGATGTGGAAGAAGAGGAGGTCGAAGAGGATGAAGACTACTCTGATCAGCAATACCCTCCAGCTGATGATAAATACAAAGGTTTAGAAGACAGGTTGGCCGCCATGGAGCTACAGAGAGTACCGGGTTTGGATTTTGAAGACTTGGGTTTGGTTGCCGGGATTGTGATTCCCCCAAAGTTCAACGTGCCAGTTTTTGTGAGGTATGATGGGCTGTCCTGTCCAAAAATGCATCTCAGGTCCTACGTGAGAAAGATCCAACCCTATACGGCGGATAAAAACCTTTGGATCCATTTATTTCAAGACAACCTTTCTGGGGCTCAATTGGAGTGGTTTTATCAGCTAGAGGGAACCAGCGTCCGAAATTGGGAAGACTTGGCCACCGCCTTCTACAAACAATATCAGTACAATTCTAACCTTGCTCCTACGCGTACCCAACTTCAGGGTATGTCATTGGGAACAAGCGAAGGATTCAAAGAATATGCACAAAAATGAAGGGATTTGGCTGGCAGGGTGCAGCCTCCTTTAACCGACCGTGAACTTGTTGATATGTTTCTAGGGACCCTATCTGGGCCATTTTTCAATCATCTGATTGGTAACTCTTCCGCGGGGTTTACCGATTTGATCTTAACAGGCGAAAGAATAGAAGCTGGCATCAAGTCAGGATAGATTCAGAAGAGTATTGCTGCAAGTATTGAGAAGAAGCCTTTTAAGAAGGAAACGACTGTGGTATACTCCCAGAGAAGAGCAGGGAAGACTGAGCGCCGACCAACCGTGGGGGCCGTAATGATCCAAAACCCTTCAAGTGAGCAGCCTCGCTATAACCAGTCCAGACCAAATCAACAACGGGTGGAACGGCCACAACGGCAGTTCACCCGCATTAATATGACGCCAGCGCAAGTGCTTCCCCATCTGTTAAAGTTGAATCTCGCCATTATCAAAGAGGCACCAAAAAATTTGAATACGTCCTCTCCGCATTATCATCCTAATGCTAAATGCACCTACCATTCTGACAGTGTCGGGCACGACACCAACGATTGTTGGGCACTCAAGCATAAAATCTAAGACCTGATAGAGGCGAAAGAAGTGGAGTTTGACGCTCCGGAGAAGCCTAATGTGATATCTGCTCCCATGCCGAAGCACGGCCGAAATGTCAATGCCATTGAAGAAGATTTGTATGTTGCTGATGTCAATGATCTGATAACTCCATTGTTAACCATCAAGTTGAATCTGTTAAAGGCCGGGATTTTCCCGGGATGTAAAGAAGACTGCTATTGTTGTTACTCTCTGCCGTTTGATTGTCCGTTACTGAAGAAAGGTATCCAAGGCCTAATGGATAGTCGACAAATTTTGTTTGAAAAAGTTTCTGCTGTTCCAATCCATACTGAAGATGTCTCAATTATAACCATTCACGCCAATCTTTCCAAGGCCGTCGAAAAGCCTGTTAAGATTACACCAGCTACAAAATCTGTTCCTTTGAAGATAACAATGCCAGGGCCTGTCCCCTATGTTTCTGAGAAGTCAATACCATGGAACTATGGCGGTGACGTCTACTAACATGGTATTAAACAAATCGAAATAACTGAAGAAAGTTCGGATGATGAAGAAGCCAACATTGGAAACATTGCAGGCACGAGCAAAATCACCCGGAGCGGGAGAATATTTTCTCCAGAGATTGCCCCTCCAAGAGCAATCTTTGGACCCTCATCTGCCGACAAGGTCATCCCTGCACCAATAAAACTCTCCGCTAGAACCCCTTTGATTGAAGATGTTGTTGTTCCTAGTATTGTCCCTCCTACCGCTGTTGATAAAGGTAAGGGAACCCAAGATGAGCTCGTCAGGACGAGGGCTCAACCCTTGGTCATCCCGGAAACCTCCAAGAAGGAAATGGATGAGATCTTGAAGATAATCAAAAGGAGTGATTACGATGTGGTAGAACAACTGGGGCAAACCCCCTCAAAGATCTCTATGCTGGCACTACTACTTTGCTCGGAAGCGCACGCTAAAGCTTTGATAAAATTCCTGAAGGCAGCCCATGTGCCCCAGGAAACCTCTGCGGATCAATTCCAAAATTGCGTGGCTAGCCTTACTGTGGACAATGGATTAGGTTTCTCTGATGCCGACCTAACTCCTAAAGGTAGAAACCACAATGATGCTTTGCACATTTCAGTCGAGTGCCGAGGAACTACTCTCGCACATGTCTTGGTCGACACTGGTTCGTCGCTGAATGTACTGCCTAAGAAGGCCTTGGACCGACTAGATTGTGAAGGGTTGGAGTTGAAACTGAGTGATATTGTTGTCAGAGCTTTCGATGGTTCGAAGAGAATGGTCCATGGGGAGGTTGAAATTCCCATCAAGATAGGCACTGAGGTGTTTAGATCTACTTTCTATGTGATGGACATTCGTCCGTCATACTCTTGCTTGTTGGGTAGGCCTTGGATACACCATGTTGGGGCAGTCACCTCCTCCTTACATCAGATGTTGAAGTATCCTGTCAAGGGGAAGATTATAACTGTCCATGGCGAAGAGGAGTACATGATCAGCCACTTAAACTCATTCCGGTACGTGGAGGTAGAGGGGTAGTTCATTGAGACACCTTTCCAGCATTTCGAAGAAGTCCTTCCTGAAATAACAATAGCAAAGTTGGCAGCTGAAGCACCGAGGCAGATGGCCAGGATGGCATCTCTGGAGGACGCAAGGGTCGCAATAAAGGAGGGGAAGAATTCAGCATGGGGGCAGTTGCCTGATATTCCGCATAAAACAGACAAATTTGGATTAGGGTTCACTACTGCGGGCCAGAAGGCTATGCGCCGTTCGAAGATTGAAAGAGCGCCAGTCAAAATTTCTCCCTACGGAATCAACGCTTTGGAGGATGAAGACAAAGAGAGCAGCATCGAAGAGTGGATTTACCGGACTGTCAAAGGAGGATTGTACAACTGGGAGGAAAAAGACTTTGTCCCCATCACTTTTATTCATCAGTAATTTATCTGTCAAACATTTCCTATTGGTCTGTAATATTTATTTTCAAACAATCCGTACACTATCTTTTTACCTCATGCCTTGCCCGGGGCATGTAGGTCCATTTGTAAGGGTTTTGATTATTTTTCATATCCATATGCCATGTTTAATGATTCATTGGACGTTTTTCATTTGATAAACTGCTTGTGTTCATTTTCTTTCCTTTTGCATTTTTTGTTTAAGGATGGCTATCCCTTACACACACCCACACTCACAAATGAAGGTACCCATCCACTCCGGATTCCATGGGTGACTATTCTGCTATATCCTTCAATAACTCTGAAGATCTGGTCAATCAAGCCGAGTATGAAGATGACGAAGGTTGTGAAGTACCAGGGGAACTAGCCAGACTTCTACAGCAAGAGGAAAGGGCCATCTTACCGCACGAAGAGTCATTGGAAACTGTCAACTTAGGGACCGAGGAAGACCGGAAGGAGGTGCAAGTGGGTGCCAATCTGGAACCAAGTGTCAAGGAAGGCCTGATACAGTTGTTGAATAAGTATGTTGAAATCTTCGCTTGGTCTTATGAAGATATGCCGGGTTTAGACACAGACATCGTGGTTCACCGTCTCCCCACAAGAGAGGATTATCCACCGATCAAGCAAAAAGTCCACCGAATGAGGCCTAACATGTCTGAAAAGATCAAAGTAGAAGTGATGAAGCAATTCGACGCTGGAGCAGGCATTTCTTGTATAGCCTTTACTTTAGCTGGATCAACCTCAATGCCTTTGTTGCTGATAATAAACCCCAAAAGTTTACCCGACCTAACTCCAAAAGTGCACTTGCTTGGGTTCAGTCTGAGCTTATACTCCTTCAACCTGACAAACAGCTTATGCAGATGATCAAGGTGTTCTTCTTCTGTCTGTGATCGAGCTATCATGTCGTCCACGTAAACTTCGATCTCATGATGTATCAAATCATGAAACAAAGCTATCATGGCACGTTGATAAGTTTCCCTTGCGTTCTTCAGTCCGAACGACATCACCTTGTAGCAGAAGGTACCCCATTGCGTGACGAAGGTAGTTTTCTCCATGTCCTCGGGGGCCATTTAATCTGGTTGTAGCCCGAGAATCCATCCATGAAGGAAAAAACCTTGTGCTGAGCTGTGTTGTCAACCAAAATGTCGATATGTGGCAACGAAAAGTCGTCTTTAGGGCTAGCCCTGTTCAAATCCCGATAGTCCATACACATTCTGACTTTTCCGTCCTTCTTAGGCACGAGCACGCTGTTAGCAACCCATTGTGGATAGGAGGTAACAGCCAGAAAGCTAGCGTTGAATTGCTTCATTACTTCAGCCTTAATCTTCTCAGACATGTCAGGCCTTATTCGGTGAACCTTTTGCTTGATCGGTGGACAGTCTTCTCTTGTAGGGAGACGGTGAACCACGATATCTGTGTCTAACCCTAGCATGTCTTCATAAGACCAGGCGAAGATTTTAATGTATTCGTTCAACAACTGCACTAAGCGTTCCTTGACACTCGGTTCCAGGTTGGCACCCACTTTTACTTCCTTCCTGTCTTCCTTTGTCCCTAAGTTGATGGTTTCTAGCAACTCTTCATGAGGCAGAATGGCCCTCTCTTCTTGTTGTAGAAGTCTGGCTAACTCTCCCGGCACTTCACAATCTTCGTCAATTTCATACTCAACATGATTGACCAAATCTTCAGAGTTATCGAAGGCTAAAGCAGAATAGTCACCCATGGAATCCGGAATGGATGGATACCTGCATTTGTGAGTGTGGGTGTGTGTAAGGGATAACCATCCTTAAACAAACAAAAATGCAAAAGGAAAGAGAATGAACACAACAGTTTATAGATGAAAAACGTCCAATGATTCATTAAAACATGGCATATGATTATGAAGAAAATCAAACCCTTACAAATGGACCTACATGCCCCGGGCAAGGCATGAGGTGAAAATAGTGTGCGAATTGTTTTAGTTATTACAGACCATAAAAATGGGAAATTGTTCAAAGATAAAATTACTGGTTGATAAAGGTGATAGGAACAAAATCCTTTGCTTCCCAATTGCTCAAACCCCCTTCAACGGTCGGGAAGATCCAGTCTTTAAAATGGCTCTCTTCATCTTCATCTTCTACAGCATTGATTCCATGGTGTGAGATCCTGACGGGTGGCCCTCCAGCCTTGGAGCGACGCATAGCCCTCTATCCTGCAGCAGTAAACCCTAAACCAAACTTGTCCGTCTTATGGGGAAAGTCAGGCAATTGTCCCCATACTGTGCTCTTCCCCTCCTTAATCACAGCCTCTGCATCCTTGAGAGATGCCATCCTAGCTACATGCTTGGGAACGATAGGTACCTCAACCATTGTCTTCGCAGCTGCTACCTCGGGAGAAACTTCCTCAAAATGTTGGAAAGGCGTTTCGATGAACTCGCCATCCAACTCCACATATCGAAAGGAATTGAGATGACTTATCATGTACTCTTCCTCGCTGTGCACTTTTATAATCTTACCCTTAATAGGATATTTCAGCATTTGGTGCAAAGATGAAGTAACTGCCCCGGCATAATGGATCCACGGTCTTCCTAATAAACACGAGTATGACGGACGGATGTCTATTATGTAGAAGGTGGAGTTGAATACTTCGGTGCCTACCTTGATAGGAATATCAACCTCTCCATGAACCAATCTTTTGGAACCATAAAAAGACCTAACGACGATGTTACTAGGTTTGAGGGTCAAACCTTCGCAATCCAAACAGTCCAAGGCCTTCTTTGGCAGCACATTCAAGGAAGAACCAGTATCAACCAAGACATGGGCGAGGGTAGTTCCCATGCATTTAACTGAGACGTGTAGCGCGTCATTATGCTTCCTTCCTTTGGGAGTTAAGTCAGCGTCGGAAAAGCCCAGGCCATTGTCAGCAGTAAGACTGGCCACACAATCCTGAAACTGGTCAGCCGAAGTCTCTTGGGGTACATGTGCCGCTTTCATGAATTTGATTAGGGCCTTAGCATGGGCCTCTGAACAGAGCAGAAGAGCCAACATTGAAATTTTAGAAGGGGTCTGCCCCAGCTGTTCTACAACGTCGTAATCACTTTTTCTGATTATTTTCAAGATTTCATCCATTTATTTATGAGTGGTTTCGGGGATAGCCACAGCATGAGCCTTCGTCCTGACAGGCATTTCCAGCACCCCCTTACCCTTGTCGGTATTATCAGCAGATGGTCTTACTTCAGGAGTATCCAATTCTTCAATCACTGGGCCTTACACAGAGGGTCCAACAGGTGTAGAAGCTTTTAAGGGTCCGAAAACTGCTCGAGGGGGAGCAATCTCCAGAGAAAAGATCCGGCCACTGCGGTTTATCTTGCTTGTACCCGCGATGTTACCTATATCAGGGTCTTCTTCAGAAATCTCTTGGATTGTTTCGATTTGTTTGATGCCGTGGTAGAAGATTTCTCCCCCATAGTTCCACGGTATCATTTTGCTTGATTGGTATGGGATAGGTCCCGGCATGGTGATCTTTAAAGGTACACATTCAGAGTTGGGTGTAATCCTGACAGGCCTTTTGCAAGCCTTGGGAGGATTGTCGGAAATGGTTATGATAGCAATATCGTTGGTTGAAGTATCACAAGTATCAGGAGTAATCGAATTGAAAGTGTTAAGAAGGGTTTTCTGGAAAAGTATCTCTTGAGTATCCATCAGACGTTGGACACCCGACTTCAACATGGGACAATCACCTTGAATGTTCAAACAAAAATAACAGTCTTTACCACAACCAGGAAAGATCCCGGCTCTCAATAAATTTTCTTTAATCACAAGCAATGGAGTCAACAAATTGGCAACATCAGTAACATGGAGGTTTTCCAAAATGGCATGCACATTGTGGCCGTGCTTGGGCATCGGAGCAGATATAACATTGGGCTTCTCAGGAGCATCAAATTCAACCTCTTTGGCGTCAATTAAGTCCTGAATTTTGTTCTTAAGTGCCCAGCAATTATTGGTATCGTGCCCAGCACTGTCGGAATGGTAAGCACACTTGGCGTTAAAGTGATAGTATGGAGAGGAGGTGTTAGGGTTTTTTGGCGCCTCTTTCAAACTGGTCAGATTCAGCTTCAACAAATGGGGAAGGACCTGAGCGGGCGTCATGTTGATGCGGGTGAACTGCTGTTGTGGCCTTTCTACCCGTTGTTGATCAGGTCTCGACTGATTGTTACGAGGTTGATCATTTGACGAATTTTGAATCATCACGGCCCCTACAGTCGACCGGCGCCCAGTTCTTCCCAATCCCTTCTGAGAATACACATCAGATGCTTCCTTCTTGGCTGGGAAAGGTTTCTTAATAGCTGTGGATGCAGAAGCATCCTTTTGAATCTTTCCACTTTTAATACCGACCTCCACCCTTTCATCGGTCAAAATCAGTTCAGTAAATCCCGCAGAAGAGCTCCTGATTAGATGGTTGAAGAAGGGGCCAGACAAGGTCCCCAGAAACATGTCAACTAACTCCTATATGATAGTGGTGGCTGCACCCTTCCAGCCATATCACGCCACTTCTGGGCGTACTCCTTAAACCCTTCATTGGAAATCATCCCCATACTTTGTAACTGAGTACGAGTGGGCGCCAAATCAGCATTGTACTGATACTAACGATAAAAAGCAGCTGCCAAGTCTTCCCAATTGTGAACCTCTGATCTCTCGAGCTGATAAAACCAATCTAACTGAGTGCCAGACAAGATGTCTTGGAAAAAGTGTACCCAGAGGTCTTTATCGGATGAATGAGGTTGGATCTTCCTAATATACGACCTCAGGTGCATCTTAGGGCAAGACAGACCGTCGTACTTGGCAAATGTTTGCACCTTGAACTTGGGAGGGATGACAATCCCAGCTACCAGCCTTAGTTCCTCAAAATCCAATCCGGGCACCCTCTGCAACTCCATAGCTGCCAATCTATCTTCAAGGTTCTTATATTTGTCATCCGCTGGTGGATACTGTTGTTCGGAATAGTCTTCGTCTTCTTCCTCTTCCTCCTCTTCTACCTCAGACTCAGAAGGTACAGTAACTCCTTTCCCCTTGCCAACCCCTTCGTCAGACGTCGAAGGGAACTCAAGAGTCCTTCTAGCATCGCTCTCAAACCTTCTTCCGAAAGTGGCCACCCCCGGTCTCTTTTTCTTTTTCTTCTCTTTATTCTTCTCCAACAGAACTTTGAGATCCTCTTGACCCTTTGCCAAGGTCATGAGGAGTTGCTGAAATTGTGAATTTTGTGTCTGTAGATCCTTTACTGTTTGCTCCAAATCCATCTTGCTGAAATAAACAACAGAAAGATAAGGAAACCTGGCTTGAAGACCTGTTTATGCATATGATGAATGGTATGTTATTCATGTAATGCATTCAAGGGTTCAAAATTTCAAAATTGTTGCAAACAAAAAGAACGCATGTCATATTAAGAAGAAATTTGTTAGTACATAAATTCCCCGTGGGCGAAATATTACAAAATTCTTAATGTAAAAAGACATTGCGCATCCTCTTTGGTGCGATGTAGGTGTTGAGAGTTTCCTCCTTGTGAAGTCGGCGGGTGAGCTCCAAAACCTTCTTCTCACTGGCATAGAAGCTGGCTTCAAAAGTATCCCGTTCTTCTTTGAGTTGGACCTAACTCTTTTGCATTTCCTCCCATGATGTTGGCATGTCAGGATGTAGGATGGTGTATGAAACCTCTCCTTCCATAACAGGCTCTTTGATCAAGGGGAGAATGTGAGGATATGGCATTATAAGATTCTGGGAGCGGGTTCGTACCCACTTGAGGTAAGGCTCAAGGGGGATGGAATTCTTGTGCCCCAGTGTCTTACTATCCACCTTGTTAGGCATCCTCCAAGCTCTGATGAACCTTTGTCGAAGTCCTTGCGCATCATTGTCGAAGTCAAAAACTAGGTCAGGAATCAGCATGTTATGAGGGCCATCCCTCTGAGCATATCCAAATTGTCTCAAAGCTAGACAGGGGTTGTAGGTAATGCCTCCCCTAATTCCAAGTAATGGGACATTAGGGAATTCCCCACAACGATCAATGATGATGACATTTTCTCTGGACCGAGAACACCAATGTACATCAGAATGTGTGAGGGTCATCAATTATTGTGACCACCTCAAACCCTGCTCATTCTTCAAAACTGCTTGTGGAAGGTGAGAAATAAACCACCTTGCTAAGAGAGGGGTGCAACACATGAGAACACCTCTTTTCCTCATTGTTCGTGTGTAAAATGAGTGTAGGATGTCCCCAAACAATGTAGGTATGGGATTCTTGGACATGAAAATCTTGACAGCATTCACATCTATAAGTTGATCAGGATTTGGGAACAAAACCAACCCATAGATAAGGAGTGCCACAATCTCTTAAAAGGCTTGTAGATCAAGAGAATTCCAACAGTCTTGTGCCTTCTCAAACAGAAACTTTGCCAAGAAGCCCTTAACACCACTTCTGGTTTCCCAATGCCCCTTAATGTCAGATGGTTGCAAGTGTAATGCTTGAGCAATATCTTCAGATTTTGGTTCTTTTTCCGTACCGTTGTAGGGTAGTTGATGAAGAATGGGAATTCTCAGGAGTTGAGAAAATTCCTCCAAAGTAGGCACCAACTGATAATCAGGGAATGTGAAACAGTGGTGTAGGGGGTCAAAAAACTGGAAAAGTACTTTCACCATGTCTTCTTCAATGCTGGTGTTGACTAAGTTGAGAAGTCTACCATGTCTTTCACTGAAGAGAGAATTCTCTGGAATCCTGGAAGTAAGCTCCTTGATTTGAGGAGGGATCCTCACAAGGTTGACTTGAATTGTTTTCCTGCGAAGAGATTCCATGACCTACAAAACAAGAACAAAGATGAAGATCCAAACCCTTGAAATGGTTAGTGGATG
This sequence comes from Vicia faba, assembly GCA_948472305.1. NCBI lineage: Eukaryota > Viridiplantae > Streptophyta > Magnoliopsida > Fabales > Fabaceae > Vicia > Vicia faba. The sequence goes on along the minus strand of OX451738.1, from coordinate 1,088,223,460 downwards.
CATATGATGCTTTATGATGTTCATGATGTATGCACAAGCACATTTACAGGCAAGTCACACAAAAACCCTAGTTTCAGGCTTGCATGAGGTTTCATAGGTAAGTACCCTCTTGAGTTGAGTTGGCTCAAAACCTATCCTATAAATAGTAACTGGGTTCTAAGGAGCTCAATATCATTGGATTGTTTTCTATGTTCATTGTTTTGGTTTAGCCACTTAAATAGCGACCAAAATATTCCAAGAAAACAACCCTTAATGAGTGTAGTATCGAGTATCTACCAACTTTGAACTGCACCAAAGCCGGTCATCTCACTACCCCTAATGAAAGGCCAGGATGGTCAAGTAAGGTTCTAGTTCATTAGTGCTTCATGACATCGCTCAGCGGCCCTGTATTCTCTTTGATTGACTCAAAGGCTACCGGTACTCACAAATATGTCGCACTAATATAGCTATTGCTTCAACCGTGTCGGTATACCCTGTACAATTTCCACAACGTATTTCTATTTACCTATGAATGTTTCCCAAATCCGGGTAGAGGATTTCAAGCCCAAACAAGAGAACCAAAATGTAAAGCAATCAAAGTAAACAATAATCATGCAAAGGGTGATCTAAGCCCTAAGGTTACTCCACTTTTAGATATCTCCCCAGCAGAGTCGCCAGTTCTGTGATACGGTGGGAGAACTGACTTGAGGTTTTGCGTTTGTGTTCGCAAATGTTTCGGTTTAGCAAGAGTCGCCACAGACTTTTTATTTTATCCTAAGGAAAGGTCAAAAAGCACATGAAAGACCTTTGAGATGTTTTCTTGGGTTCAAGGAGTAGATTATAGAAAGGGAAGGTATTATCACCCTTTCTATCCATGGGCTCTTAGTTACTTGCTTTGATCACTTGCTTTGCATTTCTATTGTTTGAAATGGTGCTTTTCAATTGTTTGAAATGGTGCTTTGTGTGTGATTTTGAAAGATGTTTTGGAAAGAGGCCATCATTGTGGCAACCTTTGTAATGATTCTTGTTTGAATGTATACAAAGGTGTTTTTGTCTTTTGAAAAGTTTTCAATGTTTGAAAGTAGGGTTTTGAAATTGTGTTGTGAAGTGTGTTTTGAAAAATAGCAAGGATGTTTTTGCAAGTTTGACCAAGTAACTAAGAGCTATCTACCCTATTTTACTCAAAGATATTTCTTATATTTTTAACCCTTTTAACAGTGTTGCTTCACCATTGTATTTGGTGAACAACCTTGTGTTAGGATGTTTAAACGGGACAGGCGCGGGTCATCGTATAGACCATGATAGCAATAGTGTCAAGTATTTTGGCAATCTTCTTGAGGGACTAGATCATTTTTGTTTAGGCAACTCAGATAACGTCATCGAGGGACTATGATCTTTTGTTTTTGTTTTTGTTTTGTCAAAGTACTTGACATGCAACCATGGCCCATTTTTGAAGGCAACAAGTGGATGAAACCTTAGGGGTGCAAGTGTGCATTGTGTTTGTTTTTCATGCATGTTTATCTTGGATTAGGTCAAACTAGTTGTTGATTTTATTTTGCATACAAACCCTAAGTCTAAGCATGGCATAATTTTGAAGCTTTTAAATGTGCGAGAATTTAAAAGCTACACTATTACAACATGATATAGGGAGGGGGGGGGGGTACAAATTTGAATTGGGAGTATTTGACAAGAAAATAAATTCTAAGTTATTACAACCATATTGAATGTATAGGCGATATTTAATATTTAAATAAATACAATTAAACAAATATCAAATAAAATGTATTATGCAAAAAAGATTTTCATGTATGTAAAAAGTATTTTTTCAATGTGAAATGTAAATAAATAAAAAAAGTTCAATTTTAATTATTTTCCTATTTAGGGCAAAAAACCCTAATTCTTAATAAATAATATTATTTATTAATTATATACAATAATATACTAATTTATACAAAATATAAAAGTATATTATAAAAAAAATTACATTTTTAGTACAAAATATTAATAAAAATGAAAATGTAGTATTTTTGTATTTCTTGGCCTAATTATTTAATAAAATAAGTATATATATATATATATATATATATATATATATATATATATATATATATATATATATATATATATATATATATATATATATATATATATATATATATATATATATATATATATATATATATATATATATATATATATATATATATATATATATATATATATATATTAAACATATTAGATGTATAAAAAATAAAAATTAATTATTAAAAAAAAGTGTATATTTGAGAAAAGTGTTTTTAAGTATATATAAAAAAAATAATAAATAAAAATAGGTATATTTTTTATATTATTTTTTGGGTTTTAATAAAAGAAAAATAAACTATTTATATATTTATATTAGTAAGATAAAAGATAAATATCAAATAAATATGAAAAATATAGAAAATAATTTTTTGGCATTTTTTATATTTAGATAAAAAATAATAAAGTCAAAATAAAAAATAAAAATAACAAAATGACAAATATTCAAATAAATGGGCCAGGCGGGTGTAAACTGAATGGAGGGGTGTCAAAAGCAACAGAAACCAGGCCCAGCCCAGAATCCACTTATTCTTCTTCCTTTGAACAACCTGCACGCGTGATATGTACAAAACTGCAACTCCTGATTCTTTGATTTTTTGACAAAACTCATAACATGAACATTGTAGAGAATTAAACAACAAATCTAACCATATAAAAAACTTGGATTAACTCTCAAAGACCAGAGAGAATTTCTCTGGCCCTAATTTCTAACCTAGTTTTTTCAGAAAGTTCATGAGTGAAATTCTCTTAGCGCGATTAATGTAAATGAAAACTAAGCATATGTATGGCTTCAGGGCTATGAGTACAACATATTTCATTCACAAACCTAAGCCTAACCATTCCTAAATAGAGAGATATAATTCCATGAAATACTTGTTTCAGTTGACTTCGAGCTGGACAATGTAGCAACCTTCAATGGTGTTTGAGCTTCTGTTGAGCTTGCCTGAAGTCCAAGGAAGCTTTTCCAATGCCTGGCTTGTTTTGAAACAGCTTGAATCGTGCTGTAGAACTCAACCTACAGAGCTTTGAAACAAAAATGGCAAAGTGTGTTAGAGGTGTTACAACTTGCAATGGGGGCTTGGGATAGTTCAGGTGAGTTGGTTGGAAGGTGTTTGAACTATCTTTGGACAAAACGCACGATGGAATTTGGTTATGGTTTGCATAAATGCAGAACTTGCCGTATTTTTGCAGAAAAACAGTAATTCTATGTACAAGGGAGTTTGAGAGGAAAATGGGTCGTGTTTCAGGCTTGTTGGGAGGTATGGAACTTGTCTACAATCTTTGTGTAAGCTTGTCTTAACAGATATGAGAGATGCCTTATGATTTGCCACTTTTCTTCTACTTGAAGCAAGAGCATGGAAGTGATGTTGTAGCCTTGTACATGCCCTCCTATCACCCTGCACACAACACTCTTAGCCCCTCTTATTCATGGATTTAGTTTGCAGTCTCAGATTTTGCTCAAGGCTCAATGCTTAGTGTTTTGACATAAAGTAACCTTTTGCAAAAATGGCAATATACCTTTTACCATTTAGGGCTTAATCTTGTGTGCAATGCCCTAATGACCAAGACAAAACCTTAAATCAATGGATATACATTAAATTATGGAGTACAAGTTGGTTTTGAGGCCTGCAAGCTAGCACCAAACATGCTGATTTGAAAATGCAAGTTTGTATGAACATGTATTGACCATGGACAAAAGTGAGTTTTTGCCAATTTCAAGCATTTGATTATCTCTAACCACAAGGGTGTTTGAGGAGTTCTTGGACAATTTGGAAAGCTTGTAACATGTACTATAATCCATCTTTGCAATGCAACTTGAAACCCCAAGTGGAACTATGTGAAAAATGGCCAAGAAGATGGGTCCAAATCCTGCCTAGATTAGGGCAAATTTTCTCTAAGTTAAAAGTTTTAGATACCCTTGTTCCAAAAATCATAACTTGAGATACAAGCTTGTTTTGAGAAAACTTTGTGAACCAAAGTTGTATACTTTATGATGGACTACAACTTTCATGTTGTAAGTTTTCTTTGAATCCATTTGCATCTTGGTGAAACAATGGGATAAAGTTAGGAAAAAAATAAGAAAATTTCATAACTTAGAAAATTTCTAAGTTATGAAAATTTTCCATTTTAAACCCTAATTTGCATTTTTGGGTTTCTTGATGAACAAGTTTCATAATTTGACATGTCTTGATGAAAATAACTCTTGGCATTTGATTTTGACCAAAAAGTCAAAGTTTGACTTTTCAGTGTACAATCAAATTTTGATCAGTTGACTGAAAAATTCATCTGTCAACCCTATGCATTTGAGATCTTTTGAACTTGTTGAATGGGTCAAGACAATGTCATTGATTCTTTGAGTCCATATGTGAGCTTGGTTTGCCATTGGTTAGGTCAAACAGTCAAAAATTGCCTTTGTGCAGTCAAAACCCTAAAAATGACCATTTTACCCTTTTGGTGATCTGATCAAATTTCTTGTGGAATTGTGATCCAAACTTGATCAAGTGGTTAATATGAGTTCATAATGTTGATGTGGGTCAATTTTCATGAGGTTTGACTATCAATTGGCCACAGTTGACTTTTCCCCAATACAGCTGATTTCTAGGTCAACTGTCCAATTGACTGGGCAAAAATTTGAATCAAGGCTTGAAACTTGGTATGGACAAACTTGTGAGTCCAACATGAAGTATGAAAGTCAATTTGGGAATTGTAGGTCAAAGCATCACTGTGCAAAGTCAAACCCTAATTTAGGTCAACAGTGCAGGGAGGTGTCTTGAGCAGAGCAAACCCTAGCTTAACCTTGACTTCCAAGATCCTTGTGATGAGGAATGTTGATGAAATGAGAGGGTAAATTTTGGGGTACAACACTGACCATATACTCTTCTTCTTCTCCATGAACGGTGATAATCTTCCCTTGAATTCGATACTTCAGCATTTGGTGCAACGTAGAAGTAACAACGCCAACATTGCGAATCCATGGTTGGCCTAGAAAGCAGGAGTATGAAGGGCGAATATCCATTACATAAAAAGTTGAATCAAACGTTTGGGTCCCAACCTTTATGGGGATATCCACTTCCCCATGTACCATCCTTTTCGAGCCGTCAAAGGCCCTTACTACTATGTTACTTGGCTTTAATGTCAATCCCTCGCAGTTAAGCCAATCAAGAGCTTTTTTAGGCAATACATTCAGAGATGAGCCAATGTCCACCAAAACATGAACCAAGGTTGTGCCCCTACATTCAACTGAGACGTGCAATGCCTCATTATGCTTCCTTCCTCTTGGCATTAAATCAGCATCCGAAAAACCTAGACCATTATCCGCACTCAAGCTGGCTACGCAGTCTTGGAACTGATCGAAAGATGTCTCTTGGGGTACATGGGCAGTTTTTAGGAATTTTACCAAGGCTTTTGCATGCGCCTCGGAACATAGTAGTAAAGCCATCATGGAAATTTTAGATGGAGTTTCCCCCAATTGTTCAACTACATCGTAGTCTCTTCTTTTTATGATCTTTAGAATTTCCTCCATCTCTTTCCGGGAGGTCTCAGGGATAGCCAATGATTGTGCCTTCGTCCATACAGGCTCAATCAAAATGCTTTTACCTTGGGTCTCGGTTGACTCGGTAACATGAATGTCAGTAGGAGTAATAACAGGGGTTGTATCAGCTTTGTCAATTGAAATATTGGTGGGGATGATTGTAGGACCAGAAATAGCCTTCGGAGGAGCAACAACAACAACAAGAATGATTACGGGTCCAGAAACTGCTTTTGGGGGAGCAATTTCTGGAGAGAATATCCTTCCGCTTCGGGTAATCTTGCTAGTCTCCTCAATATTACTAATATTGGAGTTAACTTTCTCGGAACTTGAATCTTCGGCAGCTGGCCAATCTTGCTTGACACCGTGGTAGTAGACATCCCCTCCATAATTCCATGGTATGGTTTTGTCTGACGAATACGAGACTGGTCTAGGCATTGTAATTATCAAAGGAGTTGCTTTCGGAACTGATGTAATTCTAACAGGTCTTTTGGTGGAGACCCTGGAAGAATTGGCTGAAATGGTAATGATAGAAACATCTTTAAAAGGAACAGGTGGAACAGAAGTTTTTTCAAACAAAATTTCTTTGTTATCTATTAGGCATTGAACGCCTGCTTTCAACAAAAGACAGCTGGTTAGTGAGGACAAACAGAAATGACAGCCTTCGTCACAGCCCGGGAAAACACTGACATTTAACAAGTTTACTTTAATAGTTAGGAGTGGGGTCCTAAGTTCATCAACTGAAGTAACAAACATATCTTCTTCAAAGGCATTGGTATTATGGCCATGTTTGGGCATAGGGGAAAAATAACATTTGGCTTTTCGGGCGCATCGAATTCAATCTCTTTGGCTTCAATGAGGTCTTGTACTTTGTTCTTTAGAGCCTAACAGTTATTAGTGTCGTGGCCGGGACTTTCAGAGTGGTATGCACACCGGGCATTGGGATGATAGTGAGGAGATGTTGTGTTAGGGTTCTTTGGAGCTTCTTTCAAAGTCCCCAGGTTGGATCTTAATAGATGTGGCAATACTTAAGATAGGGCCAGTTAATTCTGGTGAACTGTCTGACTGGTCTTTCCATCCTTGGTTGGTTGTTTCTTTGCTGATCAGGCGCAGGTTTAGGAATCATAACAACCCTCACCATTGGATGACATTCGGCCCTATCTTGATTTCTCTGAGGATAAACAACAACCACTTCTTTCTTTCTGATAAATGGATTTCTTATAGCAGCAGAGGATGTATCCTTTTTAATCTTTCCACTTTTTATCCAGGATTTTACCTCTCTCCGGTCAATATCAGTTCCGTAAAACCTGTCGATGAACTCCCAATTAGGTGATTAAAGAAGGGACCAGACAAGGTGGCCAAAAATATGTCTACTAATTCTCTTTCAGATAGGGGAGGTTGAACTCTTCCAGACAAGTCTCTCCATTTTTGCGTATAGTCCTTGAAAACTTCATTGGAAACCATGGCCATACTCTGAAGTTGAGTACAGGTAGGTGCAAGATCAGCATTGTATTGGTAAAAAATCTGCATCAAGATCTTCCCAGTTATTAACGTTGGCTCTTTCTAACTGATAAAACTAATTAAGTTGAGTTCCAGACAGACTGTCTTGGAAGAAGTGTACCCATAAGTCTTTGTCAGCGGTATGAGGTTGGATTTTCGTCACATAGGACCGGAGATGCATTTTAGGGAATGAAACTCCGTCATATTTGGCGAACACAGGTTCTTTGAATTTTAGAGGAATGACAATCCCCGATACTAAACCCAATTCCTCAAAGTCCAAGCCAGACACTTTTTGGATTTCCATTGCACTCAACCGCTCCTCGAGATGTTTATACTTGTCATCTGCTGGAGGCTATTGTTCTTCAGAATAGTCTTCTTCTTCCTCTTCCTCTTCTGATTTTGACGGGACAATTGTTTCCTTGCCTTTCCCATCTTGATTGTCTCTCTCACCGGATGTTGTTGCAAAGTCTAGGGTCCTTCTTGTCTGTCCATGAAATCTTCTTCCCATGTTTAGGACTCCGGTTACCTTCTTTGTCTTCTTTTTCTTTTCCTCAGCCAGCAAAGTCTTCAACTCTTCTTGTCCTTTGGCCAGAGTTAAGAACAACTGTTGAAACCGTGCATTCTGAGCTTGGAGATCCTTCACCGTTTGCTCAAGATCCATCTTACTGAAATAAACAGTAGAGAGATGAGGAGACTTGTTGCAAGAAACCTACTTATGTTATGATGAATGGTAAATGCGTATGCAATGATTTCAAGTAATTTAAGATTCAAATTAGTTTTATACAAAAAGGAAACACACGTTATATTAATAGATTAAAGCTTGAGTACAATAATGCCTTCTTGGTCAAAACAAATACAAGAAACTCTAAGATAAAAAGGTAGTGCGCATCCTCTTTGGTGCAATGTAGGCATTCAGAGTCTGCTCCTCATGAAGTAGCCTAGTGAGTTCCAAAAACTTCTTCTCGCTTGCGTAGAATTGGGATTCGAAGGTATCTCGCTCCCTCTTGAGTTATATCCAATCCCTTTGTAGGTCTTCAAGAGAGGTAGGCATGTCAGGATGTAGGATAGTGTATGGAACATCTCCTTCCATGACAGGCTCAATGATTACCGGTAGAATGGAGGGGTAAGGCATCATAAGACTCTGAGCACGAGTTCGTACCCATTTGAGGTAAGGCTCAAGAGGGATGGAATTTTTATGCCCCAAAGTCTTGCTATCTACCTTGTTTAACATCTTCCAAGCTCGGATAAATCTCTGGCGAAGACGTTGATCATTGTTGTCGTAGTCAAATACCAAACCTTGAATCAACATCTCGTGCAGGTCATCTCTTCGGGCGTAGCCAAACTGTCTTAAGGCTAAGCAGGGGTTGTAGGTGATACCTCCCCTAATTCCAAGTAAAGGGACATTAGGAAATTCTCCACAACGGTCGACCATAATAACATTCTCTATGGATCGGGAGCACCAATGAATGTCTGAATTTTTGAGCGTCATCAACCTTTGTGACCACCTTGAACCTTGCTCATTCTTTAATATAGATTGGGGAAGATGCCACATAAACCATCTTTCCAAGAGAGGAGTGAAACACATAAGGACACCTCTTTTCCTCATTGTGCGAGCGTGAAAAGATTGTAGGATATCCCCTAGTAATGTAGG